>CM060273.1:17247538-17930224 GCA_030684275.1 Acipenser oxyrinchus oxyrinchus | reverse complement strand
ATAGATAGATAGATTTAAAACATTGAATAAATCCACTGCTCCCCCTCCCCCACATGTTGTAATTTATAAATAACATTTTATAAATGTACTTGATTTACTGTATAAAGCATTTATAAATGTGTTAGGAAAAGTTTTTGGCCATTATTAACAAGGAATAAGAGTGTATTACAATAACATTTGAATTACACAATACTAGTGTAACATTGTAGGTCAAATGTAATAATGCAGTCTGAGTTAAATGCCTTAATGTTATCTGTTCTTCTAACAGTGTACTGATACAGCCTGTTGATATTAATAATAATTGATTTATAACACGTTTATAGATGTGTTATATATGTATTGTTATAACTAAAGCGTTACCATTCTCTGTTTAACGCATAACAGCATGATACTGTAGATACCTTACAAATATAATAAAAAAAGCTGGAAGTTATTTATTTATTTATTTATTGTTTTGTTTTCATTTTCAGAGTTAATGGTCCTGTATAAATAAAATAGCTGTTGGAAATGAGACAGACAATTGAAATGCAGTGATGTTACTACAACTATGTATTTGATATTCTTGAGATTTTATGAGACATGTTTTGCAGGTAAACCCCTGACCTGTAAGGTGTAAAACAAGGAGGTAAGACTCTGTTTCCATGGCGCCCGTGGCACGTGCACGTGTTCTTCTGTCACTCATGTCTGGGTGTTCCATTACCTGCTATCTCTGTCTGAGCTGACACATGACACACTTTCTCAATGATAAATTATGAACAGTACTCCAAGTCTGTGTTTTTTGTTTTGTTTTGTTTTTTTCAAGGACACAAATTAATTACACAGTAAGAAACCGGAGGCAAATAGATCTTTCTTGACGGTGACAGCTAATATGTTTTACAGTGTACTCTTTGTGTTCCAGAGATCTCTTTATATGTGTATTCATTTATTTTCAAGTTTTGTTCAGATTAAGGCACATTAAGCCATGCCCAGAAAACACTAAAGGAAGACATCCAGTATGCTGGTACCTAGGAACCAAGCGACACCACATCAATGCAGGCTGGGTCCACTGAAGTAATATTGGTTACGTAAAGGGAATAGTATTTCCCTGTGCAGATCCCCTTCCCCCTACATAAACTGGTATTCCTTGTTAAAAACCGACAAAACCTTTAATAACACATAATGTGGCTGATGAATTAGTGATTGTTTATAACACATTATTAAACTTGTGTTTCAGACAAATACATTGCGGCTTCAACCCTGGGTCATATGACAACTATTGAATGATACAGTTTTTTTTAAATATATATACTGTATATATATATATATATAGGACACATTTTATTATACAAGAGAGGAGTTGCTCACAAGAACAAAGCAAATTAGAGTTTTGCAGATTTCCATATCCGTCTGAATTGAAGTTGTGTTGTTTCATTATCATTCAGCCCCTTAAGCCCGCGCTAGAAGGAATAATGCTTCAGACGTTGTGACACTGATCTGTAGAGGAAAGGAAGATGTCATATCAAAAATATGGTTTTGTCTTTTAAAGTAATAACCAAGCCAGTCTCCAGGGATCTGAATGGATTGGTAAGAATAAAAAACCCAACATGTAAATAGGATGTCGATGAGCATTCGCTACACTCAGAGTAGATTTAAATGTATTTTAAGGACTCTACTCCATGGTGCAGAAATTATAAGACCTTAGCATCAGGATTCAATTAAAATGATCCCAATGTATTACCCTGAAAAAACCTGAGCAGACATACACCATGGCATTATCATCACTGGCTGCACTATGAATTTATAATTTGCAGTGATCCAGCTACAGAAGAATAATGGTACTGATTCAGCATCTTTCATTGACCTGAATGAGTTAAAGAAAAATACTATACAAAAACTGTCACTGTGAACCACCTCTCGCAAAGTAGGGCACTGTCAAAATGCAGCAAAATGTCATGGTAGTGCCTTCTGCCCCCGAACTGTTCTGAGGAGCATAGGGCTCTCTCTCAGAATGCAAATCAATGCTGCAGCTTTTTCAACACCCTCGCAACATGCCAGCCTGGACACCTGAGGGTCAAGACACATCCGGGGACAATGCAACAACAGCACAGCGAGATATAAAAACACCTGCACAAGACACACCAACACCAGGATCGATACACATCACGCATCAGCCCTGAAAGCACAAGCGCGCATCGGCTTGTGAAGTCAAAAACTCCCTAAATATGAGATGCAGGAAGATTGAGCATGTGGATGTAATTGGTCAGGAATCTTCCTATGTAAAAAGCTGCAGTTGGTATAGCTGCTCTAGCTCCCCCCTTTGTTATTTCACATTGAACTCTTTACCTCTGAATTGATTTCAAGGTCCTAGATGCCTATTAAATTAAACCAGTATCAAATCTTTCTTTGTTACTGAAAACCATTGCCTGCACAACACCATCTCCTAAAACCCCAGAAGCCAGTAGATAATGAGGGTGGAGGAATGTTCAGCCATTTACAACAAGTTCCTAAAATTACAAAGCCCTTGCATTTGATCTCCTGTTTGACAGAGAGCTTTTCAAGAGTGTATTTGATTATATATATATATATCTCAATGCAAGTACATCTCAAACTGCTAAATATTTTATCGTAAAGAAGGGTCCAGGTACTGTACTTACCCAGGTTCCAGCATTAATGGTCAAACCCTGAGCATGAGCCTGTGAGCTATACAGTATATTGTCTACATCGTAATCATTGCCAAACTGTTCAATATCCTACTATGGCGGCTGTTTGGTCCGGTGGTTAAAGTAAAGGGCTTGTAACCAGTAGGTCCCCGGTTCAAATCCCAGCTCACTCTCACTGTGTGACCCTGAGCAAGTCACTTCACCTCCTTGTGCTCTGTCTTTCGGGTGAGACGTTGCTGTAAGTGACTCTGCAGCTGATGCATAGCTCACACACCCTAGTAAGTAAGTTGCCTTAGATAAAGGCGTCTGCTAAATAAACTAATAATAAATAATAACCCCTCCAATGACTTTTTTCTGCTGAGATCATCATTTGTCGAGGCTTAAGGAGTCTTTTCAGTACCCTGGAGGAACCCCATTCTGAGCAGGCCAAACCTTTGCTAATTAGATCATTATCCATGATGAGATTTAAAAAGAAAAAAAAAGAAAAATAATAGAAAGATGCCCTGAAGTTTTGGACTCTTTTAAAGAATGTCATGCCGCAGCGTTGCGCATAATTTGTTCAAAATGCATTTATTAACCTCCAATTACTTTCAGAAATGTGTTGGCTATTTAATGAAACGCTTCATTTGTTTAGCAGAGGTTGATTAGTCTTTGTTTTCCAGAGTGCACTAGTTCATAATTATCATTTTCAAAGACGGAAACCTGTCTGAAGAAAAGAAAGAAAAAACGTGTTACCCGTGTAGACATGGTTTTACATTTCAGATTGTATTTAAATATGCATTGCGTTGCCCTTTCTTATGCCAAGAATGGCAAAGTAGAGCATGTGTATTGAAAGGACGCGGGGAGTGCTGTGTGTATGTGCAAGATGCGATTGGAGAGATTACAAAACTTGTTTTTGTTCCTAAAAAATGCACTTCTCTCTGTGTTACACCACTACATTTTATTTTAATTTTTTTAAATACACCTGAGTGCATGTACATTCATATTTAAATGTATTCTGGTTTTGCTGTGATTTCTATACATCAACAAATAATAATGGAAAATAGCCCAGAGTAAATTCTGAGCATCTTCTTAGCAAAACAAAATGCGTTTATCGTCCAGCTTACTATGGGATTTTCTAAATATACAGATTTCTCTTTAACTCTCCACATCAAAGCTGTCTAACTAGAACACGTTAAAACGACTGCATGAAGGTAATTACACCAGATTCACTTTCACACTGTAACAAAGAGTGTCTTAGTTTAGCACATTAGATAAGATATGAGTTTAGCAGTGTGAAAATGGGAAGGTTAACCAGAAACCAGTCCGTATTGAAATGGATAAATGTGTGCTGTTCCCTCCACAGTGGTCTATACACACAGAATATATTAAAACTTAATGACTGCGTGAGGGACCGATCGCATGTTATTTCTGTTTTGCTTCTCAAATGCACCAGAAACTGAAGCATTTGAGTTCTACAAGCAGCACCTCAACGCAGCTTCTGTGAATTAATTACTGACAAAATGGCCATCATCGGAAGGACCCCCCCCCCCCTCGCCCTACGCACTGGCCACACTTAAAACAGGAATACCGCAGACGTTTGAACCCTCTGTACCATTCAAGGGCTCAGGAATAAAGAGAGAAGCGAATGGTAGTTGCATAATGAGCAAGAACACATGTTATGCCTGTCGAGGAGAAGATGGCATATCTGCAATTTTTTTTTCACACATCAAATCCAGCAGTCCAATCTGGAAAGAAACCTTTGCCACTTAAGAACACTGAAAGCACTTTCCACATCAATGCATTGACCTCCAGCCTACCCAGGCCACATTGTACAAAATCACTAATGAAGCACGGATAGGTTTTATGATTAAGTCCCTATTGCCTCACTATCTTTTTCACTGGTGTACTGTAATATCGAGATCCCCTGGCATGTTTGAATAGAATGCCATATATAGTTCATAACATTGTTTAAATATGTGCAGAATCCTTCGGAACTACTTTGGAGACTTTGTAACATGTTGTCATAAAACATTTGTTACAAAACAAATGTGCCGTAACTGAATATTCATCGTTTCAAGCATGGTACAGAGCTGTTAACACCTTATTTTGTATTATTGTGATATTATTAAATAATACCATTCTGTAGAGTTATATAGTTACGGAAAAACGTGTTACCACAATGCATTTTACAAAGACCTGGTATATCAAATGTCTCTAATTACTGTGTATTTACAAAGTAGTTACTTAAATCCATGTGCACTTACACATAATTACAATGCACTTAGTGTGTAAATCTTTTTGCACAATATACTGTATGTAAGCACACAATTGTATCAGAAAAGAGTCAGGGTTTGGTGGGTTAGGGTTAGGGTTATATCGTGCACAAAGACTTACACATTAATTGCATTGTAACCATGCAAAATGACATTGTAATTATGTGTCAGTACACATGTATTTACTAAGCAACTGCTATGTAAAGTGTTACCAAAGGTGATACGAATACCTGCATGTTTGCTTTCAAAGTGGTTGTAAAGGATTATGCATGTAGTTATACAGCGTTATGTAGCCTTGAACGCTACATAGTGTCCAACACAAATAAAGTGGCACTGTGCCTGCTTTCCTTAACGCTACCCCAGTAATCCGTCTTTAGATTGAAAACATTAATTCAGTTCTCTCAACCCTGTATCTTCTGGAACCTTGCAGCTTGGCGTTTGCCATACCGCCCTTTGCAACATTTTATTTTATTTTTTTCCAAAAATTGAAAAACAACTTCTATTCAGTTCATTTAGCTTGTTTATGCCCATATCATGAAAGCTAGCTGAGTGATGATGCCAGACAGATCTTTTATTTTCATGTGTAACACATACATTTTTCTCTCCGTCCCACTGTCTGTTATTTTTTTTTATTTTTCTGTGGCTGCTCAACGTTGAAATTAAGCTTTCGTTGGCGAATTAACCCTGTGCTCTTCAAGACGCACAGTCTGACACGAGGCATAGGTAGCATTTTTGTTTTAAAGGGTGTTTCTCAATATTGAATAGGTAAGGTTCCCAATGCATTGTTGTTTGCTAGTGTAGGAATTAGGAAAAGCGATGGTTCAGTTCACTTTTAACTTTTAAGATGGAGTCACGTAAACATCAAGCATATTGTAGGAGCTTACAATACTCAACAAATCGCCAGTCGAATAGCTAGAATCTTAATTTGCATTCAATAAACGATATGTACAATGATCGGCAAGGAAGGGAATTATATCTTACCCTAATCCATTACGTCCCTGCTGTGCACCAGAGTTCGCCTCCTCCTCCCCAGCCTCCACCTGCTTTCTGGCTTCGTCGAATGGGGAGGGAAGCTATCCTGCCCCCCCTTTCAATCTACAGGGGCCATATCTCTGTGGGGCTCCTGGGTGTAAAGAGGCAATTGGCTTGTTCGTGGGATCGGAGGACGTACACTAAACTTCAGTTTGCCAGAGCTGTTTTGGGGGAGCATAATTTTAATAAATGTAATAAAAAATGTTCATAAATATTGACTCATTTGAGTCACAAGAGAAAAACCCCAGAAAATGATCAGATGCATTAGCACACTAGACAGAGGCAGCTGCCTTGTGATTCGAAACTACTGCCCGAATCTCTGTATAGTATTGCTTTTGCTTCTTCACACTGTCAGATTCGACCCCTGAATTCTTAGTATATTGCATAGTCATCAGTAGCGAGTTCTCAAATGGCTTTCTTATTTCTTGGGACTTGATTGAGATAATGGTAACAGTGTGAGACCTTTCCCCTGCCGAGTCAGGCTAGGAAAGGTCTATATTATGCCTTTATTTCAAACTGCTAGCCTCAGTCTCCTGGCGATATATTAAAGCTGGCATGTATGCATCTAATTAGACAAGAAAATGAGCCCTCTCAAAATGATTATGACATTTTAATGAAGACTACTTTATTTCTTATGTGAATTAAGTTAAGGTGAAGATGAGCTAACTAATGCAAGAGATGTAAAAAATCACAATCCTCTTCAGATTTGATAAGAATTGCCTGACAAATATAATTACTACTCCTGTCCTGTATAAATTATTTTCAATGTGGAGGTCTTATTTGCTCTCTGGGTTGGATATATATACAGTATATATATAAAAAATATATGCTTCATATGAAACTGGGAGAGATAATTAGGTTTGTGTACTTGGAGTATACCACATTATGTATTTTTTTTTTTAATGTCATTATGCAATATCAATACAAACGGCTCCTTCATCTAGAACTGGGTCAATACAGCTTGCTCACTACCTGTACTCAGTGCTCAGGTCATGTGTATTCCCTTGCACCCATCACCTTCCCATTTCGATCACCAGTCAACGTTTTCAATTCCTTAAAGAGGAGGGGCTGAACAGATTTGTAACCCAGGCTGTTCTGTGATATTTAACTGGGCTCCCATTACCCTGGGCATCCAAGCCAATAGAATGCCACCCTTGCTTGATATGCAAGCTCTGGTCTATTAGGCTACAGCTTCATTGTTTCACCTACACTACACTTCAAGTTAGGCAAAAGCATCGCTGTCATTATTTAAAGCTTTGAAAGTTGCCTTTTAGGAATCCGCCATCCATTATTCATTATTAGCTTGGCTATGCAGCTGCCGAGGGGAATCTCTCACTGTCATCCATGTGGTCCCAAAACCTGGGGCCACAGCAGTGCACTGGAGCACTTAATGCGCTCTGCAAACACCAGCTATTCATATTTACCGGGCACTAACATTTTCCAACTATAATGGAGAAGAATCAGAAAACAGCAAGATAAAGGGTGCACTGAATCTCTGAGTCTGCTGCAAGACACAGGCTGTCTCCTGAAGCAGCCCCCAACTGTCTAAAAGTTTGAGATGCGCGGACGTTACGGATTCTGACCCCTGTTGGCGAGGTGGGTCGATGAGGTCGCATAGCAGTTAAGATGCTCGCTTGCGTTTTCTGGTTCACTGCCAGCCTCCACCCTGTTACACTTGGATACATTCAATAAAGTTGGGTATCCTTCAGACAATTGCAGTCCGTTGTCCGTTGGTTTTTTGACCCAATGGCTAGCACAGGGGCAGCTACAATAGCATTTGTACACGTGTAATAAACTCCTGGTAAGAAAGATGGGGACTGCTTTACTAGAGTAACACAAGGGTAGTGTAATTCATTGCCACTGCCTTTGTTAATGGTAGAACTGTACCTTTTACAGACCAGTGTTCCCCTGAACCAGTATTTGTTCTGTATCCTTTTTGTTAACATGGCTGGTTATGCTGTGGTAATTGTAATGGTACTGTGGGATTTGAATGGTACTGCATTAGAAAGCACTCAATTATAACCCATTAAAAATACATATTTTAAAATGCATTGCATTTTCCAGTTATACTGTGTAATATACAGTTCAGTGCTTGTTTAATGTATTCAGATATCTTTTATGCATACGCAAGTATGATCCATATATATGGCACCACATACATTTTTTTCTTTTCAGATGTGTATAGATACATAGCTTGGTTGCTATTCCTCAAGGTTGCTTCTGGTGACTGCATCAAGCCCTCCACAGCAGGAAGTCTGTCTGCTACATCAATACGCGCTTAGCCTTGCAAACATTGTGTTTCGCCTCCAGGGTTCCATTGCTGTGTCTAGCTCTGCTCACCCTTATAAAAGTTTCCCATAATAAAGCATAGTGAAAGCATGGTAAAGCATAGCAAAGCAATGCAAAGAACAGTGAGGTATAGTAAAGCATATTAATTAACTTAAATTAATTTACAATGTACTGAATGTGTAAATCTTTTTGCACGATATGTAAGTACACAATTGTATCAGAAAAGGGTTTGGGTTAAGTGCATTGTAACTGTGCATAATAACATTGTAATTATGTGTAAGCACACATGCATTCATTGAGTAACTACTATGTAAATACACAGTCATTAGAGACAATGGAAAGTGGTGTCCAGCATTTTGCATTTTTGTAATTAAGCATGCTGTAGCTTTGTAACTTTACAACCATTTTTAAATCAATTCAGTGTTTTTTTTTTCCCTTGGTTTATGCCTCTTTGCATTAAAGCCTCTTCATTTGGCACTGGACACATAACATTAGATAAAAGTGTGGTGTACTACATACAGACATTATAAACTTCATGTAAACATCAGGTTTAATCATTGTGCAGCAGTGCTGTTGTTTTCATGAAAAGGACACCCATCAGAACACATCTTCTTTGTGTGCTGCGTTCTTATCTGGAACAAATGCTGTTATCTCAGGTAGTAGTCCTTGGGATAACCTTGAAAGAGAAAAAAAAAAACAAATACAAGATATTTAATCTCTACTGACTAGCCACAGTTTAGAGGATCCATTTATAAACCTCTGTACATCAACGATCATCAACAAGGAAGAACAGTTTATTACAATAACATTTTAATAGCACGTTATTAGTTTCATGTCATGTTACAAAGTAGCTATATAAGGTTTCTTATAAGTGAGGTGTTCTTAGCACTGTAATGCAATTCTTAGTCATTATTATTATTATTATTATTATTATTATTATTATTATTATTATTATTATTATTAACTGTATAGGCAAACACACCTCATACTACAAACTATTAACAGAAACATTGTATTTTAATAGAAATACGAAAATGCAAAACATTACAGGTTTAAGCACCAGTGGCTATGCTTTGTGTCAGTCATTCATGTATATATATTTTTTTGGTACAACATGTAATCACTTCCTGTGCTGTAGTTCAAACTCACTGCCGTTGTCTAACTGCAATCAGAACGCATGACCTACAGCAGAAGGATGCAGCAGCTGTCGTTCAAAATATAACAATAGATTATATACAGATATAAAAAAGTAAAGAAACTATATTTTTTAGCACAATACCAATTTGAATATAGCTAATAATAGGTATAAAATAGGTTTTAAAGCATTGGTTATCCCGCCTTTAAATTATTTATAGATTATACTTAGTTCACTCCCAGACCCTTGATAAGCAGATCTCAAATGTAGTATTGCATAATGCTCGATTACAATACATATTTAATGTGATTTGGCTCGCTGGGATTAAACTGTTCTTGAGCTATATTATCTCATTGTAAGGAGGGACCCTGGGGACCGCAAATGGTGGTTTAATTCACTCATCGAAAGTTCTTTAAAAAAACACTATCATTAGTCTAGTGGTGTGATATGAATTGAAGTTATTGCCCATTATTACACACACTAATGCTACAGTACAACAACATCAACATGTTCAGGGGTCAACGTATGTAACAATGCTGTTAACGATTACGTTACAATATATTATCTATAAACTTATAAATAATCACGAAATACCAAGTCCGGCTGGAACCCCAATCTTTGAACATTGAACATGAAATACAAAGGTTTAGAATGAAACTTAAAACCTGTGGACCTGTTTTGACTGTATTGTTTTTGTGCCAACGTCAAGATCGATAGAGCACCCCGACTTGTTGGAATATTCCTTCTGTGTAGACAATGTATCTAAAGCCATTCATGCTTGTTATTTTGGCTCTGCTTTGTCGAGCTAGGAAAGCAGATTGGAAGTAAATTCAGCCTGTAATTGACGGCGAGCAGCGTAGGGGTATTGGCTGGGAGTGCATTGCTCGACTGTGTTAATAAAGGACATCACGTAATTGAAGCGCTCATAAGCGCAGATGTCTGCACATTTCATAACTAGAATTATATGTAAGCCTGTCAGAGAGAGCTTGTACCGGAATGACAACTATATATTCAAGCTGCATAATTGTGCAAGTGTGCAGGTTTAGCTCCTCACTTACAATTTTCTAGAACACAAGTAGACTTTACAAGCTGCCATGTACAGTATGTTAGTTTTAACTGTATGATGTTTCGAAGTAAATTTGTTATTATGGATGCTTAATTCATTTTGTAAAACATAAATGGTACTATTTTTGTGGGTCAAACCCTTTCAGCAATATTAATGTAGGGTTCCATGCTTAACTGTGGGTGGTATTTGTTCATCTCAACACCACACTATAAGCATTCCTGTCTCCATTGCATTTATAAACAAGCATTGCAATATGTGGAAGCTAAAGCACAAGCCAGGCACTCTTGAGAAGCCCCCGATCCAAGCTGCTAGAGAGATTGCCGCTGAATTGACTCTTCTAACGCAGAAGAAGGGGGAATGAGGTCCACCTGCCATCTAATTTGCAGAATAGCCAGGATATAAAGTGTTATCAAGTCTGGAGCATATTTATTCAGCTGCCTGGACAAATAGCCTCGTCCTACAACAGTTCATCTCCCTGGGCCTGCAGAACACATTAGGTCTAAATGTGTTATTCCTGCTACAATATGTCTTTCCTTATACAGATCTGCCAGCTATAGATCTGATTATATCTTTTTCACAGGTCTGGGAGCAGGGAAGGCTTTCTTTCGGCAAGCATTAATGGCAGCAGAATGTGACCCTCAGGCAAGGCACATCCAAGTTATTTAAAGTAAAACAAATGACCTCCTATTAGTTTTATTTTCAGTGGCAGTGAAAGGACACCTGATCCGGTGCTTTACTTTAAAGGTGAAGTGTCCCATGCAGTGGGAGCCATATTCTTCCAGTAATATATAAATGATACCACGCGTCAAAATATGCGGCACGATTGAGGTTAGTCTGTTGTTTAACTGGCCATTGCGTCTGTGATTAGAAGCTGTAATCGGACGGATTAATAATGAAGAAAAGCAGTACCCAGATATAAAGATCATGGTTAATAAAATTGTGTGGCATTTCTAAAATGTACGACATCTAATATAGGGTTCCTTGAAAATCAGGGTGCAGCTAAAAGGGCTTTACATTCTGGCTCTCTTTATCTTAATCCAGATGGTTCAATTAAAGACCTGCTAAGAAACTAACTTTTGGTCTCTCAAGCATTCTAAAACTTCCTATTTCAAAAATACATGTAAAAATAAATAAATAAAGGAGTGAATTGAAGATGTTGTATAACTAACTGTGATCTAAAAAAAAAGTAGGCGCCAAATATATTTTTGATACGTACTCTGGGGATGTATTTTACAATGTGTGGTTTACATGCAAGAATGACTTAATTGGGTTATTCTTCCTGTTAAGCCACATAACATAACACACGGTGCAGCTACACTTCTCATTAGGATAACCACGCATTCTTGGGAAATAGTAAGACCTGGTGACCTTCCATCCTAATAAACTGGACTCCCCCCCGCCCCCCCGGAAGCCGCTGGCCGCCGCAGAGCTTGCAAGCACGAGATAACTGGTGTTATTATTATTCCAGCCCTTGGGGGAGTGTGGCTAGCAAACAGCAGATGCTCTAATACAAGTGCCTTGAAAATGGATTGCATTAATAACTGAAAGTCATTATGCTGAGGACAGACAGGACTCCAGGCTAGCAGCAGGAGAGCGGGCTGCTTGAGAATCTCCCTCTCTGCTGGCAATGCCAGGCTCGGGCATCTTGCTAAAGCACCCCGACTTTACTGTGGATAAACGACCAGGCTTATCAAAGCTGTAGCCAGGGTATAAATCCCACCTGAAGGCAAGTGGTTAAAGAGCTTAAACCACATAGGGGGTTTTGTGTGTATCTGAGGAATCATTGCCATGTAAAAGTAACATTATCAGATTAAATAGCGGCAACACTTTAACATGTTTAAAATCCTCAATTCAGAAGTGCATTGTCATGAGATTTCAATTATAATCAAGGACTTTAATTGCTGTATATAAATACATACATATATATATATATATATATATATATATATATATATATATATATATATATATATATATATATATATATATATATATATATATATAATTTTACCATGCCATTACCTAGTTATTTATGCCCCACATCTGTGCCATTTTAGCAGAAATCTGCAATGGGTTAACAAAAGCATTTGTATTATCCATGACAAATAAAATGAAGTACATATCTAGTAGGGCTAATCAATAGGACCTGCGGAGCTGGATTTTCCATTCAGATCAATCCTGTATTATTGATTTGTTTTATTCAGCGTTTGTGCGCTTACTGAAAAGATTTACTTGCTCCCAAGCACACACAATCTCCTTGGTCATGAAGGTACCATTGTGAATGGAAATCAGAGCCCAGTAGGCATGTATCATAGATATGGCTTCTAGAGTTTGGTTTTTATTTTCCATCTCTCTCCTTCCTTTTAACCCTTAATTAATAGTTGTTAAGCCTTAACTGAATGCCAGATTGTTTAAATTAGCGACGCACAACTAGAAACTAATGCAGTGGAAATTAATAAGCTGAATTTCACAATTAGAGCCAGAACAAAATGCAGGTTCAAATCAAATCAAGTGAGATCAATGCACATCGTTTGTGAACTCAATCAAGATATGAGGGTAAAAAGAAACAGCTTCCTTTGGTAATTAGTTTTAATTAATCGGTTCAAAATATGTTTAAAGGGACATCAACTGAAAACGTGAATAAACTACAAGCCCTAATCATAGACAATATTCTTATGTCAGGGCATTGAAACAGATACTAAAAGTCAGCAAGGAATGTACTTGTAACAACAAAAAAAGCTGGTTGTGCACACTTCATTTGAAGCTGGCACCAACTTCACAATATGATAAAGTCTATTATCAAATTTGATTGCACTTGACATTTTTGATGAAGTAGACCTATTATGTTTTTATACATCAGTAAATCTATAATAATGGGATTTTTTTTAAGTAGACCTTTATTTGATGCACTGTTGGACAATCTATTTATAAAACATCTATAAACTCTTTACAAAATGTATTGATTAACAAGGATTGCAATTCAATTTTAATGTAATTAAACAGTTTCACCTAGGTTTCTTATAATGCCTTAGGTAAATGTTTATAACACTGAATTGCTATTGGCTAATATTGGTACCATTTTACACTGTCTCTAAATACAAGGTCATTAATGTGTAATTACATGTGTGTCAAGATACATCTCGTGTGTAAATGAAGTGCAATTAAAAAAGACTCTAGCAAACATGAAATGTGTTGCTTTGTAACTACACAGAAGTATATGTAATTATTATGGTATGGCTGTGTAATTACAGTGTAGTATTAGCAATCAAGAAGAGAGAGGAATGTTCCAGGGTTTGATGAGCAGAGAGAGGAATGTTCCAGGGTTTGATGAGGAGAGAGAGGAATGTTCTAGGGTTTGATGAGTAGAGAGAGGAATGTTCCAGGGTTTGATGAGTAGAGAGAGGAATGTTCCAGGGTTTGATGAGTAGAGAGAGGAATGTTCCAGGGTTTGATGAGTAGAGAGAGGAATGTTCCAGGGTTTGATGAGGAGAGAAAGGAATGTTCCAGGGTTTGATGAGTAGAGAGAGGAATGTTCCAGGGTTTGATGAGGAGAGAGAGGAATGTTCCAGGGTTTGATGAGCAGAGTGAGGAATGTTCCAGGGTTTGATGAGCAGAGTGAGGAATGTTCCAGGGTTTGATGAGTAGAGAGAGGAATGTTCCAGGGTTTGATGAGTAGAGAGAGGAATGTTCCAGGGTTTGATGAGTAGAGAGAGGAATGTTCCAGGGTTTGATGAGTAGATAGAGGAATGTTCCAGGGTTTGATGAGTAGAGAGAGGAATGCTCCAGGGTTTGATGAGTAGAGAGAGGAATGTTCCAGGGTTTGTTGAGTAGAGAGAGGAATGTTCCAGGGTTTGATGAGTAGAGAGAGGAATGTTCCAGGGTTTGATGAGTAGAAAGAGGAATGTTCCAGGGTTTGATGAGCAGAGTGAGGAATGCTCCAGGGTTTGATGAGCTGAACTAACCATGTTTTTGTTTTTTTAAATCACATTTAAAGACTTTAAATAGAAGATAAGTGGGAGTTTATCTTTTCAAAGCTGATATTTAATCACTGCACAGTGTGCCCTTGTACATCCTAAATGGTTTAATTGGCAATTTTAGAGAAAAAGGAAACATTTTGGCTCACAAATTATAGCTAGAAGGAAGGAAGGAAGGAAAGAAAGAAAGAAAGAAAAGAAAGCAGACAGGTACAATAAACAACAAATTCCTCTTAGACAAATTCTATGTGAAGCATTGTGAGAAAATATCACAGGTTTTCCATAGCAACCAGCTATGGCAGGAATGAATATGGAAAATAATCCTTTATTTCCATACAACAGTATGGTTGAATATACAATGCATCAGGGTGCTAGCTAAGAGCTGGCAAAGTAAAGTATGAATACCATTGGGTCTTCTATTGATCCTGTTAATGTCGATCTACCTGGCTGCTACACACAAGACAAGGATTAGAATATTTCTATTAAGGAAACCACATTCTTCTTCTCTGAGTGCTTTGCCTTCAGTGCTGCTAAAGCACTCCGGATGTATATTAGTCACCCCAAGGTCCATGACAGGCTACTTAAACAGAATTTCATAATGAACTGTGATTGCTTTCAAAGGCAAGATGAAAGAATGAAACAGGGACAGGAGTATTTACCATTAAACCAGCAGCTGAATGCCAAGAGAATCGGCAATGGCGATGTGAAAGGAAGGAGGACCCTGTCCCTTTAGTCCGCTGTTGTAGACACTGTGCCTCTGTGTAAATCCTGCATTATTGCTATTCCCTCCTGCTTATCTTCTCTGTTACAAATGTTTAGGCTTTGCAACAAGCTTACCACCTCACTAAAAAATAAAACCCTTCTTTGTTTCTTTTAAAACCCTTTTTTTCTGCTAAGATTGAAACCCAGCATTTCCCCTCACCGGTCATAAAGCTACATTGTATTGTGTGATTGAATCTGCTGCTAAGACTTTGACCAGGAGTAATGCACATGCAGCTGGCAGTGTTATGTGATGCACTGCCAGTTACGAATTCTGACCACCGTCAGTGAGATGAGCTTAAAACCAAAATTGCACACAAGCCTGGCTCTGTTGCACAGCCGTTAAGAGGCGAGAGCAGGGTTTGCCTTGCTCTGCCTCTGGGAAACGCTTCCGCACTGAGATAGTGTTCCTGATGCATGTTTGCTTGCTTATTTAATTGTATTAATTGTAAATGCTTTAATATTGTACTGTGGAGGTATTGTTCCAGTGTCCCTAAGGAGCTGCTAATGCCTAAAGGGCTGGAAGCCATGCAGATAGATACTTTAAACAGGTCAGTAAATGGAGAAGCAGAAGCAATGTTGTTTTCTGCACACAACTCTCCAGTACTGAGTCAAGCAATTGCAGACAGCCGCAGGTGTGCACAGTGCACAGTAATTGGACTGTGGCGAATGCATGGAAGGACAACATCTACTTCTCTTCCCTTGAGTGCAGAAGCTCACAAGCTCTCTTCTTTTCTAGCGGTGTGTCACAATCAATAAGAACATGTTTAATTTGAAGAGAACCGAAGAAACGTCTAGTTCAACTGAGGGACTTTTCAGGATCGATGTAACGCACATGATCAGCTAATTAATTAAAAACAAAATGGTTCCATGGTTGAAAAGATAATTGAAATGGATTCTTAGTGGATTGTGTGTTGATTTGGAAGGAAGAATCAGCCAAGAATCAGAGTTTCCTTTCTCAAATTGTCTTGATTAAAAACACCAGCACAGAACTGTCAAACACATAACACTGATGAAGACACCAGTCGAAACCGACGTCTTGACCTCTTCTGGTAATTATTTGGTAATTCTCCTTCTATCCTGACCTCTTAGCTCATACCTGGCCATACTTCCATTCACATATGCATCATCCAAACCCATTCTAACTTAACTGTGGGTTTGAGTTATCCTCGACTCCAAATATATATATATATCTTTTTTTAAATTACAAAATCTTTTCAACTACAGATTGACATTTTATTTTTTATATGTCTAATACCATTGTAAACTATATTTGAAATTACGTATCTACAAACCCATAATCAGACATGCTTGCCATAATCAGACAGGTCTGCCTGCATGTATTGTATTCTGTGTCATTCAAGATAGCTCATTATTGTAATTACCTGAAGCACCCTCAGCTTTACAGAGGCCCTCGTAACTAACAGGATCCTGCACCTCCACCTTGACTCATATCAAGGAAAGCAGAACTGCTTATTAAAGCAAGGTTATTACTGCTCTGTTGCTTCTCAATGTAATAATAATTATGTCTACTGTTATATCTTGCTGCACCTTTTCTTTCCTGTCAGATACAATTAACAGGAGGAATTTATGAACACATTAATGGTTTCAAACCTTCAGTGTGTTTTTCTACACAGCTTTCTTCCATTCTGTGATTGTAATTAAAGTTTCCTTCTCTGACTATTAGTTACATTTCATTAATCTTTACCCCTTGGGGATAAGGCACTGCTATATGTTATTGTATTCTACATCACCGGAGAATCCAACTTAATTGCATCAGCCACTTTTAGGGGCAATCCTTGGATAACCAGGTGGCTGACGCAATGAGGCCAGTCCAAGTATCATTACCAGTGTTGCCAGAATACTTAACCCACTGCTTGCAATTCATCTGAGGTTCCAGGGCTGGACTGCAGAGGCGCTGGGAGCTCAGCACAGATGAAGATGCGTTTCCTTAGAAGCTGGAAAGGTTTCCATTTCCAGAGACATTCAGTAATTAACCTGAGTGTCTGTTAAGGGAGCACAAGCAGATGGCAAGCTGGTTGGGGTTATTAGCAATCATTAATTCAGGTCTGCTACAGCAAATATGCTCTTCTGAGGTGAGGTAAATAACATTTTACTGACACATTACTTGTACTGTAGAAAGCTTCGTGCCAGGGTTCCAGTTTCTCGTATGTGTCTCATTTATATGTTTTTATAACACAGTATTTTTGTTGTTAGTTGTTGTTTTCCTTGCACACTGTTGGTTCAAAATCCATTTGGTCAGCTGGCTGTTACAATTAAGGGCCTGTTGTCATAACCGTGTGACTTGATGGATACACAGCGATTGGAAAGGAGTTTCAAAAGCTTTCCTCTCCCAGCAGCCTTTGCATTTCCCTTTCAATCTCTAGTTACGAAACACCCATGAGTCCATGAGTACAGTAAGGAATCAGATTATATCATGGGACAAGCTAAAAAGAAACTGATTAGTATATGATTTCAGTGAGGACTGAATATGCTTAGTTTCTTGAATAGCGTTTTATGTTCACCAGCACCTGCCATCTCGGATTGAGAAACAGGGGAGGTGATAATGGGCCATTATGAAATAATATGCAGATGTCTGCTATCACCTCTGTATCATGAGCACGCGATTAACCTGGCAGATTTGAGGGTTAATCCTATTAGATCAAGCAGTGATTTCACATAAGATACAAGACACTCACATCAGGACAACACCACTTCTGCAAACCCCAACTAAGCTAACATGATAGTTCTGTCTTTTGCCAACTGCTGCGCAACTTAATTCTTAAACTAAGCAGCTGCTACAATGTATACTGTTGTATTTTCATTTTTTATGTAAAGCAGGGCTTCTCAAACCTGGTCCTGGGGACCCCCTGTGTCTGCTGGTTTTCATTCCAACCGAGCTCTCAATTACTTAACTAGACCCTTAATTGAACTGATAATTTGCTTAATTAGACCTTTTTACATGTTTTCAGCTCTAAACAGCTGCAGTTCAAGTTACTTAAAATATGCAACTGTTGAAGAGCTGAAAACAAGTAAAAAGGTCTAATTAAACAAATTATCAGTTCAATTAAGGGTCTAGTTAAGTAACTGAGAGCTCGGTTGGAATGAAAACCAGCAGCCACAGGGGACCGAGTTTGAGAAGCCCTGATGTAAAGCTATGCACAGTTTCAGACATGAAGCTCAGCCCAGATACATGTAAACCCACGTATTTTTTGCCAAGACCAAGCAAGTAAAAAAAAAGCTGAGCTATATCCTCATGTCAAGTGTTTTTCTTCTTTGTTAAAATATTGTTTTTAAACTTGTGTCCGAACTGTAAATGAACAGCTTTGATAGGGTCGCTGGGAGGGAAATATTAAATCTTTAAGACCACTCAATAGAAAACTTTAACAGGCCTCTGAAAGCCTTTCTGTCGTCCGGCCTCGAGATCCAGCTGTTTCTTTACCAGATTAAAATACATTTAGGCAACTGTGGTGTTTTGAATGACAGCCATAATCCTGAAACTCTCTGATCTGTCATTTGGGAATGTGGCTAAGTACAGTATACTGTAAGCACTGCCAGCAATGGGTGTATGGGCAGCCGTGCTAAACTGACATATTTAGATTGCCCCCGTCTTGTGACAGGCACGATGAATAATATACTGCAAGTCTCCAGCTGATGGGGAGGGAAAGCGTGCCTCAGGTCCTTTCTGAAATGGAATTAAAATCACAATGGTTCCCTTGGGTGGCTTTACTGGCAACTTGGGGAGCATGAGTGTGCCATATTCAGTGGGTTGTCACATTTATCTTGTGTGTGTGCGTGTGTGTGTGTGCTTGTTAGGGGTGTTTGAAAATTAATGATTTATGCATTTCCAATTCGCACGATCTGAAGAATGAGGGGTCACCATCATGTTTTGAAATATATGTGAATGGCAATCACTCGCTTTCAATGCATGTTAATTGTGCATTGTTTCGGAAGTTTGGATAGAGTATTTAAAAATGTACAGTATATTATTATTATTATTATTATTATTATTATTATTATTATTATTATTATTATTATTAGATTGAGGGTTTTATTTTAGTGATCCATACAGTGGCAGATCCTCATAAGATTTCCCTTTTACTGTTTTCTCCGTCTTGGTGATTTATAAAGCTTTATTGACTGAGTACAACAAAAGTGCTAAGATGTCAATGAGTGTTCTTCTGTGTTTCAGTTCTGTGGTATTAGGAACTGCCTTAGATAGTCAAACATACACCCAAGACCTTCAAACTCAGTAAATCTAGAAATACTAAAACAACCTTAATGAATGCAATGACAATCATTTCGACCAGAAGCCTTTCTTCAAGGTCTTTCAATGTTGAAAATGAGTTTGGGTTCATGTATTTATATCCCTGGAAAGGAGAACAGTATGTAAGCATTAACTAACCGTTCATAAGCCTGCCAGGTTAATGTCCCATTCATGGGTAATTATCACACAATCCATTCCCACTTTATCAATCAGGGCTAAAGTCCCCCTATCCAGGTGTATAAACATGTGAGCCTGGACTCCTTTTCAACAGCCAAGGCATTGAGAAAGACTTCTACTGGAAACGTTTTGTCATTGAATTTATTAAGATTTACTTAGTATTTCTAAATTCAGCACTATCAGGTGTTTAATAGTTATCGATAGCCCCTTATATTATTATCATTAACTAGTCATTTTGTAGACACTTTTATCCAAAGCGACTTACAGGCTGCTGTAGAGTCGCTTACAACAGGACCTCGGTTTTACATCTCATCATTACAACCGAGCACAAGGAGGTTAAGTGACTTGCTCAGGGTCCCACACAGTGAGTCAGTGGCTGAGCTGGAATTTAACTGGGAACCTCCTGGTAACAAGCCCCTTTCTCTAACCACTGGACCACCAAGCCTCTTGAAGAAAGGAAAGGGAAGAGGTAATTAAATGGTTAATATAAGGATAGCACTCTTAAAATACCAACTTGGAGGCAAGAGGTCAAATGAAACTGCAAGTTTTAAAAAGTACGACAGTCCTGTACATAGACGTGAACAGCATGGGGGAGCAATATATGTATTGCAAAATGTCATCACAGACTACCAAGAACAGTTCCAAACAACACAACAGAAACGAATAAATGCCATCCCAAATGTTAAATGTCTTCTTGATATTTAAAGCAGCCCTTGAGTATAATCAAATGTGGGCTGGTGCAGAGGGGGTATATTATATATGAACACCCATTGATTGATTTATTTACAACTGTTATTTCATCGGTAATTATCCAATTCCTCAGATGGCACCACATTATATTGACTATCTCCATTTACACTGTATTTGCACACATGGTTACATTCTGTAGTACATTGTAAATACACAACCCCAATGGAAAATGGCCAGTTATTTCTATACCTCCTGTACCTTCTGTAGACCCCAAAGCACAGGTTAGAAAGTGAAGCATGGGTTCGAGATGCCATTATAGGGAATAGGTTTGGGTTTTTAATAGCGTGTGACACAACATTGTGAAATGCACAAGAGGGCAGATCCTCCTGCTCCTTATTAAGCATAAAGGTGACTAACAAACTGATATTAATCACAGAGCAGTAATTAGGTTTGGGATGGAGGGACCCAGGGGAAATAATGAGAAAGCAACTGCCTGAGCCGGAAGATAATTCATACTAATAATTATGATTGTATCTGATTCAGTTCCATGTGGATTTCGAAAAAAAAATACTACTACGACTACTACTAATAATTTATAAAGTTATACACTGTGGGCAACTTTTAATAGTCCCTCAATGTTTCAAGATTCACAAATTTGGCTAAACCACAATGACTGCATATATATATATATATATAGATATCAAAAATGTTTATCACTTATTTTAGCCCTGTCTTTCTATCCAACAGGAAATGTCGACACACCAATGCAACCCAGTTTCTGATTAACAGAACTGTATAATGTGATATCTTGTAACAATTGTTAGTCGCCCTGGATAAGGGCGTCTGCTAAGAAATAAATAATAATAATAATAAAAGATCAACAGGCGACCTGCATTCCCACTGTCAAGCTAATCGCCTCTTTTACCCTTCCAAACCAAAGCAATGCATTTTACCTGAACCCTGAGGTGTGATCCAGCTCGTTCAGTCTCTGCATGGTCTTGTCGGGCACCGGACCAGTAGGGATCACTGATTTCCGATGAACTGAACGGACACTCCATGAACTGCCAATGGTGGGACAACTGGAGCAGACCGGTATTCAAACAAACGACCTCCCAGTCCCATCACCCACTCTACACGCCACACAGTAGCACTTTTACTACTGTACGGGGGCCATACTTTTTTTTTGCGATGTGCAAGTCAGAAAGCGAAACAAGGTAGCATTGTGAAATGGAGACATCTATTTTCGCATGCCTTGATAGTTTGTTATCATCAGTCGAAATCTCCTCAGGGTCACATATTTAAATTGCAACACCTGTTATCTTGAGTTGCGAATGAACCTTTGACCCCTCCCTAATTTGATTAATCACTTTTAAACAGCCGTACTCTGCACTGTCATGGTTATTTTGTTTCCCCCTCGGCCACCTTTAAATTGTAATTAACTCTCAGCACTCTGATCGATCCCTGGAATCTGACAGGCTATATTGTGTCGGCCTCAACGTGGATATTCACATGTCTGCTTTAATGCGACGGTCACTCTGTGATCTGTCAAGGATGAAAAAGTGTGCTGGAGAATGAATTCACATGCATCTATGAGACTGCGACACGTTGTCACCAGAGCCAGATTCAAGGAATCACATAAACTCCCTCTACCCTCTCAATAAACAAGCCACCTGCTGGTCTTCCTGTACTGAGAATTTATAAGCACTTTTTGTATTATCTAAGTTAAACTCATATCAATACCTACTGAAGCATTGTTACTGTATTACAACAATGCATACTATCCTCTCTGCAAAGTCATTTAAAATGATAGAGCACATCTACGCTATGTTTAGACTCAGTACCAAACCAACCGTGTTACTTTATTCATAGTACAGATAAACCTGTGACAGGGTCAAGGACCCTGTTTCTTTAGTCCGCTGTTGTAGACGCTGTACTTCTGTATAAACACAGCAGTATTGCTATTCCTGTTGCTTGCTTTCTATGTCTTTCTGAAAGATGTGGGCTTAATTGACAAAACAAGCCCAGTTCTACATAAAGCACCTATCTTTTTTTTCTGTTGAAATAAAGAATTTTGTCCCTAAGCTGACCATCATTCTTCAGGACCCGTGTTTTGAACCGCCAGGGGATTGTTTCAAACAGATGCCAACAGCAGGAGAACAAAATCAATTATCGATAAATATTTAATTACGGAGAGAGTCGCCGTATCAGCAAATAACCCAGTGGTGACAGGTTTGTTCCAGCTAGTGT
Organism: Acipenser oxyrinchus oxyrinchus; assembly: GCA_030684275.1. Lineage (NCBI taxonomy): Eukaryota > Metazoa > Chordata > Actinopteri > Acipenseriformes > Acipenseridae > Acipenser > Acipenser oxyrinchus. The sequence goes on along the minus strand of CM060273.1, from coordinate 17,907,694 downwards.
CAAACACGAGAGGAAAGATTGCTGCCACTCGTACATTCATCTGATTGTTTAATATGTATGGTAATGCAGGCGACCTTAGTGCTCAGTTTGAGGAGAAACATTTTCACAATATACACCCCAAAAGACTACCTTTTATATGAAGCACCTTCCCAATCCCAAAGCGCTTAACATAGTTGATGGAAGACAAGATAACAAACAACAGGGCAAAATAAAATACAGTAATAAAACATCAATAAAAATACATTCAACACAGTAAGAGACAGCATTAACACAGATCCTTAAAAGCTAGTTTAAAAAGATCTCAGCAGTCTCTGAGTCTCTTATGGAGCTGGATAGTGCTTTCCAGAGGTAAGAAGATGCTCTGCAGAAGACTCTATCTCCCATGGACCGTAGCTTGTTGATTATGTATATCAAGATGGTGTAACTTTATTTGACATCATGTTTATGCTCCCTTGTCCATTCTGTTTAATTTAAATTTAAGAACTGCTTTAATTTTAATTTAAGAACTCCTCACTATTAATATATAGGTTTTGAACTAAGGGGTGCACATGGTAATGGCAGTATTGCATGATCCTACCATTGCTAGATTAGTACCACAATGGTATGATTTTCATATTGTGTGGTTAATTGTTAACCTGTTAACCTTTAATATAATTATTTTTCTTGTGTCTTTTTTTTGTTGCTATTATTAATTTTCCGTCATGCTTTATTTTAATTGGAGCTGAACCTCAATTATCTAATTATTCAGATCAAGACAACTATTCAACTCCTCAGTTAATTTCTTGCAATTATGCTTTACCTATTTTTATGTGAAAGAAATTAAACTCCTTTTAAACCCTTGCCCCTAATCTGATAGCTGCTCGTAGTGTGGAATTGTGCATTTGCAGCTAAATGAATAAAGATGGGAATTGCATCCCACTCATCTTGACACTTGTATTACACCTGTCATCCTGAAGTTCAAAGTGCATAGTAAAAAATAGTGAAAGGCAATTTATTAATAATACCACTAACACCGCTAATACTAATATATTTGACTGCGTGCATTTCATGCTAATGAATAGGGAGGTAGGATGGGGTGGGGGAGGGTCTCTCTCTACATTGCTCTGCACTCAGGAGTCATTGTAAAAGATCATTGTATTACATGATGCATTGGCAAGAGATTATTGCAAGGGTCTACAAGGAAGCAAAACCAATAATAAGAGAGTCAACAGAGCTTAAAATGTAAGCCCTAACTATGCATACGCAATGACCCAAGTATGCTAGAGCAAGAGGAAGGGTCTGATTATCATTCTTTGTAAGACGATGTTCCTACAATGGGCAACTCTGTCACGAATACCACATTATGAAGGCTAAATGTAAGTCTGCTGATGTAAACATACCATTTTGCTTTCAACCCTCCTACACAAGTCTTCTAGTAATAACCATTAATAAAGGTGTACCTGTGCTGGCCCTGCGGACACAAAGTGAATAAACTAAACCTGTGACAAATAATCAATCTATTTCTGCAGTGTTCTCCTGCTTTGAAACAGTAACATCATAAAAGCTTGCTCCGTTGAACTCTTTCAGTTTGAATGCATTTTTTTTTCCTTGGGATCCATGAAAGAGTAATGAAGGGAATTCAATTTTAAAAGCAGCAAGTCTGTACGTTCACGGGAGAGGGCAGCTTTCCAGTTTCTGCCAATTCATCACCTCATTGGGGCGAAACGAAAAGCCTGAACACAAATGGGAGAGAAAGATAAGAAAGCTAGCCTGCAGATTGTCAGAGAGCACCACTTTTTGAGGCCATATAAATGATTGTGTTTTTCAGAGCCTCTCTTGAAACCTGGAAGTCAGTTTGTTCTCTTTCGCTTACATTTTGTTCCATGTTTCAATTCCCTAAAGCAAAGGTATTTTTTTTCTACTTCTTTCCCTCCAGCTCTGATTTGAGGGAGCTGCTTGAGGCCTCACGTCAGTTTTGAAAGATTGATGTTTCTCAGAGTTTCTGACATTTCCGAAAAACAGCGGCTAACAGCCTGCAAGTATTTCTGATGTGCCAAAATCTTCACTTTGAAGCCTTTAATGATTTTTGTCCAACCTAGATTGAGGTTATTGGCTACAACCACACACCTGGAATCTAATGTATTCCTTTATAACTTCTTTATACTTTATACTGCAGTTGCTCAGGAAAGCTCCAGTTAGGGACAATATCCCCTTCGATCACGATTTTTTAATCTACATTTTTAGAAATTTTAATACAGTTTGAGTGAACTCTAGGGAGTTGGAGAAGTTGCCTTTCCTTAACTTTGAAAAAAACAACATATATGCATTAGAAAATAGATACCTAGATAAAGGAAACTTAACATGGTGCAATTATGCACACAGTGACTGAAGGGGATATAAAACAACTCTAATGTTTGTCTTTCCTTACCCTTAGCTAGAGATCTCCCCCTATATGCACATGTATACAGTGTATCTTTCTTCTGTTTGTGATGAAAACCTTCTGATCAGGGATATAAGGAGGATACACAATGGTTCTTTTGAAATTCACTTGGCTGTATCACACCAATATCAGGGTCCTCTATATTATTATTATTATTATTATTATTATTATTATTATTATTATTATTATTATTATTATTATTATTATTATTATTATTATTTATTTCTTAGCAGACAGTACACAGTACAAAGTGTCACATTACAAAATATCACATTGTAAAGTATCACATTTCAGAATATCACATTACATGCAAGAGCGGGTTCGACTAAGAGCAGTTAACATGTAGTGTATATTAAAAATATTGGTTTATACGAGTAAAGTCCAGTATGAGCACGAAGTAAGAACGATGAATGGATGAGAATGATTTCAATAACAGCCATTACAAAAAAACGTGGATACTGATACCAATAAGAGTAAAGTCAAATACAAGATACAGGAAGTAGATATAATGAAGTGCCATATAGTCGGGTATAGTCGAGAGTTGTGAGGTTTACAGATATTTCTGTTACACTCTGGGGTCCCCTGTCTGTGATGACTGAAACAGAAGATCTACAAAGTGAATCTGAATAACAAGAAGAATAATGCATTATTTTTGATAGCAGTGGTGTTCCATACCCTACCAAGATTATCTTTTCTTTCCAATTCTGCTGCTTTGTAAAGATCTGTGCTCCAGTACATTTGTTGACATCTGAGAATTGAATGTTTGATGAACCGTGGCTTGCATTTAGTTGTTTTGCATTAGATTGACGTGCAGTGGGAATTTAATAAGTGTGGATGTTTTGTTTTACATTATGTTTTCGTTATATATATATATATATATATATATATATATATATATATATATATATAAATATATTGCAAATATCCTTACTTGAACTTGTATGAATTTGTATACTTGAAGTACTGTGTACAGTTTGAAATATATGCACATTTAAAGCACAATTAATGATATTCTATCCTTCACCTCTCGTGGTGTCTAGAGTTGGAATGTCACACATTGTTAAAAAAAATGTAGGCTGAAAGAATGTACCTGTTTTTTTTTGGGGGTTGCACCTTAGACACTTCACTGAGCACATGCGCTATCACACAACATTGTGCTTCGAAAGACCAGGGCAGAAGTTCAAGGCTACTCTACTCTACTAGATATCTTCAGACTTTTCTGGTGCAGTGTTTTAATTGGCCAAGTTTGAGAATGCTAAATGTCAGAATTGTCACGAATGCCACAGCCGCCAGCCTCAGACCTGTGGGGCAGAGGAAGCAGGAGGATATTAACATTTACATTGAATGCATCTGCGAATCTGGAGGACACTGGGAATAATAGAGGTGGAAATTTAAATCCCAGAGAGACAGGCAGAGTTGGGAAGAGGAGGCTGTCCTGAATATTAACTCTTTCTGGATAATTATAAGTAATGTATAGCAATATAAATAATTATTTATATTGCTAACAGTTTATAGTACAGTTACTTTGGAAACTGGCATATTATCTCTTCATCCAAGAGAAAAGTACACAGTAAAAACTGCATTTATTATTATTATTATTATTATTATTATTATTATTATTATTATTATTATTATTATTGCTGTGTTTTGTCAGAAAGAGATGGTCTTTTCTTAAACGGGCTATCGTAACTGGATGAAAAAACACAAATGGGAATGTGTATTTGAAGCAATTTAAAAGGTTTAGAATAAACTCTGAACTAAGCAACAAAACAACTAATCCAGGGACATGTATTTCTATTTCTGCGTTGCGGCTGACTTCGTCATTAAAAAAAAAAAAATCTAATTTAAAATTTTAGTGCATGATCTGTTTCTCTCTGCTTCGAAGGGGGGAGAGTGTTGCTGAAATAAATGGAATTGAATAAGTAAAGGCTGCTTTTCAATCTGGGAGTGCTAATGACTTTGAGGAACCATTGAAGCTGCATTCCTGGATTAGCAGGATCATCACTCTTGGTAAATTCCTTTCTATCTATTACGCTGTGTATAATGGGTGTTTCAATGAAGTGCACAGTCCACACGCCTCAAATCCATTATTGCACGCCACAGTCATGTTCCTTCTGCATGGTTCTTTAATAATAACTGGGATGGCCCTTTCATTTTAAAGAGATGCTCTGAAATATATAATGGCTCCAGCACAGGTGCTTATTACCTCTATTGACTTATCCTATAACGATTACTGTACCTATGTAGAGGAATGTATGTGTGTACAGCTTCGGCCAAAGGTTTTGCATCATTAACTCATTGTGCTTCATACAGTGGAATGAAACCTGCTGAATAATGTGACTTTAACATATTGAATTACACGCCGCTTTGTAGTTTTCCATATACTTAATGAAAAACTGAAAAGAAATTGCAGTAATGTGACATTTGGAAATTCTGACATGAAATATTGTACTACTATTATGGCTTCCGGTAGACTTTTGCAACATAATTGTGTAGTTTATTTGATTAAATGATGTTAAATAAAATATCTATGATGTCTCAAACCTAAAATTCTAGGTGATGCTAAATGTTTGGCTATAGCTGCATGCGCAGTATGTATGTTTGCATGCACATATGAATGCATGTATGTATGTTGTGTAAGAATGTATGTATGCATATGTCTGCTCATTATGAATTGAGTCCACTTCCTTCAATCAAGTCATTAAAATTACTTTTTAGTTTACTAAATGTTAATTGCATATCAATCTAATGCCCTTTTAACCATTGCCCCTCACAGACTGCAGGTCAGAAACAGTCATCTAACTGGTCTTTTTTTTATTGATGCTTTTCAAATTGCCACTAATTGGCACCGGACGTGGCATCTGCTGTTCAGAGGAGCCTGAAGGGCAGTGGAGACCGAGGAGATGAAAATATACATGCACAAAAAAATAAAAGATTCAGAACCTCATCCTATTCCCAAGCCGTGAGGTCTGCGAGTGTTAATAACCACTTCCAACCAAGGTGTTTAAAAATTCAAATCCTTTTTTTTTTTTTTTAGCTTTTGTTTCAATCCAACCTTTTCTCATTGCATCGGTTCAGTCAGCTTAGACAACAAATACATTGTTATACATATTTTCATTGCATATTTGGCCTTTGGCCTCTCCCCTCGAGGTACCCCATAATTTAGTTTGCCGATAGTGGAGAGGCTGACTCTGGGGACTGTATGGGCTGGAAGCATGATAGCTGCCCTCCCCCTTAGACAAGGCCAAAACGACAGGTGGAGGCTGGGGAGGAGGCTAAATCTGACATTCAGCAGGGAACGAATGGATTAAGGTAAGATATAAAGCCCTTTCTAGCTGATCACTGGAAGTGTTGTTTATCGAAGGACGAATGAGATACTAGCCATTTGACTGACGAATGTTCTGGAAATGGGGGGCCCTAATATGCTTGATGTTTCTGCTTAAAAAATGAGTTCCTTGCCTGAACCACCTCTTTGCTCAATGTCTGATTGCCCAACTCAGAACCTGTCAGTTGGTGTGTTGTTCATGCAGAGACTTCCCTGGCTGGGCCCTCGTCTCCAGAGTTCAGAAGCTTGATACAATCTGTTACTTGCAGTCAGCTCATGTAAAGAGAAAATTGGCAGGCCAGCCAAATCAGAGGATGGTCATTGATTTTCATTCCTCCCGATCAGTCAGCAGGTTACAGGGTTGTTAACTGACATTCAAATTGGACGTTTCAAATCGGGTTTACAAACTAATTCAATTGTCAAGTGGATTTATCATTGGTCCTGGGTTTAATATGTTTTATAAGAAAGAACCAATAGAATCACATGTTGAGAGAATGAAGCTGATGACATAAATAGGGGCAAAGGTCAACGAATTAGGTCCTTACAGCCAGCTTAAGTTGATTTGCCTCTGTTTTCCACAGTGACATGGACTGGCTTTGTTTCGCTGTGGGTTTCAGTTTGTTGTAAATAAGAACTGTTGTGCTCTATTGGATTCAGGGATAAAGGCACGTTTTGGAGAAATCGCTTTAAATCCCAGAGCAAAACCCTTAATCTGGGATGAGTAGAAAGCTGATTAGCAGTGTTCCTTTGTGGAAGGGTTAAGGGGGTGGATAAAGCCCTTTAGAAAATCAAATTGATTCTCTGAAGAACCTTTATTATCCTGGCCCTATCTGCAGGAATGATAAAATACTAATCTGAACTATAAAACTTTATGTGTGTGGGTGTGTGTGTGTGTGTGTGTGTGTGTGTGTGTGTGTGTGTCTCTCTCTCTCTCTCTCTCTCTCTCTCTCTCTCTCTCTCTCTCTCTCTCTCTCTCTCTCTCTCTCTCGCTGTATTCTATTTAATTTATTTAAAGCTTCTAAACTTTTGAAGGCTTAATTGTCATTTCTGCCCATAGCACAGGTCAGTCAACATATTCAAAATAATGGAAACTGCTTTCACACCTTTAAGAGTTACTTAACTGTCTGCCCATATTTTATATTACTGTTGCCCCTTTAAGTGACCAGTGACCCCAAAGGTTTACAGGAGCTATGTATACTTGGCAGATAACGGACTTGTGCCACATCAGCAAATGAGATCCTGAACATGTTTGGTGTAAACGTTTAATGTTTGTGAGTGATTGTTTAAAGAACTTGCTGGACAAGTGAGGGCTTATCCCAGAAGACCTACAGATATAGGTGAAGTCCCCCAGAATACAAAGCCAGTGTCATCGTCCTACAAAGAAAAAAAATACCTGGGTAATGTATTCATTGTCCAGCAGGTGGCTAGGACAAATATAAAATGCTGAAAAGCAATATGGCTACATGCCCCACAGAGATCATTGTGTGCCATCCTGCAGGGAAAAGCATCCTAATCAACACTTTTACATACATTTGTGCTTGACAGAGCACTGAATCCATTATGATTGGCTCACCATGGTAAAATCACTTTGAGCGAAATGCCAATGCTTTTCACAATAACAATGTGGTTTCCACCTCATGCCCAGCCTTCGTGAAGAGAGAGTCCCCAGTGGATCAGGAAACACAATTTCAAAAGGAAAACTGACACAACTGTTTTGTTTTGCTTAATGTATGTACCTGTATGTATGTATGTATGTATGTATGTATGTGTGTATGTGTATATGTACGTATGTATGTATGTATGAAAGGTAATGAAAAGCCCAGTTACTTATTGTTCTGTGCTAGCTACATATATTAGCTATTCTGTTTGGATTCTGTATGGTCCAGACTGCATGACATGTAACAGGCTATTTCCCAGAGATAGCAATTATGATATCTGTATTGTGACAGGCACCTTGTCACCAGAGTTTAATGTGTCATCCTTTCAGAGTGCCAGTATTCTCCTCTGTGCCATTTGCTGCATTCTATTCTAAATCTGCCCATTAAGGGGCAATTACTCTGTTTCCTTCAGTGAGGATTATATGGTGACAAATAGTGTGGGTTGTGTAGCTCTCGCATCTGTATGTATACGAGTGATAAGACAAGAAACATCTAATTGCAGTGAAATTGCACTGAGAGTATTTGTCCTCCCTCCAATGGGTTCAACACATTGCATCAGTGTTCACAAAATAACAAACCAGAAATGACATTGCATTTCTATGTATTTAGCAGCACATACAATCATGCGTGAGTGCTCTTTCAGAGTGTGTGCCATTCAGTTTTATCCATTGAGTGATTTATAGAAAAAACATTTTCCTTAAATCAATATTCAGCGATGGCAGAGCATGTCGATCGGACGTCGAGTTTGTCGTAATGATGAAATCTAATACATATAAAAAATAATCTCTGGGGTTACTGTTGTATTAAAGGCTCATAAAATAACATCTGTTTCTGACTGTTATTACTATAGGAGTTCGCTGGTTCTTTGACACTTCGGACTTGCTTTTCTTTTTCAAGTTGCATTGAGAATTGTAGAAATTAAGAGTAGAAAGTGTCATTTTAGCATGAGATTTTGACCTCACTAAATTAAATGTCATGTGTTATCATCACAGCACAGTGGGACCTTTGACACGTTGGCAATTTAGTTCTGAATGTTTAGAACTGCAAGAGCAGATAACTTAAGACAAACGTGCTTGGAATTATGGATGAAAAGCTGAGAAACAGGTGTCAGTTTATGTGTAAGTACGTTACCCTTAACCTTATATCACAGTCAGATGAGCAATGGACATTTTTACCTAACACTTTCTTTAAACAGCAAAGAAGACTCTTCAATTTAAAGATATCAGATTGTTTCAGATACAGTACGTTATGTACCTGGCAGCACAAAGAACCAAAGATACCTGCAAATCTGCAGGATTTACAGGCAAGAATCTAATATAATCATTTACTGCAGCCTTTAAAAGCCTTTGTGAAATGAATGGTTCTGCACATACCATAAGCAAATCTCCTTAGAAATCTCTGTCAGAGAAGTAATGCATCTACCAGTTATTAACCATGTGTGATCCAGGTATCAAATCTGCACCGAAGCCAGCCATGCTGTTCCCTGTGAAGGGAACATGGAGATTAAGACACAGAATAAAGGGTAATACAGGTACACCGCATCCAACAGAACAATACAGCACTTGGCATCACCTTTCATCAAAGCAAGCCTTTCCACCTTTGCAAGCAAAAGTGCCATCAACAGAAGGTGTATATGAAGCAGAGTACTACTGACATACAGTGTGAGCACGGTACGAAAGGGCCTAAGTGGAATACATGGCAAAGCTGTAACTTAAAAGCATGGACATAATAGAAATAAAACACTCATCAATTCTACAAAGTCAAACTCAAACTTCTAGGCTCAAGCAAAAGGGAGAGACCTCTGCAATGTTAAGTAATTCAAATGCAACGCTCAATGAGCCCTTCATTACACATACTTTACATGAAGTGTCTCTCATTACTGTGCATTTACTGGTTACTTAGTATTAACTGGTAACTTAGTATTAACTGGTAACTTAGTACATGTGTACTTGCAATGTTATTATGCAAAGTTACAATGTACTTAACATGTAAATCTTTTTTTTGCATGATGCGTAAGTACACAATTATATCAGAAAAGGGTTATGGTTAGGTTTGGAGTTAGGGATAGGGTTAAGGTTAGGTTACATCATGCAAAAAATATTACACCTTAAGTACGTTTCAATTACTTGTACATGTATGTTCTAAGTAACTGCTATGTAAATGCCCAGTAATTAAAGACACAATGTAGCCTTTTCATATTGCATTTTAGTTATGTTAATAAGAGGGTTCAGAAAGCACCCCAAAGGGATAAACAGCAGCGAGAGTAAGACACGGTTAAATGCAGGCTGTATTTATGTCTGCCACTGTGGAGATTATTAATAGATTCCAGCATCCGGCCAGTGAACCAGGGACCGTTAACATCTACATGCGGCGATCACGAGAGCAGACTGTCTGTGTACTTAAGCATCTGACTAGTTAAATCATGCCCTGTCACCACAAGGCAAAGTAGATCCTGTCTGTCAATAATTATAAGCCCTGTTGTGGTACACAGAGAAACCCGCTTTGCATACATTGATCAATCACAGGTATTAGGAGGACAGTGGTGGAATTCTGATTCATAACCACACCTATTGGTAAGTAAAAAACTGAATTATTGGGGAATGGGGTAGGAAGAATTCAAAAACAATAATTCAGTTGTGTTTTGTACAGATTTATCTTTCTTTTTTTTGGTTCAGAAAGGCAGACACAGTTTAGTTCTTTTCATTCTTTTCATTTTATTACAGAAACAAAACAGCAAAAGCAAGCCTCGAGGAATATTCTGTAAGGGAATCGAGCAGCATGATTATACATTGAGCTTTATGCACCATTTATCCCAATCTAGCCAGACAGCCTCCACTGTATTCTGTAACCCTTAAAATTGAGTTAATTTGCTCCATATTTAGCCATATGCAGCAATACATAAACCCCAGTTAATGTGAAGATATATTATGCTTACACAAACTATAGACTGCATATTTACCCTGGGTCGGCAGCATTACTCATCTCTTGGAAGATTTATTTAATTATTTTTCTTTTCATTCCTTATGAAATGGGGGTGTGACAGAGTAAATAGCTTTTTTTGTGTTGCTTTTAAAGGAAAGGGAATGACTGCCACTACATTACTCTAGCATTTTGGTAAAGAAATGTCAGACAGCGAAAAAGGTCACTAAGGTCTCAGTTGAGCAGCACAAAAGAGAAGTGTTTAGCTGAGTTGAAAGCAAACTGTGCTTTAATTACAAGCTAAATCCCTGTAGCAGGCGACTGAATTCCAACTGCATATTATTGATCATTTCTGATGAGTATCTCTGGAAGGGCAGATTCAACACCCTCCATAAACTTTGTAATCTTAGCTTTGAAAAGCCTGTTTTTTTGATCATGGGCATACCTAAAGCCAGAGTGACAACAGGCAAAGATAAAGTCTGTTTTGAAGCATGGGGGGAAAGCAAAAATCTATTGTGTGACAGCTAAAGGCTACAGACATGCTATCGAGGCATTTCAGGAGAATTACAGGAGCTTGGCTATAATGAAATTGTGCATGGTTTCTGCGAGCTTCATATTATAGCGTAAGCTTTTTATCTGTACAAAATAACCAAATACCATTGCTGGTATTTATTCCTTGGTTAACTTTTTTTTTTTTCTCTTCTTTAATTTCATTTCAATTTTCTTTTTATGACATTTCACACAGGTTCACATTTAAGCTCTGAGTGTTTCATGGTTAAAGCTGGTCAGCCTTGATTACCCTAAAGCTGGTCAGCTTGCTATATGTTACCACAGACAACCCCATTATACAGTACTTCACAACCAGCCACTGATAAGCCATGAAACAAACACGGTTTACCCAATATCTCAGAAGTAGCCAAATGTTTGAACTGTGGTTTGGAGTGGGATTGTAATATGGTATGATTTATTTGAATCATGTAGATGAACTGTATGCCCAATCCCCAATTTCAGGAGTTAAGAGGAAACTGCAATATTAAATGTCTCAGGCAATGCTCACTTTTTGTGTTTTGTGATACCTGATCTTGACTGTTTGATGCCAGTACTTCTTGGGTGAGTTTCTCGTGCATTGCCTGCGATGTTAGGTGATGCAATTTAGTTGATTTTCTGTAGAAGGAGATGAAAGGTCTTTAGTGTTTAGAAACATGCAAGTTATTTGGATTTGGGCAAGGGGCGCAAATATGTGTTTTTTTTTTGTACTGTAAATAGTCGTTCTAATATCTGCACGGGCAAAAAAATGAAATCCCATTAGGAAGTGATTCTGTACCTGCAGGATGAGTTATTTCCTGTCAAAGTGAAGCAATCCTATAAGCAATCAGACCCAGCCTTGGTCTGATCTGCCTGAAGTTAATGGTATCGAGTCTGCCTCGCGTCTGGTAAGGCCTGACCTCTCCAACGTGTTTCATGCAGTGGTCAAACATGTCAGGGCCAGGAGCTATTCTGCTTTCCAATGTGCTGAATGGATTCTGCGATCGCTTTCCTTGGGTGCAACAACAGAAGGCAGAGCAGCTGCAAAGTATCTGGAACGATGAATAATAATATTTGAAAATTAACATGACTTGAAATACATTGTCATAGGAATAAAGGCACAGTAGTCCAGTTTTTCTTTTATGGCAGTCCAATGACTCTGGATTAAGTCGTGTTTAATGCAAGTGCACCTATAGCTATCAAAGCCTCCATGAATTTTGTGTCTGGCTCCATGTGTAAGGAGTTAGTCCGCACACACACAGTATATCTCGGCTCCTCAATTAAGCCCGCTATTGATCGCCATTGATTTTTCTATGCATGGACTAATTATACGTTTGACAAATAGCATCTAGTTTGATCCTACGAATAGATGATCCTATTAAACGTAAAATGAAATCAATAAACCTTCCAGTTTAGCTTTATATAGCTGTAGGGCAAACTGTTTTTCATGACTGTCTTATTAACTGTTTCAGCCTGTGTGCAAATGCTAATGAAGAAGGCTACTCCGCATCCCCCCCTTTATGTACCCTCATAATGCTTCTCATTGCTCTCATGCAGATGTTTTAGATGAGACTAAGCCAAGCACGCCGTACTGGAGATCAATATTAGCTTGGTTTGATGTGTTTTATTCACGCTGTAGATTCACTTCTGAGACATTTTAAAATAAACATTCTTAAGGCAAAGTAGCTGACACAGATACTATTTATAGTAAGCGCTCGTGTGATCTCGGTTTTGAATCCCAGCTGGTAAATGAAATGGACCCTTGGAATTGTTCTGATCAATAATACAGTACTTCTCCTTGGCAGTGCGCCCCAAGGAACCTCCAGTTGTTTCTAAAGGGGAAAGAGAATTGAGGCCAAAGCTTTTCTTCTTGTACTAACTTTCCTTCTTACTCAGAATGACTTTCATTTTGCTCTCATGATTGACCGACTTATTCCAAAGTCCCCATCAACGATTTGTTTCCACTAGCCTTAAAAAATCAAAAATTAAAAAAGAATGTACATGCTGTACTGCATTGGCCACATGTGACCACCCCTAACACCACTCACTTGATGCATCATGAGATCTGAGATGTTAGTTAAGGGCACGTTAGTGTATTTATGTATTTAAGTCACCATTAGGTGCTAAAATGTATTATCGAAAGTAAAACAAAAAAAAGTTTTAGTAACTACAAATATCTAGTAGCCTGCATGTGTTAGTGCTGATCATGCTGTTTGTTCAGTAACTTGGTCACAGTGTGTTCATAAAGTTTATTCAAAGCAATCAGCCTGCAGCCAGTTGTTTGAATTCTACAACTTATCATTCAAACCGGAGACTAGCTGCCATTCCTGTTGGCCTTATTCTATTGCCGTTGACATTGACAGACAGCATTCAGAGGGTGTGCACTAGAACAAAGATTTTCTTTCAACAGAAAAAGGTCAAATGTATAAAAGAATACTGTATTTACGTATGTTTCAGGTTAAAGGAAATCTTCGATCCTTTTTTAATATACAGATATACCTCTTACATGCCATAAAGCAGGGGTCTCCAACCCTCGTCCTGGAAAGCCCCAATCCTGCAGGTTTTATAGGTGTCAAGATTAGCACATCATCAATGTGCTAATCTTGACTAATGAAGCCAATAATTGGTTCAGTTAAGTAACTGAGAGCTCGGTTGAAACAAAAACCAGAAGTAGCTCTCCAGGAGCAGGGTCGGAGACCCCTGCCATAAAGAGACTCAGAATAATTGGGGAGGTGAAAATATTTCTTTTTTATTTCGTTTTCATTTGAGAGCAGAGCGCATCCCCCGCACCCTCAGTTCCTCCTCCAGTGATCTACAGTATATACAGTATTACCTTCAAAAGAAATCCCCCTTTACTTCAAAACTGTACTATTCATCCCAAAGGAAAACACAAATCATTATCATAGACAAGGATTAAACACTTCCTCTGAGCTCGATAAAGTCTGTCATTTGCACTTATACGAGGGCAGCTTTTTCATGATATGGGATCACCGGTGAAACACAGTAATTTAGCTGCACAAAAGACACTGCGAACCATTTTGTTCTTGTTTTCCCTTGAAGCTATCAGCGTTAAATTACAGTGAGAGAGACAGCTAATGGTGGGGATGCTGAGCATAGTATTAGAGATTGAAGACAAGTGAATGCTTCAGCAGTGTTCAGACGTTGGACATTTGCAATTATCATAGATTCAGTAGCAAAACAAAATGAAAGAGACAAGGGTTTTTACGGAAATGTGGTGGTTGAAATATTGATTACAGTAAGTATAATCCCTAAATCTATATTTAATACCTCATTTCTTTTGGATTCCATCAATGATATACTTGTGATATGTTTTAACACAGATTTTCATAAAGCATTGTAAAACAAATCATTTTTACTTTGTTACAGCACTGTGTTAATACCTAAGTCATTCGACAGAGCGATTGCCTCAGTGGTGCTGTCCACAACACTAAATTGAGCTCCTATATACTCTATAGATCCAACAAGTCACTATCAGATGCCTCGGAGTTAAATTATGTAGTGCTCCAATTCCCCTGACACTTAAAACAATGCAGACTGCGGACCATCAAACGCATTGATACTCCCACTCAATCCATTATCAGCCCCACCGGCTTAGATTATCCACTGACCTGAATCTTCTCGCCTTGGGGGCTATGAACGAGAAATAGGCAGAAGCAAAATAAATAGAAGCCAGATTGCTTTCGGGTTCCCTCCATGAATATGATGTACACTATCGAGGCAGCTGATATGTGCTGAACACACATTCTTTCTTTCTTTCTTTCTTTCTTTCTTTCTTTCTTTCTTTCTTTGTTTTTTTACAAAGCAGGACACCTTACAGGCAACATATTAACTTATTATAAATCATAAAAAAACTGCTATTATACCAAGGACCTGCTTTTAAAGTGTTGCTGCTTTTTAAACTTTCAAATTGAATTCAGTGCACAGGGTGACATCTGTAAAAAGGATAAGATGTACTGTGCTTCTGAGAATCTTTAACAGCGATTCATTTGATTAAGCTGATTTGGTTGAATTACAGTGATTTATAATTGATCACAATAATCAACTTTCTTTCTTTCTTTCTTTCTTTCTTTCTTTCTTTCTTTCTTTCTTTCTTTCTTTCTGTCCCGAGCAAAGCTGAGGCATGGAGACTTAACTTCTTCCCTCACCTCTTAAGAGAAAGCCTGGCCCCTCCAGTCTCGTCATCCATTTCATGAGCAAAAAAATCTGGCAACGAATCTCAGCTGAAACAATCCTGTCCCAAACCTCTCTCTCTCCTCCGCCTCCAATGATCTTTAATAATGAGCTCAGATTTAGAGGCACACACATGTCTAATCTGTTTGGAGAGGCCTGACTGTGTCATTTGTCTCCTGATTGTTCCCATGAACTACATTAAAGGAGGTTGGGGAGCAGGTGTAAAAAATGCATTTCTAATCTAATGAAACCATCTCGTTGAGAAAATTGCTTGGAGGAAATGCAGCCACACACACAAATATCACAATGTCATTTATTGGTATGAGGGGGGCTCATGCATTCTTTGTGGTGGAACAAGAGACCTTTAAAAGAACAAATAACTTTTCTACAAAGGTGCTTGATCAGCCTATGAGTACGGGCAGGATTTGACATCTCATCGAGCTCACTCTCTGACAACCAGTCCTCCTTTTCACTGGAAGATGTGTTAAAGCAGTTAATATTCTTTGAGAATTCAGAAAAGAGCCAAACGAAGAACATAATTGTGTATAATCAATGAAAAGAGGTGGATCTAAATATTGCAGTTAAATTATTCACATATATATATTAACTTATATATTAGATTATTAACATATTAACACATGTTAATGGTTAGTTAATACAGTATGTGGTAACTTATTTCTAAGCTATAAACATCGTCAGGATTATCAACTCCAAGTAAATGAAAGCATTGAAACTGGTTTGAATTTGTTTAAAATTACTTTAAAGATGTATTACTGTTGTTTTTATCATACTATTTGTATTAGTTTAGAAATCCATTAATATAACAGGATACATTAGCTAACATGTTAGTAAGCAGCTGTTTTTTTTTTGTTTTTTTAAATATGCCCCTTAAAATAAAGAATTACCTTTTCAGTCTACATCGCACAGGGAGGGAAGGACAAAGACTGGAACAGCATGCTTATTACATGACCACAGAAAAAGTGGAACCTGAAGTTACTGCATTCTAAACATAGGAGAGAGGTGGTGACATTGACCTTGGAAGATACAGAGGTCGATACTACTAAAAATCCACTTGCTTATTGATGTCCTTTTGAACATGACAAATGAGCTCTGTTTATTAAAAGAGACCAATAACAGGGAGAGGCTTCTACGTCCTCAGAAAATGAAGGAGGATATTGCCCAAGCGATCCATTTCTGACAAACCACTAGAGGGGGAGCAGCCGTTCAAGATGCTGACATTGCTGATCATGTTGAAACCTACTCAAAAATATGTTTTCTCTTCTAGCTAGCTTCTCATCACAGCTCTGCAGGCCAGTGAGCATGCAAGAGAGAGTGCATACCTTAATCCTGACCTGAACATCCATTGTCTGCCATCAAGTCCAGGTATTCCCACAAGCAGAAGGTGCTAACTGAGCTAATTGTGTGACCTGTTTTGAATGATTTGAACCCAAGCACTCCAGAGGTGAAAGGCAGTAGAGGCTAGTGAAACAGCACGCTACTGTGCATGTGCTCAACATACAGACCTCAATCTTGAAAATGCAGTCCAAACACCACTTTCTCTGCGCATGCAATTAACAGGCAGGCGGAATATATTTCTGGAAAGTGACCTTGCCTTGACAGTACAAGGTGATAATGGGCTGCTGCCAAGCAGTGGAGGGCTCTTGAAGAAGTTAGTCTAGGGCAAAGACCCATTAGATGCTAATGTACTCGCTCGCAGGTATTACATTAAGAGAGCCATTCGTTTTCATTATTTTAAGTTAATAGCCTGTGTAAACAGTTTTCTTAAGGAATCCATTACTTTAATGTTCTCAGGTTTGAAGGCTGGAAGGAAGAGCTTAATTATGATTCATCTGTGCAGAAAGCTGTGAACAAGCTTGGTCTTGCTTTTCTTCTTGCACCAAGTCTAAACGGAAAGACGTTCATAAAGGATCTCTTGCATATTAAAACAGGGCACTTCACCTCTTTTCTATGATGGAGGCCTGGGTTCCAATCTAGAGTAATGAGTTTAGTGGTGTCAGCCCGCTCAGTCTCTCCTTGAGATCCTAAACATACTAAACATGCATTGAAAATGTGACACTGATTGTGTCTGTCTGTCAGTCTATCTGTCTTACTCTGCATGGTACTGGAATATTATCCCATGCACTCCTAACCCACTGTAGCTCCCTTCGGATTGAATTTGGGTAGATTTTATGTTAATAAAGTTTTCACATTATTGTGAGTGCACTGCCCTTTTCCCATAGTAAAAGCATCCCACAATGTAATTCAGCATCAAAAAAGCACAGTAAAGCACAGGTAAGCATTGCAAAGCCCGGAGATGTATGGCAAAGCATATTTAAAAACATGGCAAACCAAGGTAAAGAATGGTAAAGAATGATAAATGCATTGCCAAAATCATGGGATAACTGCAAATTTACCCAGGTAAACTTTTACAAATGGTGATTTCAGTCAGCATTACTCACAGTACATCTCAGCGATATCACTGACCTACATTTTGCAGTGCCTATCTGTCTGCAGAGCGGAGAGTCAGTGAGATTGAAGGGGGGGGGGGCTGTTTCTGCTTTGATTGTTCTGTTTTCCGTAACTAGGGCTCGCTGTAATTCAACTTTAATAATGCTTTACTCTGGAGGATCAAGTAAAGAGCATTTTATAAGAGGTGCTGAGCAGGGGAGTCAACAAGGTCTAATACCTAACAAGGAAAACAGCAAGACAAGGCTGTAATAATAACAGCTATAATGAAAAAGATCAAAGATATTAAAAAAGGGGAGGGGGTTGGGGGGGTCCACCCTCGATTCCCTAAGTGGATACCTCATTTAAAATCCTTTATTAAACTGTCTTCCTGCTAAGAGGAAAAGCAAGTCGAGGTGAACTCATCTGAGATCCAGCTTGGTTTGGCTTAATCATGTTCTTGAGAGAGGGGCTCAAGTATGAAGCCACATTTGAAGAGCTCCAAGGAACTTCACTAATCGCTGTGACTGCTGGGGAAACAAAGAAAGGATGTGTTAATGCCAATGCAGTATGGAAGGTCGTTATCTATAGCATTCCTGTTTGATGGCTCATGTTCTTGTCAAGAAAGAGAAACCTGAAACTCAAAAGGCCTCCTTTTTTAAGTAAAGCATCCTTGAAGCTTGACAGGAATGCTAATGGGAATTAAAAATCTGGATCACACCGCATGCACATTTTCTACATTGAGAGGACTTTTCGGATTCCTTTTTCTCTGTTCTTTGCTTTCATTAATATTTGTAAAACAAAACAAAAGGCATTAATTTACCTTTAAATACCATGAGTGTTCTGAGGATCCTATTCATCAAAAACGCATTGAGCGACGCTTTAGCACCAGCAACTAAGAGCACTAATAGAATTTTCTTCTATGTTTAAAAAGAGCGTGACTTTTGGAATAATGGAAATTAGTCTTTCGAAGGCCAGTGGTTTTAAAGGAAGGATTACGAATGGTTTAATTGTTGGTTCTTCACCTGTTCTATTCTTCATTAGTTCAGTATGTTTTAAATACTATGATATTGATAAACTGTTTGATTTTGGCACCTGTGCTGGAGGTCACATGGTATGACTGCATTCCGTTTGAGTGCGCTTCACCTATAGGTTAGGAACCGGAAGCATCTACAGTATAACACTATAGGTAACACTTTACAGTGTCTCTGATTACTGTGTATTTATATAGTAGTTACTTAGTAAATACATGTCCATGTGCACATAATTACAATGATATCATGCAGGTGTAAATATTTCTGTACAATATGTGTAAGTACACACTAGTAGCAGAAAAGGGGTAGGGTTATATTGTGCAAAAAGATTTATGCATTAAGTACATTACAGCTATGCATAATAGCATTGTAATTATGTGTAAGCACACATGCATTTACTAAGTAACTACTGTGTAAATACACAGTAAATACAGACGCTAAATGTAAAGTGTTAGCAAACTATATTTGAAATATCTGCACCTGCCAAGTGAAAGTATAAGAACCAAAATGTTTTAGAAAAGAGCGGGCAGCGATAATGTTGAACATGTTAATGAGAGGCAAGAAAACTTATTTTTAAACGTGGGTTACCACTACTTTAAAACACTTTATTTCAGCCGGTATTTAGAAACACAAAATGTTCTAGCTTTGACTAAGTACTTGGATTTAAAAGACTTTAATTACATATTCCTACCATATAATCCACATGCTTGCATAACAACATCATTTGAGAGATCACGCACTAATGATTAAAATTGCACTTGCTGTGTAGTTAAACTGCAGTCAATCTGCAACCAGCTGTGGTGTGTGATTATTCACAGTGCAACACTGGATGCAATTCCTATTACAAACAATAAATGGGGGGGAACCACCAAGGGAAAGTTCAAGTTTAAGTAGGGACTGATTATCTGATAGCTGGGCTTGTGACAATACCCAAACAGGATCATCCCAAAGCACACTTAATCTTCAGAACAGAAAAATATGAAATTGTAGTTACACCACCCAGGGCAAGGAATAAATAGAATGACTGACCTTTGCACACATGAATGCTATTCTCCAACAGCTGATACACACATTATCATAAAGATGGGTAACAGAGATCTGACTTGCATTTGAATGTGAAGTAAGTGAAGCTTCAGAAAATCCTTGCAACCCCCACCAAAAGTCAAGCAGGCACTGGACCAAGGAAGTAACTTCAATCAGTGGCAGTAAGCAGTAGCATTGAAGCCAGGTAAATGTCTCCATCAGTGCTGTGCTTTGACTGTTAAGTCCCAGCAGCCTCTCTGCATATCACTCAGTGCTGACTGAGAGATGTCAATGTAAATTTCAAGGCAGCACAGTATATGCTATGTATCTCAGGCATTATGGGTCCCATGTTCTGGGTGCATAACGAATTATTTAATATGTACATTTAATTCACCAAGCGCTGTGGGGTAACACTTTAGTCACTCCAGACATAAAGCATGTAAATGAATGCAACAAAGATGCTTTCTATAAAAATCTAAATTATCTTCATCTGGAAGACAACTGTTTCATTTCTAGTGTGAATGCTGCAGCAGCTTAGTGACGTTACTGTATAGGCTGAACTGCACAATTTGTCTGAAGCTTTGTCGCAGTTGTTGGGTTGTGTCAAAGCTATTGCGGACAGCTGTGCAATATTGTGTGTATCATTTCCTTTGATATATGCCCCTACCCACCTGACTTTACACCATATACTTTTCCAGAAGACTCAGTATTATTTGGGGTTTGGGTTCGTGCAGACCCTGAAATGTAAGCTCCAGTTTGTACAGTTTGTGTTTTGAAACAGTGTTTAATAAATGAATGCAACTATAATGTCATTGTTTTAGGGTAACTACTTGGTGTTACCCTCCAAGCAAGGGGTACAAAACTAACTTACC
This sequence comes from Acipenser oxyrinchus oxyrinchus, assembly GCA_030684275.1. NCBI lineage: Eukaryota > Metazoa > Chordata > Actinopteri > Acipenseriformes > Acipenseridae > Acipenser > Acipenser oxyrinchus. Next base: position 17,887,283 of record CM060273.1, on the reverse strand, counting down.
ATGACGTCACTGTGTGATAGCAGCATCGTACATCTTGTTTTCAGATGACTTACAGGGCGTAATTACAATATAAACACAGTCGCACACTCTTTACTGTAGAAGCACTGATCTATTCTTTTGCTCAACACTATAATAGGAATAGTAGCAATAACTTACCAAGTTAGTTAAAGTAATTACATGACTGCAGTGTAATGACCTTACTTTGGGTTACAATCAATTACTACCCTGTAATTGCCAAGTCCAGTAATTGAAAAAACTTATCTGCTTTGGAGACTGGCAGCGCTTTCGTTTTCTGTCGGACAGTTTCAATAGTGCGGTTCTAGTCTTGCTGAAATTGAATAGCCTTTATCTTCACTGCTGCTGACACGCAGAGGCTCTCCAAACAAATTGTGCAGTGACTGGCTCCAGCACCTTGGCTTGCAGTCTGAGTAGCAGCACAGTCCTCTGTGCTCTCCTCTGGCACCGATCCCACTGTGCCTCCACTGGAGGGGCACACATATACTGTGCAGGGCGCTCTGGCTGGCATTTGTACTGTAATCTGTTGGGATTAATACAATTCCCCCTCCTTTTCCACCTTTTACGTTTGCTACAATGCAATCCAATACAGCACAGCAACCGGTGCCATTGAATTTGAGCTGCGTTAACTTTGTAAAAGCTTTTAAAAGTGTTGCTTTAGAATAAGAACAACGAAATGTCAGGATCAGGGAAATGGAAGTCATCATTTTGTAACCAGCTTTGCGCTATCGATTTTGCACTATAACCAGAGAGTTCTGTGTTGTATGATTTTTTTTTTTCCCCCACCTGTAATGAAGATGGTATTGATTTTTATGGGTTAGTAACATGCAGGGGTGGTGAGTCGGGCACTGTTTTGGGTTTGTTCAATTAGTGGGGTGAGATCAGTTTCACTGAATTAATTTGCTGTTTAACCTGTATTCAGGTATCTTTCTGTTACATAACACTGCATCGTATATAACAGCATGATGCACTCTAATGCCTACGATTGGGCATCCTAAACAAATAAACTGTGTTTAGGAAGTCGGTCCAGGGGACGACGACAAACTCCATTTTTTATTAACAAATACGTTGTAAGGAAAGTATTTCTGAAACAGGTCGTGTTTAACACTGTGTTCTAACAGCGTATGCACTCCCCTAAGCTCATAAATCTGTGTTAACTACAGTATGTTTTCAGGGACTTTTAAATAAGAATGAAAAAAGCTTTTTTTCTTTTTTGGTCGCCAAGATTTTCCATAACTGCATTTGCGTTTTGTTTTGTTTTTTTGATGTAAGAAGGCTTACTCTTTTAAATTTCCAGTCCAGCGCCAAATCTGTTTTTGAGAAAATAATTAAGCAGGCCTATAGCAACGTGTTGGTGTCCCCCATCCATTATTCATGGGTTCTTCATTATGCACATGTGCTTTAATCTTGTTAATCTCCTCAGTCCGTTGTTTCAGTTTAAATTAATTCATCCTTGCTGGAAGAAACCACGGCTTACCCAAAAGGAAGGGATACAAAGTCTTAGACGGGTCATCTAAAGTTATGCAGCATCCCATTGCTGCATTTTAAGAAGAGGAATGATCTGGCAATGTCGTGATCATGCCTTCTTTAAAAAGTGGCACCACACTGAAGATATTTACATCCGACTTCTTTATTCATATCAGAAGCTATCCATCACATGCCTCAGTGCTATAGAAGTGCCTGCCACATGCTTTGTAAGAACATGACAGGCAGCCACAGCATCAAACAGAGATTTATGACAAGCGAGGTTGATGGAGAGATGGTCTGTTTAAAGGGATAGGGCTATTCTGTGTCATCTTGAATGAAGACCAAGACACTCGCCTGTGATAAGCACCTGACAGGTGTGACTGGGTTCACCAATGCTTGGTAGAAATCATGTTCGTTTCAATTTGCCATTAAAAAGTCATTGTGAGCAACTGTGTGGACTATTCAGATGTTTCCTTTCTCTTGAGAGAAACATTGATATCATCTTTAACCCTCTGAAAGCTTGACGTGTGTCTGAAATATCACAGTTATCCTGTGTGATTCTTCTCCTTGTTGTGTAGATTCACTTTGTAACTCGTTTTCTTTCGCAGTTATCCCAATCTGGAAACGCACAAATTAAAAGCAACAATATAATGAATGGTGTGTCCATTCTTTATCAAGTGACCATGGGATAAAAAATTGAATGTTCTGCTGTGATTTATTGTGGAGTCACTTGATAAAGTTTGACGACATGCTACAAACGAGCACATGACATGTCCCCAGCTTCTGTTTTTTATTATAGATCATTATATAGCTTTCTGATTTACTGCAGCATTTTATGACTGATTATAAACACTGCAGTTCTCACAAAACAATAAAAGGTGCCTTAGGTGCTGACCTGAGACATAAATTGAACAATTTACCTTCCAATTTCAAGCTCCGCTGTGCTACAGCATTCCAGTGGGAACGCACTCACCCAGAGAGCACATGTCTTAATACTGGATTAAAACTACTAAGAGCTCGGAGAATTTCCCTCCATTCCCAAGGCGAGTCAAACTCTAAAAACATATATATATATATATATATATATATTGCACCAAGCTCAAAATAAACCAAATAACCATAAACAGGATTGTTTCCCCCAAATCATTCTGTGAACAATAAAAAGTCGTATTAAGGAGTTTAGATAGAGGAAGAAGGTAATTCATTGGATTCACATGCAGTGCACCTCTGGAGACCTGGGTGCATGAGGTACCTGACGTCAGTGCCGGTCACCAGCCTACTGTATGTCCATGTCTGATTTGACATGTGGGGGCATATCGTACATGGATCTTTAAAATACCTTATACCCTGCTGGTTTCCACTGGCTCATTCAGTTGGTCAAAACTTCAAAGAACAAAAACCCACAAAAATTTTTTAACAGTAAACAAAACAGCAAACTGCGCACAATAATTAAACTGCTTCTTCATGCTGCTAAATTGTTTCTTGCTTGGCTTGTTGTATACCACAGTACTTGCTTTATTCATCTCAGATAATTTGCCTTTGCCATTGAAAACAGGGCTTGGAGTGTTCCTATTGGAGTGTTCCTATTAGAGTGTTCCTATTGGAATGTTCTGATTGGAGCGTTCTGATTGGAGTGTTCCTATTGGAGTGTTCCTACTGGAGTGACTGTGATGAACTGACTCTGTAACCAGCTGCACTTGGTAGTTGCGAATGAATGAATGAACGATCCGTTTCCAGTCAGAGGTCAGTCACGTGAAACAATAGTTTCGAGTTATTCACTAGTGACTCTTTTTAGTCGCTTTTATCCCTTCAGTACTGGTAATAAGTGTCGAGTTACAAGTAAAGCATGCTGTCGAATTAAAAAATTAAAAGAGGCAGGACTGTCTGTTGAATTAAGCGAAGGTGTCAAGTTATCCACCTGTCAAGTTAACCGAGGTTGACTGGATCTCAAATAGCAACCATGTCTAATTTGAGCATTTTCGTTTAAAAAACAAACACTACTGAGCTTTGCTTTTGATCTTTTGATTACAACTTAAGTGATGCATTCCTGGGTTGGATGCGGACGATGCTCCCTTCCCAATGATTATAAGAAATCTGCATGACTAGACCCAATTTGTTCCATAGTTATTAGCTCTTTAGCCTTCATTAGTTAAAGGGGGGAAAGACAGATCTGCAGAGCAAACTGGCATAAAATTATACGAGGTCAATGCGTGGTCTCCACTACTCTGTATGTCTAATTGCATCTTGCTACTTGCAGAACTGTAATTGCTGCTTAATTGTCCATGAAATATATGTCTTAAAAAAATAATAATCCAGATCCGATAAAAGAACAGCATTTCCCCATCAGTGAAAGCATTGTCAGATTGGACTGAAACAGGTTCCCCTGGGTCCGGCTAGATAGCCAGAGGTTTAGATCTCATTACAGCCACGTTGTGTTCTGAAATTACGCAAGCAAAATGTTGTGCAAACATTATGCATAGAGGAGTACTGTATGTGGGCAAGGCAGAATGTAGTGTGTGTATATATGTGTGTGTGTGTGTGTGTGTGTGTGTGTGTGTACTTATGTGTGTATCCATCCAGCCACCTCAGTCTGAGGACTACTTTTGTACATTCCTTTGTACGTGTTTTTTTGTTTGTTTGTTTTGCAGTATGAGCTCTGGCCTTTTCTTCGATTTAAAAGTCAACAACATTGTTTCATATAACTTGAAAATGACTGTGCTTTGCAGGATATGTCCATCTGCATGTCACTCTTACATTATCCCCACATATCTGTAGAACCACTTATCCCATTGTCATGAAACTTTGCATTAACATTATTCAGCATACGTTATTGAGAGTATAAGATTCTGGGAATGTACTGTATAGTGGTAGGGGAGGGGGGGAGGGGTGTACTGACATAATCATTTATAATAAAAATCAATCAAACTGCTAACTAATTACAGTAGAGTATCAGCCTTTTTCAAATCATAAATTCATAGATACATGACCAACCTTTGTGTCTGCAATACGAACAGTATTTCTCAGTGCATCTTCTTATATATATTTCTACTGCAGCAATGAGTGACAAGCTGACACAAAGCTGTCTCACTGCCTGCCTTCAATGCTCTGAATGATCTTGCAATGGAGACTCATTCTTCATGCCAGCTGTTCCCCAGTACCTGTGTGGGTGCCGATGTCTAGACTGTGGATATGGCCAGTGGGATTCCCCTAATAGTATCACAGTTTCTAGTCTCCAAACTAAATGTGACAGCAAATGAGAGTTAGCCGTTACCGTTTGTCTGAAGAATTTAGACTTCAGTTAAGAAAGCAACATGCATCCTGTTTGTTTAGAAATAAAACCTCCCTAGGGAATCAAGAGTCCTTAAAACAAGACTTCTAGCATAGAAAGCTAAGTGCCAAGCACCTTTTTAAAATCCCCTATATATATATATATATATATATATATATATATATATATATACTGTATATATATATATATATATACTGTAATTAAATACGAATCTTGCATTGTAATACTGTACTATCCTGTAACACCTGTAAGTTGCCTTGGATAAAGGCATCTGCCAAATAAATAAATAAATTAATAATAATAATAATAATAATAATAATAATAATAATAATATATTGAAATTTAACTACCAAAATAGTAGGGAGAGTGTAAAAAAAGCAATAAAGTGACCGTTGAAGCTACTCAGGCTTTAACCTTGCTTTAACCTTGCTTTAACCTTGCTTTTAGCATCTCATCAGAGAGACTGCTCTTTTGTTGATTATTATTGGCATCATTATGTTTGTACTTATTTATACCATATCAAAAGTATTGAGGCTTGGATTCTACAAACAGAACATGCAAGTGTTATCCTCCCCGCATGTGCAAGGTCCACGAGGACAAGCAAAATGTATAAAACTGTCATATCAATTAAAGAAACGGGATCTTTTCTGCAAATTCTATTTCTATCGGCGCTGCTAAGTGTTTGCTTAGCATATGAGCTCACAGGGGAATAAGATTCAACATCACCACACCAGCAAACACTACATGGCAGCCTGAGGCACCCTCCAGGTACCATATGAGTGTTATGTTTTGTTTCTGGAGATGCTTGCAATTCTTGCAGCTTTTGTGAAAAGTAAGGCACACTGTGTGAGCAACCGTGTTTAAAAATACTACACATCTGAGGTGTCTAGGATATTCAGCCAGTTACATAGTGAGACGAATGCTCAGGAATAGATCTCAAATACATCTGGCATCATGTAGAATAATGCACTTAGTGTATATTATTACAATGCTTTAGTTTTGTGACCCTGCTTTGTAGGAAATACAGGCAATCTGTTTTCCAGGATAATATTCTTCAAACCTATTTTACACATATCCATAATATATTTATGTATTCACATGGGAGGTGAAAGGCTGGTGAGTTAACCTGCTTTGGAAACTAAGTGCTACCTTTTAATATTTAAAAAGCTGAAAGCTCAGCAAGACCCTTCTCTGTGACCCGAAGTACCTGCCCAGTGTAGAGCTGGGATCAGCCGTATGTTGTCCTTTATGATGGATAAGCACTCACTGTACCGTCAAGAAACAACGAACGGCCTGCAGCGTTCCAGAGGCCAGGCTCCCAAGGGGAATGTTTTCCTGGAGAAGCAAACATTTTTTTCCGAAGGAAGCCATGCAAGGCTAGAGCCTGGAGTGTCGCTGATAACACTGTGCTGGTTTACATTACCCCATGTATTTCTCATTTCGATGTAGGATTCAGGATGGTGGGCACATAGCTGTGTGATTTGCCGTGGCATTTAATGTGCCTAAAACAGGAAGGAGCAGCTGGCTCACAGTAATAATATGGATAATAATCACTAATAATAAACTGTGTGATGTATGATAGCTACAGAACGTCCTGGCTTTGGAGTTATTGTTTAAAGTGGGTGGCATGTAATGCTGGTGCTTAATAACAACAGCTGCTCTTCTTCTTCTTCCTCTTCTTCTTCTAGTTACAATGTACTTAATGTGTACATTTTTTTGCACGATATAACCCTAACCTTATCCATAACCCTAACCCTATCACTAACTTTTCTAATACAATTGTGTACTTACATATGTTGTGCAAAAAGATGTACACATTAAGTACATTTTAACTATGTATAATAGCATTGTAACTATGTGTAAGTACACCTGTATTTACTAAGTAACTACTATACAAAAACACAGTAAAGCATTATCAATATTTTAACATACACTGTGCTTAGGTATATCAACCTGTAACTTGGCAATAGACCCCTTAAGGTGATAGCAGTGCTATGGCCTGGCTCTGCTGGGGAAATGCTGTGGTTCTACAATGGTATCCCAGATGGGATTATGAATCTTTGTTTCTGTAAGGCTCCTCAGCAGCACAGACTCAATGGACAGTCTTTAAGTAGTTTGTTATGGATCAGCAGCTTATTGCTCTGGGGCTCCTGTTTGTTAGCAGTAGGAGTCTGGAAGATCACGCACTTCAGCACATTCAGTGATACCAAGATACCAAAAACCACGCAGCATGACTGACTGCCTGTGCAGCTTGAATGCAAATATATATGTGTCAAAAAAAGAAAGAAAGAAAGAAAGAAAGAAAGAAAGAAAGAAAGAAATGCATCACCAAATTAAAAAAATGACAGGAATAAATAAATAAGCAGAACATAAATAAGTCCTAAAGGGATATTCAATTTCTTTTTATTTTATTGCATTTCTGACTCATTCGTCTGTATAAATGAAGCTGCTTTTTACACACTGTTCAATCAAAGGCACTTTGGTTGAAAACCTTGTCTCTGTTTGTAGAAAAATGCTTATTGAAGTTTTTGTTATAGCAGAAACATGCCCTGTGTTTAGAAAGCAAGCAAAAGAAAAAAAAAACCTTAAAAACTGACTTTTACAACTAGTTTTGTCACCACTGAAAGTTTCAGCACTGTGCAGTACAAACCCTTTATACTGAGTGCAGTTGCGATGGGGAAAAAAATGGTCTCCAATGACCAATTAAAACTTTTTTTTTTAGCATTTTTGTCAGGCAGGTGTTGGAGTAAGTGAGTTTTTACAGATCGTATTTACTGTGCTCCACATTTTAGAGCAAATGAATTCGCTCTGCCTGCTGGGAAAACGTTTTGAAGTAAACCCTGCAGACAGGCAGGAGAGGAGAGTGAAGCTGAAGTTTGTCCCATCAGTTTAGGCATGACAGGAACTCAGTCAAGCTCCTCTTGAGTCTGGACACCAGCAGCAGCAGAACAGCATTAATCCACAGCAATCACAACCTAATGGCTTTAAATCTGGTACTGCACTTCCTCTTGGCCTGATCAACCATTACAAACCACATATTGTTCCAAACGTCTTTCTTCAAACATTTTTACTTCTAAATATCAGCTAACTCTTTATTTGGAAGGACGTTTATGTATGTATGTATTTGTTTATGTAAACAGGTCAGGTTTAATCTGATATTCATGATATTATACAGTATATTATATTATATATATGATGGAAATTATTGGCATTGAAAATAATGATCCACACCTACATATTATCTGCCAGGGAAAATGTTTTTGCAAACAATGCTTCCCAGTATGACACTGACATCACAGAGCTAACTTTTATCAGCTTCATTGATAAACAAACCAACAGCATTAAAAAAAAATCAATAAATACACTTCTAAAAGTCCCTCCTTTGAGGTTGAATTCATAACCTCTTAGAATGTGATAGAACCTTTATTGTACAGCATAATTTAGATCTGTTAAGTATTCCTCTCGCTATAATTGAAAGTTGTTTGTTACAGCAGTTGGTTTAGTTTTTTTTTTCCATACATAAAACATTTTGTGCAAATGCCTTATGATCAAACTTTCCAATAAGCTGTTTACAAGCCCATTGTTTTCCATGCTTATTGAGCTGCTGTTAACATTCCAATACACATGAACTGGTATCCAATTACCAAACGAAAAGAGTCAAACATGCAACCCAGATGAATTCCTATCTAGTAATTAGACATGCTGTTGATTGCTGAGAATGCACATTATTTTGTAACCCCAAGTGGGAGTTATCTAATGAATACTGTTGTTTGAAAAAATACTATATATATATATATATATATATATATATATATATATATATATATATATATATATATATATATATATATATATATATATATATAGTCAATTACTCACCAAAGTTCCAAGACACTTAGTGTGATTAGATGCTTAAATGAAGTGAACAGGATCAGGTTATGATCAGGTTAAAGACTATTGGAGATGTTGGGTTTGAGAAGATTGGCACTGTTACAACACTGGTAACTATTCGCAGTGCAAACTCATGCTTAACATTTTAATTATTTTGTAAGCTCAGATTCTGATTCACGTACAATGGTCCCTTACTAAACCAATTAATCTATATATGACTCTGCAGCTGATGCATAGTTCACACACCCTAGTCTCTGTAAGTCGCCTTGGATAAAGGCGTCTGCTAAATAAACAAATAATATATATATATATATATATATATATATATATATAATCAAAAAAATTGAATGTTTTTTGAATGAAGAAGGACAAGTAAACACAGTGCAGTAAACTATTATTTTTCAAGAATTCTGTGGATGATGTCATGATTATGTCAAAATAGAATGTCCATTCCAAGAGGTTCCGAAGTTCCTAGTTTAAAGATAAATTCTGGTTCCCTTTGTTTCCGAGCAGCATTAGTTACATATAAAGGGTTTGTACAATTCAGTTTCTTTTATTTCTGGCAGCTCCTCTTTTGCTAAAGATTGGGCATGTGCCAAAATGAAGCTGCCCAAGAATGTAGCCAAAATTTTGCCAAGTCCCGTCTCTCAAATACAACGAGCACAGGTGCAGACACATTGGTTGGAAAGCTGAACCAATGATAAATATATTTATTTTTCAGTGCAACGGGAGGTCTGGCAACACCACTGGTTTCAATTAAAATCCCCCAAACAAACCAACAGTAAAGAACCTTAGAAGCCATATGGGCTCATACAATGAGCTGATTAAAAAGAGAAAGCAATGCAAATTCAATGTGCCAGAAAGATACCTCTGCCAGGGCACATACCAAGGCAGCTGATTTATTACAAAGAGCTCAATAGCCATTTCAGGCAACTAGATAATGGGATGCCAACAGATTTTGTATTTAAGCGAAGAGAGATCAGTGCAAGAATTAGTATATGCCAGAGATACTAGAAAAGCCTGCAAACAAACTTAAACAAAAAAATAAATAAAGCACAGCTCATCTAATAGAGGCTTTGGGGACTGTGCAATAAATATGGATGGAAGTAAATAGCCAACCCAAAAGGACACACCCTTGCAGACTTGAGAGCAGAATTTCCTCATTTTTCTTACATGTTTCTGTTCTATTGATAGGCTCCTATGGGACGTACTGTATACGTTCCTATTAGTCAGGCTTTATTTATGAAAACACCTTGACAAAAGTGTGGTACATACAAGTGGGGAGTACAGCTTCGACCGCAATGCAGTGCGGAGAGGATAGTGAGGATGACACATGGAACAGCTATCATTTCATGTTGGTCAAAAATACACATTGCTTTCATTTTTTTTTTTCTTCTTCAGATATCTTATCACGATTAATGTAGTGCAATGTAATTCAATTCCTCAAAACAGTAATGTCAAGATTTGTGGAAATGACATTTTTAAAAAGCACCTGCAGTCATTACACGGTTAATTTAACACGGATTTACTTTTACACTTTGAATTTTCCCCACATGAAGCGTTCACTTTATGGAAATAAACAGTCATATATAATTATTTTGTTTTTTGTTTACAACCAGAAAAAAAGGTGAGATTAGATGAGTATGCTATTAAATCAGAGAATAATGTCATATTTTTGATATATCAAAAAAGATTTTTTTTTTTGCATTCCTTGCACCAGCTGTGCAGAAATAATTATGAACTGCAAGCTTCACTGAAAATGATAAGCAACATATGATCAACAAGTTATTAATGAGCTTTACAATATACTGTCGCCATTAAAGAAATAATGGATTTTCTTGGATCAAAGTAGATGAATATTTATAAGGTTGGGAATTTAGTTAAAAGGCCATTTATATTCATCTGTCGCTTCCTTTTCTATGCAAGTGCATCTCTCAAAAGGTCTGGGGGACCTGGGATGTCTAGAACATGAAGTGGAAGCAGAATTACAGCGGCTGCAAAGGCTGTTTGCAATGAAATGTGAGCAGTGGTATTTGCTAATGATTTAATGATGTTTTTCTCCGTTTTTTTTTATGTCCCCATTCAGTTAAGTGCTTAATTATGGCTTAATTTCATGGTCTTTGCTGGATTCAAATTAAACTTCGGAAAAAAGATCATTCATTGTTTAAATAATTCTTCTTCTTTTTCTTCTTGAAAATAATAAAAAGGTTAGTTCAGCCAGGCAATAATTTGACATCTTTCTTTGTTTCCCAGCATTTCAAATTAATTGAGATTTGGGTTTGTAATTGTTGGTTGGTTAAACTGTTATAAAAAAAATGTCATATATTTTAATAGGTTACATTTGCACAGACAGTGATATCTAATTTCAAAAGTTTATTTAATACAATCTCCGAATTCCGCTTGCCTTTTCTATTACTTACTTTTGATCATTCATTAAACAGATGCATAACAGCTTTGGCTAGACCATTAGGATCTTGTACTATAACAGCAATCACAGAAAGTCCCATGTTCAGTAACTTATCCTACCAAAGACCCTTTCTATCTCCAGACCTCATTCCTGCTTCTTTACACATCACTAACTCTACACTATTATTACCCACAATGTCCTCGAGAGATCGATAAATCACTTGGGCTTTTGCGATTATTTTATAGCGGACATTGATTTATATTGGATGTAAACTTAACTTGATTGCTTTAGTGGCTTTACATAGGATCCTGGTTATATTTATGTGCAGGATGAAGCCATGCTCGGCGAGTAAACTTTGTTGAAACCACTGGACTACTTGTGATTGCTGTTCATTGATTTTGTGGGCGACCTCTCATAAACACACGTTGTATATCAAGCGGTTTGGTTACAGCAAGACAGACCCCCTGCCCCTGTTCAAGATTTAATTGAAGGATGCTTCATAAACCTTTTAAGATGTTATTTATGTATATATTGCCCTGCGCCTACAGATCTGCACACAGCACACCCATTGCTTCATGCCTTCATCTGCAGATGTAGTGGAGGTTAGTGTCACGATTTCTTTTGGAGAAAACAGTATCTTTTTGTTGTTGGTCTAAACGCATATTTGTGCTTGTGCTCTGGATTTCCACCCCCTGCTCATCGATTCTATTTAAAGAGTATAGTTTAAAATGACATTTCAATGTTGTTATTTTTCTGTCCCCTTGCCTTTTTGTGATGTTTACAATCGTTTTGAGTGATTGCAATTACTCGTTTTTTGTTTCCGGACTTAATTTTTCTTTTTTTTTATTTAGTCATTTAGCTGAGCCTTTTATCCAAAGCGGCTTACAGAGACTTGGGTGTGAACTGTGCATCACAACTGCTGCTGTAGAGTCACTTACAGTAAGACCTTGGTTTTATGTCTCATCCATGATAAAACTCTAACCCTAAGCCCCCTAACCCGAATCCTAACTCTTTTCTGATACAATATATCGTGCAAAAAGATGTGCATGTCAAGTGCAATACTTCCAGTCCAGCACTCCCAGACTTGATATGTCAGTCAAGCACGCAGGAAGAGCTGAATTTGGACAAGAGGGTAAGTTAAAAAAAAAAAGGGAACATGAAAGATGTGTTTTATTTATTTTTATTTCCAACCCCCCCAAAAAAACAAAAAAACACAAGGGTCCCGGAAAGACAGGAACACATGAAGGAAACGGGACAGGATAATTGACTTAAACACAAACTGGTCACCCAGTAATAGCGACATACATTATCCACGGATTAACAGGAGATAAAAACACACTGTACCGAGCCGCCAAGGAACCATCAGGTGGCCATTAATTCTCTTCTTAACTGAATCACTCCCAATAACGGAGCTCCGACAGGCTTGGCTGTAGATCTTATAAATGCATAGATTGTATCCCATTGCAACAAGGCGTTTCATTATACAAGAAGACATGCATGCATATATGGAAATGTACAGACATGTATACTGAATCTGGCGATTTGTTGTTACTATAAGAATAGAAATGGTCTTCTAGAACGCATCATACATTTTAATTTCTGCTCTTGAAGGATAAATAGAAGATGATTAGACATGGTGGCTCGCATGCCAAGTGGAAGCTAGTATAAAATTACTTTGGATGGATGGAAGCAGCAACAAACACAGACAACATGTAAATGAATTACTCCTCCTCCTAAACTGCACCCAGGCAAAAATGCAAAGAAAGGATTCGAAGGAAAAGAAGGAAGCCCTCATAGAAGTCCGTCATGGTGCACATGATTTAATGTTAAAACCCATTGAGGTCTCTTCTCTTTCCGGCTGCTGTATCTTTCAAAGCGCAGATCAAACCATTCTCCAGCGGTCTCTAAGCATCTGCCTGGCGGAGGGGTTTACTCTCTGCTCTTCTGTGGAACGTATCGACAGCTACTTTTAAATGAAATAAATAGCCCGGCCAGGGGTTTTTAATTGGAAATCTATGGGTGTACTTATTCTAAACACAAGTGACAAGCCTGAGCTCTGGGTTTTATGTATTAGCAAAACGCTGAAATCAATAAGCTGTCTAGCACGGTGGAGTTTTATAGGCTACACTAACACAAAGGCATGCTGGGAGCACGGTAGCGTCGAGGCTGGGACTAGTAAAAAAGAAAAAGTGAAACTTTCCTTGAAAGACAAAATGGCTGCTTTTCTTGCGTGTTAATAATATGCCGGTACTAAATTGCCAATATATTGCAGCTTATTGAACCCTGCAAGAAGATTAGGCTGCAGAAATCCTTAATCTTTTTGCAGGCGACTAAAGGATTACTAGAAGGAAAGATTGGCTTTGCTTTTTTTTGGGGTTGTTTTTCTGCTGTAATCGTTATTCTTCATTTTGTACCTGGTCATCCTATAATTGTCGCCTTTAGGAAAATCGAACTCAGCACTGCGAATCAGCTTATGGGAAACGAAAAACTGTTGTTTGAATCAGAAATATTATTTGGTAACATTTTACATTAAGTGTCTCTAAATACTGTGTACTCACATATTAGTTACTGAGTAAACACATGTGTACTTACACATAATTACTATGTTATTATGCATTTGTTTCTTGCATGATATAACCCTAACCCCAACCCCAACCTCAACCCTAACCGTAAACTTATCTCTAACCCTAACCCCAACCCCACTAACCCTAACACTAACCTTAACTCTTTTATGATACAAAATAGATTTACACATCATTCATGACAATTTGGCGCGGCTGGGGCCTGTTTAAATTGTATTACATATCACGCCTTGAATCACCCCAGAATGACTGGCTGGAAGCTGCCATGGCCTCATTTATTTTTGGCTGACAGAGTGCCTAATCTGATCTCCACTTTTTTTTCTTTTTTTTTTTTTTGTTTTTGTTCAAATGCTTTTGTTTATTGCGACACCGTTGTTATCACAGCTTCGTTTTTTCATCCGCAGTATGAGTAATGAATACCTATCTTGCCCCCTTTATAAAACATGCACAGCGGAGACACTGGTAATTGCTTACTCCTTTATTGCTTTCATGGTCGTTCCTAGCAACCGACAATTGTATTTATCAAGAGAATAACAAAGGCAAATAACAAAATAGAAGTAAAAATTGTTATATATATATATATATATATATATATATATATATATATATATATATATATATATATATATAGTATATAAATAAATAAAACAATTTGAAGAGACATATTTACACTAAGCCACATACCTTGAAATCCTGGGTCCTTTTTGTATTTGTTATTTGCTATTTACTTTATGGGAAGTGTGTTTATTTTTTATTATGGAAAACATGAATAAAAAGAACAAAAGCAGATAATAATAATAATAATAATAATAATAATAATAATAATAATAATAATAATAATAATAATAGTTAATCTTCAGAAAGTAACATTGCATTCTCACAGGATATTTGGTTTCATCGCATTGCCACAAGCATTTCACCTGCATCCCTCTCTCTCTCCGTTAATGATTTAGTGTATATGTGGTGAGAATCGGCAGTGGCTGACACTGAGTTATTATCAGTGGTCTCTAAATCTGTCTGTACCTGTTGCTTTTAGTCAAAGTCAAGGCAGATTTTAAAACATAAATACAAACTCAAGCGAAAAAAAAAAAGATTAATATTTGAAGTTACTTAGACATTTGAATTCGCAGTGTGTGGCTTGATAAGTACAAAAAATAAATGATTAAAAATATTTGTTTTAAAATGCCACCACTAACGTTACAACTTTAAATTAATGAGTTCACCCATTCGCTTGTTTATAACAGCATGACTTGTTTCAAAGTGAATTTAAATCCATGCCAAGCTTGTATTGACCATAAAAATAAAAAAAATAAAAATTAAAAAAATAAAACTAAAAAAAATCTCTGCTGTTCTACTTGATGATGCAATCATGTTATTGTTATATAGACTTTGAGAATCTGTTCTATAGTCTGCAATAAAGATTAAATAAACTGCACTCTGACCAGTTTATTATCACTCCTGTTAATATCAGCCTGTGCTTTTGCTTGACTGGAATTAATACATGTTTACACACCTCGAGATTTCACCCCAGCAGATGACTGCCAGCACCCTCTGCTGGTGACTCTGTCAGCAGCAGTGGAGTTTGCCGCCTTTTTTTTTTTTTTTTTTTTAAGAAGCTGGAAATAGCTGGGAGTGCTATGGATGAAGGTTTGTGACAAACGAAAGTGAGCCTGTATTATCGCCAGCTCGGAGATTCCTCTTCAAATAAAGACTTAATAAACCTCAAGTGGTCGTCTCACTCTCCCATGGAAAGCAGCGCTTGACCTTTCCCAAGCAGCAGAACAGCAAGGCGTGGCTGGGCTCCTTTTCTGTTTGCTATCTGGAAAGAATAAGAAGAAGCCATCAAACACAAACTCACCTGTGGAAATCGATCTTATTTATTTTATTTTTTTTTAGAATGAAGGTTAAATCTTGTTTAGAATGAGTGGGATATATATTTCTAAGTAGAGATTGAGAGAACAGCACACAGACAGAAAGAGACACAGAAAGGCTTGGTTGTTTGTTTGCGTTAACTGAACACGTATACAAACTCTCTCCAGGAGAAGTTGCAAAAAGGTCTCTTGTTTTTCACGTGGCCATCTTAACTTGCAATCCAGGCTGTTTACTTCATTGTCTTTGTGAAACATCGATTCCCCGCGACAGCTGGAGCAGCGTGCTAGCAAATGAAGTAATTCACCCGGCGCAACATCTGGGAGGCTCACGTGACACACGTGACACAGGGGGGCTCTCTGAAGCTGTGCCACGTGAACGCTGTTCTTGACATGATTACTATATCAGATTTCCGGATGAGAAGATGATGTCATATTAGCCAAGGAAGGTGGACTGGGGTAACCAAGTGAAGTGAGAATTCTGTTTAATGGTTTAATAAATCTTGCAGATAAGCGACACATAATTATAATGTTATTATGCATAGCTTCAATGTAATGTTATTATGCATAGCTTCAACGGGGAGGCTGTGTGGTCCAGTGGTTAAAGAAAAGGGCTTGTAACCAGGAGGTCCTCGGTTCAAATCCCACCTCAGCCCCTGACTTATTGTGTGACTCTGAGCAAGTCACTTCACCTCCTTGTGCTCCGTCTTCCAGGTGAGACGTAATTGTAAGTGACTCTGAAGCTGATGCATAGTTCACACACCCTACTCTCTGTAAGTCGCCTTGGATAAAGGCGTCTGCTAAATAAACTAATAATACCTAATGTGTATTTTTTTTTCTGCATGATATAACCTCGAACCCCAAACCCTCACTTTTTTTGGATACAATATACAATTTAGCCTTTTAATAAAACATGAATCCCAAAGACATGAAAGTTCAACCTTGAATTAAAAGAAAAGAAAAGAAAAATCACACACCACTTCTACCGCCATTAGGCAGTTTAAAGCAGTTTTAAGCCAGACAGATCAGCCTGTACATTGGATTGCGATAATTAGGGATGATAAACATGTTGTAGCATGACTAAGCTCGCTGTGGAAAGACCTGTAGCAATGGGAGAAGACTTGTGTCCGGTCACTCGTGTTTTCTTGCACTCTGTCCTAACAATGGAAGTAAGAATATAAGGTAAAACTAAGGCATTTGAATGTTTATCCTTAAGTTTTTCATAAACAATAATTATATTTTACAAAACTAGCGAGTGATGTAATTCACAGCCTTGGAAACTTTAGAATTTAAAAAACAACTGCCGTGAATATGACAAAGTTTGGGACGTAATGCCATTTTATTTATTTATTTATTTTTACTTTAAAATGTATTCAAATCAACAAAAGGCTTTTTCATCAGTGATTCATTCTGTGAGAGGGGAAAAAATGACAATTAGAATCAGGTATGAAATAAATCATACCAGAGGTCTAATATTAAAATCCAATGACCCAATTTTACTCGAAAAAAATACAGCTAAAATAAATTACACTAATGTTTTACCAGTCAGGCTTTACCTAGAATTATTATCTAGAGACATTAAATAAATACCTTTTTAAAATGTGTTTTGTTCTAACTGCAGTAATGTCCAAGGTAAACTCATAAGCATTGAGGTGTAGATACATTTGTCAAATAGAAAAAGCAACAATGCAACAAATTCTGACATTCCTTGCACTGTTAGACTTGGTATAAAGCATATTATATTCTTATCTCTCAACAAGATGCCTTCAGCAAAAGAGATGGTACATTTCATCTTCCTTGCTTAAAATGTCTGTGTTTTGTGTCACTTTTTTTTTTTTTTGACATATGTTTTTTAATTTGAATGTGTGTCCCTCAGATCAACACTGAGACCAGCACATCTCATTGCAGTGGATCCCAAGATATAGCCATCAATAGCTCAGCCAATCAGATGTCAACACTGTGAAAGCCCTGTAAACGTGCTGTAATGTGGCTACACTTTAACGCATGTAAAGTGTTTCATACAGTGTACATACAGGTCTCTTTACGATAGAGAGTACATTTAACAGTCTTATTTAGTTTTTTTTAGTTTTTTATTTGTATGTATTTTTTTTTGTTGTTGATGGAATACATTTCCCTGCCGGTACAATAAAAAAACAAACCAAGAACAAAAAATAAATAAATAAATGAAAGCAAGATAATAGCGGTTAGAGTAATAGAACAGGGAAGAATCTGGTTATCCACTCTGCCTTTTCTTAGTGAAAAGCACTCTTCAAACTCCTGCATTTTAACCTGATGGAATAATTACACTGATATTGATAAATGCAAGGGGTTGACTGACAGGGTTGTAAGTGAAGTTTAATAGCAGGTGGAGTTAAATCAATGCAAACGATCCCTGTCGTTACTGTTATCGCCCAAAGGGGTGGCTAATAGACTTACAACGAGGGTAATCTGCATTCCTTCATATGTGTTAATGACTGACTGCTGATTATGTATTACTGTTATATACTCCATTGGTCAGCTGACTTATTCCCTTTAGCACATGAATAAAACAGCACTTACAGTCTAAAATGAATATGAAACGACTTTGAACTACTTAATTAAACGTCCGCGACGGGAAAGGGAGTGTGCAATTGATATCATTTAGGTCTGCCAAGGGTAGGGGGGGGCTAGTGTTAGTGTGTTATTACACCTCAGACAAGCTATAATATATAAGCGAGTCAATTAAGACATCAGAAAATAATTTCTAAAACTCAGGCTACCTACTCACAACTTCATAAATTCCATTTTTTTTTTTTTTTTTTTGGTCTCTTGATTAAAAATCATCAATTCTGGAAACGGGATGTGGGCCATTAATTACATTTTTTAGCGAAATGAAAATGCTATTTTCAAACATTACACACATGCATCATCGTATGCTTTAAGTTGGCTTCTGTTCTCAAAGTCAAAATTGGGCTAAATACTAAAAAAAAGAAATGCTTCTCAAATACTTACAAACCACTATTGGGTGTCAAATAGAAGAGAAAAAAAAGAGGATCAATAATGTCATCTAACTTCCATTGTAAATACAAGCCTGTTCTCTCTGGCTAAATAAATACATAAAGAATGGATACACTTACCTTTTAAATATTAACAGGAGACTAATATTCTCTACTGAAGCAAAAATACATGTGCTATTAACAATGGCGCTGCTGAGACCAAGGCTTACCAATGGCTCTTGAACCCGTGTTACAGGCAGTACAGATGATACCAGTTTCTCCAGCCATAGCTTGAATTCTTACAATTACTGTTCTCTGAAAGCATCTGAATACCAAAGTTGAATGTATTTAGCCATGTTGAACCTTGTTTAATAAAACACGTGCATTCAGTATTGTTACAAATATTGTCTGGGGTCAGCTGCAACAAAAGCTTGAATTGCACTAATAAAATGAAGGAGAAGGGTCAAGTAGCATGAATATGGAAATTGGATGACACCCTGGGATATTATTAAACATGCCTCTCTTAACTCTATGGCTGAGCTGAAGCCCATTGATCAGTTTGCCTATCTGCCTAGATTTCTCCTGCCCCCTGTTTCTGTGTAGTCAGCCTCTGCAGTATTTGAGGATGTGGTTCTGTGAACAGTGCAGAGCACAGCATTTCATTCTGAAAATGAGGGGATTTAGTGAAGATAACAGTAGCAGAAAAGGCACAGGAATCCAGACTGCCTTGGTTTGGTGGTGCTGTACATTGACAGTAGTTGGATATAACGCTACTACCCTACTACAGTAGAGCTTCAACGTCATGAGCCCCACACTTATGAACCGAAGAGTCAGCCAAACACACCTCTAAAAAACAGAAAAGGGACTTGTGGCTTAATTTTAGTTTTCAGCTTCATTTGGTAGCTCTTTTTAATACAGCACCCAAGCAATAAATCATGGGGGAAAAAATATATATATATATGCATGTTTCAGAGTTACAGACATTTGGGGTTTATGAACAACCCCCACACTCGATGTGTCTGTAACTTTTACGTTTCACTGTCCTGGGGAATAAAAAGTGTCATTAAAGAGCACATCATGGTTGAATAGTTTATAACTACCTTTATGACATTTTTACAACCATTCTTTCATTTCTGGCAGGGTATTAATGTCGCACGTGCTTTCAGAAGTCAAGCCCTTTTGACTTTAATCCTGACTTCGTGAGACTGAATAGACCCAGACAATCTTCTCAGACAACCAGTGCTTTCAACAAGATCAAGCTTGTTTGCATTTGGGCTTTGTTTATTTAATGCATGTTGCCATAAAGCAAGACATTACAAACTCTTCACCAGGGGCTGAGGACAAGTATGGAAAGAATATTCTCCACCTCAATCAAGCCTTTCATGCTGTGCTCCTCTCCTCTCTCTCCTCTCCTCTCCTCCCTCTCCTCTCTCTCCTCTCCTCTCCTCTCCTCCCTCTCCTCTCCTCTCCTCTCCTCTCCTCTCTCTCCTCTCCTCCCTCTCCTCCCCTCTCCTCTCCTCCCCTCTCCTCTCCTGCAGGTTTCACCAGGTTCATTACTGTGTCTTTTATTAATTAATACAGTGCAGCTGCAGCACCTCAGAAAAGCTATCTGCAAAACAGATTCCAGCTGATTGCTTTATTCTTTGCCTTCTAAAATGAATTTCAGTCACTCAGGTCCAGTGAAGTATGGGCTATGAGCACCCTGTCTGACCCAGACAAACACATTAATCTTTCAAGAGAATCGCATTACCCTAAACACAAACACCCGTCTGTCAGCACGGCTTGCTTATGATACATTAGTGAATGTGTTCTTTTAGAAAAAGAAAAAAAAAATCACAATAGGGCATTACAAAGCTTTATAAAAAGAATCCTCCTATGGTCCTGGAAACTACTGCTGTTTTTTTTTCTGAAAACCAGTATTAGTTAGAAACTTGAATTAACATTTTCCATATTTAGGGATTGCTGGATCTGCCGCACATGTATGAAAATCATCCTCGCTCTCACTCTTTATATATAAAAAATCTGCTTCAGTTTGGCAAAATCCCACAATACCGCCAAATATCAAGTTATTCGGTATGGTCCACAGTTTTGGTATTGTGCACACCCCACTTGCCAGCCACCACTCTCACATACAGTGTTTTTTTTTAAACGTATCTTTTTGTTAAAAAGCAACAGCATTGAGCTGATTGTTAAACTGCTCTTGTGACAGTCTGGACACTGAATCAGTAAGCCCTGCAATCGCTTCTTATACAATGTCCGACATATCTAACAGAAATCAATTTCCTGACTAATAGAGCTAGGAGTGTGAGCAGGCACTGAGATTTAGATCCCCTGCTGTAGATCCCTTTCTCTTTCTTTGCATTCCAATGGCTGAGATTTAACCCTTCTGGTAGCAAGACAGAGTGAGAAAAGTAGCAGGGCTTTTGAGCAAAAATGTATTTTAAAAAATCGCAATGAAACCTAAAGGGATTTGCATTTTCTAAACATAAACTTGGGTTAAACAGTTTTGCAACTCCATTTTGCATGGCATGAATCAATTATGCAAGTAGACATGTATTGAATTAGTAACATGTTAATAAACATTCCACACATTTGCAATAAGAAAGACATAACCATGTATCAGGCATGCGTTAATGCCCTCCTACTTGCCCACCAGGGGATTGTGAGAAGTGTTAATTGATTCACAAATACATGCCTTATACATGTGATCAACATACTTTGTTACAAAGGAAGATGGAATGAATCCACATGAATTAACGAGGGTTGAATTCAAAATGAATGACTTCAGAACTCAGAGGAAGTGCAGAAGATATTCAGGTGTTATTCCTGTGGGATTCAACCGGGATTCATTAGGAATTGGCGACCGTTATTATAAAAGTGTTATTCCTCCCCATCAGGAATGCTCTGAACTGTGCAGCACTGTAACTCCAGAAACCAGTCCGCAATCACTGGCAATGCCCGCTGTGATTGATAGCATTGCTTAATTACAGGGTATCTGGTAGTGCTAGGATTTGTTCTCTATTTCCCCACAGGGGCTTGTAGTTCTGTACAGCTTCCCATTTCTCAATCAATATTTACCATTTCGTAAAGTGTAAAGATGTCTCCTTCATAACTGCGGTATTGATTGAAAACAAGGAGAAAAAAAAATGTGATAGACAATCTCATCTCGCCTGGCTGACTGCACCCACGCTCCCCAACCTCACAGAAAGAAAACCGAAGACTGGAAAACAGCTCGGTGACTTTCCCTTCTGGAGGCCTGGGTTCAATTTTAGCGCAAGGCAAAGGTGAAATAAGTTTGGTGGTCTAAACATAGCTCTTAGTGAACAGCAGTTTACATCATGATCTGAAATTGATAAGCGTGGAGACTGAACTGCTCCCTCTTCTCCCTGGTTGATCCGATTCTGGACCTGTGCCTTTGAAAAAATTCTTTGACCTTGGAGCCAATTGATCCCTCCCTAACTCCCTTCAGGTCTAATTCTTTTCCCCCTAGAAAGAAAGAAATACAGGCAATCTTTTTTTTTTTCACAAGGTGACTCACTCAGTCATTTCTGGTTGATACACGTTTTGTTATCAGATTTCTGCATGCTGGGCCTTCAGATCCCAGCGGTCTGCCCATCTCCAGACAAAAATGAAATATCTCACAGATTTCAAATGAACGTATAGAACGGTGGGATCCTCAAATTTGTGACAGGTTGTGTCAGGCTCAGCTGAAAGTAGAAGGAAGGGCTAGATGAGAGCTGTCAGGACTCAGCGAGGTGTTCAGAGGAACAGAGCAATGGAGACGGTGAGCACCATGCCTTTGCATGTACTGCACACTGTGCACTAAAAGAGTTAGCTGCTTTACTTTCGGTGTCTGCTGAGTCTACAAGAAGAATGCATTCCCTAACTGTATGACTCTTCACAGTTACTGAACCAGGTGAGCCACTCAGGAACTTGCAAGCCAAATCAACCTCATTCTGTAGGTTTCGATTGACCCAATCGGTGCCCCATCAGAATGCAACGTGTTCCCAGATGCAAATCCACAGACAATCATAACAGCTGAAACGTCCACGCCCACCCCTGCTGCCCATGTGAGTTCCACAGTATGTTGGTGTAGAGTTTGAAATTTCGAGATGCTGCGTTGGGAGTGTGATGCACTGTACTGTGCGTCTAGACTAAACACAACACTACCAGAAGCATGGCTGTAAAACCCTGGAGCTGTTAGAGACACCACCAGGGAAATGATGTTCATCTGAAAAACGGATCACTTTCTACAGGCTCCTGCGAATAATGTTGGTCCCAGAGCATCATATTAGACAATGTTTTTAACAATGTGATTTGCTTGTGACTAATTGAGTGTGATCGTGTGCTTTGGTCACCCAGGACCCTTAAAAATGCAATGCAGATCGATTTGGACACCCTGGCCAAACACGACAGGTAAGAATTGAATGCAGAGCATGGATATGTACAGCGCAAGAGATGGCAAAGTAATGGGTGTGTTCAATAGCACTTTAACAGAAGCATGTACATCCATATTTAAAAATAAATACTTGGAAATGCCCCAGAACTGTATTGGTTTTTGCTCACGGATTTAAAATGCATTGACCTTTCCCCGTGTAACAATCTGAACCACCCCCCAAAACACTCCCACCTGCACCTGCCATCGTTAACAAAGGACGCCCAAGCGTGTGACAGTCTCCATTCACACTTATAGGTGCAGGCGCATTCCAATGACCTTTCTGTCCATCAAAACGAGAAGAGTTTGGGCTTATTAGAGGATGGAAACAATACCACAGCTCACAACCCCCAGCCAGGCTGAACAGAGGCAGCAAGAGTAGCAAATGATGTGTTGTAGCCTCTTAAAAGCAGCCTTTGAGTGATACCCCTGCGGTTCCCTGTTATTAAGCTGTCTCTCCTTGCAATCTTAATATCATCAGATCAGCAGCGTTCTCGTACAAGCAGACAGGGCTGGAGAGCTCCACAAGAGAGCACGGCTATTCGAAAAATATAACTTCTGTGTGAGTTCTGTCCTTCAGAAGTGACGGATGTTTAATACCATCGCGCTGCTGTCTTTCAATGGAGGAGGACAACATTATTATATTTTTTTGTACAGTTAAAAAAAATTTCTTAGTTATTCATGGTAACCTTTAGCAATACGTAGGTATACCCAAAAGGTGCAATATTATTCTCTGGCACTTGTGTTTATATATATATATATATATATATATATATACACCACTCGGGGATTGCAGGATTTAAATCCATTAGCATCTGTCTCCAGTTAAAACTCAAATCAAGTGATTCAAATGAGCAGTTTCTCCAGACAAGTTAGTTCACGCACAGAAGCACAGTTTGCTTTCTTTCTTGTGCTTGAACAGTATTTTAAAAGCAGTGAACACCATCCACACAACGAGTAACATACTGGGATCTTACAGTCTCTCAATGTGATTATCACAGTCTTCAAGCCAATAAATTGCATCTGGACATCTCAATAGTACGCCGGGATATTTGAGACAGTAAGCGCTGTACTGAGAACTCACAACAGTGCGTCTCTGAGCCAGCCGCATCAATTCAAACAAGTCAATACAGAGATCTCTGAGGCAGTAAATTAAAAGACAGGGAACTCAGCATTCGGACTCGGAAGGATGTAGAAAATATAGTGACCAAAAGAAAAGGATTGGTACACAAGGGGGTGCGTTGAGTATTGACCGTTTTAATGTGATTTGAAGTGTGAAGAATTTAGTTAATGATATATATATATATATATATATATATATATATATATATATATATATATATATATATACTCCTCAAGATCAATCTGTGATGCTGCAGCCAGTATTCAGTTTCCCGTCGGTTGAAGTTAGAGGGCATTGTGAGCATTCCACTATAGACCTTTTTTTTTGGTCATGTGACCTTGCATTAGCCAATTGGGGTGTAGTATATGATAGTAAAACGTAAAGAATAGTAAACAGGTCTGCTCGATATTCTGTATAAACTGTCAGTGAATGAAATGACCGGGAGTCTGAGCATGAAACTGTACTTTCCCTGAAGAGTGTGAGACTGATCTGATCCTTCAGGCTCTTATACTGTACCAGCAAAGCCCTGCTCTTTAAAAAGGTCTTCTGTTCACTGTTTATCATGCTGTGTTGTTTTAAGGATCCAAAACGATGAGATTTTCATTTAAAACAAAACAACAAGAAAAACCCTGTTATCCTTGTCTCTAAGCCCTTTGGAAAAAGGCCCCCTTTTAATCAGCTGACCACTCCTGGATTACTGGAGTTCCTTGGGATCCAAAGATATCGATTCCTTAGTGATAACACACCAATGTGAAGCATAATGATGGTAGATAGCTCAAAATGCATTCTGAATTAGACTTGCTCGCTGTCGGAATGAGGGCATTGTTCCTTCCAGTTCTTTAAATTGCACTCCCAGTAATGTGGTCCATTGCAGGTAATTGCTACATTGTAATTATCCAGAGGTTTGAAGTCAGCTTAAACCTTTTATTTAAAAAAATCAAGACAGTATGATAGTAAAATACAGTACAAAACTAGAGCTATGAATACCATTAAATAGTTAATCACTACGACTCACACATAGGAATATTACACATGGGCGGACAGTGAGATAAACAGCTTAATCCATATGTGCAAGATTCTGTTACCCTTCATAAGAATGTTTTTTTTTTATTTTTATTATTCTCAATTGGATAAGCTGTTCTATACATACTGCATGTAAACTCTGAAGTATATATAACTACTTTACTGTTGCAAACTTTTTAAAAAGATAACTTGTTTCAGCTTACTGTACCAAGGACAATCAAAACTTTCTGCCAAGGCAAAGGTTACTACAGTCGCCTGACGCAGCAAATACCTGTCTTGCAGGCAGCAAACAGAACGTTCTCCATCACTTGCACTGTGATTAATGGGCTTGTAAATAGCTCAATTACAGCTCAATGAGCCCGGCATCACTGTCTGAGTGGCACTGCTTTTGTGAATGGTGATTCCTTTGCACGTTGAAAACGTCCTCCTGTAAAACATTCTCCAGTAAAATGAGGCGCTGAAAAGGTGAGATGAGCTGTCCAGTGGTTTGCAAAGATTTAAGCTATGTTTTCTGGTTAACTCTTCTTTTACTGTACCTTTACCTTTGATTTACTATACTTCACCATACTTATCATCTAAGTTTCTTCAACGCTTTACATTGATTTGCACTACTCTTTTACACTTTTCTATCCCTTATGTTACTTTATTTTACTTAAACTTTTTTTTTTCATTGCACGCCTAATGCATTTCAATCTTTACGAAGACTGAATAGTTTTCCATTTGTGAGAGACCATCTGAATATCATTCTTAAAGACCAACTCTGTTGACTCAATTTGGAACAAGAAGAAGGGGGGGGGGGAAAAGTAGTGATGAAAACTACGCAGCCCTCAATCGCTCCTGAGGGATAGACACACTGACCCCCAGTCAGGGATTTGTCTGATCATTTTATTTTTTTTTCTAGACCTGCAGCTTGAACCAGCAGGCTAAGCAGCACAAATTGCTTCCAACATCATTTGCCTACAGAGATTAGAGAGTGAGCAAGGTCAGCCAGATACATAGTAGAAAATCACACCAATTTGCATCGGCGATGTCTTTATTTCAGATTCACTGCAGCCTTGCACTGAGGGGCAGTGGAGGCAGCTACTCCAGGGCGAGCCCACTGGAGCGACGTGTGGAATGAAATCGGGAAAGAAAAGCAGCAATCAGATGCAAGACACACACATCCCAGCAGCACTGCTGCCAAAGCTGGAATAAATCCCATGTTATATTAATATGTGCACAGTGCCGGTACCTTTAGAGGTTTAATAATAAACCATCTTTTAAAAATGACTTTAATTCCACAGTAGCACAGTAGAGCACAGGGCATTGCTAGCTGTTTAATTACATTGTAATAGCTGGGTAATAATCAGTGTTTCCTGCTCTAACACGGTAGCTACCATGCATTCACATTGCCTTGTGAACACCAGGCTTGATGTAATTAAATGCTAACAGCATAGCATGTGTCATTGCCATGTAATTACACACAAATTCCACCACTAAGCAGAAATCTATACCTAAACCAGTGTGCATGCAGTCCATTGTGTTGCCATCGCTGCTAATGCTGTGGTCTGCAGCTACACAATGGTATTAAAATGAATGAATTTTAATGAATGTGTTAACATATTGATGCAATGCTTCCAGTCCTGCAATTACAAATGCAGTGCAACTAGAACACTGCTGTGGTCATTAGTTCGTATGATCATTTTGTAGTTTGCTTAGGTTTTACCATGCATCTATATCTATATATATCTATATATATATATATATATATATATATATATATATATATATATATATATATATATATATATATATTAACTCCACTTAACCTGCTTGCCTGTGCTTTACCATTTTTTGAATTGCTTAAGAACACTCTGCTGTGCTTTTGCTATGCTGCAGTGCTCTGCATTCATAGCTGCTGTTTAAACGGTGAGCAACAGTTTCTAGAGGACATGTATCATGGAATAATTAGCGTTTCTGATGGTCTGTCACTGTCCAAAAGATTTAGAATGAAGCAGACAGGATTCTACAAGAGCAGACAGGGCAAGGAGGCTATTAGTGACTGCAGTTAGACACATATAAATCTCCGGATCAGAAATGGTACAGGCAGGTACATGGAGGGTGTTTAAAGGTGCACTTCCAACATGTAATGTACCTTTCATTCGCTAGCTTTGAACTGCAGTGAAAAACCTGTGTAGGCATTACCACAGTAAACCGTTTCCCTTCCAGTGTACCCTAATTCCATTCTGCAGCAAAAACATGGTAAAGCACGGAGCGTGCATGTTAAAAAAAAAAATCAGAAAAGAAATGGCACGGTAACAAAACCACGTGATGGCAAACGAATGAAACAAATTACAATAAGAAATTACCATCAACTCTGATTAAATTACACACCCCACTCACTTGCCATGACCTCCCCTCCCCGCTAACATCAGAACGCATCATTGGCATTTATTATAAATGGACTGCGCTGCAGCTGAAGGCGATACCTGCACACTTACCTGATATAATGATCTGGTTGGATCGCAGTATAGCCTAACAAACAGAGCTCTGCAGTGCTGCAGGAGTTCCGGAACACAAGCTGCAATGGTACTTGCTAGTACCGTTGGCTGTGTTCTATGTTCTGTGTTTTAAAATATTGTCTAATATCTAACCAGCCCCCAAGGTTTAAGCTATCAGTGTCCTAAGCAAGGGAAACATGCTATTATTATTGATTAGTCATTTTAGCAGATGCTTTTATCCAAAGCGACTTACAGAGACTAGGGGGTGAACTATGCATCACAACTGCTGCTGCCTAGTCACCGATATCTGCCTGTAATACTTCCTGTTATGGATTCTGTAGTGTTTTGAGGAGTACAGAAGTATTTCCTTTAATACAGATACCCCAGTTAGATGCTAACTCAACATTATAGCTTACAGGAGCATACCATGGTAAGATCATATTTTTATTTTGTTTAATCATTACAGTTTTTAAAAGGGAAGAGAAGACAGATGGAGCAGCATTTCTAAATATATACAGAACTGAAGAGAGCAGTACATCGCGAGCTTCATTAGTCACATTCCACCCTCTGGCTAAAAATACAGAGCCAAGAAAAGCCGAGTTCCGCTGATCAGCTAGACCTGGCTACCAAACAGCAGTCGCGAGGAGGCCCGTCTGGCACACAGCTACGAAGCTGGAGGCTAGACTTCTTTGAAGCACCCGAGCATTTTGTATCCACAAGTTTGAGGCAACTGACTGGAATAGAAAAGGAATTGTGCTGCTGTGTTGCAGCAACCTGAACAGAACATGCGTTTTAGACAGAGCTCTGGTGCCACCTACTGGAAACAGAATGAAGTACATTTAATAAGAAGATAGAGGTCCTGTGTGTCTGTCGTGAGCAATTCTCAAGAAGAAAGAAGAGCTTAATCTAATTAGCAATCAAGCTGTTAATGCCCAGGTTGAAAATGAAACATTTCTGCTCAGACCAGAACAATGCACACTGAGTTCAGGATCACTGCAGCGTGAAATTGATCAGGTATGCGTGGTTTAGTCCCCAGTGATGGATACAAAAATGATACTGTACTATCATCCCACCTTAGCCCAGAGCACATCTGATGAAAGAGACCTGCTGACAGGCAGGTAGGCAGAGAGGCAGTGTCTGTCTAATAGCGTAAATGTCTTCCTTAACATGCTGTAATGAATTAAAATGTCCCACTGCAATAGAACAAGTCTCCAGCATGTAATGATCCCTAACATGTTAGTTACTTACCTTTAAGCAACGTATACAGTTCATTTGTGCCACCTGCTGGAATATCTCTCAGTTGCGAGGAGACAGAGCTGTGTAGACGTGCCTCGGATGTTATCAAGTGGGCTGAATAATAGAACCTGCGTGGGTGACAGGTATGTTATAGAATGGACCTGCGGGACTAGGCTATGCATGGTCTGAAGCATTTGACTACTGTAATAAACGTGCTCTGTGCTTGTACCCACACTCTGTGTCTGGACTCTCTATACTGGATTAACAGCAAACACGCCTTGCCAGCGTTACAAGCAGCATTTAGCTTTAGTAGCAATGCACGATTTCTCCATTAGATGGCAGAGATGTTGCAGCACATGAATGCCAGCTCACTGGTGTGTGTAAAGCATGTGTCTCTTTTTCCATGCTATGTTATGAAGACATAATTACCTGTTCTATAGCATTATCGTTATCTTGGATATTTTAGTACCCTAGAGCTAACTCTAGAGATTACAGGGAAACAGCACAAAAGCTTTATATTTGCATTATACATTTTTAAATGTATTCATGAAGTGGCTTTTGAAGCGAAACCCACAATCCAAAACCACAGCACACCTGTGTCTCTTTTCAATTAGCAAACGTTTGCCACCTCTGCCAACTAAACTGTAAGCAATCGAGAGCAATTTGCTGCCTTAAAAAAGATGTATGCATGCTGTAAAATGACTGCAGTAATCAACAGGCTAACTGCATTGCAATCCCGATTCTCGGCGACGCCTTTGTGGGTGTTAATGTGGAATGCTGTGTTGATTCACCCACCAAGCCCAAAGGAAGCCAATTGCATCTCCACGGATAAGGATTCAGCTCCAGTAATTACAGATTGGCAAACCTACGCAAACTGACAGTGTTCGGACAAAAACAGAACTTCCCTTTTGCAATAAGAAAAGTTGTTTTAAGCCTAGTAAGGATAGAGAGGCCTAGCAAAAGTATAGGCAAACATGGTACAGCACAGAAAGATGTACGTTACGCACTTACAAAAATTACATTATGTTTCTAGCTGCACTGTAATTGCACTGTTATTACAGGCATGTTTGTGTTGTTAAAACTGAAAAATAACTACACTCCGTATTTCTAAACAAGCAATGTAGTTAGGACACTTAAAAGTAAAAATAAATCTATTGCTCACAATAGGAACTTCTGGAAAAGGCACTGATAAACTGCAAAGCTCCCCTGCAGATTTACAAACGCTGGTGAACTGCTATGTGTTTTCCTCTAGAAGGTGACAGAATGCGCTCAATGTGTGCTACCTCATTTAACAGGACTGTAATTAAATCAGAATTAAGGCAGGTCCACAACTAATCGTCCCTATAGCTATCTTTGCTTTAACGCAGGATAGCTATCCCACACTGAGAATCGAGACAGAAAAAAAACAGCCTCAACATTTTAGCTTTGTCAAGAATAGCCAAGAATAGTGAGCTTTGCTGTTAATTAGCTGCCCTCATGTAAACTGTATGCTGCTGAAATCATTAAAGGAGAAGGTAAGTACAGTACAGCAAGCCCTTCCTGCAAGTACAGTAGGGTTAATGCACACTTTTATTTTCAGCCTGCTGATCTTTGCAGCCTCCTCCCAGACAGCGTGTGGCTCCACCCTCACAAGCTGACAGCTGTCAGCTGATACCTGTGACAATGACTTTTTCCTGGAACAGTTCTGGGAGTTCTGAGAACACCTTGGCAACCACAGACAGGGTTGCCTCCAGCACTCCAGGCCCATGAAAGAAGTGAAGAGGATAAAATAATTAGTTTTCAGACCTAAACGAAATTTCTGGACCTGAATATACTGTGAGTGGCACTGCTAGATTCCTCTGCAGCGTGAAGCCCAGAAAACGAGGACCGCAGACTACAACACATCAATAGAACGAAGGCTGATAGTAGATGCTTTGTTGGTGGGTGCTTACATAACCGAAACTATACAAATTGCTGGTGTTACTAGAAGTAATTAGAGGTAATCGCTAACAAATGATCTTGTGTCGCTCCATGCTCGACACCCTGTGGCCTATTGGCAGCTTTAATACCACAGAGTGAGCAATAATGAATCATTGTATCTCTCAGCACAAACATTGAGACCAACCGGCTGTCTATATACCACAGCGAGAATGAATGAGAAATACCCGAAAGGGATGGGTAGGGACCACACACCCACACCCACACAGTTCCTGGGAAATGTCCCCAACTGCTCATTTTGTTAAACTCTTAACACTGTCTATGAAGGTATGTCACTATTAAGTAGCCCTCCTCAATGTTATTTGAATCCCCCAAAGTCCCTTTTTAAAGAAGAAAGTTGAACAGTGTCCAAAGTTTCAGTAAATAATTCAGGAGACTTTTTTTTTTTTTTTCAAAATGCATGTATATGAGATCAACTACCAAATAAATGGATTTAGAAATTCTCCATTTGTAACCTTCTCTCTCTCCCCTCTGGATTCAGCCTGTTTTCCAGTCTGGTTAAACTGCTTTGGCATCTACATGGAGGTCAATGTACCGTAGGTGTTATACAGTCTTTATGCGTTGATTCCCACTGAACCTTTCCCTTGATCCCAGAGAGAGGCCCTGGAATGTGACAAGCGGTACATCTCAAAGGGGAAAGGAGTTCACACATTAACTAAAGGAAGAGTTTCCTCCACTCATGTTTAAAAACACTATACTGTAAGTCATTTCACAGAAGAAAAAGATTATCAATATATGAAAAAGGCTTTTTACCCAGTGTGAGGTTGTGGTGATCAATTAACCTGCAGTAAACTGTCAACACTTTGAGATTATATATATATATATATATATATATATATATATATATATATATATATATATATAGATTCAATCCTGGTTCTGCTATGAGTTTAGTAAGTCACACCTGATGTTAACTATACACACTGTGGCTAATCAAGCTCCTAGTAAAATCTGGAATGGGTAAAACTGCTGAGTAATAGCAGTTTTATTTCCATCTCTGTTTCATTACAAAGTGCTGCACCGAAAAAAGAAAAAAACACTGACTGTTGACAGTGTTAAAAGAGAGAGAGAGAGAGAGACAGAAACAGAGAGAGAGACAGAGAGAGAGAGAGAGAGAGAGAGAGATACAGAGAGAGAGAGAGACACACACACACAGATACACATTAACAGAGAAACAAAAAAGGGTTCCTCAGCAACCACTAAAAAACTGACTCGGTTACAACTGGTTTGAGGCAGAGAGAGAAAGAGATAAAGGAATAGAGGGTTGAGAATATGAGTCACACACCTCTCTTATCTGTGAGGTTCCTTTACCAATACCCGACAAAAACTGAAAGCACTGGATCTGACTGGATAGAGCTGGTTTGAGAGGCAGCGACAGCAAAGAGGACCAGCAACAGAAAAGCCATCAAGACCATGTCACTAATATGGTTTAAGAAACAGTACTTTAACCACGGCGAATGTTACTTAAATATGTTATAATAATATATAGATAGAGAGAGAGAGAGAGAGAGAGAGAGAGAGAGAGAGAGAGAGAGAGAGAGAGAGAGAGTTTGCTTTTATTTCCCATACTGTCTTCTCACTAGATTTTATTCGGCCTCTTGTCTTCTCTTCTTGAGGGTGTTAAACACTTTCTTTAACTCACGCTCGTGTAAGCAAATTCTTTTTTTCAGAGCGAGTTCTGGACTGGCTTGCAGTGCAAAGGCATCGTGGATCGATGGCACGTTAACCAATCGAGAAGCGAATACCGAATTACAGTTTAGGAAACGGTATGTACAGATCCCTCCACACACACCCTCGTCAGCTGATAGCAGGCATGAGTAATTGCTGGCTTCCAGTGATGGGGAGGGTCTGCTTGCTTCAGAGCTGTGAAGAGGTGACCAGCAGGTCAGTCATTTCCCTTTCATATTTAATGCATCATAACTTCCTGTATTATTACACTGGGCGTGTGGCAGCCCCCTCCTGGGACCCTACAGGAACTCCCCATGTCATTACCCAGGCAAGAAACAATGGACACCAGCACTCTGCTGGTCGTGATAAAAAAAAGAGGAGGGGTGTTTGAAAGGCTCCGAGAGGATACAGCTCACCGAAGGGCCTGGCAGGGACTTCTCGCATGTCGGTGACGCTCGTTATTCAGTTTGTTTTTGCACCACAACCTGTCTACCCGATTGGGTTTGGCGTCACCCTGAAGCGAGGTTCATGGTGTGACGTGACGTGTGCCTCCTGCTAGTTTGAGGATTGAGTCCACCCGACAATGCTACACCCCGACGGCAATAGCTGCTTGCAAATTGATACCATGCCTCTCCTCTGTGCCAGAATACTTTGAAAAGCATGACACAGACTTCAGGCATATTCCACTGGCGTCACAAACCCCGGACAGCAATCCAATTGAGCATGTTTGGTCATCACGATCCTCTGCCTACCTGCTTCACTAACTGTGCAAAATATTAATGACGGATTGACATGCGAGATCTGGACAAGCTTAAGATACACGTGGCAACTTCCACTATACGATGATCTCGGGAGGAGTGAAAATGTAAAAGCTAATAAAAATGTTTTTATATTCCAGGACCACTTAAGCAAGGTTTATAGTACTATTATAGTACTATATTGAACTATTTCTTTTTCCAGGGAGCCAAACTGGAGAAGCAGCTGACTCTCTCTCTCTCTCTCTCTCTCTCTCTCTCTCACACACACACACACACAGGGATTGTGTTGTCTGGGATTGTGCTTAGTAAACTTCTTCACAGGGATAATTGTGTTTATTCTTTGAAGCAGCTTGCCATTGCACTGCCAACTGAGAGCCTCTCTCTCTATCTCTAAGTGCGCTTGTCATTGAAGGGGACAGAGAAAGAAAATGAAAAGAAAAAAGGAGACGTGCCGATTCATGCTTTCTGTTCCAAGCACCCCACACACCCCCAGCAGAGCTGTGCTGTATCTAATCTGCAACCAGTGACGTCTCTGTGACGACAGAAAACTGACCAGGCTGCATTTAAACAAGTGCAATAGACTGATTCTGAGTGTATCTTGCAGGCAGATGTACAGTTCCTATTCAGATCCCTGAATAGTTACTGATTCCAAGTAAAATGAGTTTGGTGGCTTTGATTCTAGTCTAGACACAGGGCCCACACAGTGGTGTAGTGGTAAATACAAAAGTGGGTACACGCCCGTTTGGTGGAGTTGAACAGATAGATTGAACAGATAAACATGAACAGATACATTGTTAATGACTCTCAGCCAACCAGAGACCCCCATACTGTTACGGCCCCTCTTAGGTGCTGTTCGCATGAAAAGTCAGACCCGAGAGCGCGCTTCACGTGAACAGTTCTGTAAGCGTCCTTTTGCGAACTAGGATGAAGGCTACTAGCACCGCCCTGCAGGTCCAGTGTGCCTAACAATGAACATTAACAGAACATAAACAACCAATCATAAAACACTCACACACAAAGAGAACATGCAGTCCAGTGACCACACCCCCTGCTCACACCACAGTTCTGACTGACAGCTCTCAGTCACACGTGTAGCACTACAACATAGACGTTCACTGTTAAAATATCTGGTCTTTAATCCAGGATTTGCATATCACAGGACAGTAGAAAGGAGTAAACTGTATATCCTTTATATAGAAGTGGGTAAACGCTATATTGCATAAAAGTGGTTAAACACTGTTTACCTGCGTATACCCTCGACTACACCACAACCACCACCACTCCACAATTCAACACAAACGCACCATGTCCCAGACCTGAAAGGCAAGCATCGGGGCTGCTATTAAGTCTGTATTTTCAGCTGTGGCAGGGCTGTCAGTGTACCAGGCATACGTGTTTGTTATCGTGGAGTTCCACTCACAGCAGCACTATCACACAGACGCTCCCTATCTCTGTGTTTCCTCCGAATACAGTACACCGTTATCATTGCAGGGCACAGGTTTTGCAGTGTGGATTCTGAAACTCCCAGACTGTAGTGTGGGGAACACGCTTTTCAAACAGCACAAGGCCACAGCTCATCTAGAGATGGGAAAAAGCAGACGTGTACATACAAACCTACCATATTCCCCCAGCATCACATAACGTCATGATATTCAGTTAAATAACCATTTGATACCAGCTTCAAAAGTGGGGTATTTTTAATTGCATCACTGTGTTCCACCTGGCTTGTTCTGTGCCAGTATTAAAACTCAACACAGCTAAATGGAACAACAGATGTAGAACACTGATGTTGTTTAAAGTTCCAGGAGGTGGCTGTGAGTTTTAGATGTCTTGTAAGATGCTTAAAAAAAAACCCAGAAAATACTTGATGCCCGGTCAACCATGGCAAAGCGTCAAACACAAAAGCATTCAGTCTGGAGTGCTACTGGTCCAAAATGAAGAACATTGTGTAATGCCGAGTTGCATCTTCTTCCTCTAAGATGTGAATTTGAACACATATCACACCCTTGAGAGCTACAGCCCCACATCTCAGTCATTTCGAAAATGTTCTGTTGTATTGTTCAGTGGTTATAACGATGCAATGGTGCTGTATTTGAGTGTAAAGTTGTGTAAAAATAGACAATAATAAATAATAAATTCTGGGTATTCTTTCATTTAAACTTTATTTAAAAGGGTCTACTAAATAAAATGTACAAGCCGTAAAAAAAAAAAAAAAAAGTGAGATTTCATACTTTTCTCTTTCAAATTGTGATGGTTCTTGGCAAAAACTGATCGGAAACAATTTAACCCACAGAAAACAGGAAGAAACATTGACAGCAACATCCTCAACATGTGTTTTGCACCCTTTTTGAAACATGCCTGAACAACCAGTACTGGGTCCAGGTTACACTGTGCATGGGGCCGACGCTCTGTAAGCTTTGCAAACATTTTTCAAGCTGAATGGTTATTTTTATACAATGACAAATTAAAAAAGCGACTTAAAATACTAATGATATTAGGACCAGCATAATATTAAAAAAAACACCCAACCTCCGCCCTCCCTTTCAATCACATCCAACACCAATCGACCCACAGGCACACACACACACACACACACAAAACATCTGGAAAATAGATTTCTGAAAAAGACACTCCCAATTAAAGCTTTCCCAAAACGTATGCAGGAATTCTGTGGCGTTTGGGGAACGCTAAGATTCACAGTTGGATCGTTTGCAAACATAAAGTAAGGTTTGAGGATGCACTAAAATGCTACATTTCAGCCTTTTGCATTTCTGTTGATGGGAACTGTGGGCTGGGTCAAGATCCAAAACCGGACTGGTAAAATACACTGGCAAAAAGAGCGCTGGGACTCCAGGAGCAGAGCTGGCTGTTTCTGTCGCAATTCTGTCCATGGTTTAAGAGAAACAGGGATACTGTGTTTGCACATAGTAAAATTAATAAAACACCACACAGCCATAATGTAAGGATTGCTGATTTGTAATTATCTTTTGACACACCTTTCCCCTTCCCCGCCACTCAGCGCTGAGCAGAGGCGGTCTCTTGGGTGCAACTATGCGTCTCACGGTGCACCACAGGGCTAAGGCAGGTGTACCGAGCTCAATATCTTACTGGGCACGATTCTTTCACCACTCTAAGGTTACAGAGAAAGTAGTTCCAGCAATTAGCATCTGAAACACTTACAGTATACCCAACTACATTATAATACAAAACCGCTTGTTCTTTCTGCTACCCGTTTTGTAAACCCATCCAAATATACATAGTTCTCCACATACCTAGAATGCAAGGCAGATTTAAAATGGACCAACGTTATCACTTTAGACAAATTAAAAAAAGCTTAGTGAATATTTGTATCCCCGTGTCCATTTTGTCAGACTACTTGTAATCTCTTTTTTTTCAGCCCTGGTCAGTGGTTGCTAGTATTCTGTGACCACCTGCCCCTTTGTTATGTACAACAGCTCAGCCTTAATCACACAAGCTTATGATATCACATGATTGCAGCACTTTGTGAGGCTTACTGGTACAGCAGAGAAATCGAGAGAAAGACAGCTTGCATTTCTCTGGTAAAGAAACAGGATTTTATATTTTTTTCCTGGCACATTTGGTGCTGAGGTCTTTGTATGAGAATGTGTGTGTGTGTGTGTGTGTGTGTGTGTGTGGTATTTATATTATTTTGCAGTCTTAACTGGTTACCTTAAAAGCTGCATACATAAATCAAAAGCACGACATGTCCATTTAGGTTAAGTTTGGGGGCATATCACTGACAGGTTGACACAGTAATTACTACAGTGAAGTACATACAGACATTTCTGCACATACGTTACGACTGGTTTCATAGACCCTGAGATTAGCACTGCTCTTAAACTACCATAACTTAAACAACACAAGGTAGTCCAAAACTAGTGTTAAATCAGGGTAGAACAAAAGCCATTAGTCAAGTATTTGGTCAGGGAGTACATCATATTTTATCTTACAGATCAGGTCACATATACTTAACAGAACGATGACAACATTGTGAAGCTGACCAAACACTTTGACTAAAGTTACATAGATCATCACTTTTGCCTTGTGGGCACAATGCTAGAAGCAGGAGAACGCCCTCCCCTCCCCTCTCCCCTCCTTTGGTATCACATTGCTATCAAAACAGCACATGGACATACACAACCATGCTATGGACGCGGATGTTCGGTACAAAAGAACCATCAAAGTTTAACCAACCATGCAGCCTTACAATGACAAGTGATACCAGCACGTACGGTACTAGAACGCCACAGTACCAATACCCAGACAGGCTTACTGGAACACAACTGCAACATTGTTTTATTTTTATTATTGTAAAACATTTCTTCTTTTGAAAATGCAGCTTAAATGGGTTTGTGTTCCCACCCCCTTTAACCTTTTTTTTTTTTTAAATTGAATTTAAATACATCTATCCTTTAAGAATCTATTTATCCATCAAGATTCTCAAAACATATGCTAAATAAGTTGAATACAGATTTACTTGTGTGTGTGTGTGTGTGTATATATATATATATATATATATATATATATATAAAACACAGATAAATTAAAACAGGGGTGGGGAGAGAATTGACATTTTAAAAGCAAAAAGATTTCATTTTGAGTATATATATATATATATATATATATATATATATATATATATATATATATATATATATATATATATATATATATATATAGGGGATTTATCTGGCAGTAGAGAAAGCCTCTCCACTATGCATGTTGCAATGTACAAACGACTGCTCTGGAACTACAACGTTACCCTAAAATAAAATTTTAAAAATCCCTGTAACCCAGTAAGGTGACTGGAAGCCTGCCTGTGCCCACTTGGGTAGACGACGAAAATCACATTGGCTGATCTCCTCCCAGTCTGAAAAGGTAGCTGTTCGGAGGACGGTAGGTAACAGTTTTCAAAAGGACTTTTGCTGCTGTTGAGACTTCTGATGAGTATTCCCAAATCAGTACAGATAAATAAAAATCTATATTACAAAACAGGAGCGAGGAGGGAATCTGTGTTCAAGATAGACAAGATACTGTAATGAACAATATGGCTAGCTAACTGGCAAATCTACCCACCCCAACATTGTACATTGCATGGGGGGGCCAAATACATTACTGCATTGAAGGAAATCCTTTTGGAAGCTTTTATTTTTGTGCAAAAATCACGACTTTATTTAAATTACGTTAAAGTACGGTCTTGCTTAATTAAAAATACAAAATCACTGAGATTTGCACAGACTAAATCTGGACTGTCAACCCCACCAATCAAGCACTCCCCAACCCAAACCCAGAAGTGGACTCCTGCACCATTACCCTGATTTCAGACACTCTACATTCTCCATTGATACAATCTGACCAGATCAACCAGAATACAAAAAAGGACAATGTAATCCTACAACTAAGAGGTTATCCCACCCACCCAGTTTGGTTTTTTCAAAAAAAAAAAAAAAAAATTGCGATTAAGGCTGCCACCTTTAAAAACATGTAAGGGTCTCTATTTAGTTTAATTTCATAAAACTAGAAACTAACATTGACCAGCTGACTGTCTGCTTAATTTACCTCCGGTTTGTTTTAATATTGTGTTGCAATGCTATACTAACTCTATGACACGCGGGTCCATTATTAGACAACCTAGCCTTGTTTTGTGCAAAGATACTGCCAAATTAATACTCCAAGACTGTGGATTGTGTGTAGCGACATTGCCTTGCTTGGATTTCATGACGTAGGGATTATTTATTCCTCTACCCGTTTGGTTGACGGTTGTTTTTAGTTTGCTGGTGTAGGTTTAATTCCCAGAATTATCTGATGATCAGCATTAAGCTGCAGCGTGTAAGTATTTATGACAGTAAAAAAGGCAGTTATTTGCTTAACATTGCATTGGATGGAAATTAGCCATATACTTTTCCAAATTCTCTGTACCCCACCAGAGAAGCTCCTGTGCAAATAATTCTTTAAGCTGTCAAGTTTTAGCTCCACTTGTATTTTTTACTAGACCGTATTATGTACCGCTTACTACCCCCAATGATTTTTTTCTAACTATCGTTTTGCTTGAAAAGGCCCCGCCCGACGTTTAAAAGTTACTGCGGGTGGTGGTTTACACGGTTTACAAAAAAAAGCGTAAACGTGGCAGCCTTATTCATGATTAAAACTCTCCTCGACTTTGGCTCGATTCTACGTTGACATTCCCAGGCGACAGCACAGTCCGAAAAGGCTAAGATTTGTTTTCGTTTTCCTTTGATCGTTTTCCTCGCTTTACTGGATGCAGCAGTTGTGGTTGTTGGCATCTTTGAATCGTAGACGCATCTTGGGTCGGTATTTCTCGAGGTAAAGCAACTGTTTGGAGTTGAAAGCACCACGTCTCTTTCTGGAAGACAAAAAATAAAAAAGTTCTGATTTATATTAACCACAGAGCAGTGACAGTACAAGCAACTGAGTCTTCATCAGCATCCAAACACTGAACACCTAATGCGAGGGCCTGCAAAGATGCCCAGTGGTAATCGAACTGAATTGTGAAGTGGCTAGTTTTGTAAGAACGCGTGACTGTCAGCTAGTAATTATTTAATTAGCCGACAGTCACGCAGATTTATTAAACTCCTGCAGACTACGACCGAGGGGTTAATAAGATCATTAATAGCCAGTTAATCCCTCAGGCAGAATATAAAAGTCCTGCAGCTTTGGCTGCACGGGGTGTGTGTGTGTTCGGAGGTAGAACGAGGGTCAGGAGGTAAAGCCAAGTAAAGCTTATTAATAAACAATTGCTACGCCTGCTGGTTTATACACCAGCATGATACTTGTTTGGTTTCGTGTTTGTTTTGTTTGTCTGTTTTGGCCAACATGCCGTTTATTTTGAGTAAGTGTTCTGTTTTGTTTAACCCTTTTTATTTTTACAATAAACCGATGAGCGCATTTATTCATATCCCAGCACTGCTGTCTGTGTGTGTCCTCTGTCTTTAATCTGACATCACCACCAGCCATCCTGGTCACAGCCACCTTGCACCCTTTTATTATCATTGCAACTCAAAAAGTATCAATGTATTAAAACAGTTCTATCTGGTATACCATGTGCAAAAGGGATTCTCTCCTAATCTCATGCGACAATCTCATCCTTAATTGGGTCTTACCCAAGTTTTGTCTGCCAGACTTCCCGACGCATCAGATATCAATTCAACCGTGATCGTATCATGTTGTGCCATGTTTTGCAAGATAAGTTATCAGAGTTTCTGTGCAATTCATTTACATCTTTGCAACAGCGTTCCCAGGAGAATCAGACCATTCCAAGAAATACACTCAACGGCAAGCCAATAGTAACCCAGAAGAAACAACATGAAATGCAAGCTTCATTTATACCATAATCTAACAAGGCAATGCATTCGAATTGTATGACTAATTTACCACTGGTTTCTACATTCTGCAATACTGGCTTTAACAGTTCAGAAAGCTCCAGTCAATCCTATTTTAGTTTGGTCCGTCTTATCTTGGGGTTGCAAATAACTTACTGTCGTATAAACTGGACTGCGTCCTCATACTTCATTCCACATTCTATTAAGGCGAGGGCCACCAGAACAGGCGCTCTGAAAGGAAGGTACAGAGAGAGTAGGGTTAGGGATGCATTCCACAACAAGAAGATTAACCATTAACCGCGTACAACAGATTTCTACAGATTGCATAAGACGACATGCATTAAGAAATCCCTGTATTAAACGTGTGATTACTTTGTACTTGCACCAGTGTGTTAAATATATAGAGAAAAAAGTATAAGGACACGTCACAGTGTATTGCAACATGCCTGCCACCTTGACCTGCTTAAATGAAAAACACTGACTGAAAATGTTGCCCCGTAGAAAAATGGGATATAGCCGGTAAACAATCCAGCTTCTTCCTTCAAAATAAGAACTCATAACTAAGAAATCTGAACTCATGTGAACCAGCAAATAACGATATCTCCCGGGAACTTCTACATTAACTGCACACAGATTTCTGCAATATCTTTACAGAACACTCAGAGCTTCTTTCAGCTATCCCCAAATGCTACGTCGCAGCTTGTCTGGATAAAAATAAACTCATGACGTTCATGTGAAAAAAAAAAAAAAAAGTCATAAAATATTCAGTTGGCCATAAACTATCACAGAAGGCTACTCACTGCCAGCTCTTCAAAAAAAGTAAAAAATGACACTTTGGCAAAGAAAAATGACCTACTTTTCATTTTATTGAAATAAATGACTTTAGCAATAAGGTTAGGATCATTTGTTTATTTGAAAAAGTTAAAAACAAAACACGCAGCACGATAAAGCTTCCCCGTCCTCAATCGTGGTCCCCAGTGCATCTTTCAGAGGAACTCATCCCAGAGAATGCACAGCATGTGTAAGGTGGTGCTCGGATTGCCCAACAAACTTTACATGGAGGACGTCAATGGGTGACTTCAGGAGACTATAAGGTGAGTCAAATGCATCAAGCAAAGTTAATTGCCTAACAATAAGGGGCTAGGTGAAAACGGTACTATACCTAACAAAAGGGGAAATTCTAGTCTCCTGGTTTGTGACTTCTAATCGTATACTGCAGAGAGAGAAGAGATAACTGCAGTTAAATGTTGCTCTGGAGGCAGAGAGCACTTTACTAATATAGTCATGGGCTCAAACTTGGCCGACAGACACAAAAAATTAAAAAAAATAGCTAAACTCAAATCCGTTCCTCCCCCGTGCCAAGTGGTTTGGTTTTCCCCCCATTTGCCTACACTGGTATTTAGGTAGCTTTTCAAGCCTTTACCAGTGTTATACTTGGAACCAAGCTGCAACATAAATTTCTCTCTAGAGAGCTACAAAGGAATACAAACCCTATCCTTTCTTGCCCTTGGTCGCTCTGCAATTCTTTCATGGCCTTGGTCACTGCAATACAGCGGTGAGCAATGTGTCGTAATGAGATTCATGTGGTGTTGTGTGGGCAGATGCACAGGCGCTATTATTATTATTATTTGTTTATTTAGCAGACGCCTTTATCCAAGGCGACTTACAGAGACTAGGGTGTGTGAACTATGCATCAGCTGCAGAGTCACTTACAACTACGTCTCACCCGAAAGACGGAGCACAAGGAGGTTAAGTGACTTGCTCAGGGTCACACAATGAGTCAGTGGCTGAGGTGGGATTTGAACCGGGTACCTCCTGGTTACAAGTCCTTTTCCTTAACCACTAGACCACACAGCCTCCTATATGACCACCAAGACACCCGAGGGTGCAGCAGAATGACTTACCGGCCCAGCCCGGCAACACAATGCACCGCGACACAGCACCCAGGCTCCTCTCGGAACTTGTTCTTCAAGAGGTTCAGCCAATCATCAACTATTTGACTTGGGGGAGGTGCTCCATCATCGAAGGGCCAGTCCTATTGGGTGAAAAAATATTGTTTTACCTGTGCAGTAAATACACACACACACACACACACATCAATCCAAAAACAAAACTACAAAGATAGGAGTCTTCTTGTAAACACGTGCCCAAATGCTCTGAAGATAGGACGATCTGATGCAAGAACGTACACACACTTAGATCACCATAACCTTGAATACGATAACCAAGGGCAAAGAAATTACAATATCGAGCTTTAAATCACAGTGGAATTGAAGGGAAGAAGCTGTAAATCCATCAGTAAACTAGGGAGGGGTACACTGTTCCAGGATCAGGATCCTAACCATGCGGGGTCATGGTCATCTGTACCACCCATGGGATTTCAATTCCAATGTTGCCCTTCTTGTATCCTGTGCACTAATCTACACAGAATATTATATACATCATATACACCCGGTCAAAAAAATAGGCTGGGTGTTTAAGGGTTAAGAAACAGCATATTAAATTTCACAACCTGTACCTCAACCATAGTACCACATACCATCATTAACTATGGGAGGAAAAAAACAAAAACAGCGGCTTGTAATTTGCAAATACACAACCCACTATGCAAATCCTTCTCTTCGGACTCCGCTTATTACCGCTAAGTAAACGACGACAGACACAGAGGCAGTTTCCGGGTAAAAGGATCTGGTTTTATATCTCTTGAACACACTAAACAAACAAACAAATAAAAAAGCAAACTAAAACCTTGCTGATAAAACCGGGCCAAATAGGGTGTGGGGTCTGTGGGGAGGGTGGATAGGTGGGATCTCCCCTACTTTGTTTCCCTCGTCCCTTGAAACCAGCACCTGGAGGAAACAGACTAATTTGCATGTTCAAAAGATCTCTCCGGGTTATGTGTTTCCTGCCCTGTCAGTAAACTTGTTTTGTTATTGGACAACAATTCTCTGTGAAGGAGGTCACACATGCAATCACGAAGGCGAGAGCACATTTAAACAGCAGTATGTCGTTGTGGTGTCTGCTTTCAAAAGGCTGGAATAAAAATGCTGGCATTTATACAGATGCAAACAGGCTTTTCTGCAGCAAAAACATTAATCAAGGAGTGAAAAGCATATACTTGATGCCTGTCCTTTGGCTGGCCTGATACTGGGAAAGTGAGAGAGTATTAATTATGTAGGGTTTAATTGCTCTACTTAACTAGTGACTCTTGGTATCATGTTTATAAAATCATCAACAAAGAAAATGTAGCCATTGCGGGATTAGTTTTTTAATTCCATCAATGACCTCTTGATACTTTTTTTTTTTTTTTTTTTATTTAAAGTGGTACTCGTATTTAACAATATTACAAGGACATGGTGCATGTCCTGTTCCACTATAAAAACATGCCCACACAGACACAAGAGAATGCTGGCTGCATGATGGCTCTCTGCTCAACACTACAAGGGCAGCTAGCTCTCTCTCTCTCTCTCTCTCCTTATCCGTCTCTGTGGCTGTGTGTTTGCTAACTCTGTTGGTTTCAACATGTTCTGTCTGAGTCTCAAGTGCCCCTGGAATCGCTTATTCATTGCTTTCACCACAAAGAAATGCTGCTGGGCTTCACAAACACACTGCGGTTTATAGCCTCTCTCTTCTATCCCTTTTTAGTATTCTTTTGATTGCAAGACACTGTATCAGCATGGGCAGAGGCTGCAGCAGGGCTTTCCTTTGGACTCCCTGT
Organism: Acipenser oxyrinchus oxyrinchus; assembly: GCA_030684275.1. NCBI lineage: Eukaryota > Metazoa > Chordata > Actinopteri > Acipenseriformes > Acipenseridae > Acipenser > Acipenser oxyrinchus. The sequence goes on along the minus strand of CM060273.1, from coordinate 17,843,010 downwards.
ATGCGATGAGCTTCCTTAAGCAAGCGTTACCCTTTACATACATACATCTAGTTTTAATTCAGTGCTCCCGAACGGTGTAGGACTGGCCATCGTTTGCTCACAGTATCGGTTCGAACAAACTAGCAGCTACTTTGCACATCAAAAACTATTATCCACCACACCCAGCACAAAAAATGAAGCCCTATCAGATATGCCAAGGATTTTAAAAGGCATGCAAACCTAACTTGTTCTAAGGAATGCCCGTACCAAGTTTCAACACAACTGAAGAAGCAGTTCACAAGACTAAAATGCACTATGCATACGTACGCCTTCGTTATATTACCAAACGTGCCTTTCACATATTGAGAAAAGCACAGAAACAGTAGTCCAGGAGCAGTTGACTATTCACTGCACCAAAGCGCAACGTGACATCTTCAAGGAGGAGTGACTGTCTGAGACGGTATGTTAATGCAAGGAGGAATCGGTTTCAATTCACAGCAAGCAGACAGTAAAAGCAAGACAAAGCTCAAATTGACAGCAGAAACTCCAGTCACAAACACACAATACTTAACCGTTTCCAGCAGTGACAGGAAAAAACGATATGGAGAAATTGCCTCAGGAACAGCACCGCACTTATTAATAAAATAAAAAACTAGTTCACACACACGCACATCCACCAGTAAAGTCAAACTAACTACTGTAACATCATAACTGCACATGGAAAGACGCACATTAGAACCGTAACCCTCATCAACTTGGCTATGCTACACAAGAGAATTTGGAAGACAGAAAGGGAGTAGATCAAGCATAAAAAACTGCTGTGAGGGTAAAGACACACATTAAATATCGTGTTGGGGTGACGGTAAGAGAGGTGGTACTCCAGGTATGTCTGCAAAAAAACATTGAATCCCTCTTCACCTTTTCTACTTTGGCAGTAAGATGACACCCACATGTTGCGAATGTCCACGTCTACCACAACAAAAGCAAAAAAAAACAAAAAAAACAAAACACGCAGGCCAAGATGCCTCAGACGATTAAAACGGCTGTTGCACAGAGCTGTTCTAAATTAACAGCAATCGCAGGAGGCAAGCTATTTCCAGCCTCTATAAAACGTGTCCTATATTTGAGCAGCGACCCGACACACTAATCCAGGTATTTTGCTCCTCATGCACTGCACCCTGGCACACACACACACAGCCAGCCAGTCCTATATATAGCCAGGACAGCTGCTGAAACAACAACAATGCATCAAGCTCTGAGAATCGGCTTTCCACAGACCGACAGGCACCAGATTATTGTCTTTGTGAGTGAAGTGGCCGATGGGCACAGAGCACTGCTCCCTGGGAGATGCTTTGCTGTACTGGAGCACGATTTCCAGAACAAGTTAATCTCAGGACAAAACAAATCTTTTCAGTGACAAAGCAAAGACTCTACCGGAACAGAAAATAATTTACAAAAATTAAATATCTACATTTTGAAACAAACAGCAAATCGAATAAGGTTGTATGGTCTTTTCTGCACCATGTTTATGTTGTGCTGAGCAAAGATTCACTTTATCCTGTTGGATAATCCGTCAGTAAATGTCTGCGTTTCGGCAAACAATGAGCAAGTCTTGGATATGACATCTTACAAGTTTGCATGTCCTTGGGGAATTTTCTATGACATTTTGTGGGACTTTTGCACCTACAAGAAATGACTGATATTGTAAAAGACCATACCTCCATAGACGTGTCACAAAACGATCAAAATGCAGCCATTAGAGATGTATTGCTGTATTTAATACTTCCTGCATTATCAGAAATGATCAGCAAGCATTTAGTCCATCAGAAGAAACTGTATTAAACATCATCCATGACTGCACTCGTATTTGCAACCTGGATACATTTGGAACCGACTGAAGCGTGTAGTGCAGCAAGAAAAGTCTGTTGACTTTGACTAGCCAGCCAAGACGGAGGTTAACAACTAGCTATTGAAGGGAAGCCTGCGATTGCCAGGTCCTGTAGTGCAGTATAAAGTGGCTTTGAAAAGGACAGGTTAAGGGGACGTTGATTTGAGGAAGAAAACCCACAAGTTCCTATACCAATAATACAGCCTCTGAAAACAGCAAACTGTTTACAGTAAAGGAAGATTCAAAATTGCTGTTAAAGCCACTAGAACAGTATCTGAGCACTTTTACTGCTGTAATGTTCCTGAAAAATGTTACTAGTCTAAATATCAGCTTACTTCAATAAAAACCTTCTTCCTCTTCACTGGAAATGTGATACTTAATTCCTGCAAGCTACTGTAGGGTACAGTGCTATGGCACTTGTTCTATTACAGGTGTCACAACTGTAGAAATATAGGCTATGCCATACCATCTAGTTCTGATGAAAGACAAGTGCAAACATTTGTATATATATTTGCATTGAAAATAGGAATCATTTCAAGAACACATACACATTGCACACTGATGAACCTTATAAGGTCACCAGCTGTCTGCCGTTTAAGTACAAAATTGGATTTTTACCTACACTCTACTACCCATGTTTGCCAAGAATGAAGCTGTAATGCAAACCACGCCTGTGTCTGTCTACCCTGGATACAAATGTTTAAGCCTTTTTGGATCTCTGCACAGCACAGCTGAATCAGACTAGTTTTGTATTGCAGAGTTTCAGGTGTAAAAAAACAAAACACGTGTAAGCAGCCATTTTTTATATATGTTTTATATTTATGAACACACGTCTGCATCATACCCTGTCTAAAAAGCATTGCATTTTATAACAAGCATGATAAAAAGAGATTTGATACTGGACTACAGCCCTGCAAAGAGAGAGACACAGACTGTGAGACCAGCCATAAGTTCACACGCAAGGAACCAGACAGACATGCATCCCTGCTCTTGGCACAGCTGCCCCAGAGCTGGATATCAATCTGCCTGCGACAGTCTGTTCAGAGAGGCCGAGCTGCAGCATGGAGCTTTCTACAGGGGCCGCCGGGATCAGAGGACGATAGACGGGAAAATCACTGCACAACCAAAACACAAATCCCATAGTAATCTGTCAGCCTTGTAGGATTCTTTTAAGGAGTGTCACAATGAAACCAGGGATAGAGACAGAGAAATATTATAAAAAAAACCCTCACAAGAAATGCTCCTAAATTTCACAAGCTATTAGGAAATAGGAGCGGAATATATTGAATAATCATCAGTCAAATGTCCAGTTTTAGCAAGAGAGGATTTGGAATAGGTTATTAGTACACACAGCTTGCAGTACTAGTGTAAAGGAACCATCTCCTTGATCACACTTTGGGACGGCAGTAAAGGTCAAGAATGAACACAGAGCTCAGACACGTCTTCCATTTCAAATAGATTCCGGGACGGCATGCAGACAGAGTTGCAGCATCTTTTTTACAGCTGTGACCTGGTCAGTGTTACCAGATGGGTTACTAAGTTACAACACTGTTTTTGAAACACACACATACAAAAACGCTAGGGGTAACAGCTCATTCAGTAAAATCCACACACGAAAAACTGCAACACTATGAAAATGTGAAGCGATAGTCAAAAGGAGGGAGAGAAAAAAAAAAAAGAGGATTGTGGCTCATTTTTGGAAGCAGAGGGTTGTTTAAAACGAGGGTTGTTTAACGTCTTCCTTCATAATGACTGAGCAAAGGGTTTAAAAATCCCTTGCACAATCACATGGGCTTTGTCATCTCCAAACAATCCAGAGGACAGAGGTGAAAGGGATGGGAGCAAGATCCACAAACGGGACCATGATCTGCTGTGTATGCAAGTCAACAGGGATAACTTACCACCACCTGGATCCCTTCCTTCTCCACCGGTGCCGTGTCGTAGGTGGAATCGCACACTCTGACCAGTGTTGTGACTCCATATTTCTTTAGTTCCTGCGAGACACAGAACCAAAAAAAAAAAAAAGTCACAACATTAAATTCCTATGCTTGACCACACAGAAATGCTACAAAAGGGAATGATCTGAACACTTAGATCACGTGCAAGTCACCTTCATTAACAACCTGTAGGTTGTCTCCAAGTAAACACAAAGCTGTTTTCTGACATCTGTTACTGTGAACCAAGCCCCCCCCCCCCCACTTTGGGTTTGGCCGATCCCTATAGCAACAAAGTATGTGAGCAACATACCTCGTCCACTGCCAAGGATATAAAACATCACAGGTTTCAGCAACATGAAAAAGGTGATCACAGTAAATGACATCCACATGCATGAACACTATCGATGACATACTGAAAACCAGGGGGAAACACCATAAGCTTTCACAGCATGTGGACCAACTAGCTGTAACAAAATGTCCATGCAAAACTTAAAATAGTGTCCCAAGCCAAACAATTGGCTAAGCAAGGAGGTCACCAGATAATACCCAAACAACTTGTGCCACGTCTCAGGTTTGGTGGATACAAGACAGTTAAAAGTAAATTATTCTCTGTTGAACATCCCAGGTGAAATGAATAAAAAGGAAGTGACACAAGTGTGTCAATCTTATCATTTTACATACAGCTGGACTAAATGCAATGAGGAAACTCTGCATGGAAAATTAGTTTGCGTTCATAACTGCTAGTTATTCCACATTCTGTAAATGTTGCTAAGTGACACAAGCAAAATGAATAAATAAATAAACAAACAAACAGAATTACTAGCAGACCTTACCTCAGTGAACTTGTTGAGGGTTGCGTTCGTTGGGTTGTGGGTTATTAAAAACCTCATGCTTTCGTATGTAATCTCAACAGGAGCAGGACGGTTCATATTGGCAAGCAAAAAGGACAAAAAAAAGGTTAAAAAATATTAACTATAATAATAAAAATAAAATAAACTTTGTTTTATTAATTAAAAAAAAAAAAAAAAAGCAAAGTGGTCGGGGGAGTCGGAGGGTTGACAAATCCCTAACTTTGGCTCAGATGTCAGCTAGGAACGATTCTGTGGCTTCGAGATATTTCGTACACGTAGATCTGACGATACAAAATAAAATGAAAAAAAAATTTAAATAAATGGCAGCGGCAGAAACGTGTAGGGGAGGGTTCGTTAATTCCACTGAACCCCTTTCCAAGGAGGGGAAAAAAAAAAAACCCTACTATCCTTCAGTCATCCAATCAGAGATCCAGGGAACGTTTACCCCATTCAGGAAGAGTAAATAAGAGGGAGGAGACAGAGAGGGGGGAGCGCAGTACAGGAAGTCTGTAGAAGCAAGGAGATAGTCCCCAGCCGCGGGAGCGTTTCAGTCCCAGTGTTCTGGCCCTGGTGTCTGTCTAGGGAGGTTTCCGGCTGGCGTGGTCTTGCCGTGGGGGGCCGTCGGTTCACTTGTCTGCAAAGGCGAGGTGCTGAGCCTGGCAGAAATCCCCACTGACGCTCAAAAACGCCATAAATGTGCGACCCAAATCAACACAGAAACACTGCGGAAGGAGGAGAGAAAGAAGACATGATGTCGTATTCATACACTTTACTTTTAGTTTTACAATGCAGCAAGATACAATACTACAAATGGTTGTATTTTTCAGTTTAACATTTCCATTTTCAACCTTATTATTATTATTATTATTATTGTAATTTGACTTCCTATGGAACTACCTGCATTGATTGACATCAATATTGTTTTACTTCACAGTTATGCATTTTACTCATTCACTTCTTTTCCTGGATTGGTACCCCTGGATTAAAATCCCCTTTCTCAAACATTTAAAAAAATGAAAAGCCCATCTTCACATCTGGCACACTTCAAAGTGTTTACTGCCACTCCGCAGTGTAGTGAAACAGACCAGGCTACATTCACAAAGTGCATCACAGCTGCCACAGAACCAGTGTGATCACAGCTATACTTAACTTAGCGCTGCTGTGTTCCCCTTTGCCGGGAAGTCATGCAAATTTCCGCTCAAGTTAGTTTTGCAATTACAACCTCAGCACAGACATTCTGCAAGTGTTGCACTTTCAACAAATTAACCACACACTCCGACAACACACATTCACACACTCTCAAAGACACACATGCACATATACAGCAATAGGCAGGTGCACCTCCAAGTCCACAGCACACTGATTACGATCTGCTGCACAGTCTTCCCCACCTGTTTAATTAAACCTGTCCCAAAGGGCTTAACGCTTTCATGCTCAAAGCACCATTTCCAACCAGATCCTGTTTTTAAAAGTTAATCTATCACTTACTTACATGACAAGCAACAGAGACCAGAAACTCTTAAACTCCCCTGAAACTGGTTGCCAAACTGCCATTAGAGTCTACACCCCACGCCATACATTAATGAACCCCCCCACTCGCTCTGTTTTACTGTATAGCGCTGCATACTGTTAGCAAGGACAAACATTATAAAATGTAGAACAGAGCAGATGTCAAGTAAGCCAGTATTACATTCAAGATAAAGCAAGCGCCCTTTAAACCAACCCCCCCCCCCCCACTTCCTTAGGCACACGTTTTTACATTTATCCAATTAATAGAGAACTCAAATGAAACTTGAACCAAGACGCAGTTAAGCAGCAACGTCCCAGCGTGCATCTCTTCCAATTAAAGCAACAGTAGCATAATGCTGTGCAGTACAAAACAAATATTTGCTGTATTCATATAGCAACCTAAATATTCTACATCTGTTTAATTCTAACAAATAACATTCATGAAAAACTATGTGAAAAGTGCAAATATTGTAACCTGGCCAAAAAAATAGAAAATACATTCCAACGTTACAATAGTTTAACATTACTACCAATTACAACTAGCCATTAATTACTGATCACAGATGAATCCAAGTCAAATTACTTTGTTTATTCAATAAGCTGTAAACAATTCAATTCAAGGAACTTACCTCGCTGTACTTTAAGGTCAGTGCAAATGCTGCCGTTACTCCATCCATTCACAAAGTCAACAGTAGATGTTTCACATTGAACTGCAGTCCAGATTTAAAAAAGAACGCCTTTCCAACTCTTGCTTTTTCTTGTTAGTCACTGCATTGTTCTGCTTAGCATTTATATTCATCCTAAACGTTAAAATGACCGTTCTAATTGCAATGCTACCCTATGCTATATACATATTATTTGATTTCAGTTTACACATTTAAAGTTCGCCAGTCCCATGCTCCCGGAAGCTGTTTCACAACTGCCTAGCAACTGCTGTTCTGTCACTCCAGGGGAAGTCAAGCAAGGATCTGTTAACATTAGCTAAAAACAAGGCAACAAAACTGGGAACAATTTCAAACAGAATATACTTACTATAGAATTTCGCTGTTACAAGCATTGCATAATTAATCCTTCCATTTAATATGCAAATAACAATGACTTAAAACAAAGCGTCAGCATTTAAAAAAAAAAAAAAAAGAGACGCATTTGCATACAAGGCTTTTTTTTGTATACTAGAATATATAAAATGCTATTCAAATTATTTGTTTTTTTTCGTGTAATCATGTATTCAACTACATTGACCCATCCCTAACAGTAACTAATGAGTGGCTGGTAGCTCAAATAGATATCTTTACAGCTGCCATCTGTATAAACTTTGGGGGCCACTGTTTAACTGTGAATTGTTCCAATGCATTGATAAAGTCTGGCTTGGTGAATTAGCCTATCTGCTACAATTGTGTCTTCGGCGATAAGGCGTTTCCACACTTGCAATGAGAGCTGAGGTGTTGTTAGAGGAAACTACAAAGCACATGCCCAACTGTGGCTGTAAACACCTTAATATAAACTCATTTATCTTGGGCTTAGCCAACAGCACGTAGAGCCTGCCCTTTGCAAGCCATCTTGGCACCTGCTGGATACTGTAGTTGAACACTGCATATTTAATGTAGAAGCGAATGGGAGTCTGTTTCAGAGCTTCATCCATTAGTGACCCTAGAGTTTAACACAGCGCTACACGGCTCCCTCTTGGATCTCCCATTGCAGGGGAAGGGGGGGTTTATCTGTTTATCTGGGATACAATTTGTAACATCTTAATACATCATTCAAAACTTGCAGCAGCAGGAAATACAAAGTTGTCTGATTGATTGATTAATTGATTTTTGTTCTAAATCGCCGTCGACAAACTGGTTCTGGAAAGAATGTCAACAATACAACCCGGTCAGGGTGTTAACCCTGCATTTAAATTCGCTTCCAGTAAAAGGTCACCAGTGATTAAACAAGTGTTGTGTTTTTTTTAAATGGTTAGTGACGCATGCAAAAGGTTGGCTGACGCAATACTGACTCAAATGCTATTGTATCAATTCACTGATCCTTTACCCCACGGTCATGCACTGAACTGCAGACCCACCCACCCAAAAAAAAACAAAAAAAAACCTTTTATTCACAGAACAAATCGGTTACTAAACATTAGTTAAAAAGTACATTTGGCAACAGTCTTAACATTTAAAACAGGAATACAATAGATGTGCAAACACAAACTACACAGAATCATTTAGTAGCAATAATGTTCCACTTTCAAGCTACAGCCTCTGAGAATGAAGCAACATGTTCCTGGAATTTAAGATGCAGAACGTTTTGACACTTTCCTCTCTCACCACACTTCAACCGTGGGGACTGTGCTGTCACTACCCTTACCAGGGACGGCGTGGTCTATCTTATAAAAACCGTGTGTTTACGGCATGCATTTATGCATTTCTTAAAGGGGCAAAACCCAGGTCAAAAAATAGGTAAGGAATTGAAAGAAAAGAAACTTTTAAATCGTTTAGACGGAACACATTTTATTTTTCCCAGGGACCAAAAAAAAACAACTAATCCCTATAAAAGAACACTTAAGTCTTGTTCCCGAGTGGCCTGGCAAGAGGCAAGGAACCGGTGGATTAGCAACTCCGTTAAAAACAGCACCATTAATCACGAAGCCGACACAAACCTAGAGCAGGTAGACAACAGAACATTTCCAAAATACACTTAGCAGCCAGGGATATCAGGTGCTTACCAGCACTGCCTCTTATGCAAGAGGAGGGGAAAACACACATACACTTGATGGCACACATTCTTTCATGGATACCGTTTACATTTATCCCAGACAATGGACCTATGCAATTTTCTATCAAATAACTACCACATAGCCCAATTATGAAATATATTAATTTAAAATGACAAGCAATCATCATGCAATACAACTGCATTTCCAAACACAGGCATGAAGGTTCTACTAGCTGCAAGAATTGAAATTAGTCACACTTCAGGTAAAATCTCCTAATTTAGAAAGTAACGGCAAGGCAAAATCAATCTTACTTGCACCAGTGGTGAACTGCTATATAAGCCAATAACTGTGGTGGGAGCAGGTTAGTTAAAGGGACTATAGGAGAGGTTTCAGGGAACTCTGTGCTCAATGAAAATGTGAGATTGCAGGGCAATAAACCAAAAAAGCTTTCACGTTCTCTTTAGAGAAATGTGTCAGGTGAACACTTCATAACATGTCAGGTTAATAGTGGATTATAAAAAGGTAGTCAAAACAGAACTGTAAATCTACTGTGAGTTCCTCAATTAGGAGGTTACCTTTAATCTCAGTGCTAGTCTTTGAGATACTGTAGCCTGATTCCTCTTCGATTTAGGACAGAGTGACAAGAGAATGGTACTCTATGTCAAGGACAGCTTAAAACAGTCCCTGAGTTCTGATAAGGTCTTTCATGTCACTGCTCTGTACTGTAGAGACTGCAAGCTCGAAAAATGAGCTCTTCGTGGAAAAAAAGGAGCATTTTAGAATGAAAAGCTTCATGTTTAAAAAAAGAGCTTGAACGATTCCAGTCAATCATCAGAATACAGTTTAAACCGTGCAATGTAAAAAAAGGCCACTGAAGACTTCAGGGCACAGATATAGGTTATTCTTCTTGGCCTTGACAAGTCAATTCACATAGACGGCAGCAGCTGAACATTTCTGTCTACAGAGAAACCGCCCCAGGAAAGGTTACAGGGATCGGCTTTCGAAACAGCTAGTGGGGGACCTGCTAATTTGGTATGAGCCCATGGAATTAGGTGCCAGGCACTCGAGCTGGCTTGCCACTCAGGCACCCGACATGCTGCCTCCTGGAAGCACGGACTGCCTTGGCTGTCAGGTTCTGGGATCGCACACACACACACACCTGTCAGTTCTCCTCACGAGTGGCACTCACCAGAGGAAAGGGCTAGCTAGCAAATAACTACAAGAGGCATATTTGGGTTGCATGTCGTTCCTATTAAACTGCTTGTGAGAGGTGCTACTCTTGATCAGGAAACTGCAGCTCCAGCTATTTAAGCAGTAGTAATGTGCCCAGCTCTGAGCATGCTGCAGGGCTCTCTTGGGTAGCATGGCCATCCCAATCACTGGACTTCCTTTAGAAGGGTGTTCTGTGGTGACTTGGTTTTGTAAAGAAAAGGCTGAACTCTCCAACAAACTCTTTTCAAAGCTCATATCGAGGTCCCAGTCTGGGTACAACTCTGGTTAGCCATTCAAGATCAGGTTCTCCTGGCTCCTAGCCCTAAACCATAAACCACTAAACCTGCATTGCATTTTGTCCAGCTTAGGTGATGGTTACTTTTTTATTTATTAGCTTTCTGTCAAAGGAATCAATGTGCTTTATTGCTGAACATACACTGGATACACTGAATTCCAGAGTAAAATTAAAATAGACTGAGGTATGGCTATGGAAACTCACAGTACAAAACCAAAGGATTAAAATAACCAGCTGTGCTAGTTATATATATATATATATTAAAAAAAAAAATTTAAAAAAAATTAAGTGGAATTGAATTCTGAAAGGGATCAGCAGAAACCAAAAATGAAATTGCAAACTATTCGATTGTGTGTGTTCTTGCTTATCTTTGAGTTTTAAGCCTTTTTAAAAAAAAAAAAAACCCTGAATCTTGAGTTAGTACCTTTTCAAAACAAAGGATAGCTCTAGAGAAATTGACTTAATTTTATTTCTATTGATTTTTGTATATATATATTTTTTTTTTTAAACCTGTTTTGGCATATTCAACTCTGTTCTGTCAAATTTGAGTTGTGTTCAAATAACATTTGAATCTGATTAATTTAGTCACTGGTCTATGGTACCACGTGAACGGTAGGTAATGTCTTGCTGTCTTCCTGCCAGAACCTCATGTCAAACATTTCCCAGCAACTTTCTACAAACACAGTTGCCCGACAGCGAGCTGCAGCAGTTTGGGTTTCGATGGTTTTAGGTTTAGCAATCAAGAAACCAATCACTGTTGGGGTTAACAAATAACAAGCATCCTGTGTGTGTGGAGTAGGGGGGCTTGCAACTGTGTCACTCCACGCTCCAGTTAAGAGCTATAACTACGGCACTGGGAGATTTACTGCATCTATTAAGAGATCAGAATACACAAAGTAAAAGTTTTATACTGTAGTTATTATCAGTCCCTGGTCCCCTGGAATCTAGGTTTTAAAAAGTTTCAGGAGTAACCCATCACACCACTTCTTAGATTTTTATCCCATTTTATATACTTTTTTTGTATTAATTTTATTTAAAAAATAAAATAAAATAAAAAAGTACCCTAGCAGGTAGCCAATCTTTTTCTTTTTTCAATCTTGCAGGTTGATTTCAATATATTTGTTCTGTAGCAGAAACTCTGCACAGGGGCAGGCTTTACTGGAGCCTTCTTGTAACTGCATGGAGACGGTACCGGTATTAACGATGCCAGTACATGCCCTGTACAGTACGACACAGCACGGGGACGTCACCAGCACCTCCCTTCAGAACACATCACGTGACCTGTCCTGTTCAACAGGTTTTATTTTTAAACCCATAACCTTCCATTCTGACATAGCTGTCAGCAGGAAACAGCAATAAAACATCACCGGTCTTGACATCAACAGCATCACTGTGCTGCGTGTATAGAACAGTGCACCTTCAGCCCATTCCAATTAAACCATTGTTTAATCCAACCATTAGGTCTTTGGAATTGCTTAAACTGAACGCCAATGTTCAATTAAATAATTCCTGCAGGCTGTCCACTTCTGAAATGAAGGACAAAGAACATGGTCCTGGACTGGAATGAATTGAGCCAGCCCAGAGCAAGCAGTGTACCAAGGCACTAGAGGTACTGCAGTGCAGGGGGAGGACACAGGAGGTACTGCAAATAAGAGAGGTTAAAAACAAAACTTTACAGTACACTGCATGAGGAAGTAACACGCTAAAAAGAACACCAAGTCCTGTGGTGCTCCTGTGCAAGTGTGACACTGAAACTGGACAGGAAACGCTTCAGAACAGCAAAGTCTATAAACCTGTTTGCAGGTTAGGAATCAGTGCTGAAGTCCAGAGGCCAGCATGAGGGGGCTGATTAATTCCTACAAAGTGGAAAAGGGGGAGGTGCCAAACACACCCACACACAAACACACTGGAATGAGGAAGTTCTACTGTTCACTGGGCTATATAGGACACTCACTCCCCGCCTCTCACGTCACTCTTAATCCTACCATGCTTAGAATGGTACGGGACATTTTGCCCCTTTTGATTTCTTATAAAGAATTTGTGCCTCAGGCAAGTTCTGTTCATAATACAGGTGTGCCACCGAGTTCAGAACTTTCACACGCATTCTTTCACAGCCAAAAATAAAATCCTGTGTACCGTACTAATCGCCTGCAGCTTTTCATTATCAGGCCCAAAGAAATTCATAAAACACAATGTAATGCGACATTTCTAACATGGATCACCTGAAGTCACTTTCAATATGCCGTGAGCAGCTCACAGTAAATGCAGCGTGTTAAAGTCATTCTTTGCTCGCTGCGGCTCCATTTCTTTGTAGCATTGCAGGATAGCTTATATTTCCATGTTAGATGGGCTTATTAATTCTGCTGCTTCCTACTGACATGCACAGCTTGATGCAAATTAAGACTGGCAGTGAACGTTATCCAAATGGTCCACTATGATCCAAATAAGATTCTCAAAAGATACAGTAAAAACCAACAGCACTCCTGCAAACAACTAGTCCTATTAAATGAGGACACGGTACAACCAGGCAACAGGTGTTTGGTAGAAAGACAAACAACAAACACAATAGGGATATCTAAATGCAGTTGCAGCAGCTCTGGCATCTGGTAGCCAGCAGGTAAGGGATTGGCGCAGAGGATTACAAACCAGAATATCTTGAGGAATTGGGTGACTCAACAGATAGCAATAGGGTGTTTTATATTTTAGCCTTCTGGTTTAATTGTCAGAGAAATTCATTATAACTGTAAGCAAGGCAAGTCCCGAGATCATCTCCCGGACCTGTAAGCTGAACCGCATGTGACAATTCATTCTTTAAAAAGGGGGTTCCAGGGATATCCCAATCAGTCAGCAAGGTTTGTCTTCAAATCCTTATTAGAAACTATCCCCAGTGCATGGAAATATCCCAGACTGCAAATTAACAGTAGTATTTTGGTTGCGTGTGGAACAGCCACAGGCACACAGGAAATGAGCAGGTCCCTAATAAACTTGAGCATGCAGAAGCAAACGGCGTTAACAAGGCAAGCTCAAACCTGTCTTTTGGGTCAAGCTAATTTGTTTAATAAGTTTAATAATTTGTTTCCCAAGATTTTCAATCAGACTCCTGTTGCTGTAATAGTAAGCAAAGCACCTGAAGACAGTTGCATGTAAGTGTTTATAAACTTGGCTCACTGCTGGCATTAAATTAAGCAGGATAACTTAATTATATTACAACAGTTCAGAAAACAAATGTTCAGCACTGTTGTGAGAATCATATTTACAGTCTTCCACTGCCACTGTAGTTCAGTCTACAAATAAAGATGTTTTGAAAAGACCTGTTTATCTTACTGCTGGCATTACAGTTTCTGTTTATATTTTACAGGTCTGGGTGAAGGACAAGTTCAGAAATAAAAGGACGTGAAAACTGTACCCCAAGTAACCCGTTTACTGACTCTGCAGCAGTCGTTGATGCATAGTTCACCTCCAAGTCTCTTTGGATTTTTAAATGACTAAATATTGTAATGTTTACAGTAAATCAGGACTGCCGAAAGCACTTCAAATGAGGCACAAACTACGATCCCAGCCCAAATCAACCCAGCAGGGTGGAGCTGGGCTCAGGTCACTATGTACAGACTGTACTGTACTGCAACACCCATATGCAATACTGAATGTTTCAAAAAGGGAAAAACGGTTCATTTGGGCTTAAGCAAAAAAAAAAGGTTAATACCAAATGATATTATTCCATAAGATTCTGGTGACTTTCCATAGACAATCAGCCTCAAATTTTCAAACTATTTTTACTGGTCCAGCTCTTCAAATTTAAAAAATGCAAGAATTTACATTTCATTTAAGTAATAAAAACACAAGGCATTTATCTCTGGTGCTGGATTTGACCATGCATGCGATACCTACTCGAAACATCCCTAATTAAACTATCACTGCGGCATTTCCAAATGAAATTCGGAAGCTGCGGACCATGAAGCAAGCAGTGCCAAGCGAAAGAGGGTTGGGAATGGAAAGTCCCAGCTGGGATAAACAGCGTCCCTTTCAGACAGGAGAGGCTTAGAAGTATGCATGGGAACGATCCACGCTGCCAGCTCTAATCGCAGTGTCACCTGTCTGATACAGTCCCAGATTAGCCACCTCATCCACAAAACACACCAGGGACAAACCAGAGATGACTGCTCTCTGCCTGCTCGCTTGTCTAGGATTCCATGTGTCTTATTATACAACTCCGAAATAAACACGCTACATAAATAATAATAAAAAGGGTGAGAATTTCAGTTCCTATTAAGTTTATGAATGCATAATGCCGAAATTAAGTGGAGAATGACTCAGGACAGAGGGAAAGAGACACTTCCTTACACAGAGTGTAATATAGCCATCAACAGCAAACCAGATGTCAAATGCAGTTACAAGTCTCTAAAACGTCCAAGAACGTGGAATAACTTCTTTTAACACAGTCTATGTATAAAAGCATCTAATAATCTCTACACCGTCTGTCTTACTGAATCAATAGGCAAGACGTGCTTGGTTGCTAGAGCTGCGAGCCAAAAATAGATTTGTTCTGACCTTTAAGGTATCCAAGGCCAGATTCCTGCACGCTTTAAATCGTCAATACTGTAGATATGCAGCATATTTAATCTTTAAAGATATTACAGCAAGCTCATAATCACATCAAACGAAAAGTCACTTTTTGTTAACCGACAAATGGGCTCGCGAATGCTTTGTCTCAGCAGGCTAGCCAATTCTGGTAGTAGCTGACACCCACCAAGGCAGAGGATTTGATGAAAGCAGACTTAATCTCGTCTCAACCTCGCACGGTGGTCTGTGGTGGTACATCAGAAGGCACTGGGCTCACGCTATGACAAGGTCTTGTGAGGAACCCCAAACAGCTGTCGCCTTTTAATTTTTAATAAACGTCTTTTGAGTTGCCAGGCAAGATATGAAGAACATGTGGTACAAGGGCGACTGCACATGGTCTCAAACAGAGCAGGGCTTTATAGAGGAATTACCTCTACTGTACCTAAAAACAAAATCCTTCTGCATGTATGTTAAAACATATCTTGTTGGTCTACTTGGCCATAAAAAAATGGTGATCAAACCTAAAAAAAGTATCAAAGTAAAATACTTTACTCTTTAAAAATATTTTTAAAAGACATAAAACCAAAAAGAATTGCATTACGATTAAAATTGACCGGATTACAAATACATTTGTCAGCTGCTTCTTCTCAAACACTCAATAAAAAACAACAGATTCATTCAATAAATGGATGTCACTGGAAATTACTGGGGAGGGAGTGGATCTGCTAGTTGATAAGATACAGTATGGTTGTTGGCTGGACAGCAATAAAACAACAGTCTTGAAAACGGGCGGCAGCCACAGTGTTTGGTTTATTAAATGTGACAGCATTTAATACAGAACCACTAGATGGTTCCCCTGATAAGAATTTAGCCAGCACAAACTAAACATTTCATAATAAAAGAATACAAAATACAGTGCAAATATACAGCTACACGTGGGACAACCAAAACATCTAAACTTTTAGATCAAGTGAGTTAAGCCATGGAATTTAAATAGGACTTATGGAATACGACAGACAAAGAATGCATGAACTACAATGAAATATAACAACCGTATTCTGGAAGGTCTAGTGTGCAGCAGAGCTAGCTTTACATTGCGATACAATACCACTGCTCACGTCTAGCACAGTCTGGTCACAACCCAGAAATATGCTTGCTATATTATACAGCTGGCTTCTACAGAAAGAATGCAGCCTCCTTCCTCCAAACCCTTACTGAATTAGTGCACACGTATTTTTAGAAACACCTGTATTTTTGGCAGGGATATCCTCATAAAGCCAGCAGGAACCAGCTGCACAGGTACTATTGTACCGCACACTGCTCACTGAAGCTCCTGTGTACAGTAAAGTGGAGCGTGCAATGGTTTCGTTAACCTTGTTTGACACTGTATTGAAGTTGTTTATGTGTTTGAAAGTATAAAGTTTATATAGTTTCGGGGTTAAAGATGTTGTGGGCTGGTCTATTGTGTTGCACCAGAGCTGTAGAGCAGAGCAGACCTTGTCAAACTTTCAGTGTAGGGTACATCTTGTTCAGGGACTTCCCCCAGTCCACTGCTAGCACAGGACCAAAAGAATTATAAAAATGACCCCACATATTACTACATACTAGACTGGTTTCACTAAATAATACTGCGCTCATTAAAAAAACAACACACACTATTTAAACCCGCAACACCACCACCTTGTCGATGTTGCAAAACTGTACTGCATTTCCAAACCTGTTAAGTTAATTGTCAACTCTAGAAAATAAACATGTATTTTTTTTTTTTGTTTTGTTTAAGAGACGCGTTGGGGATAGTGCAGCAAATTATTAATTCGGGTGGAAATGTTTAGATGCAATTGAGTTTCTGGTTATTTTTTTGTGTGCGATTTGCCCCTAAAGCAGAGGTTAGTAGCCTCTGTTAGAAAGCATGTTTGTTTTACTTGCTACGGTCAAGACATAAGCAACTCAATGTTTATGCCCTTCAGCTTGCCATCTATCAGAGATCAGAATCAGGGACTCTACTACACTACAAAGATGGAAATAAGACTCCTATTGCATAGTAGTTACACCCAAGCCAGGTTTTAATGCAAGCCCCAGTGTATAGTTAACAAGCTCAAGTGTGTCAAACTCACAGTAAAAACAGGAATGGATGAAACTGCTACGCAATGGGAGACTTATTCCAAATCCCTGCAGTATAATCATGTCCCTGACTTTGAGTCTGATAGTTAGCACGCTTAAGGGCATACACATTTAGTTGCAGATCTATAAAATGTTGCCGCTATAAACGTGCTCCTAGTACTAGTTCCTGTGTAAAAAAAGTGGGTCAGGTCTGACTGTGCTGAGGCATCCAGCAGGCCTGCTGTACTGTATGAGGAGGGCCTTGTTGCACACTGACTGACACACCACCGACTACATGAATTCCAGCACAAGGGCAAGTACACGGGATGGGCTCGATGACTGACTGGCTACACCACTTGCAAATACTACCACTACACAAAACTTAAACTACAGCTGCAGTATCTAGCTCAACCGAGACACCAGCCATGAGTGTCGTGTTACACGACTTGCTTGGCCCCTGGGGTCGGTTTCACAACGCATGCCTGGTGCATTTAATGGTAACCCGTGCTGGAATATAACAATCCTGACTTCAAGGAATCAGGATATGGTAATATTATGGCGCACCGGCTGGTTTATTACTACTGAAATATAATAGACAACGTTCAAGGTACAGCATGCTAAACAAGGGTGGTTTCCTTGTCTGTCTTCAATGCCAAAAACCGCCCATTTTCAACATATGCCGATACCGAACTACAGATTAACGCGTCTGTATTAAAATAACAGCCTATATCGAACACATGAACGGCTTACAATTCAAAATATATTAAAATGTCAGGCTTGTGCTCATTTCTTTACAACAATAAACAATTAAATAAATCTAAACGGCTAGGGATTAAACACGAAATGTACAGACAAGCTGAAACCACAGACATTTTGGTGCCGATTCTGTAAAACCGTAACACGTTACTATAAAAACACGCTATACTGAAATCCACACCGAATAAGACGGTTTAATTGTGTCAATACGTGTTATTTTTTTTTTCTAGAAGTCCTACAAATCAGACGTGTGACAGACAGTGTGTTATTACTGTCTCGAATTCAATTGCAAGCCAAAACGTACTTACTGCTGATTGTAAGGAAATTGCCGATTTAAAAAAAAACAACAACAAAAAAAACCAAATTTGAACTATCAGTTTAGTAACAAAGAGGCAAATCAAACAGCGACTGAAAAACGGGAGTTTTCGCGCTTACTATCGCATTTTACATAAAAAAAAGAAAGTGAATGGAGCGGTAAACAGAATACAAATGGTTTATTTAAAATGTGATTTTTAGAAAGTCCAGCGGCGTTCGTAGTAGAAACAGCAGCACTATAATATACCACACAATGGCTGCCGCCTTCCTACTGGAGACAGATCTGTACTTTCTTCGGTTTTAACTTCTTCTCAAGCCACATATTTGTGCTGCTCGTTTTAGGAGAAATAAATGTAAAACATAGTCAGACTTACAAAGAGCAGGCTGTTCATTGAAATCCCGAGTCAACCCCAGAGAATGTGGACAATAAAGACCGGTTTAATTGTCGCTTTCTCCCTCTCTCTCTCTTTTTTTTTCGGGTACAAAGCGTCTCTGAGCGGCTGTGTGTTAGGTTATGGGGAGGTTACTCTGCCTGTGAAAAACGTCACTGCCACGCACTGCGCCCGGACGTCATCGATGACGTTTCTCACAACTTAAAGCCACAAGCGAATCTGTTCTTTACTCATTTTCAAACTCTACCCCCGAGAAGTCGGTATATTGGACGTGTACGGACACCGTGAAGGGCCTTAATTGCATTTATAATCCAGGTCAAACTGTGGATTTGAAAAAAAAAAAAAAAAAAAAAATCAGAAATAATTTTTATGGCATTTTTTTTATTTTTATTAAATATCCTTATGCCATGATCAAGCTCTTCAGCAACGCTAGTTTATTATTCAACAGAGCAGATTAGTTCAGGGACTGTACATTGCCATTGCTACATTAAAAATGCATGCCATGGAAATAATGATAAGCTAAACCAGCTTGTTTGCATTTCTTGCAATGCCTCTTGGCTCTCATTGATGATAATGCAAAGTCACAATCGATATCAAGGCCACCTGTCTTCAGTCTCATTGACAAGCCCAACATGCTCATCTGCAGCAGGTTCACTGCTGAGTCTGACAAGGAGCAATAACATGTAGAACCTCTCCTACTCCCCCCACAGATAAGACAGGGGAGAGATGACACGGAGTCCAGCCCTCAGGCACTGTCTGGTTCTTACAGCTTCCAGAGCTGAAACCAGCGGGGCAAAGCAAGCTTTCAGTAACGTGAGACTCAAAGGGTTTCATCAGAACAGACACTAGCCCTCTGTCTAGCCTGTGTCTGTCTACTTTACCATCAGTGTGAAGACGAGCTGCAGATCTAATACACTGCAATACACAGAAGACCAGAACTAGCTTCCTAATTTGCAAACGGTTGCTTGACCTGTCTATTGCTAGGCAGTGAAAGCCCATTTACAAATTGATCAAACTGGAATGTCAATAAGGTGTGTGCCACCAAGGAAAAAGCAGAAAGCAGGTCTCGTGGTGTTTCTATTTTAGTGTACACTTGAACACCATTGTGAAACACTGTAACTTCAAAGCGTCCTGGTTTTCCATAGCAGCTTTATAGGAAGTACTGGGGGAGGGGGGGTCCTGTCCTGTTACGCAATTGATCATGATTGGGTAAGTTATCCTGACACCTTTTGGCACGACCTGTAGAATGATCACGCTTCTAGTTGTTTAATTATTTATTTAGCTAATCTGGGATTTAATATTAAACCCAAGCCATCTTCGTTCAGCTGCTGTGCTCAATCCACCAGTTTCAATTCGGGGTTAAATTGAAAATCACGACCAAAATACTATTTGTCCCCAAATTGTGCACACTGCCAGAAAAACTCTCAGTACAGTACTGTTTGCCAACCAATCGCATGTTTTTGACTGCCACCTGGAGGAGAAATAAAGTAATTGCATTACGAATGACGTGTGCTCTGACGTTCAAGACAGGCATACATCACGTTCTTCTCTTATTTTCAGTCAGTCCCAGCAAAACTGGTCAACGGTATTGAAACCTGATTGGCTGAGCAACTGTAGGCTATATCTTGAGGCTATATCCAATCCATTGCAATGTGTTTTGGGATGCTCTGCTGAGTGTGTGTGAGCTGCAGTGACTTGTTTTAATGGTATTGTCACCTGTAATGTTTTAACTGTGGTCGGGGGTCATGTGTGTTATTACAGCCTGCATTTTTATATGGTTCTATTGAAGAAGTTTTTCATCTTATGGGAAAACAGTGAAAATATGTGCACATGTTTCTTGCAAACTTGATCTTTAGAAAAGAACCTCATGGAGAAGAGGCTAGCCCCTTTTTTATAGCTTTAAGAGTTAATTTATAACTTCCTACTGCTGCTAAGGCTGATAACTGGCATGATTTCCTGCTATAAACAAATTGCCTCCTTCGATAGAGGGAAAGAAGTATAGGATTGCAGGCTGGCTGAACTCGGTGTCTCCAGTGTTGATGGTGGAAGTTATCTCATGAGCGCCAAGGCACTGGACACAAGAGGCAGGTGTGAGGAACCTTTTTTCCCCCTTTAAAGATGCAGAAGTAAATTTAAGTTTAAGACTGCTAAACTTTGTAGCTTGTTGTAACATAAAAGCTTTGTCAATAATAATAATAATAATAATAATAATAATAATAATAATAATAATAATAATAATAATAATAATATAGAACACATTTGTACAAGAAAGTGTTTTATTTATGTTGTATCAATACAATCAAGTAATGTAGTTTTAGTTTTTAACAGAAACACCTGTTTTATTTTCAATCACAATTAAACAAAGGAGTGCATTTTAAACCCACTTCATATTATAGGCAGTTCAGGTAATAGATATTTACAACAAACGAAACAAAACAAAACAAAAACTTACAGTTTCCTACAAACTTCATTAAAAAAAAAAAGTATATACACAAAGGCAATTCTTTAAGAAACATGGCATTGAATTCTGTTCCTTTATATAAATCCTAACTCCTATTCCTAGGAAAGAAAGACACTATATTCATGTAAATTGGGAGAATTAAAACTAAACACTACTTTGAATGCTGTCAACTAAGATTCAGAAACATTACATTCCTTCAAGGTCTAAAAAAAGGCACTTTTTTATTGGTTGCATTTTTTAAAGTAGTCTACAAATACACTGCTTTTAATAACCCTTTTTCATAGGTATATGTGACATACAGTTTCATGCATTTCAGCACCATGTACCACGATGCTAGAGCATTGCGTTCTTTTTCATGACACTTAAATTCAAGAAAATGGTTAAATGCATGACATGATATCTAAAGTACATTAGAAAAAAAAAAAAAATGAATTAATGTAAAGCAAAATGGCATTATAAATAACAATAACATGCCTTGCAGTGTACTAGGACAGACACAAGAAAGAGCATAACACAATATTAAGAAATATGTTTAAAACCTTTTTATGAAGAAGAATATCACAGATATTAATGAGAAAGTAGAACAATGGTTAATAAATGTCACGCTCAGAGCGTTTAGTATTTCACTGTGGGTCGCAGCATTTGCAAAAACTATGGCCATTGCAAGCAAAAACCAAGCAACAAAAAGATGTGACAGTGCATGGCATTAAACTACAGTAGCTTTACTTAACACAGAGTTCTCCGTTATCTGTTGGTCTTGGGTCTTAATAAAGCTGCATTGCTAACATGCATATATTTGTCTGTGCTGTGCGGGTGAACGATCTTGGCAGGTGCAGTCCAATGGTGAACAATGGTTTGATCCCTTAACAGTGCTTGTATAGAGAAGGCATGCATTAAAACTACTAAACTAAAGGGGCTTGTGGTTAAATGTTTAAAGTTATGCATGATATAATACAGGCAAAAAACTATGCTACCATGGTTAACAAATCTTTTTTTTTTTTATTATTGTGTAACCACTCTGTTGCTTATCAAGAACTTACAGGAAGCAATAATACATTGCCAGAGTGATGACCATTGCAATCTATTTTTCATTTATTCAAGTAAATGCTTCCTGTAGTAGAATATCTTATTTTGCAACCCCATCCTTCTCTGGTTACTTATTAATGCATAGCTGTCACTGATATCAGTGTATTTATACAGCATCCGTTAGACATGTCTTGGGATCACAATGGAAGTTTTTTTTTTTTCTTTTTCTCTTAAGCCATTTTATGCAACATATAATTAATGCCAGTAGAGATCAAGTGGCCTGGAATAATACTATTAATCAAACAGGGCTGAGATACAGTGGTAATCACACTAGTTTATTAAACGTATGCTACTCTCAAATGTAAAAAAATGGGTTCTGCAGCCTGTAAACGCTCTCATTCTCACCAGTAATGCAACACATGTCCGCACATTTATGACAGCTTGAACCCCAAACATAAACACACACACACATTGAAATAAAGTGAAGCATCATTTCATCCTTTGTTGGTCCCTTATAAAAGTTCACCGCAGTAAATATGCATGGGTGCACAAGTTGAATCTCTGAACAATTGGACCAATCTGAAGAGGCCTGGGGCGGGACTCATAATTTCATCCAATGGGAAAACATATTTTCAACCCCTTACAACGTCCCTTGTTGTAACATTAACACACGTATGGCCGGGTAACTCGAGCATACTGCGTTCTTATCAGTTATGCACTAGGTTCTGTTGTGGAGCTTGGCATGGGTTGCCAGTGATTGAAAATTAATTCAAGTCCTTTGGAACACAGAAGTTGGCAGTCTATAATCCAAATGTTTGGGACACTACCGTCAATCTTTTTAGTCCTCCCTGTCGACAGTTTAGTCGCCTGCAGCATACGCTGGTGTCTTAAATACATAACAAAGGCATGCAGTAACAAGGGAAGGAATATAATGAATAGGTTGATTCCAAAATGAAATAACATATTAATAATAATAATAATAATAATAATAATAATAATAATAATAATAATAATAATTAAAAAAAAATTAAATGAAATGACATGAAGTAAACAAATAATTGTACCCGCTAAAAAAAAAAAAAACACTGGAAAGAGCCGTGTGAAAACAGTACCGGCTCTCTTTCCAGCTCTGCTCTGCTCTCCTGCTCTTCATTTATTTCAAGCAGTTAAGTTGTTTTTTTTTGTTGTTGTTATTTCAGATCTATGGCTTCCAAGGCGATGCCCCCTGTGAACAGCTGTTATGTAGGGCAGAGCAGGAACCCTGAGAAGGATGAGTGGATGTACTCGGTGGAATATATTCCGTTAGCCTTGTCCGAAGGCATCTGCATCCACACCTGATCGTTCTCCTTCAGTTCCAGGACGGCGCTGCCCGAAGCCTGGTCCATGTAGCCTTTCTTGTACTCGTCGTAGGTGTACGTGGCTGGCACATTGTTCTTGTACAGAGCCACCCAGACGTTCGTTCCCTTTACGTGGACGTGGTAAGAGAAGTAATAGATTCCTGAAACAGGGCTGGTGAACATTCCGGTGGCGGGGTTGTAGGCGTTGAGGCCGTTGTACAAAGTCCTGTCGAACTTGATGGGCATCCCGGAGGGGGGGAAGGGGGTCGACAGGATGGCGGTGAAGGCTGGAGCCACTTGGGCTGACAGCTCGCCCCGGCCGTACTGCGGTTTCGCCGGCTTCCCACCCCCCGGTACCGAGACGCCCTCCACCCCGCCATCCGGGAGGTGCAGCCCGGCGATGCTGGCGTCCTCTCCGTTGATGAAGGCTCCTGGCGGGCCGGGAGGACCTGGCGGCCCTGGGGGTCCGGGACGGCCGTTGAGCCCGGCTTCACCTTCCTTGCCGGGGGGGCCCATGGGCCCCGGAGCTCCTTTTTGACCCATTCTCCCCTCCCCTGGGAGGCCAGGACGGCCATGCTCCCCCTTTAGTCCTGGGATTCCTTGGGGACCAATCGGACCAGTTGGACCCTGGATACCCGGGATGCCGGAAATGCCTCTCGGCCCCGGGGAGCCAGTGCTCCCTGGTTGTCCTTTGGTCCCGGGCACACCTGATAACCCAGGGGCCCCTGGAAGACCGATATGTCCAGGTTCTCCTTTAGGTCCACTTTGTCCTGGTGGTCCATGAGGGCCCGATAATCCTCTTTCTCCTGGAACCCCAGGTTTTCCTGCAAGGCCACTGGGGCCTTGATTGCCTAGGATGCCGGGGGCCCCTGGCGGCCCAGCAGGGCCAATATCTCCTTTCAGACCAGGCAGTCCGTACTTCCCTGGGAGCCCCATGTGGCCCGGTATTCCTGGGGGCCCCTGAATTCCTTCTTGGCCCATCTCTCCTGGCAGTCCATCCATCCCTGATTCCCCCTTGTCCCCCGGTAGTCCTGGAATGCCACTGGGGCCCTTATCTCCTTTCATGCCTTGCAGCCCTGGCTTGCCATAGCCAGGGGCCCCTGGGAATCCAGGAGCCCCTCTGTTCCCGAGCTCACCTTTTGGCCCCTGTGGCCCTGGCATACCTGGAAGTCCATCTAAACCATGTTTCCCCACCCCGTCTACTCCTGGGTGCCCCCTTGGCCCCTGATCTCCTTGCTTCCCTGGTGCGCCTGGTTCTCCTGGATTCCCCTTCTCTCCATTGAGCCCGCCTGGTCCTGGAAGCCCATTCAGCCCTGGCTTGCCGAGCCCTGGCGGGCCAGAGTGCCCTGCTGGACCAGACGGACCGACTGGACCTCTCGCCCCTGGTAAACCTGGATTGCCGTTTCCACTTTCCCCCTTAGGTCCACGCTCTCCGGGGCTCCCCGGGAGCCCTTTATGTCCTGGCTCCCCTCTCAACCCTGGGCTTCCTCTGACACCCTGAAGTCCGGGCTTGCCATTCAGAGACAGACCGACTGGACCTGGAAGGCCAGGTTGCCCCGGTAAGCCTCTAGGCCCGAGTTCCCCTCTGAGGCCCCCTTCTCCTTTGAGTCCCGGCATCCCCTTCCCACCTGCCTTCCCCGGGAGGCCGGGCAATCCCGGCTTTCCTATTCCGGGGAATCCTGGCGGCCCCGCGGGACCCTGCTGTCCGTTGTGCCCTGGTTTTCCGACTCCTGGCTTCCCTGGCATTCCGGGAGGCCCTTGAGGGCCCCTTGGTCCTGGTTTTCCTGGTGGTCCAGGCTCACCCATTGGGAGGACTGGGGGCATGTCTAGGGGCAAGAGAAAAAAAAAAAAACCATTGATTTGGTCTGTCTTAATTACCCAGACAGCAAAGTGATGTCTTAACTACAGACAACATTGTACACGCAGCAATAAGGCCATGTGACCTACGACAAAGTTACCAGGGTGCAGCAGTTATTAAAAAAACTAAAGAAAAACACTGAAGAACTACAATAATCACAGCTTTATAAAGAGGTAAGAAAACAATTTAAACCATTGTTTATTAGCACTCCTTTAATGGTCAAGGTGTGCTACTGAGGAATAAGAGAGGTATGACATCACCTTCCTGGTCAAGAAAGCAAGCTCTGCCACATTTAAAGTCAAGGTATTGACACTGTTTTAAAGCGAATCACATAGCTGATATACAAGGAAACACCCATAGGGCTGCTATGTTCCATTTGTTGTACAACTTCCTACAGTGCTTCTTTATTTGACACATTGTTTAAACAATTTGTTGAACTCTACAGTATATCTAAAGAAAGCTGTACAGCCCAGCTCACAGCATAAAGAGGCTCGCACAGGTGTGGAAGGTCGGGCTAATGAACTAAGGTCCCATGACATTGACTTTAGGAGCAAGGCTTGTGGCTGACTCTTGCAGAGTTCAGTGATGTGATGAAAAACAGAAGCGAGACAAGAATCAGGAACCAAACAAGACACGTGGGTGAAAGAATAATCCATTGCTTTGAACCCTTTCCATTCTACCTTCAACTTACGCTGTCACTAAACATGCACCAGGTAAGAAACTACAGACCGCGAAACCTTTCTGCGGTAGAAAAAGATTTGAATCACAGAAGCACTGTGACCTCATCATTGAAATGTACCTGGGGCTGTCGCAGTGAATCATTCTGAGCGTCCACAGGAACCTGCTAAAGCCTCCCTGGCTGCTGTGTAGACTAAACTGCCGTGTCAAAGGATCATCATTGTGTTTCACAATCACTGCACACATGCTTGTAATTTTACATGAGACCTCGTCTGCTGATTAGGAGATAGGAAACATATGCTTTTATTTTATTTATTTATTTTTAACTTAAATGCATTGTTTATTGTACACAGCTAGCTATTTATAACTACTGAGCAATAGCTGTTGTTTGTTACGCTAGTCCAAGCCGACGATGATAAACCCTCATGAGCAGAAGCCTGGTGAACTTCGAATGACTGTGAGGCATTATGCTTTGTGCAGCCTGTCTGTGATTAAGGGGGTCTGCTGGGTTCATGCTCCAGCCCCTCCCCCAAATTGACGTCAAGTCGTTCCTAGCTGATGTCATATTCTTGACACAAAAGGAGCAACTTGTGTTAACTTGTTCGTAAACTAGCTGTGAACAGTTTTTAATTTAGATTTGCTCTCCCTAGAGATTCAACCGGAACCTCTACAGCCATCTTCTGGTCACTCAACCCATATTACACCTGCATTTAATTCCCGACTGCCAGAGCTGGACTGCCACACTGTCTGTCTGTATCTGTGGAGGATCAAACTGACTCTGAGTGTGATACTATTCCCAGCCTCCAGCTAGCCAATATAAAGAAGAAGCGAAACATATTGCTAGACTCAACCGTCGTAACCAGAGCTGACATTGTACCCAGGTCAGACTTAGGTTGCAAGCTCTAGCTGGCAGTATTTATATGACTGCTTGGTATTTACTATTCAACCTCCAAATCTATGCTACACAGCAAACCAACAGTGTCCTCATAGCTAGTTACAACAACAACAACAACTTCGATTTATATACAGCGCCTTGTCATGTGCAGACCCGCACATCTCAAAGCACTTTACACAGTTATATATATATATATATATATATATATATATATATATATATATATATATATATATATATATATATAAAGCTGCTTTGACTACACATGCCCACAAGAGGGCCCCAGTTGTACAGTATAGGTGAGTCATAAGGGAACTGATTCATAAACTGCTTCTAAGTGCTGATATCAAAGTGCAGCCCAAATATAATTCTCGGAACCTTTGACCAAAACAGAACCTTCACGTAAGTTTCGGAATTGATCAAAGACAGTCATCTTTTTTTTTCTGCAAAGGTCAGGTCAGATAGACAGGGGGACAGATAGTGTATAGATTTTCTTTTGATGACATTATTACACAACTCGCCTGCGAGGAATCCAGCTATTCAAACGTCAAAAACAGGCTGCTGTGACATCGTTGCACCACACACAGCAGCTGCCTGCGTGGGTAACTGCTGCAGGTTATGTCTGTATGAGACCTCTTGCTAAGCCTTTCTAGTCATTACTAGAATTCTTCTACACGGTGATAAACACTGCTTGATGCTTTCATCTTGCTGGTAATCCCTGTGCTTCAACACAGCTCTCTCTCTCTCTCTCTCTCTCTCTCTCTCTCTCTCTCTCTCTCTCTCTCTCTCTCTCTCTTTATCTCTGTCTCTCTCTCTCTCGTTCTCTCTCTCTGTCTCTCTCTCTCGTTCTCTCTCTCCTCTCCCTCCCTCCCTCCGTCTCTCCCTCTCTCTCCCCCTCTCTCTCTCTCTCTCTCTGTCTCTCTCTCTCGTTCTCTCTCCTCTCCCTCTCTCCCTCCGTCTCTCCCTCTCTCTCCCCCTCTCTCTCCCCCTCTCTCTCTCTGTCTCTCTCTCTCTCTCTCTCTCTCTCTCGTTCTCTCTCTCTCTCTGTCTCTCTCTCCTCTCCCTCCCTCCGTCCCTCCCTCCCCCCCTCTCTCCCCCTCTCTCTCTCTCTCTCTCTCTCTCTCTCTCTCTCTCTCTCTCTCTCTCTCTCTCTCTCTCTCTCGTTCTCTCTCCGGGGGATACCCACACACTGCTTGGTATGAATCAGACATCTGCAGACACTTCTAATTCAACTTCCCTTCAAAGTGAACATACAGTAAGACTATTGTATGGATCTAAACAGAGGCAGATCTACCACTCTCTTGAACTCCAGTCTGGTTTTTTTCCCCCCAGGTGGTGAGTTATAGACCCACTTATTAACATCACTGCATAGAATAAGTTAGCTAACGCTAATCTCTGACGACTGCAGGGTTAAGTATTCGATTTACAACCCCAGTGTAAAAATGCTTCAGACAGACAGACAGACAGACAGACAGACAGACAGACAGACAGACAGACAGTGCCCACGGTATAATGAATCTGGGTGTCAACTAAAAGCTTGCTTCTCCTTGTGATCAGTGAAGTTGTTCCTGAAATGTATTGAGTGAATGAACAAAAATGTCTTTGGTTTGGCATGATGAAAAAAGAGAAAGTTCTTTCTTTCTTTTTCTTTTTCTTTTTTTGTTTTAAAATAAACCCAGATGAAATATTGTATTACCGTCTGTGGTTTTTGGATCTCAGCTCTCTGGCGTGTCTCTGCTGAATGCCATCGGCTTTAAAAATTTCCCTCCATTGGATACCAAACACCAGGAGGCCAAGAAGTAGCTTTTCATTCCAGTCGAGGGTCTGTCAGCAAAGCTAGGCTGGGCTGCATGCAGGAGGCTTTCAGAAGACGGATTTAAAGACTGGCCCAGCAATACGAACCAGGGAGGGGGCTCGCGATAGAACTTTGCAATTTTACTACTGAGAGCATGGCTGTCATGTTGGATAACTACCAGCAGGTGGTGGTATAGACATTGCGTTGGAGCTGTTTGCATTCTGCTGACTCTAATTCTACCAGCCACCTGCAGTATTCTCAACACATTACAGCTGCATTAATATCCAATAAATGTAGCTGTGTCTTTTTGTACTGCAAACTGCAATAATAAAGCCAATAGTAACAACAAGGATTGTGTGTGATGTGTGAAGGACTTGCCTGATTAAAGTATACCATGGTCATTTTGCAGTTTTCCAGTGCTTTTCCTTGCTTATGCTTTACCATGGCTACACTATGCTTTTTTACACTTTGCCATGCTTTTACTAGGGTCAACCTTTGTTTGGGGAAAAGGCTAGGA
Organism: Acipenser oxyrinchus oxyrinchus; assembly: GCA_030684275.1. Taxonomy (NCBI): domain Eukaryota; kingdom Metazoa; phylum Chordata; class Actinopteri; order Acipenseriformes; family Acipenseridae; genus Acipenser; species Acipenser oxyrinchus. The sequence goes on along the minus strand of CM060273.1, from coordinate 17,813,948 downwards.
TGAATGAGCCTATAAGGTTGTGTGCTATGGCGGTCAGAGGGCGATTCAGGTGCAGTGCCGGCTATAGTAACGTCTAACTGTTAATGTTTAAATTAGCATAGCTGAGCATCCATGGAGCAAAATATTGCTGCCAAAGATTAACTTATTTCGATAATAAACTTTGAATGGTTTCTTCAGTCAAAACCTACATGGAACCTTTTGAGTTACTATTTCTGTAACATTAACAGTTTTGTTCTGGTGGAAATTTTGTGTAGACCTTGATAAATAGGTCTGTGTTCTGTGCACCCTCACCCCTGAAACAAAGAATCCCACAGCCCCACTTTGATTACATAAGCTGCTCAAAGGCCAGGAATTTAGCAGAAAATTACAACTGGAAAATGCAGGAAAATACAATTCCAGAGAGCCATTGAAACAGCTACCATTGGTCTCGGCCACTCAATAAATCACGCGCTCATGCACCATTTAGTGCCAGGGATGTGGGTCATTCGCTGACTTTAATTTACCCCGGGCTTTCACTAGCAAATCACCACAGCAACTTCCAAAAAAACAAGGGGTGGCACATGGCATTTTCCATTCATCAAGGCTTCTCAAGATTGAAAGGGACGCACAATCGCTGTGTCTCACGGGACCAGCCCTCTCTCATCTTTCTGAAGGAGAAATAGTGGGCACCTAAAGCCAGCTGGTCTCACTACCCTTATAAAGATAAAGGTTACATTTGCACAGTATGGGTGCATTCAACTTCTTTAACCATGGCATGTGATTGAGCATTTTCGCCTTTGCTTTGCCTTGATTTCACATTTACTTCTCTTTGCTATGCTTTGACTGTGGTGACTGCAGTAAACTGCAAGGGCACACACACACTCACACACATGCACTGGTGAATATGCACAGTGAACGTGCGTTTCTCATCACCATCGCCCTGATTCAGTAGATCTCTCTATCTCCCTCTCTCTCTCTCCCTCTCCGTCTCTCCACAGACCTCTGCTTCTGCCAAGACAGCAACCCGTGGAGCATCAGAGTCTGAGTCTGCAAGCGAGCATCTCTCCTCAACGACGGAGCAGCTCATAAATCACACAGCCCCAGAAACAAAGACCCGTCAAACTTCATTCCCAGTCCACTGGCATCCCACCAGGATTGTGCTAGGATCAAACAGGTTTAGAGTGAGCACTGTACATGGGTCGTACAGCTAACGATAAAGATTTCAAGCACGCCTTGCTCAAAACATGCATGATCCTTGGCATGTTTTGTGCATGAAACCCTTCTTTATCTTTGTATGTCCCTTTTGTGTTCTTGCTTTTAACCTGCATGTCTCCCAGCATAATCCTTATGGGATGACAAAGAGTTGGTTTGCATGTCTTGTCTGATCCTTGCTTCTTTTTTTTTTAAATGGTCATTCTGAGGTGTAAGTTTGTCATGGTTCACCATTGGGTTTTAATATGCTTTGCCAAACTTATCTGTAAAGTACCACCCTCGCCTGTGCTTTACCATGACCTTACCCTGTTTCTGCCTTGGTGTGCACAGTAACCTTTTTTTAAGAGTAGATTGCTTCTTGAGGCTTTCCTGCAATGTAGCAGGCTCTTGGAAAGCCTCCTAACAAGGGTCCTTCAAGAAACATTCTATATTGACTCTCAGATTAATGTAAATACATTCTCCTGCCAGGTTTGAAATGGCAAGTCATTGTATTTAACTTTTCCAGGCTCCTGGATATTTAAGTACTTTATAGTCTCTGAATTTGTTATTTGATCTTAATCTTAGCCATAATTTTATACAATTGCAGTGAGCTTTTAATACAATTCACTTTGAGTGAAGGTAAAACACAAGAAGAGCTATTCAATATTTTCTGGTTGAAAGAGCGATACCGATGTCCAGGGAATTCTTGATTATTTGATTACTAAAATAGTGAGTTTTCAGTTTAGCAATTACTTTTCTTCTTCATTTTATATATAGATATATATATATATATTACTAAATTGCTACTGAGATTGTTACTCATTAGTTCCGAAACATTACCAGTGCTAGTTTTCTTTCATAAGAATGGTCCCAGGAGCTTAAAGCTTTGATAAATACAATGAGGGCCATTGTTATTCATTGTAATATGAATATTTATAGTGATTTTCTTAGATCCCCTGAGTTTTCCCTGAATTTGTCTGGCACTCTCCATATCTGATCTGGGATCTGCTCCCCAGACACCTGAGGAATTCGGCTGTGGTATTTTCCTCTGTTCCACTGAGACACGAGTGCTCTGGAATTCTGGGAATGTTCCCAGTGCGCACACAGCATTCCTGCTGCTGGAGTGGCTCTGCCTGAGTGAGGCAGAGGCTCTTCTCTCTGTTCGCACAGCAGGCCTCTCAGGTTCAACAACCCACCTCACTCCCTCTGCTCTCTGCTCCACCACAAGTGGAAAAACTCCAATTGCTTAAGATATACAGTAGTCCTGGATTTAGGTCTCCAGAGAAAGGTTAACTCCATTTGTTTCTTCTAAATAAAAGGCTATTGATGTTTCAAAACTATAATTCACAATTTGGGATGGTTTATTTATTTATTTTTTAGGAATTTAAGAAGAAGAATTTAGAAACGATAGCCGTTCAGTTCCCTCAATTGAAGCCGTCTAATTTAACAGGATGGAAGCAGATCGTTTTTTGGAGTCTTGTTTGTGTTTTGGATGCTACTATTTTACCTGGTATGCTCTTCCATGCGTTTATAAACTTTCCTACCTTCTGTTTTAAACTTACGTTTATTCAGCTTCTATTTTTTGCCTTCTCATCCTATCCTCTGTGCTAAATCTTAAAGGGATTGTACCCACATCTGAGTTGTAGTTTGGGAACATTATTCCACAGGAGAAAGGGGTTTTGCTAGGGGGAATTATCCCAGAGATCCCCGATGAAGCTCCGCAGTCAGCCACTTACCGAGGTACTGTCCCTTGCCTTCTCGGAAAGGGGGTCCCACAGGCCCCTTCATCATGGGCTGCGTGTACTTCATCTGGGGGAGTGGGGGGTACCCTCCCCCCGAGACAGTGCCGAGGACCAGCAGCAGACAGGCAGGCAGCAGTAGCAGCATCATTGCCTTGGTCTTGGGTGCAGACCTGTAGAGACACACAGAGCACAAGTGTTGGGACATGCACTGCACGTGAGAACACACGGGCATGATCGGAAATGCAAGATTGGGAAGTTAATCGGGAACGTCCGTGTAATTCACAGCAGCCCATTTATCATGCAAAGCAACCCAATTCCAGCCACACGTTTCCATTGCAAGAAGCACCCCGGCTCTTTCTGTCTGTCTCACACGAACAGCTCCCCGCTTCCTTCCTAAGCCTGAGAAGTTTTTGTAACCCTGCAGCAGAGCGAGCCGGTGTCACGCAGAGGGCAGTTTGCTTAACCTGCCATTCCAGACAGCAGCCTGGTGCTTTCTGTAATCCACTCCAGGAAGGCAGGGTCATCTCCTCCTCATGGCAACCTGAGCAGGGGGAGGAAGGATCAGGTACAACGCAGACATTCAGGCACTAAGCCATTCATTTACCCCAGGGAGTCTCTTCCTTTCAACCTGTTTGAGAGGTTTAGATAGCCACCCCCACTGCAAGGATAGGATTGCTGATAGTGACTGAAACTGACCTGTAACAATGAGCTTGTATATTACACTAGACATCTGAGAGATGCCAATTTGTTTCGCAAATGAATGTGTCACCCCTTATAAAAGTTTAAAACGGTACATTAGCACATTCATTTCCCATGCTTTTCCCATGACTGTGCTACACATTTACCATGGTTGGCCATGTTTTTTTTTTTTTAATATGCTTTTCCACACCTCTGGGCTTTACAACACTTATGCTGTGCCATGCTTTCACTCTGCTTTATTAGACTTTTCTGTGCTTTTACTGTGTTAAACCTTTCTAAGGGACATACGTGTATTTACACACTGAGTGTGTGCTGTAGACGACCAGTGCACCCCCGGTGTGAAGCTGCTAAACTCGCGTTTTAACTGCTGCTATTTATTTTTCCTGTGAGAATGTGATCTGATATCTCAATAGGCCTCCACCCGATGGGTTAGAGACTGGAAACCAGACTCAACGCGCTCTCCTGCTGCACAATCCTTTCAATCTGGCATCTCGCTTGAGCTGGGAACAAGCCTGTAAACCCCCCCAAAAAACAGTCCTCAAAAGTTTAGATTTTATTAGTGGCAGACATGAAAGGACACTGAAGCAGTGAGTTTTTATTATATGATGCTGAACTGAATTACTGAAACAGCAGGTGAGTACAATACAGGACCACCTGGATCATTGGAGATAGAGGGAAGCGTTTCCTCTTCAAGGTTAGGTATTTTGACAAACTGATATCATTATGATATCAAAATCTCACAGGGCCCAGAAGCACACTTCAAGAGCTAGAAGGGTTAATTAAATTATAAGTAGCTGCACTGTCCCACACACCTCCACCCTGAATTACAACCAGACCCACTGCCTATACCCTGCACCAGGGAGCAATAGATTTGTATTCACAGCCATGGATTGCTTTGAGTTAAAGCAATGAATATGTAGAGATGCCGGATCAAGTAACAAACGATTGCCCTTGAGTGTTTTGAATGTGTTTTAGAAAACAGCTCTGCTGCTGTGTCTGGATTTTGGATCTTTTGCAAAAAAAAAAAAAATGTTCTTGCCTGGATACGTTCACAGTACTGCAGCATCTGAGCATGATTTTGAGGAGGAATTACGGAAAGTCTTAATTCAGGGAAAAATATGAGCTCTTCCTCATTCCCACAACATATTAGAAATAAATAAATAAATAACTACAATAACCTGTTCTGCAAAATAGCTGCAACGTGGCTATGTGGGTTAAGAAGCAGCTGGACTATATTCAATTTGCAAATAAAGAAACTTATTTAAACTTTTTTTTTTTTTTTACTTTAGGTAAAGCTGTTCTTTGTTACTGTACTGTCCTGTCAAACTCTTCATTTAAACTCGCATGTGGGACCCGAGTCTGTACACTGAACATTCCAAGAGAATTCCATCACTATTCCTTGTTTTTAGAGACGTCAATAAACGAAGTAAGGCATTTATGTATTTATGTATTTATTTAGTTTTTTAGCCAACGCTAGAGTAAATATGATTATAAAACGTCTGGCCAGGAGCAACTCTTTTCCTCTTTAGATTCCTAACAGAACTGATTAAATCCTGTTTGAACTGCTTTTAGACACAGTTAAAGTGTCTCACGCTAGTGGTCTGGCACAAACCCTCTGTCTGTTTTCTGTGCAAACAGCCATTGAAACAAAACCAGGCAACAGGCTGCTGCCAGATGCTCAACACATCACTGAAATCCAGCAAGTCAACAAACTAATATTGCAGCAATCGAGACCCGATGAACCAAAAGCAATTAAAACTGTTCAGAACTGTTTTTAAAAAAAAAAACTTTTTAAAAATAAATTGTCGACATTGCCGTTTCATTTGAAACAGATTGGGGAAACCATTCACGGGGGAATTTTTCCAGGAGCTACCGTATCCAGAGATTTCTGAAAACAGACAAATAAAAGAGTCCAATGAGACACCACAAAATCCAGTCATGACCACCCCAAATCTGCTTGCAGCCCAAGAAATAATACTTCATTAATACAACTAAAAATGACAAGCGAGACGCCTGACTCCAAACAGTAAAAGCAACTTTTCAGTCATAATAATATTAATAAAACAATTTGACATTAATACCACGAGTTGAAGCCAGGAGGAGGTCTGAAAACGCGTTCCTCAAAAGAAAGAAATAATGGTTGTAGATTTTTATGAAACCCTATGCAATAGCTGCTAATGTTAGGATACTCTGTTTGGAATTCATTATACATCTGCAGACGTTATTTTAAAAGTTGGTTGAACAGGCAGTGCAATTTTTTTTTTTTAATCAAAACATGAGATTGATTCAATAAACCAGTGGTTCTGTTAAGCAGCTTTTGAAGCACCTGTACATACAAATAAGAATTCCACTGACACAGTGCAGAGAAAACACCGGCCCTGCATTCCTGACAGTAAAACACTCCAGCTGTGATGTGACCTCGTAATCCTCATGGAGAATGAGACGCTGGCTGGATGCACGGACGGACTTTCATGCATTTCCATCGAAGGCTGTGAAACTGGGCTTGCCATCTCTAACCCTGGCAACCCCTTGCAGCTAACCAGCTTGCTGGGATATGACACACTTACTATGTGTATATACATTAAATAAAAACTGTGTGTGAGTAAGTGAAAGCCAGCTGAGGTGTGATTTCCAGTCTGACCTCCCTCTGAGTCACTTACTGGCCATCTGAATGTCACGTTACTGAGCAACACTGTTGGGACACTGTACAACAGCACTGTCTTAACCTGAGGAAATCCCCGCGGAATCAGTAGCATGATCTAAGGGTCTAGGATTCAACCCACATTGACACTTTACTGTATTTCTCAATAGATACCTGCTGGGATCGCAAAACCTGCGTTCTATATTAGTCCTAGCCACCTGCTGAAGGAATACACATTATGGATTCTACTGTACTGTACTTGAGAATAAATACATCGTTTACATTGTAGTTTAGGCTTAACCACCTGGTGAGCACTCAAGACAACCCACCTGCATTATTCTGATATTCACACTCGCCACCTGCTGGACAATGCATACCTTACAGCTACACTGTGGTTACAGAGATGGACCTTGAAAAACAACGAATTATAACATTCTTATAAAATGGTATCGAAAAAAATCATGTCATTGTAATATTTTCTTATAATCTATAACTGTTAACATAACTAAGTTTTTTTAGATCATATATAAGAAAACAAGGGCGGTGTTCATAAGAGAAATACTAGCAATAACCTCATCACCAATCTAGACGTTAAAAAAGTAGGATTTACTTTTCTTTAGGCTTCTTTATTTCTTCTGCTTTTTTCAGATCTATGAAACAAACTCTGCATCTTTAAAAGGACAGACCATTGGCAATGCACTCAGTCTTGGCCCATGCTTGTCCGGACCTGTCAAGTCACATGGCCTGGCCATGCTTTCGCTGTGCTTTGTGAAGACAGCCAGCATGGAAACCCAAGGCTTCCAAGATAGCCAAGTGGTCACCCTTCCAGAGAAAGGCCTGCCTGTTTCAGCCTTTCTTCATTCGAGGAAAGCCAGCATCTGCAGCTCATGATCTACGTGGTGGATATCCTGTAGGTATACTTTCTTTTCTGAACTATTTAAATTGCTAACCGATGCTTTACAGTCCATTTTAATACCTCTTATTAGCTGGCCCCCTGTTTAATCTAGCTTTATTCACATCGATTTAGTGCATGCTGTTTCTTCGGATGCAACGCTATAAATGCATTTCTGCGTCCAGGAATTCTCGCTCCTGGGTTACAAACTCTCCCTCTCTCCAGCTGCAGTGCACATTGCTGGGCGAATACTTTTATCGTGCACCCCCAGCCACTGACATACCGTAGCACCACTTAAGCATGTTTCCTTTATACATTTACATGCACTGCTCGCAGACAAAGTGCTTATTTTGTAAGAGTTTCTAAAGGCGTCAAGGGAGGGGGAAAGAACTTGTTTTTTCTAAGTGAAAGGACAAGGACAAGACTTGTGTCATCAACCCTTTACTCCTCATAGATCCTTCCTGCCCTGCTGTAGGTCTCAATTTCCTCAGGCCAGAAACAATGGCATTGTTTGGATGTTTGTTTGCAATGTGTGGGTCACAAATTCCACCCCCCTGCCTCCTTCTCCCCCCTTAGCACTTTAAGACTTATTATATGTGATTAATAGATAATGTATTTGTTTACAACTGGAAGTCGCCCTGGATAAGGGTGTCTGCAAATAAATAAATAAATAAATAAATAAATAAATAAATAAATAAATAATAATAATGTCAAGTGTCTTAATAAGGCACTATAGGTTATGCTATAAACCACATTTACAAATGCTTTATAAATATATGTAATTTTAAACTGTGGCATTCCCACATTTTCCAGGAGTGTCCCACAAACTGTGTCTGATGCCGTGGCAAACACATTCATCATTCAAAAAAACATCACAAAGGTAAAACTTACAAGAAACTCCAGCAGACCAACGTTACAGGCAAGTAGAAAACTTCAATGCCAAAACGTCTGTCCTCTTGAGTCAGTTTCTTGTAAGTTTTACCTCAATAACACTCATGGAGGCCCTTACCAAGGCGTTTTGTCCTCTTGACTTAGCATCTCGTAAGTCTGACCGTGTCAGATCCTGGTTAATGTCACTTCTTTATGGTTGCAATAAGAGAAAGGGGCTGTGAGGCTGTAATCCCTCTTCCTGCGCCTCAGCATATTAAAATGAGCTCCGCTCATATCTCTGAGGGATTACATTTCCATAGGGGGCAGGCAATCTTTGTCAGATGTCATTAAGGTGAAATGACACCCGGCTCTATTACAGATATAATAAACTCCATTCTGCTGTTTCACATTAAACACCAAACAATCACCAAACAGTCACCAAACTGTACAAGTTACTTAACCTCCTTGTGCTCCATCCTATGGATGAGATGTTAAATCAATGTCCTATTGTAAGTGACTCTGCATATAATGCACAGCTCACACACTATGAAAGGTGCTATATAAAGATATTATTATTATTATAAAAGGGGCTCTTAAAGTGGACCAAACTTCCATTCAAGTTCACACTAGAGTCCTGAATCATGCCTGTGTGTCGACAGCCTTTCATACTAACAACTCAATGAATAAACAAGCAGCGTGTTATGTGCCATTGTCCCAGGCAATGCGGGCTGCATTTTAAAGGATTTTTAAAATGCTTGAAAGTGATTTAAAGTGGCACGCCGTCCTAATCCAATACCTCTTCATTTATTGCTGAAATAAGAAATGTTACTGCTGCTTTAGTTTTTTTTCCCCCTGATAGGCCACATGACACAAAAGAGCTTTCTCATTGGCTCAAGAACTTTCTTAGTTTGTGTTGATGTTTTTATAAGCAAGATCAACAGGATAAGCTGTGTTGATCCACTTTTGGCAAATAATAAATCTCTTAGTCGTATAATAAAAAGAAATAAGACAGACAGTTATTCTTTTAAAACCGCGGATGGCTCTCCTATCCCCTTCTTTAGCTGAATCATTTTCATTTCATGATTTCTCCTCATCTTGTGTGTCTTTGAGTGCTAGCACTCCACCCAACCTGCAACAGTGTAACTTTCTCAAATAATAAATAAACAGAGTGAAGACATTGTTTGAGAGTATTTCTCTTCATGTAGTGTTTGCCCCCCTGGTGTATAACCCTCCTACTCGTCCTTCACGTTTGAGTCAATGCTTTCTCAACAGCCCTGGAGTTTCATCTGTCCCTCATTTCACATTAACTGCTTATGACTCTTGTGTGGTCTTCAGCCCTGGTCCCTGAGTGCTGTCCTATACCCGGGCCAGACATAGACGGATGTTGTTGTGTCGAATAATTCTTCGTAAAATAAAACCTGTAACCTTGCCCTAACCCTAAAAAAAAAATACAATAAAAAAATGTAAACCAGGGACTGCCACCAGTTGAACTCTTCTGCGTTGGTGAACTCTGAACGTATGTTAGCACAGGACAGTTGCACTGTATGTCGCATTGGATTCAGAGTGGTCTGGAGTGGTTTATCCGCTAGCCTTGCTGAGCTGGTTAGCGCAGAAGGATGGACTGTAGTAAACTTGATTCCACCTCTAGCTGGTCACTATGAATGACCCCTTCCTATATTTATTGAAACACTTTTTAATTTAATATCTATTGTCTGCAAATAGGATACAGTATTGATACATTAAAGAAGTTTATCACTGAAGAAGAGTCATCTACGACACTGCAAACTACTCCTATGCACAACACACTAACAACACACACACAGACATACACGCACACACACACACACGCACACACACACACACACAACTCAATCAAGCTTGCAATCAAGCATTCTGATCAGCCGTATGGAGCTGTGTCTCTCCATATAGGATACCCTATACCACGGTACATGTTTTAGTTCTGTATTAAGGGTACTACTGTTACTTTGACAAGTTAAGAACCTCACTACGATTAAGATCTTTTTACGAATTCTGCTATATTTAAGTACCCTACTTGCGTGACCCAGATAAGCACCCCTACTTAACATTTCAAAACTTGAGTGATTTTATGAATACCGCCCCTTAACATTGAAATGATCAAGCTGCTGAGTCTCGTTAGAGTCAAATGGCATCCTGCAAAAAATTAGCAAAAACTTTTTGGCCCGCTTGCAGACTATAATAGAGTTGGAAACACTAGACAAAAAAATTGTTCTCAAACGCCCTGCTGAAAACCAGGGGAACTCGCTTTGCCTGGTATAAATCTTACAGAGAAAGATACTTAGACAAAGTCAAGCCTGTATTGGTGACAGGGTTAGTGAAACCCTTCGTCCTCAAGCGTTATTCACTGATTTCGTAAACCGTCCTGAACCTACCTCACTCCTCTATCATTTCACTGTGTTAAGTTCTGCATTCATGAAGCTAAATACTCCAGTTTAGTGCTCTTAAGAGCTTTCAAAGCTTGAGAAATGAAAAAAAGTGAGATTTCAAATTGTGGTGGGTGTGGGTGTCGAGGAAATGACTGAATTAAACCAAAGAGACTCAAGGCAGATAAGGATGGACAGCACAGCTGTGTCGTATCCTTTTCAAGGCCGCCTCATTTAATAGATAAACATGCAATACAGCAGCCCAGCAAACTCCCACCGCGGTGAAGGTCAAAGGTGACGGCATCGCTCACCATTAGCTCCTGCTCTGAACACACTACCCCCTGGAGTAATAATCAGGTTTACTAGCTGCAGCTCTGAGTTCATTAGGCCAGCGAGTGCTGGGAGGGTCACTTTCCCTCTGTGATTGATGTCAGTAATGAATCAGCTGAATTAGCTACTTTGCCAGACTTGACACGGGTTCAGACATCGGACAGGTCAGATCCATTGGGAAGTGGGTGAGTGTGATTTATATTATTTACAGTGCTCCATTATAAGCACCTACTTCCTCTGCAATTGAAAGCATTTTTTTTAAAACAGCTCAGTATGTATGCATGTATGTATGGACAGTATTTTGTAGTGTGGGGTGTGGTGTCCCAGTGTAACGGGCAGTGTTGTGTGATACAGTGCACTTGCGGAATCTGTGCCCTGTCGCTGAGATGAGGTTAAAAGCTCTAAAACCATACGTACACATGAGCCCAACTCTTTTGCATTGTGGTTAAGAGGCTTGCTTGTGGTTCACGCCCAGCCTCTGTCCTGTTACACAAGGACCCCACTGTAAGTTGCTGAATTCATATGTGACCCCACAAAACGTAAGTACATAAAATCATCAGTAGAAGTTGATTATAACTTGACCTATTGGGCCATATTTTCCAAGCGTTTTCCTCCATTCTTTATTTACCTCCTATTTATTTATTTTAATAGGAGAGCAAATCATGCAGAAAAAAAACAACCACAGTACATCAGCTTACTGGGGTATATATATATATATATATATATATATATATATATATATATATATATATATATATATATATATACAGTACTGTGCAAAAGTTTTAGGCAGGTGTGAAAAAATGCTGTAAAGTAAGAATGCTTTCAAAAATAGACATGTTAATAGATTATATTTATCAATTAACTAAATGCAAAGTGAGTGAACAGAAGAAAAATCTAAATCAAATCCATAATTGGTGTGACAACCCTTTGCCTTCAAAACAGCATCAATTCTTCCAGGTACACTTGCACAAAGTCAGGGATTTTGTAGGCATATAGTCAGGTGTATGATTAAACAATTATACCAAACAGGTGCTAATGATCATCAATTCAATATGTAGGTTGAAACACAATCATTAACTGAAACAGAAACAGCTGTGTAGGAGGAATAAAACTGGGTGAGGAACAGCCAAACTCAGCTAACAAGGTGAGGTTGCTGAAGACAGTTTACTGTCAAAAGTCATACACCATGGCAAGACTGAGCACAGCAACAAGACACAAGGTAGTTATACTGCATCAGCAAGGTCTCTCCCAGGCAGAAATTTCAAGGCAGACAGGGGTTTCCAGATGTGCTGTCCAAGCTCTTTTGAAGAAGCACAAAGAAACGGGCAACGTTGAGGACCGTAGACGCAGTGGTCGGCCAAGGAAACTTACTGCAGCAGATGAAAGACACATCATGCTTACTTCCCTTCGCAATCGGAAGATGTCCAGCAGTGCCATCAGCTCAGAACTGGCAGAAAACAGTGGGACCCTGGTACACCCATCTACTGTCCGGAGAAGTCTGGTCAGAAGTGGCCTTCATGGAAGACTTGCGCCAAAAGCCATACCTCCGACGTGGAAACAAGGCCAAGCGACTCAACTATGCACGAAAACACAGGAACTGGGGTGCAGAAAAATGGTAGCAGGTGCTCTGGACTGATGAGTCAAAATTTGAAATATTTGGCTGTAGCAGAAGGCAGTTTGTTCACTGAAGGGCTGGAGAGTGTACACGAATGAGTGTCTGCAGGCAACAGTGAAGCATGGTGGAGGTTCCTTGCAAGTTTGGGGCTGCATTTCTGCAAATGGAGTTGGGGATTTGGTCAGAATTAATGGTCTCCTCAATGCTGAGAAGTACAGGCAGATACTTATCCATCATGCAATACCATCAGGGAGGCATCTGATTGGCCCCAAATTTATTCTGCAGCATGACAACGACCCCAAACATACAGCAAAAGTCATTAAGAACTATCTTCAGCGTAAAGAAGAACAAGGAGTCCTGGAAGTGATGGTATGGCCCCACAGAGCCCTGATCTCAACATCATCGAGTCTGTCTGGGATTACATGAAGAGAGAGAAGCAACTGAGGCTGCCTAAATCCACAGAAGAACTGTGGTTAGTTCTCCAAGATGTTTGGGCCAACCTACCTGCCGAAGTTCCTTCAAAAACTATGTGCAAGTGTACCTAGAAGAATTGATGCTTGATGCTGTTTTGAAGGCAAAGGGTGGTCACACCAAATATGGATTTGATTTAGATTTTTCTTCTGTTCACTCACTTTGCATTTAGTTAATTGATAAATATAATCCATTAACATGTCTATTTTTGAAAGCATTCTTACTTTACAGCATTTTTTCACACCTGCCTAAAACTTTTGCACAGTACTGTATATATATATATATATATATATATATATATATATATATATATATATATATATATATATATATATATATGTGTTCAAAGTTTTGTATGCTCAACATTTTTCTCGTAAATGCTAACAGGAGTCTGGACTATTGTGTAACAAGTTATTCTCATCACTCAGATCTGAAGTTGGTATTAATAAAAAACACACATGGCTTGCGATTGAGTACAGTCAAAACGAGTGTCAATCACCTGGCGCTCTGGCTTTCATTCTTTATGGTCTGTGTCCTACTCAGGCTCTGTGATCCACTGAGAGACATGTGAAGGGCTAGACCTCGGGACAGCGCCACACTCACACATACTCACACACTATGCTTCCCAGGCCCATATTCATCACTGTTTTTTGTTTCATCTGGTTCTGGAATATTTCTGAAGTTCTCAAGGTTATTGAGAACCTTTCTATTTTTTTTTGTTCTTTTCTTTTATTCTTTCTTTGATTTATAACTCCTTCTGCAAATGCCAGACTGGCTCTCTCTTTGAACACGAGCCATGTTCTTGCTTCCCAGGTGCAGAGCTGTTTGGCTGGGATGGCGGCGCTTTGCAAAAAAAAAAACTGGTATTTTATGAGAAGTTTCCTGTTTAGAAGAGACTTTTTTTTTTTTTTTGTTGAAAGGTGGCCGTGATTATGTTGTTGACGTTCAAGCTGGATTCAAAATGGGTGCCAATGGGGTTCTTTCGGCTTTCAAAATACTTAATAAGGCTATGATGTTATTCTTAATGGGGCTGAGGCTTCAATGAGATTTTTCATCCCACTGCCAGTTCAGCAGTATTGAACTCCCTTCTTTTACTTCCAGTTTTCACAACAGCAAACAAATTACACACAATTTCACCTAAAGAAATGTAATCACCTCTTACGATATATGTAAATAAGTCCAATACATTCGACTCGGTCACTTCATGAGAATACAGTAATACTGTAGCCACCAGGTGGGGTCAAACTGCACCAACTAAACCTTTACATCATCAGCATGCCCTCATATTGAATTCCCTACCTGCTGGAACCCTATCATGTTTCTCTATTCTTGTCACTGCTTACATCATCATTTGCCATGCTTACTAACTGAAAAGACTCCTCAGCGCTGACGTTTTGTCTGAAGTGAGATATCAATCGATGCCTGGAGCGCAGAAGCCCATAGTCGAAGCATTGTGGAACACAGACCTGCTTCTGTACAGCTCAGCGAATGTGCCTGAAGCGAGTCGCACCGTGGAGAATGCAGAACAGAAATCCTATACGCATCACATTACAGCTCGCAAGGGCCCACACCAGCATTCACAGACCTTGAACGAGTAACTGCTTTCCAATAAAGAGGGAGGGATTGACATGGCAAGGAAGTGGCTGGTTAGGAAGCAAGGGTTAGAGTAACATTATCATTGGAGACAGAGGTCGGCTTTGGACACGTTTTGTCAGGTGCCTCATATACATTCAGTTCCTACGTTTCCTAGTCATTATACTGGAATCATCAGGCAATTATTACTAGCATTATTGTGCTTGATAACTACTTAGTAACAACCATCGTTTATATTTTAGAAGTGATTTTGTGGTGTAGTAAGTAATGTACGAGCAGGTGCAGCGTAGCTCAAGGCCACCCTTTGTAAGGATGAAACCAGGACAGCAGCATTTATTTGGAAATCATTACATTCTTTTATTGCAAAGATGAGTTTTCAAAGCTTTTAATCTGGTTGGGCGGTTTGTCAATTTGCAGGAATTGCCAGGTTGTTTGCAGTTCTGACAGAGAAGTACACAATCGCAGTGGCAAGCACATACAAAACACACTCTAAACAGAGCTCTGATCTCTGCCACAGTTAGAGATCAGCCCACTCCATTCTGTGGCTCTGCCTGCTCATATACAGTACTCTGCATCACATGACACATGTGGGCAGGTCAAAGGTAAAAATAAATAAATAATTGTAGGATTAAAATAACAATATAGGTATAGAAATATGGATGCGTACAAATAAAGCGATACATTTCTATTTATTAACAAAATAAGGAACAGTGCATTTGAAAACCAAAAATATCGCAGAACAAACATTCAAAGAACACTAAAATAAAACATGTCATCTAGCCATAATCTTCTTTTGATCCTTCAGCAATGCTCTCTAATGACAAGAAACAACAAGAATATTGACTTACAGATATTTACAAAGATACATTATGTCATGGGGAGTGGTCACATGACCTCCAAAACACAAACAGAACTTGAAGCCGACGCACAGAAACAGATGTAAGAAAGTTATGTTCTTTTCATTTTTACAGGGTTTACTAATAATGTAAGAAAAAAGTAACAATATTGCTGTTTTGATTGTAGAGTGTACAGTTAAACTGATTTTAAATGGGAAATACAATGATTAACAGAACATAATTACACCAGTTTAATTTTGTGAGACAAACGGTGACTGTATTTCACAATTTTGTTAACCCTTTCACCAATTATGAAATTGTTACCAAGTTTCATTAGCCCCCCTCAATTATGTCAGGTGATGCCCACTCTATTCGTCATGTACAGAGTCTTTAGATTCTCGTTAACATGTCTTTACTATAACACCCTCGTCCCGGGTGACTCTTCTGCTCTCTGTGACATCACACTGCATATCTCAACCCTCCTGAAACGACAACACCACCCACAAACCCACAGCCCAGCCTGAACGAGAGGCGAGGAAAAAAACAATGGAGAAAGCAAGAAGAGAGGGAGAGAGGCTCTGGAACAGCAATTACCCTGTTCCGTAAGCTGCCACTTTATAGAAGCATGTGTGCCTGGTGCCCTAGTATGCATGTGCCTCTTGGTCTGAGGAGTTTTATAAGAGCATCGACTTCAAAAGGAACGTCTTACAGTAGTGGAGTATTACTTCGACAGGTGTTTCAGAGATGCTCAGTTGAAGACATGTGTCGCTCAGTGATTTTTACTCACGCTTGGCGTTATTTGTACAATAAACTCCGGTACAGTACAAATATCAACGGCTTATGCTGCCCTTAGGAAGTGATATTCAGATATACAGTAAGAGCCACTTCCGAAATTGCAGTGGTTTAAGCAAATGCTGCATTAAATAGAAGGGCCATTGTTCTCACATTGGGAAACGTCATTCTTACAGTAAGCTGTGATTACCCAGGGTGGGGAAAAAAAACATTACCACACAATGAGACTTAACACACAACAGATCTGAACCCATGGCTGTCCTATAAAAATCTGCTTTAACAGCATGGAGGAACTTTAAAAACTAGACACAGGGAAGTGCTGTAAAAATATTTAATATATGAATTCCGCAACGGCAATGTCATAACTGATGTCTCTTTGCTCTTCCTGCCTGAAGATGTGATTGGGTAACACATGGAGCTTTCACAGCTGTTATACCTTAGCAGCTGGGACTGATCAGGGGAACCTTTTGAGTATCGTGTGCTTGACAAACTAATGCATTTTTTTGATAAAATAGAGGAAGACAGCACTACTTTCTTGAAAAAAAAATATATATATATTGGAAAAATGTCATAACCCTCCCCGCTTTGCAGATTTTTTTTTTTTCTTAATAGGTACCAAAGATCTAAAGAAAATGAAATTGTGGGATATCATTTTTTTTTTTTTTTTTCAAAATTCAGAAAGTTCTTTCCAGCAAATTACAAAACCAGTCTAATCATTTCACAATATTCCAGCCCATGTTATTTTGCTGTAAGTGTCACCTCATCCATGGCAGAATACCAGCTGAAAAAAAAAACTCTAAAGACATGGAAAACGGCATTGACTATGGATTTTTCTTTTAAAAATAAATATAAAATGTGATTAATAATAAGGTGATATGGACAGTTTGGGTGACAAAAGTTTCCCAAGGTGTTCGCAAGAAGACCCTTGTATACCCGGAGACACGGGCAGCTGTTCCCATTAACTTATATGATATGTTTCTGCTGAAGTCGTGAGAAACTTCTTCAAAGGAGCAGTTCATCCCTTGACTGCGTCTCCCCTGCTTACTCTCCCAACTGGAGCTCGGGCTGTCTGGGACACGGCCTGAGAAAGCAAACAAATGTGATTGTATCTTCCCAGATTTACACCTTAATGGACCCTTATTAATCCGTCGCTCCCGGTTAATTTACTGTGCAGATTAATAGTGCAGCATCGTGGAAGCTAAAGCCAGCTGATTAAAACTCCTAACAAAAAAAAAAAGAAAAGAAAAACTGAAAGCGACCTATTACCTCATCCCCCCCCCCCCCCTCTCTCTCTCTCTCTCTCTCTTTCTTAATTTCTTTCTCTATTATGGAACATTTGCGGTTTTTATTGGAATGACTTAGGGTTTGCCCTTTGCTCTATGTCTCGGAGCCTGTGTGTGTGCGCGCTTGTTTCCATTCCCCTGTGCCAATCGTTCCCCAGCCTGTTTCTTGGTACGCTAATTGCCATGTAAAATAATACAATGCTCAGACATCCATGGGCCTTGGTCTTATTACATTTTTGTGCTCTGGGTTGCACTGGTCTAGATGTCTGATAGACTTTGACAGAGAGTGAGTGAGTGAGTGCATCTGGATGGGGTTCTAGCAATTTTAGAGTAAACGCTCGCCATAAATAAACAGGAAAACAGCGGACCACCATGCAGACATGTGTTATTTAAATAGAGCGAGTGTGCACACGAGACATATACGCTGTCCTGCTCAGTTATTAGAACCCCCAAACTCTACACAAGACTCTCACGATCAAGTGATGACAGGTAGGGGAGCCTGTTTAATTCATCGGAAGGGAGCCAGTCCGCTCTCTAATTAAGTCTTGAGTATTTAATCACAAACGTTTTAGAGACGGTTGGAAGTGTATACAAATTTTCTCAAAGCACTGTTTAATCTAAGAGTTTTTTAAGCACTCTTTAAGAACCAATCCCTACGTCCAATGTTACAATTGTACCGTGGATGTCCCGGCCTGGTGGTGAAGGTGTGTATCAGGAAGCACCCTCACAAATATGCAGTTAAAGCTCTTGTGAGCGCTTTTATTAAAAAACAAAACACTTTTTCAAGTAAAACAGAAAACAAAAGCCTAGCTCCTACTGGAGCACTTACAAAAAAAAACCTAGCTGCTATCACATGGAAAAATAACAGGAGCCAAGTACCAGCTCTGGAGGCACACCCTCCACTGCTTCAGCCCAAACAATTCCGGTGCCCGCAGCAGTTTGCAACCTTAGAAAAGACAGACAGCTTTTGCTTGATAATGACTGTTCTGTTACACAATGCAGCTGCAGGTAAATATCAGTCTATAACTACTCTGTCTGCGATTATGTCTAATATAGTTTAGCTACATCTGTTTTGCATTTTGCCATGTAACCATTAGTGCTGACTAGACTTGCAGCCGTACAGTCAGATTCTTAACTAACAAAATGCCAATCCAAAACAGCCACTGTCAGCCGGACCCTGCAAACGGAATCTCTGAGTGGTGTCTTACAAGAACAGCAGCTGCTGGGTCACCATTGTACCGATGTGTGTTCTGGAGGAAGCTGTACATGGCATAGTGTAACTTCCTTGTGAGTCAAACTCCATCAACAACTCTGATGAAGTTATCAGCCATTAACACTTTCTTACAGTATATATATATATATATATATATATATATATATATATATATATATATATATATATATATATATATATATATTCCTGAATCCAATGTTAATTCCATTTTTAATCCAGATTGCAAATGAAAGGCATTTCAGATCCAGGGAAGTGAACTCCCCACTGGTGGTAACTCCTGAATTCTCCCCCATATGGGGCTAATCTCTTACAGTAAGTAAGTATTTGTTTTATGCTGACTTCTCTACAGCCACAGTAATGCAGCATTTAGAGAATAATGCATGGAGTAGTCTGTGAATTGAATGCCCCCCCGAGGGGTGGGATGCTACATTATCCAAGCATCCCGCCTCGAGGGCGGGCATTGTATTCTCACTTACCACACACCTCCCCATGTTTTATAATCTCTTGAGTGAGTAAACTTTTAGAAGGGAAACTGCTGACTGAATGAGATCCAGTTAGCACCTAATTGTAGACAGCTTTTTTGCTTGAAATGAAGAGGTCGCTGAACGTTTTATCTGAAGTTTGGATTTATGGACTCTTGTTCTTCACAGACAGCTCTATAAATCTGCTATTAAGTGCCACCACTCTCAGCTGAAACATGGAGTGCATCTGTGGTTTTCTGACTAACTTCACTGAAGGAAACCCATATCATCGCTTTACAATGTGCACAGCTGGCTTGTGATTGATTGAGAAGGACAATGAAGGCGGGTGATAGCTGTCGTAAAAACCTACCTGGCCACTTTCTCACCCAACTGTACAGAACCTCACACAGTGCTTGTCACTTTGATTCCAAAAGCTTTGCATCACCCTTCACAAAGTCGAATGAAGCCCGCTGAATAATGTTACTTTAACATATTGAATTACCTGCCGCTTTGTAGTTTTCTATATGCTATGCAAAGAAAATAAAAAATAAAAAAATGTGACATTTCAAGCTCTAACACTGTACTTCTATTATGGCTTCCAGTAGACTTCTGCAATATCATGTTGTATTCTCTTTGATTATATGGCGTTAAATAAAATATCTAAATTATGTTCATATAGCTTTTTTTTTCTTAATTATGTCTCAATCCTAAAATTCTAGCTGATGCAAAATGGTAGGCCAAATAATTGTATTTTTCTGTGTCAGCTCTGACAAAGCTCCCCTTGTCTGAAATGGGGAGTCTTTGGAGGAAGCTGATTTACTAAAATTGGAGGAAAATAAACAGAGGCACTCGGGGGGTGTTGTTTTAATATCATAAAAATCAGAGCTGAGTAAAATTTTAACAAGGATCCTTTGATATTTGAGCGCGACCCTTTCTAAAAAAAAAAGATCCTCACCTTCAAAGAGTTTAATTAATTATTATTTGTTTATTTAGCAGACGCCTTTATCCAAGGCGACTTACAGAGACTGGGGAGGAGAGGGGCTCGAGGACTCCCCTGGAGGAATGAAAGGGGAGTGCGGTTTTACATTGTGAGGGGAAAAGCTACACCATTCACGAATCAAATCAAATCAAATAAAACAATCCCAGAAACTTGTTGGAACTGTTGCTCTCCAGCACACTTTTCTGGTCTAAGGTCATTCCTCTCAAATGGAGTACAGGCACAGTTTGCTACAATACAAATACCACAGGGTTTTGTCTGAAAAAATATGATTAACTAATTTTATCCTGGATCTCCCTGCAGCTGTAGTCTTAAACACAACCCAGATATAACACCTCAACCTCCTTCTTTCTTTTTTTAAAGGGAATCGGAAATCGTACTAGGTGATGGCAGCAGAAATGCAAACAGAGGTTATCCATTTCTTTAACAGAAGCATCGCATTCAAGTTAAAAGCCTGAACAGCCAGCCAATCAGGGGGAACCGACTACTGTATGAAAGGGTATCAAAGCAGCTAAATGATTTTTAAAAAAAACATACACAAATCAGTCTTCAAGTTAGTTTGAGATCCACTTGGCACGTAATCGTAAACAGACTTAACAAATCGTGATTCCAATTAAAAGAGAGAGAAAAAAAAAAAAACTTAACCATTTGGAGACTTGTAACGGTTTACATTGCGTCTCTAATTACTGTGTATTTACAAAGTGGTTACATGTGTACTTACACATAATTGCAATGTTATTATGCATAGTTACAATATAGTTAATGTGTAAATATTTTTGCTCAATTTATGTAACTACACAATTGTATCTGAAACGGGTTAGAGTTAGGGTTATATCATGCAAACAGATTTACACATTAAGAACATTGTAACTGTGCATTATAACATTGTGATTATGTGTAAGTACACGTGCATTTACTATGTAAACACACAGTAATTAGAGACACTTAATGTAAAGTGTTATCAAAAAATGAAAGGATTGCTAACCCAAGATTTTACAGAATGAATTTTCTTATTGGGACTTGCATAATTATCACTGTCCCCCCCATCTTCTTCTGTTGAGTCTTTTCAATTTGCAATTGCAATCAAAGACAACACTACAGATAACATTACACGCTGTTGCTGCTTCCTGGTTCCTAATCACTTGTGTTGCAATTCAAACCTCCAGTGGCCTAGCTGTAATCAGACCATGTGATCTACAGCAAAGGTACCAGGATGTTGCAGTTTATCTTTAGCGTCAAGCTTTGCCTCCTTTGAGTTTTAACCTCGGCTCACACATAACAGACAGTTATACAAACCACTCTCCAAAATCCTACGTAAGCAAAAAAAAAAAAAAAAAAAATTAATCTGGGAGGAGAAGATAATTGCACCCTCGTGAGAGAAAGAGGAATCCATACTCGCATTACACGATCCCAGTGTGCGCTTGTCATCAATTTAACAAACATTAAATAATAATCACAGGGATCGAGTTTTAGGGACTTTGGATAGAAAACAGACCCAGAACAAAAAAAAAAAAGAAAATATCTAATTCACAAAGCCACTGTTTTCTTTTGATCTCCATTTGCGGTTCCAAGCTGGCATATAAAGTGTGTTTACAGTTAAAGTGCTGTTTTTTATTTATTATACTGTTGGGACTGTTTCAGAAAACACATTACAAAGCCACCACACAATTCAGTGCAAATCGGCAGACCCTGATTAAGGCCCGGTGATGAATGGCAGGGGGTGTTCAGGTCAGGATTGGGGTGCACTGGCTCTACTTAGACCTCCCAGGGGAAGCCCTCTTTATGGCTGCTACCAGACTGGTGCACCATTGTCCAAATCTCCACCCCCCCAAAAAATAAAATAAAAACTAAATAAAATCAATATTTATCCCAGATAAGCTCACTGACAGTCATTTAGGTTCCGCTGAAGCACACAAACAAACAGGAGAAGATAAAAAATAAACCAGGAGCTCCAGAAATAGACAAAACAATAAACCCGGCGCGTCTCGGCACACAAACCACCTCTTCTGTAAAGGGAGTCAGCACTGTCAGACACTGTGGGACAGACATGCTAAGCTGTTCTCATGTGTTAGCAGCACACACGCTGACCCAGGGAAGGTCTACATAGTCCATGCTTGCCAACAACGTTGGATGGGAAATGGATGGGAACATCAATTTATGTATAATTTGCCAGAGACCACACAGCAAACCTGGCCCAAGCTGTGCTCCATACATGCAGTCTAAGAGTATGATGCCTTACTGGAAGGCCTTACTTATTTAGTGCAATATATTTCTGCTTGGGATCTGTATTTTGCTACAGAGGTCTAGTGCTGCTTATTTTGTAAGACATCACCCCCTGACCCTAAAACAAGTATACACAAAGTGGAGTACCGCAATTTTCAAAAGAAGGTTAACGGCTTATGCCATATAGTACAGCGACTGATAAATTGTTTTATAACAAAATTCCAGTGATTACCCACAACAGCCATCCAACCTGACCCAATACATTAGTGTCTAGCTGCATGTGGCATAGGATCCCTGTACACCCAACAAGCCAACGATCAGAAAGTTGGAAGGACAAAGAGTGAAACTGCGTACACCAATCAGCAAACAGCAGTAAACCTTCCTAGATCAACACCCCGATATAGTATTCCGTTTCTATTGACATGGTCCGGAATCAAACCAGCAAGCAAGGAGATCAAAGACATCCCATGGCCAATCAATTCAAGGCCTGGGAAATGATTTTCAGATGACATCCGTCATCCATTGATACTGTCGTTTGTAATGTCACACGCTCTGGCTAAGTTGGAAATCCATGGGTTTTGATCCCTTTGTTAAATTCTGTGCTTCTCTGTGTACGTTGCAAGTCATTAATTTGCTATTAGAAAGATGTGGCACATTGAAAGCACATTCAGATTTCTGTTTTGAATTAGGGCAAGGCAACAAAACAGGAATTTTATTGGAGTTATTAAACCAGACCAAAAATAAATAAACCCTACCAGCTAGAAACCACATGAAAAAGCTTCAGTAATTAACTGAAATCTCAGTAATTAACAACTAGGAGAATTTGCCAGAAAAAACATTGCTAAAATGTTCACACCTGTAATAAAACAGTATGGGGTCCATGGTAAGGATTTAAAGAATGTCACCCTCTTTATTGATTTATTGACTCCTTTATGGACATCATTTAATACAATTAAATTGCTGTTTAAAGTTGGCTGAGAAGAGCTATATTAATTCAGCAGTGTTACGATAAACCCTTATGTGGATTTATCGGGATTCCAGCTTCCCTTGCAATACATATACATGAGTTGTGCTTGGATGCTGCAAGGACCACACACAGAAGAAATAAAAAACTATGCAAGATTTGTACATGAAATCCTTCCTCACCCTGGCATCATTCAAGCAATTTGCTTTTGATTTAAACTTGCATTTCTGGATTGCTCCTGGCATGCTCCTTCTGTTTTTTTCCACACTCTATAAAGCAGGTTGCTGGTCCCATGTAGACGAAGCCTGCATTGCATTAGGACCCCATGAAATGTTTAGTAAAGGGGTCTGGCAGGTCAGACGCACTCCATCGTCACAGCATGTTGCAATGTACTGAGCGTAAGGATGCTCAATGGGCAATGTGGATAGGTGCATTGTGCCTTAACACACTTTGCTCTGCATGAGCTGTGCCCACTATCTGATGGGGAAGGAGGAGACAGCGGCTTGGTTCACTTCTGCTCCTGAATGTTATCAGTTTTAAGTGAATATGCTGCAAGAGCCTTGCCTTGCTCTGCTTCACCAGCGCAGAACAGAAGGAGGCTGTTAAGTTCTTATACTTGTATTCTGCAGCAGCACACGACTATCGTCAGTGAGAGAAGTGTCTGTGATCCGAAACCAGAGACACACAAGACTAAAATTAAAAATCTAAAATGATAATGCTAACTACACATCAAATGGGATAATTTAGCTGATGGAATAATGGATGGGTTGTATGGTAAATATTTTGGTTACTATATATTTTAGGAATTTGGTCCCCCTATGCTCAACTGGTTCCTAGAATAGTTGGCTGATCTTAGAACTCCTTCAAGTCGTGTCTTAAAGGATCCCAAAAAAGCATCAACAACAGGGTTAGGTACTTCACTAAAGTCTCTAAACTCTTAGAAGGAGTTGGCAGCCCCCAACCAGTACTCTCAGCAAACCGAAACAGGTGGGGAGAGTTTACACAGAGTGTGGTGAGAATATGGAATGGGTTACCAAGACATGTTGTTGATGCTGAATCATTGGGAACCAACTTGAGTTTTGAGATCAACTAGCTACTAGGAACTGGATGAGCATCGATAGACTGAATCCCATTCCTAAGTTTTCATATGTTCTACTAAATGCAGTTTAGTCCATAATAACTGAGGTTACCCTTTTAGAGTTTGTCATAGAAAAGTTACAGTTTTTTTTGTAGTTTACCATGCTTTTCCCAAGGCACGCAAATACTATATTTTATAAATATTTACTTCTCTTTATACGCTGGGGGTGCAGAAAATTGTGGTATACCTTAGGATATGCAGACGGATGAGGCTGCATCATTATTGCTTGGATAAGGACAGGCAACTCTTTCAGCTGAAGCTGGAGGAAGAGGTAATAAGGTAACTGGAACTGCGCATGACTTGCTTTTTTATTGAAATCTCCGACATGACAGCTGTTCCCTCTTTTTTAATACTTAATTCACCAGCACAAAGTGGTCTCACGTGCATCCCGTCAGCATCACAGCCTGCCATTCGCTCACACATGTAAATCCAATCAGCAAGGCCTGAAAAAATACTCTGTGGCTGAAATGCTGCTGCCAAGAAACTGATCTGGCTGAATTGCCATTTACACATCAATACCCCCCTCCCCCCCCAACCCTTACTCTTCAACTAAAGCAAGTGGCTGTCAGGAACCCCATGTTCTGGAGTGTTCCACAGCAGAATGTTCCAGTCTGCTTTGCAGGATGTTAATTAGAAGCTTGCTGGACTGCAGACAGAGCCTCTCAATACACAGTCCTCTCGACTTTTAACTGTGCTGTCGCTCATGTTGTTGAATCCCTTCCCTGCTTCCCTGCTCCCCTGCTTCTAAGGAAGAAGCAATGCAATGGTATCATTTAAGACTGCCGTTGCATAACAGTTTGAGCCATTCCAGCGTTTTGTGTGAGCTTATTAGACAAAGATGAGAAGAACGTAAGAGCATATGAAAATTTAGGGAACAAGAAGAGGCCCTTCCATGACCATCAAAGGCTTGTACCCTATTCAGTCAGACCACACACCATTTGTACTGGTAGCTTACAATGAGAGTAACTGGGAAACTTGGGGTGGCTCAAATTGCTAGGCAGTGTGATTCTTAAATTATTCCCGCCTCGGCTGTTGGCTTGCATAGTTGCACTGTCACTCTTGGTTACACAGCCCAGATTGGGTCATGTGCTCATATTAAATGGTATCCTGTCTCGATTCTTATCAGCTGATTTACAATACATTAACACAGTTTATTACCCTTCAAACATGCAGCTGAAAAGAGATGTTGCATCTAAGCTGAACTTTCCAACAGTTAACCTCCTCTAGATTCAAAAGCATGGTGCATATGTTGTATTGAACTTAAAGAATATTGTACATGCACAAAGCAGACCTCCAAATAGGATGTATCTCAATAACCATGCTGTCCCCTGCACAAAAGACATACAGTGTTAGGTTAGCATATTTTGTGCTAAGCGTTTTGATTTATATGGAGCCTTTAAACAGAACAATGACAAAGAGACTGCTGACAGACTTCACAGCGAGGTAAAGGAAAAATTATAACGAAGCCCTGCCAAGCGCCGATTCCTATTCTGCCAACGGAAAAAGGCTCCCCCATCCAAAAAGCTGGAACAAACATGCACATTGGTTCTTTAACCCATACAGCGCTGCAGCCTCATACTTATATAGCAGCCCCTTGAGTTTCTCCAGCCAGCTCACTGTACAGTACTCACATGCTCTTCTGAATTTAACCGACAATTATCAACACATGTTGAGTCTCCTCCTTCGAGTTCAATGGCAAAGCTTTTGTTTTCTGTTAAGTCCCGCTCGAAAAGCAAATCTCTTTACAGATCTCCGCTTCAAATTGCAACTGTCAAGAGGGGGACTGGTGGGGGGTGGAGGGGGGCCTCCCTGTGATCGGCAGTTCAAAAAATGTTTTCAAGTATCTGAAGTCTCGCAGTAGACTTGGACCAAGCTGGAATCACTTGCTATTAATGAATTCAGTTCAGTGCTGGGTTGCCTGGAGGTGAACATGCTGTACAGTTATGCTATGTTTCCATTTGGGAGACACAGTAAAGTGTGTGTGCCTCATCCCTGAGAGTCCCAAACGTCCTTCTCTTTATTTAATCCCTTCCTCCTACTTTGTGAAGATACTGTGCAGCTATGGCCAAATGTTTTGCATCAACTAAAATTTTAGGATTGAGACGTAATAATAATATTTAAAAAAAAGGCTGTATGAACATAATTTATGTTCATTGTCAGTTTTTCGTTCAGTATATGGAAAACGACAAAGTGGTATGGAATTCAATATGTTAACCGTGGCATTATGCAGCAGATTTCCTTCGACTTCATGAAGCAAAATGAGTTCATTGTATAGCGTGATGCATGGGGGTGTACAGTGCAGACATTCTTGTTCAACTTGGTGAGAATCCATCTAGAACAGAACCTCAGAACTGATGATGCAAGAAACATGTTAGGATGCCAGACCATAAAATGCAAGTTTAAACAAGGATGATACACAGATCAGGAAGGACCCCTGCATCCTATCCTTCACCCATACATAACCCTTGCATTGTAATGTATTTTTTAAGCAATGACGATCCCTGTATCGTCA
This sequence comes from Acipenser oxyrinchus oxyrinchus, assembly GCA_030684275.1. NCBI lineage: Eukaryota > Metazoa > Chordata > Actinopteri > Acipenseriformes > Acipenseridae > Acipenser > Acipenser oxyrinchus. The sequence continues at coordinate 17,787,080 of CM060273.1, read as the reverse complement.
TTGCATTGTTCTTGCTTTAAACTTGCATTTATGGATTTTGAGCGGCAGCGTTAAATTGTCCAATACGCATTCAAACATGACTATATAAGCAAAGACCATATGGACACATGGTAGTCTCTTTAGTGTACGCCATTTGCCAAAGAAACAAACTATGGTAATTCCAGGAGTATTTCAGTCATCTATGTTTTGTATTATCAACTGCAGCTGGCCAATTACTGAAGCCAACAGTTTAGACCTATCCCAAATTAAAAGAGTATAATTTATGGTAATTTGATACTTCATTGTTTGGACAGGGAATTTTGTTTCCAGGGGAGTCCTGGAGGACAGAAGCAGGAGCAGCAGCAGCACACATAACATAATCACTCTCTGTCAGGAACAATATGATCTTAACCCCTGTCAGTTTCTTCTGAGATTCTGGGTAGGATATAACTAGGAAATGTTCCAAAGACTGTTTTTTTTAAAAAAGGGGGGAAAAACCCACAATGTCTTCACACAATGAAAGGATTCATTTGCAGAATGCTGGCGATGATGGGATTTTATTCTGTAAATAAAATTGTGCTGCCCTGCGACTGAACTGAGGAAGAACTGGGTTCCTCGGTTTATTTACTTAGTGGAACGGAGTTCCTGTACTTTTGTACAGAAAGGAACAAGAGTCCAGAGTAACGGATCAGGGCGTCAGCTGCTCCAAGGTAGGGCGGATTTTGTTCTTGAAGGGAATGCAAAGCATTTCCTGTTGGTTCAAAACCGCCAGGAGAATCTAAACAGCAACTCAGGGCTCAGTTAGCAAATCAAGAAACACACACTTCAAAATTCGTACTGTGGGTGTTTTTTCATGTAATAACACAATAATTGCCCAATAATTTGTGAAGTTACACTGAAACCCCCATTTTCCACAGAGTTGTACAAATGAGTCAGTGAGGACCAAATGCTAGAATGACTCTGAAATTACACCTGTTTCTTTGGTTTTAAACGCAGGGACATTTTCAACACAACTTAAAAAAGGGAAAGTGGAAAATCCAGACCACAGCAACTACTGTACATGCTTAATTACTCAATTAAAATGAAGACAGTTTCTGCTTACATATGTGTGCATTCAGAATAACACTGTTATTTGTGCTGCAGTATTTCTGTAAGGATCACCATGCTGCTGTGTAGCTGTTTTCTCATGGGACTGCAGCCTAGTAAAGTTGTTCCTATCAGTCTGACTACCACGAGGACTCTGTCCTGTCAAGGGCAAAGCCCTTCTGTCAGCAGCAGCTTCGAATCTGAGAGGGGCTGATGACAGGTATTCTCATAAAGGATTAGGAACCTGTCCTGCCCGTGAATTACCACCTGCGCTTATCCTCCTTGGCAGCTGTTTAAACCAGATCTAAAACTCAAACAGATTTTGTGGTTCTGCTGAAGTGATACAGTGACAGCTGTATCTTATTACAATTGGGGAGCAGACAGCAAACGGATGAAACAAGACAAGTGAGCATCAGAGAGCGTATTGAAACGTAGTAAAACGCTTTAAGAGGGATACTTTATAACATATACCTAGGGCTTCTGATTTTCGTTTTTAACCGATAAAAAAACGATAAAACACCCCCGATACAAAAAAAAATGAAATTGGTGTATATCAAATAAACACCAGAAAAACATTGGACATGGTTCCTCAATTCACGTTGACTTGACCCATTTCCCAGTGAAAAAATAAAATAAAATAACCTACAAAAAAAAAAATATATATATATATATATATATATATATATATATATATATATATATATATATATATATATATATATATTTTCCCAGTGTAGTTGGACAATGTCACTTCTTCCTGACTGATTTGATGCATTGATTTGTTCAGAATACTTTAAACCAACCCCAACTACTGAGCGGCAGCAAATTCCTACATTTTTATTGGAGGATTGTACATGCTTGTGAGATTTAAAAACAAGATTAAAATTTAATACGGAGCATTGTTCTTGCTCGAGAGACTTGAAGCTATATTACAGTTCGATAGGGTTGATTTACATGCTCGTGGCTTGACCATAAGGATTTCGTTGTGGAAGACAGCAAAGGAAAGAAGCCACAAGTGTGCAAGTACTGTCAAGTTACTATACATATTGTGACAGAAAAAAAAAAACGCCCAAGCATTTTGGAAAATAACCGAAAACAACAATTTCATACAATATAGAAAAAGCAAAAAAAAAAGATTTACATGAAACTCGAAAATAGCTGATTATTCGCCCTGCTTAATAGCTATCTTTTGACGCCCCTAGATGAAGCATTGCACGACGAAGCCCATCAAGCCATGGTTGTTGCTATTGATTAATAATTTTAGCTAATAAAGAAATCTGCCTCTTTATCAGCGGTCCCTTCATACCGTGGGAATAGTTCTAAGGTGGCTCCCCTTTGATCTATTATTTCATTCCACAGGCACTTACATTCTCGATATAAGTCGAAACACAAAAAACGTGGTCTCACTATGGCTCTGGATGATCGCGTTCCAAAGGGGTAACACTCTGTTAACTTACTGCACTAATAGCTATTATGCAAAAGCAAGAAACATTGGTAGCTACCCAGTTATTACCGTGTTTTATTACATGCTTAACTAAGCTCCATAATCTAAAGCATTACAAACAAATAAATAATGCCTGCAATCACCAGTCTGTAACAACAGACAGAGTGATAAAGATCACTAATCCACATGCTTTACACTAACACTGTGCCAAGCCTAACCACTAGAGAAGAGTCCCTCCTTCTCCCTGCTGTACAGCAATCAAGGCAGAGGCTTAAGCAAGCCCCTGGACTCCGAGTCATCTCAGTGCACGAAAAACAACTGCGGCTTTGAAGCTTTTAAAAAGCGACAAACTGACACACACCCTCCCAGGACGCTGTATTCATGAGAGCTTACAGTCGTCCGAGCGAGACCCTTGGGAGTAGAGATGAACTTCCAGACTGGTCCAAACGTGACGTCACACTGACACTGATTGGAAGGGCGCTGGTCAGCATTTGGCAGGCGTGGGTAGAATAAAGAATGGGGGCCACTCAGACTGGAGACGTATACAGAACGCTAAATGGTTCAATTCATGGCACTTTGTTTTATTTGCAAAGACCACAACTTCACCTGAAAGAACACATGTATGCAGAAAGACAGAGAGAATTGCGTTACAGTGTTTGGTGGGGTACAGGACTGAAGCCTCTTTGTTGGTTTTTGTTGGGTCTCACACACAGCCAACATTAAAGAATTGCACAAGCAATTTGACAGAATGTAATAAAACTGTGCCGCTCTCCCTGCCAAAAGGAATAATACAACAGATGGGCTGAAATAGTAATTATGTCCTACAAGTGCCAACAAGTGTGCCTGTTTAGTCCATGGTTGGATGAGGGGGATGCGGATTTCTACAATGATTGTATTTGGCCTGTCATCCTTTATATCACAATTGACTATGTCTGCAACAAAGTGTATCTGGAAGAGGTCTATTGCTCCTGCCCAGCATGGTATGTGGGTTCAAATCACAGTTTGGTCATATTCTGCATGTCTATCTACTTTTTAAATACTTTGAAACAATCTTGAACCGTCAATGAGTTTAGCGTTTAGCACATGTAGCTTAACTGTTAAAGACACCTGAGCAGTATGCATGGGATCTGGGTTCAAGTCTCCTATTTGGTCATATGCACTGTATACCTATCCTATAAGTTACACATTGATTTAACAGCTACAAATCATCTTACACTGCCACCCAACACATATGTCGAATTCAAGTTGTTTAGGAGTAGCACAAAGACACGTGGCCAGTATGCAAAGACTGATTGAGGTTCAGTTACCAGCTCTTTGATATCTAAATATGCAGCTGAATTAAAAAAAAAAAAAACAGGTTTGCACTGCTTCTCATGACAGCAGCATTTAAACATGTGCGGAGTGGAATGCATTGAAAAAAAAGAAAAACATGTTGATTTTAAGTAGCCAGTTGCCCTGGCAGCCTTGTTAGCTTAGCACCTGGACTATAACCAGAAGGTCTGGGTTCCCTTCCCAGTTAGATCAGGCACTTCCTATTCTCATTGTAAAAACAAATATTAATCCAAATGTTCTAACTGTCCAGGAATGGGTTTACAATGCCTTACCAATAGCCTACCCGGCATTAATTCAAGTCCAGACACTTGATGCTAGAGCCAATATCTGACATAAACAATAACATATGACCTGCAATATAAGGGGGATGAACCTGGTGTACGCACCTTTGAAAGTGTAGCCTCTAAGAGAATACGAACCACACATGCTTGCTTAAGCGTTATGCCAAAAGTGAGAAAAATGCATTTACATAAAATGATATACCGAATATATGTGCACTCTCCTCCGGGCTGAGAGAATGAAACTACGTGTTCAGTTTTTGTGCAGAAGTTTCTGATGCGCTCGTTCAAAAACTCACATCCAGTTGATGTGCTCGGAAATATAAAATAAGCACATGTGTTAAATGAACAAGACTGGAAATTGTCTATTTCCTTCAACACTTCACAAAACATGTAAAGTTCTGAGTTTATTAAAAGGGAATCACAGAGTACAGCTCCAGCAATAGTTATTGAAGCTTTTGAATAATCATTCTGCATCTGACAGAAAGAAAGAAAGAAAGAAAGAAAGAAAGAAAGAAAGAAAGAAAGAAAGAAAATCAACATTCTGCTTCTAATCTCTCCACCGTATTAGTCTCTGCTTGGTATTACTGTACCACTTAAAATTAAGTTGGTCTTGTGACTTAGAAAATAAAAGAGACTGTTTTCTTTTTTTTTCTTTTGTCCCCCTTTTCAATTGCATGGCTTAATGCAGCATGGGATATTAAATAGGTGAAGTGGTTATGAATATTAAAATATATTCTTACCTCTTTTCTCTGTTGCAGGATCCGCTGGGAACTTTATTTTTGTCAGGCTTTTAGTTTTCTACAATTCTCTCTTTCTTTCTTTCTTTCTTTCGTTCTTTCTTTTTTTTTTGTGTTCCAGCAAAGCTTGGAAAAACTTGGCAATAGTTGCTTGCAGAAATAAACAAAACGTTTTTCTTCTCCTTCTCCTTCGTGCTCCTGTTACAAGGCTACTCTGCAGGGTTGCAATAAGCAAGGACTCAGTTTCTTCAGTGTCTTGTTGAGTCTCTCCCTTTAAGTAGCATTCAGAGACACCTTCAGGCTCGCAGTCAGTGAGTGAGTAGGAGGGAGAGAGGACTGGGGAGAGAGAGGTAGGGCACTGAGCACAGCTTTGCTGCAAATGGGTGTTGCGGACACAGAGTGCAGGAGTTTCACAGGATTTGTTATGGGGCAAGTCTGGATTTTTTTCTTTCTTTTCTTTTTTTTTGAGCGTCTTCCAAGTAAGGATTGTTTCCTAGTTCCACAGATACAAAAGGAGAGTGTTTGCCAAATAGGGGGATGGGGAGCCAGAACAAAATCCTTAAAACAAGGTACCTATTGGTACCCAACAGACCTCTACTGTGTATCCAGCCCTTTGCACCAGGGTGACGTAAGAACATACTGCCACTAAAGTCCTAACACTACCCATGTGTTCAAATGAATCAACCCGTGAACCCGAGGCTGAATGAACCACTGGAAAGACGTCAGATACCTTCTTGGAAATCCCTTTTCCGTTTCATCTATTTCAATCTATATTCGATAGCTCCTGTTTTCCACCCCTAACCCCCACCCCCGTCTGCATCAGGAATTGTATGTTTCTAACACCACTGCCTTACTTGGATCTCTTTTAATAAAAACTACTGTAACTTGAATCCATGTCTTTATTAATCAGGACAAAACATGATGTAGAAGGTAGATTTGCCATGTTGTTGCTTGAGTTGGAAATGGGCATGATATATATTGAGTACTGAATTATTTTGCCCTGTTTTCCTCCCTAATTTAGAATGCCCAATTATGTTCCTTCAGGAGAACTCAAGGACAGTAGGCTTCCTTCAATCACACAGCCAAGCCAATCACCTCTTTGCACCCAGGGAGATTGACAGCGGATGCCGGCAAGGGACAAAGGTCAGCCCAACAGGTGCCAGCTTGTGCTCTCCGAGCTACTGGCCAATAGGGGGCGCTATAGCATGACGAGGTGACGACGTCCCTGCTGACTTCTCCTCCCTAATTCGCAGGAGCGCCAGAGCCAATGTGATGCTTCCAATGCAACACTCCTTCCTAGCAGTGACAGCATCAGCATTGACTAGGACCAGCTTGGAATGTTGGAACAATAGGAGCAACTTTGGTTGAGTGTGCAGGGATGGAAATAAGACTCCCATTGCATAGCACTTTGATCCATTCCTGGTTTTCCTATGAGTTAAATAAAACACACATGAGCTTGTGACCTATACACTAGGGCAAATCAAGAACATATTAAAAACTGGAATGGGTTAAACAGCGATGCAATAGGAGTCTTACGTCTTGGTGTGATATTAGGCCACCCTTATGGGAAACTAAAAGTTCTTATCACAATGCTGAAACCTACAATATGCAAATAGGGAATTTGAAATGGCTCCTCCAATGTCCAATTTAAAGATTTGCTTTGTCTTTTTGACTTCTCTTTTCAGACAGCAGCGTTTTATGCATGCATGATAAAAAAGATCTTGCTGCTGAACTATTCTATTCCTACAGAGTATGTTTTCTTTGAATGCATAGTTTTGTAATGACGGTACTTTGCAATGAGACTCAGTCTTTGAATGGCATCATTAGTTTCACCAATTAAGAGCAGTGTATTTCCTTTTGATGTTTTTTTAAGTGCAAGGGTCTGTTCTGTTACCAGTTTTGCTCTAAAACCTTGATTAATACTTTGTATGACTCTGAGAATGTCTGCAAATTCAACAGATACAGAACTGTTAAGACTATTCATTTTTTGCTTAAAAAGTTTGTTGTATCATTGTTGAAACTGCCGTAAAAATGAATTTCTGACGCCGGGCTTTATGCTTTAAGATAATCTGACATTGATTTTGATTGGTTTAAGCCCTGATGAATATTTGTTACACAACGGAAATAGACAGAGATAAAACCGCGTAAGAGTAAAAATGTACATACTCGTTGCGGATACTTATATAAACGTGTATTCGGCACGTCCCTAATTATTACTGGACTGCAGTGGGTCTTGTTATAAAAAAGACACACCTTTTACTCCTGTTGAAAAATCCCTTACATTATATACCATTTAAACATGTAATAGTGCAATTTAAAATCATGTTTACCTTTCGAATGCTATTTTTGTGATGCAGGGTCTAGGAATAAGGTTTGCTTGGGAGAACAAAAAAATACTTCCCCAGCCTTCAATCTCTGCTCCGGCTTTGGTTTTGAGGGACAGACGATTACTGTAGCAAACAGAACACTATGATGATGTAAACCAAGCAGAGCGAATGTGCAAAGCAGAGCGAGCAAATTGCCATGTGACGTAATCTCGACTTTTGAAAAGCAGACTCTTTGTAACCGGTATTGCTTAATTGAGTCTGCATGGCCACACCTTGGAAAGCAAGCTGTGGAGCCTCTGGCTTCCCCTAAATATATCAATAAAATAAATAAATAGCTTCTAACAAATTGGATACTCTCACTATCCCAAAGGACCTGTTATTTAAAAAAAAAAAAACAATAAAACTAATAATAATAACTCTGTTCCGCTACCTTCCACCTGCTTGTTGAACAGACCCACCCTGCAGCCCATATGAATGAAAGGGACTGTACTGTATTACAAAAGAATTTATTCAAGGTCTAAAAAAAACATTTGACATGTGTTGCCCAAGCGAGGCCACTAGGGGAGCTCTAGGACCCATGTGGGGTTTATGATTAGGCTGCTAGTGGATATGGGCTCAAAGACAGGATGCTTTTACAGGCTTAGTTTTACATGCACGCATACATAGGGAATTCAAAACAATATGCAGGACTATAGCTAATGTGAACTTGAATCCAAGTGTATCCTCGTAGATGACAGAAATATTTGACAATTAAAATGCGTTTAATGAGACATTATAATACATATTTGTTTTTAACATTTATAACTTGGTAATACACTATTTATAAATGGCACATTGATATATCATTATTTTCTAATTTTGAGTTATAACTTCACACTTTTGGTGGCAGTATAACATTCTCTAGATACTGTGCCACTATAAACATATATATATATATATATATATATATATATATATATATATATATATATATATATATATATATATATATATATATATATATATATATATATATATATATATATATATATATATATATATATATATATATATATAGTTATGGATGTCCTTTTGGTCTCTTGTTTTCAGCTGCTATTCCAGCACTGGATTTTGTAGTTTGCTGAATAGGCAGGGAGGCAGGTTCTCATTGCCGGGTCTCACAGGTGTACTCATATATTGGACGGACTCACGGAAATCTGAACCCTGTTTTTGTAGGAATCAAACACAAAAGAGAAAAGGCTGTGTTTTAATCAGTCAGGATCTCGAAATAAAAGAATGCAAGGATTATTATATTAAAGTGGTTCCAGAAGGTGGCATACACACCGGCCTCCGTTCAGATGAGAAATTCAACCGCAGGCAAGGGCAAAAAGCACGTTTTACAATAAAAAATAAAGAACACCGAAAATTTAACAATACAGTTGAGTAAAATGTATACGGAATTTGATTTGCAAAGTTCAAACTGGCTACGTACAATATTCCAAGAGTTACACATCAACCACACAGACAGTAGACAACGAATTGGATGCACATGCAAATGTTTTTATGTAAGCAAGATGCCACTTTAATCAGTGTATTACTGCATGGAAATACACACACGAACACACACACACACACACACAAAGATAAAGATATGTATCTTTTTCTTTTGTTTTCTGTTTCATACATTTTCTTTCAGGGGCGTATATAGCATGTTCATTATATGTTTCATACATTTGAAGATATGTGTGAGAATTTCTAGCAGTTCCTACCCCAGGGCCTCCTGTCTCACCTGGGTGGAACGTGATGACAGACTCAGAGCCTAGTGCCTTCCTGAGTGCGTGTGAACCTGCCAGGAGCCCTGTCTACACGACAGAGAGACCGAGCAGCAACTATCTGTGTGTCTGTCCGATGATGATGAACAACCCTGTGACAGCCGCGAAGAAAATAAAATAACATGTTATAAGCACTGGTGAGGCTATGCACTATCTGTGAAACAGTTACCAGAGATCATTATTGTTTTAAGGTATCCTCTTGCAGCCCCTACATTGTTTTTAGTTATTACTGTTTGCTAAGATGATTTCTTTGGGTCTTTTATAGATAATTCAAAGGGGAACGGAATCCGATCAATGGACATCTTTGGGGTCACAAGTGATACTTATCTTTACCTGAGTATTATTAACAGGTATTACCGTGTAACAGAGAAAGTTATAGGTGATTATACTATTATTATTCTGCTGCTGGTGGCAATTGTTGCTTTGAAGTTTCAGTGGGTACCATAGTCGTTTACATGAATGAGACTCAAGTACAGTCACTTCCAAATCCCCTTTTGTAATGATGCGATCATTCCTTTGAAGTAATATGCACTGCAAATATATAAAGAACTGGAGAAAGACTCGAGCTTCAAGGGCTCACCTCTCTGTTTTACTAAAGAACCGTTCTCCAGCCGACTCCTCCAAAAAAGGAAAAGAGCCAGGAAAAGCTGATGTTATTGTTGCACCTGACTCTCCTCCCCCTCACCCCCGGACTGTGAGAACAGGCTGAACCCGGAGCTAAGAGGAACAGGAGACTTGGGCAGGGCTGAGTGCGGTGGCTGCTGCTGCACCAGGGATTGGGCTGGGGCTCTGCAGATCAGCTAACACAAGCCTCATACAGCTGGCAGGCTAGTGGGCAAGTGGATGGGGAGGATAAATAGGCTTTTTACAGCTGCCAAAAAAGGAATTTCACAATGTTAAGAAAACCGCTTTGAGCAAAGGGAGTGTGCACACGGGGGAAACAGAAGAGTGACTGTGAGACTGTATACTGACTCCCGGTCAGTTTAGTGCATTGATCGGTTGTGCAATCGAGCAACATAAATACTACTGTACACACTATGCACTTTGTCGCACAATCATTTTATGAATTGGATTTCTGAAAACTCTCAAAGTTTTTACTGTTCCCGTTAGACCAGCAAGACTTTTACTGATCCTGTACACATCTTATTGATTTTGGATCATTCCATTGATTTGTTTTGCCTCGTTATTAGCAGAGACTTTTGCAGCCTGTCACGTTGAGTGGCAGGTCCCTGAATTCACAATGTAAACGGGATCTTTTTCTATAATGACAGACAGACAGACAGCCTGACAGAGTCCGATCCCAGCTGAGACCAGACGCTGCACAGACAGGCTGTCTCACTCTGAACAAGGGTCTGCATCAATATTTGGAACAGGAAGAATATGAGTAATGGGTGTTATTTTATTTTTTAGCAAACATCACCTCGCTCTGTCACTCTCCGCAGAGAAAGGAAAAACCACAAGAAGGTTAATTCGCCGTCCAACAATAACGTTTACTCGCCTGTCTCCCAAAAACAAAAGCTTGGCCAGCAGCTAGCCAGAGCAGGAAATCCACTGGGCTACTATACACTGCACGCGGTCTTAAAGCAGGTGGCCCCGCCCAGGTCCAACACCTTAAAGGGACGGCCTATTTTTTATTTTGCACATTACCTTCAGCAGAAATTACAATTATTCATTTATTATAACTTAAAATAAAACATACATTTAGAGTCAGCAAACTGTTTCAGCTCATGCCTCCATCATTAGCCTTGTTTATGTGAGCTAATCAGATCCAAGCTACCTATTTCAGGAATTGATTCCCACATTCTCTTTCTATTCTGCATGTAAAACAGTTGGGGGGGGGGGGTTCAGTCGCATTGATTGCTTCGGACCCGATTGAGTTTGGCTTGTAAACTCAGTATATTTGTTTCTGGATTCAAAACCATCAATTACAAAACAAACTGTTACGTATGATGACAAGATGGTTGTTCATCAACTCTTGCAGCTGCCCGCGCCACCCCAGACAGATACAGACATCAACAGGTGAGACGTATTACACCCTGAAGAGGTTTAGCCTGATTGCTCAGAATTCTCAAACACGGTCATTGTAAATGATAATTCTGGAACCCAAGATTGAAAAACAGAGAACTGTTTATTTCAAAACGTGGAACTGCTGCACCAAAATAAAAATTGACAGCGCTTGTATAATTATTATTTGCAATGCCTTGACATACTATACAGTGTGATCTGTCCTTGTAAGTTTTGTTTGTCGATAGAGTTCAGCAAAATTTAACCCTTCTGTCAGACGCAGCTGTAAAGCAAGGTCCAAGCTGGTCCACATACACGCACACACAAGAAATGCAATGCGTACACATTGGGAGAGGCAGGGTAAACAATTTAGTAATGAATCGGCTACATCCTGTCACTTTCTCGTGGGAAAAGAACACAGTGGACTTCTGAATTTGCCACTCTCCCACTTTTAGGATTTGTTCATTCTGTGTTATCTGTAGTTTAAAATGATGATGTACAGTGATAACAGTATTTTCAAAGCTTGGTAAACAAATGTTTAAATGTACCCAGTGAAGACGTGATTGAAGAAGGGTTTATTTCTAACAATAAGTACATTCATAAATAAAGTAATTAAATAAATTAAAATGCATTTACATAAAAAAATAAACCAGTATAATAATCACCATATTTCAATAGCAAGAGAAAGTGAGCAGTGAAGTTAATCTGGGAGCAATCCTCCAGTTGATCACTTCCCCAGGATGTGTGATGAAGGAACATTAAAGCACATGTAACTGAGATTCAGATAAAATGTGCGACACCGCAGCAATAAATCTAAACCAGTAAAAGACTAAAATCTTCCACTGCCATATCCTGTACATATCGTCATCCAGCGCGCACACACACACACGCACACACTCACACACGCGCACACACGCACACACGCGCACACACACACGCACACACAATCAAGCCATTAGCCTCGAGTCTCTCCAAATGATTCAGATGGAACTGTTTATAAAAATTCTTTCCATTGAAATCTCTGGCTTAGATTACATTTTAAAATCAGAAATAAGAGGTCCTTTCTAATCATGTTCAGTGTCATTTTCCCCTCTAAAAGCTCAGATTTTTTAACATGACAGTGTAATTTTGTTTCCAAATGAAAAGAAGGTATAAGAAAGAAAGAAAGAAAGAAAGAAAGAAAGAAAGAAAGAAAGAAAGAAAGAAAGAAAGGTTCCAAAGTTTTTTTTTTTATATTATAATTTTTTTAAAGAAATGTATTCATTGCTAAGGCAAAATCCGATGTAATTGTCTTGTGTATTTTGGCTTGGGCGTTGAGACCTGAAAAATATTCCCATACCCTGGAACGCTGGGCTGTGATATGTAACACACATAGTGGTTAACTTTGTAAAAACATACAGAGCTGCTTAAAATTACCCCGTGATTTACAATTGGGGGGGACGCTGTGTAATCATGCGGCTGATTTACACTAATGGCTGTGCTCAGGTAGGGAAACAGCAGCCCCAGGGCATTAATCACAAAACCAGGGACTGTGCCCAAGACAGAAGGCAGCTGTGTGACTGCCAGGCTCCGTTATGCATGTGTGCCAAATGTATTTATCAAGCAGTAAACAAATTGGGTCAGTACGGGAGGAGAAATCGGCGACCAATCTCCTTATTGAATATTGGTCAGATGATATTCTCCAATAATCGCTGCATTGATGACAATTTTTTATTATTATTATTGAAAAACAAGTGTAAGATTCTTTACCAAAGCCTTCCAATGCAACTGAAAACATGTGCGTGCTGTAATATAATATTTAGCTGCGAGCTTCGCAATAGGGCGATTTGTTTTTTGATACGGGCTCGCAAAACGAAAGCTATTACTCCTGTGATTTAACAGAGTCTCTAATCACGCTTACACAAATAAAAGGGTATGTGAATTAAGTAAAAAAAAAAAAGCCATTTAAACTAATACCACTCCACCCCCATCGCCTTCGACAGCAATTCCAGCTGGGTTAAGAAAATAACAAAACGTGCATTTAAAGTCAATTTCAGCAATCATTTATATAGTGAAATGGTTGTTGTCTTAAGTAGCTGTATGCCTGTGGCAGACTGGTTTGTGGGGTAACCTCTTAAGAAACCAAAAAGTGGGTGTTGCAATAACCGATTCTCTTCAATAGTTTCTGAAATCTTCCCCAGGGCCCACTTCCCATGCTTTCCTCTCCACGCGCCCCCTTAGTCGGTGCACCAAAGGCAACTGAAAGCAGCGGCTCACTTATGGAGGCTTGCATTGGTAGCTCCCAGGGAGACAACATCAGGAGTGATAAGAGGGTCGGTGATTTTAATAAAGGAGGACATTCCTCCAAGAGCATTTTTCTACATCCTTTAGCATGAGAAAACATTCAGATCCCCAAACACCAAACATGTACTGTACATCTTTCCACAAGATGTTAGTGCTCAGGCAGCTATAGGCAAGCAGCATAGCAGACAGGCGGGGTGAGAGAGGCAGGGAGAGAGGAGGATGACTGAAGGATTTCGGAAGCACCTGTTTCGCATTTTCCCTTTTTCTGTAAATGAAAAAAAAAAAAACAACACCAAAAAAAAAAAACGCTGTTTCTATTTCCGTCTGGTCTACTCCTGAAACGCTTACACGTAATTACTTCGTTCCGATGCATGACAACTCTGTTTTGATCTAATTACTCACAGAGACACAAAGAGGTACAGGTCATTCACTGAGGGGCGATTACAATTTTCTCTGCATGCTGCTGGGAGATGTAGGTGTTACGGAATAGGTCTACCGTACATGCCATGAACCATTTATAAGCAGAGGAACACAATAATACCACGTGCGAATAATCACACCAAAAAATCCAATTTATTTAGTCCTCGGTATGGAGAAAGGTTTCTTTTCTTTCTTTCTTTCTTTCTTTCTTTCTTTCTTTCTTTCTTTCTTTCTCAGCAGTGTACCTGTACATTGGGAGCTGACATTCTATTTCAACGATTATGACCTGAACCACAAAACAGTAAGCAAACGAAAGCTACTCTGTCTGTAACTGATTGACTTAATATGCAGGCGTTTAGCAGTCATGTGGCAGAGAAAAGGGCCGACCTCTAACTGCCTTGTTAATGAAATCAGTAAACTTGAAACACAAATGACAGCTAATGGAGATGCTCGCTGCTCAAAGGAACGCTTCAATCCTCTGTTAATATAGTTTGCAGGTGTATTATGTTGTGTGTCCAGAAGATTAATAGGCAATATATAGTCGTTGAGAAAAGTCTCATCAGCTTGCAGGAATGTGTGTTTTTCCAGATCTCTGGTGGAGATAATTACCTCCTGATGCTCCTGATCTCAAGGATAGCTCCACCATCGCTGTGATCAGATCCTGTAAGAAGAAGCTCAGAACTGATTTAATCCCCAATGGGGGGATCTGTCTCGACTTCAAACAAGCTTTTTTTGTTCTTGCGAAAGCTCGGCTTAGAAATACAAGGAGATGACAATACTGGTCTTTTTTTTAAATAATTCATTTTGGTCTTTCAGTGTGTGTATTTATCATTTCAAAATGGGCAGGGATAGTAATATAAAATTATTATATTATTATTATTATTATTATTATTATTATTATTATTATTATTATTATTATTATTATTATTATTATTATAATTATTATAATGACATCCACAGGACCAAACTATATAGCAGAACATCACAATTTGTTAATTTTAAACCCTTAAATAATATGACACTAAAACTTTGGTAGACAAAGACAAATTAAGTATTTATATTAGGAATCAGAAAGGTCAAATTAAAACATATAAAATGCCTTAAAATATATATTTCAAATAATTTCAGTTGAAAGCATGGAAGGACGGTAGCTTGTGTCATTAGTTTAGTTCAGTTTCACACCTTTTCCCTCGCAATAAAGCAGGGAGCCGATTAGTATGCAGCTCCCGACCGCTGATTCCAAACTGATTAAGTAATGGTGCAAAGGCATGCCAAGCCTTGCTCAGCACAGCGCTCTGCACTGAGAGACAAGCCTGCAGCTTCTCAGCCTCCCAGCCTCTGAACTGCCTTTGTGAGCGATCAGCCACTTCAGAACTCACCTGCTCCAGAACTCTGTGCACAATGAGGGAGAAGAGCCCCTCAGAAACCATTGTCTGAACTGGACTCCTGGAGAGTTAAATGAGGGCACACACACACACACATTGACAGGGAGGGTAACGCTTCACAGCAAGAAGCACTGATTGCACTGTTTTGAAGTAAGTGGCGAAAGGCATCTTTTCTATGAGGGATATAAGTATTTATAGAAAGGAGGTGTGGAATCATTGCCACTTCTGTTTGTTGTAATTAAACTGTTAAATCAAATATATATATCTATATATTGACCCACATTAAAATAGGATTTGAAATCAGTTTAAATACATAAATAAAACATGCAATGACTGTGGGGCTGGCGGGGGCGGGGAGGGAGGAGGGAGGAGGGAGGGGGGGGTATCATATAATTTGTATGAGACAAGCACAATGTAGCACAGGGGATGTTAAATCCTGATGAACAGTCCACACTAATGCACCTCTATTGTTGCGATCAGCAAGCAGATGCTGGCAGCCTTGAATAGCTGGCACAGTAGCCACTGCTCCGACCGCTGGTTGAAAAATGACACAGCGCTACCTTTCCCCCAGGGGACAGTGACTGACAATGGGTCCCGATCGGTGCTGTTGCCGAGAATGCCGGTTGCTAAGCGGAGCGGATTGGAGAATGCGCCGGGGAGGAAAATGCTGGGCTGGGATCAGATGGATTGCCAAGTCGGTGTGCTCTCGTTAACAATGCTCATATTGATTCTCCCACACTTTGAGCACATTCCTTTCCGCCATTCTGACCCCTTTTTTTTGCTACCAAATGATACTGTACTGAGCACTGTGGTCATCTAAGGGAATTGTGCTAAAGTATCAACCTGGCATTTCATGGGACCTAATTCATTGCCCATCGCTTCAGTCTCGATAAACAAAACTGCAGCTGCAGCTGGAGTTGATGCTGAGAACTATTACCTTTCAGGTTCCCCTTTTTACTTCAATATTCACAGTATCTGCAACATGTAAGCATGTCTGTTATCTGTCAGTCGGTTCATTAGCACAATTAATTAAGTATCAGGCTCCACGAGCGCCTCCACTCACCTGCAAGTGCCCCTCAATATAATCTGAACACCACCTGCCTGCAACTGGAGCAGACATAAACAAATAGAGTTGAATCGTTCCCCTGTGAAAGTCACTAAGTTCGTCAGATTCAAACCCAAGCCTCCAGAGAGGACTTTGCGCTCCGCCCCACCTAACCCCCTAACAAAGCTCATTCTCATCCTGTACTTACATGGTTACATGTCAGCAGCAATTGCCAGAAGCCAGCATTGTTCCCTACCTTGTCATATGGACAACATCGCTCTCTAGTCTTCCACGCGTTCATATTGCTGAAGGAAAAGGTTCAGCATTCATAAACAGAGAGAGGGAGAGGGAGAGATAGAGGGAGAGTCAGAGGCAGAGGCAGAGGAGGAGGGAGAATGAGAGCGAGAGAGAGAGAGCTGTCCTTGAGTTTTATATGTAATAAGATCTAGTTTAAAGACAATATTGTTGTTGGCTGAAAGGAGGTTCCATTCTGAGTCCCAGGCTGAAGTTTCCTCGCTCCTGCTAACCTGGTGGAGGCCCTTGATCTGGATACATGGGGAGAGCAGACAGGCAGCTGAGTGCCAAACATGTGAAATACAATTAATGGTGAACAGCATTGCAGTGTTGTCCAGGTTTGGTGCTGGCCTTTAGCGACAGCTCCTGGATCGTGTTAGCCGTCTAACAATGACAAATGAGTACAATTAGGCAAACAAACAAACACAAAACACTCACAGGTTATTTCATGGTTATTCAGTAGTTCTTTCGTAACCATAACAAAGGAACAGTTTGCTTCGCCACTCCCCCTTTTGTACCCTCAGCCACGCCCCCTTGGTTAGCGAGTGCAATCGCTTTTCCTCCACATCGCCGCCCGTCTGAGGCGATGACTTGGTGTACTGTAGCTCCGCCCCCTTTCTAGATGGCCGACTTCCACCTTTGAATTGCCAAACCATCCAGTCCGGGGCACACTTTTCCCTTTACACAGCGCCCTCACAGGTCGGGAGGGAGATTTCTAACCAAGATTCATTCTTTCTCTGTCACAAGTTCCCACAAGCTAAACAGGAACTTCACTTCCCTCTCAAAGCACTGATAGTAGCTGAATATCAACCGTTACAGTCGGCTGCAGTCTCGTCTCAATGGCTCAGTCTAATCAGGGTTAAGTTCCTGGGAAGGAACAGAGAACCGCAACCTTTTATCTCGTACCAAAGTCAACAAGACTTTCTACAAGCATTGCTGACATTCTTCATGAGAAAGACACCAAAAAAAAAAGAGGTTTCTCACTTGACGGTCTGTTGATAAAATAATAAATTGCAACCACATTGGCTATTTCTTCTCACAGTAAGGCTTCAGTGAGAGCCAACACTGTACGTGGGTGCTGGACACATTTATGTAGAGCCACATACAACCATATATAGCCATGCCGCATTATTGCAGCTTCTCCGCACAAAATCCCTCACGCCTGCCCAAGTCTGCAAAGGGACAAGCCAAATGCTTGGCATGTGACTCTGCAAGTAATTAATAACTCTCTCTGTGGAACAAGGTACTGTTTACACAGATGGATCCATTCCTTTTGAACTCGGGCACGCTTTCGCAGTGCTATTTCCTCTGTGAAACTAACTACCACACTCTGTCAAAACACTGTCTGCCTCTACAAAGACGGTGCCCGATGGTGCCATGTCCTGAACGTGTCTGATTCAAACCTCTCCGCCCAACGCTTAACCTCATATCCTCGGTATGTCTCGCAGGGTGGAGGCAAGGTGGCAGTCTTAATGGAAAGGGTAGCTCAGTCGCCATGCCTTTCTGACAGCTGTGAGACTTTGCATCTCTTTAGACAGCAATCTACTTGAGTTCTGAGCTGAGAGAGCTGACCTTCAGCTTGTCTCATTAGTGATAAAGAGAACAGGGTCCATGGGCCACTTAACTGCATAACCTTGAGGCTTCCACAGTAGTTATGCAATACTCTTGAAATTGTTTGGCTCAGGGGTTAGCTCTTGTGGTTTCTCTGTTTGAAAATGCCCTTGGGAGTTTTGAATTTTAATGATCCCCCCAAGCTGTTTCTGATATTGTTTTTATATATCTGGGGAGGCTGTTATCTTTATAAGTCCATGTTGAATATTATGTGGTGTATAGGTGCTTTCAGTAAAATAAAAAAAATAAAACCACTTGGAAAGCGTGGATTTCTTTTGGCAAAGCTTTTTTCAACAGCAGAACAGACAAAACCTTAACAAAGCTGGAAATGCACAGAAGGCTAAGCTGTGGAAGACTGGAGTAAGTAGGCACAAGGGGGCACTATTCTGAAGCAAGTGCAGAGGCATTTGTGATCTCTAATAAGCACATTGTCCGTGGCAGCTATGGGCAGTTGTCATGAACGGGTTCCTGGTGTACGGTAGACTGTGGATCTGAGATCACAGACAAGGGAAAGAAACATGACCGTGTCGGAGCAAAAGAGCTCTATTAATCCATTTCAGCTACATTATTGCAGTATGGGACTGTGCCAAGACTTTACCCCCTTGGCCCTAATTAGTTACAGGGAGGAAAACAAACAGGGACACCCTCCAAAAAACATCCTCTATTTAACATGCAAACAATTTACAAAATAAATAAATAAAAAGCTGGCTTCCCTTTTGAAAAACAAACTGCCTGGGAGGTATGCATGATCCTCCAACCCACGCACAGACAGCTCCCTAATCCGAAATTAATTGTTTCAGGCACTGAGACCATGTCCATCAGCTTCTTACTTCTTGATACACTTATTACATTAATTGCTCACCACAGACTACAGTTTGCACTTCCAACTTTCCTGATAAGTATAGCATTCCCCAGCCACTAATTATAGCCCTTTTGAATCAGAATTGTCTTTTATATACTCAGAATGCCCTGGCAGGATCACCAGTGTGTGCACAAATATGGATTAGCTATTAGCTACAGTGGCATGCCAGGGGACTAAGCACTGCAGATATAGAGGGAAAGCCTAGTGCTGTGATCAGTACATTATAAGTTGCATAGAAACACATATATATATATCGCTCCTCTGTTATCAATTATAAGTGATTATAAGCCATCTATAAACATGTTATTATTGTGTTATTAACAGTTGTAGATTAGTATAATATAACAACATCAATGAGTTACAATGCACTTTGAAATTAACAGGTTATGAGAATGTTAGATATGATTACATGATTTGTTTTTGTTGTCTGACTTTACAAATCAGAAAATTGTGAGATTTTCGAAAAAAAGGTGGAACTGGTTGCATTTGGGAATTGTCCAATCGTGAGCTATACAGTAAACATAGACTACATTAGATCAATAAGCAACAGTATTTATTCCAGATAATTTATGGTTTGTTAACTTTTTTTAAAATGTTTTTTGTCATTTCTGAAAAAAAAGTGCAAATACCAATTTGGAGAAAAGCAGCTTTGAGAATCTAGCCCTGTAAATGTTGTGCAATGGTAGAATTTGTCTATGACAAAACAGCCACTTAGGTTCCCAAGACCTGTGCTCAACCTGATTTATCAACAAACAACAAGAATTTCAGGAAGAAAAGAAAAATTTGAGGATACAAAAATCCCATCTCCACCGCTTCTGAGTCTATGAAGTTCACGCCAAGAATGTATCCCACTCCGTTCACCGTCCAGACTTCCAAAACACTGAACATTACAAACACTATAGCATGTAATTAGGATCAAGGTTGCTGGGAAACATTGTTGATCATTCAACAATTGCAAGTAATGTACCTTTAAATGTGACCATATGTTCCTCCAAGACCACACACAACACCAGTGGATGCAGCTTTCACTGAAAACTGTTGTTTTAGTGTCGGATGCCAGATCTGCGAAGTTACAGAACCCAATGTATGAGTGATCTCCCGCAAATTAGGAGTCCCCAATACTATTTAAATATACACTTTACATGATAGCATTTCCCGTGATTTAGTTACTTTGAGTAAAGGCTGCTAACAAACCTCCAATCAACCTTTTCTTTTTTTAATAAAAAATGTCTGATTATTTCCTTTTGAATTCATATTGAATCCAGATGAAGCAAACGTTGACTCATTCAGTTTTGTTTGTTTGAAGTTGTTGGAGCGGAAGAGCTATTCATTGAGACGCAACATCTCTGTCACACGTCGCTTTAAGGAACTATTAATAAGCGTCTATAAAGACGTTATTGAAGGTATTGAAGATTATTAATATGGGGTAACATAATTATAATAAAAGATCAAAGAAAATCTCTCTACGAAAAGTGTTATATTGTAATTATCTTAACTGTTCAGTGAAATCCTTTATAACAAATGTATAAGTAATCTATAACACATGTATACATCATTTATATAATACCTCTATAAACATGTTATTAATTGTTCTATTAACAGTCATAGATTAGGAACAGAAACACTAACACTCAATGGAAATACACACTTGAAACCATTCTTTGCTACAGCATGTTATAAAAATGCTGTAATATAGTATATGTTATAACATGTTTTTTTTTTATATACATATATATAACCGCTTATAACAGATCCCTAAGCTAATGTTGTACCCATACATTAAAGGGCTTTATTAGTGGCATTTATAAAAGTTCAACTAAATACTGGCACAAACACAAGATGTATGCAAACTGGTAATGTATGGAAATGGGCCAAACTCACTTGCTTCAGATCTGATGTGTTTTAAAGAAGTCATCTGGAACACACTCAGCTTTGACATTGCTTTGATTCTCATTCCAGGATTAACCTGATGCTGCCTGCCTTGAAACCAAATTACTCAAAACCCATCTAAAGCATTCAAACACATCTTAAATGTACCCAATCCAGTATTGTCAAGCAGACACTGCTGTTTCACACTGCTCTGGCATTGCTGAAAGCATTCGTTTTTCATTTGTCTACTGAATGAATGAATTAGCAATGTATGGAAGAAAGAAATATACAAACAATTTGGGAGATATTGAAGACATCAAAAAAAATAACTTCTTGTCGAAATCTTTGTCATTGAAATGTAGTAGATTTAGCATTATTGGGTGTTTAGATGATTGATCAGAAACCCCTGAACCATCTAATCTAATGTCCACTACACTGGATGGAATGCAACACAGGTCACACAGGACCAGGTCACACACTGTGGTTTGAAACAATGTGTTTATGGTGTTGGGATGTTTGCAGGACACACACATGACACTCGGGTCTGACCGGGGCATGACATGAGCTGGGCTGTGAGATGTTTGCGGTTGAACACCAGCAAGCAGGAACCAGATGTACATCTTGTTGTTGTGCTGTGGTGAAGAAACTAACCTACTAATCGTGCTTGCTGAGTGAAAGTAAAACACCACCCAACCACACATACACATTTTTCTATTTCCAAGACGACCGGCAAAGTTAACAGGCAACACTTTAGTGAAGATATTGAAACAGCTTTACACTAATAATGCGTCATTTACATTTAACTAACTGTTACCCCTTGGTAATCACCACTTTTAAAAACACAACTGTGTTCTAAACTGTGGGAGAACTAAAACGATGCACGCAGTTCAAGTCATTGCCTATTTCCTGTGAAAGAAAAGACACAGAGCTGACCCTATAGAACTGAATATGTAGGTCATGGAAAAACAGAGAAAGTGGTTCTGGAGGGTTCACGTGGTTTTTTTACATGCTGGCTCCTGAATTCAAGTCAAGGGTCTGCAGTGTTTTAAAACTGCCTCTGCTAAACCGTTTTTGCCTGACCAGCCCCTCTCCAAAGCACACACTTTTGATGGAGCCCCGAGCCGCATATCCCATATCCCGGGAGTTCTCTACCCAGGAGGGCCTGTCAATGAGCAATCAGCAGCCCTCCGAATTTAATTGCAAAGTTCCAATCCCGTTGTTTGGAAAGGGAAATGTGTTGGGGTGTGTTAGAACAGCTCCATTCTCACGTTCAACAATGCCAACTATTTGAAACCTTAAAACAAATTTTACAGTTTGTTTTGCGTACTGTAACTCACACTGATTTATTTGACTTTTATTTCTAACAAAAGTCTAGACATTTATTGCCCTTTTTGCTCAAAAGCGGGGGAGGGGGGGGTGGAGAATCACAATCCTTAAAAGGGAATAGACAGACGCATTTTTATAATACTTTCTAATCATATAAAAATATTTATAAAATGATTCCTCTGGAAGTGATGTGGGCTGATCAGGAAAGAGTGGGCTTGAAGCATAAACAGTTCAGTCTGGTTTGAATAAAGGAGTACAATACATGCCCCATTACAAAACAGCGTTGACACGACTGGCTGGTGAATTATAATACTGCACTCAACTTGCTGTTATGTATAGCTGCACATACAAAATATTAAAGCTAATGGAAGGAAATCACGTTTGCATTCTTTGTTTTAGACAATGCTCTTGGACGGTATTAGGTTTAGACTAACTTCCTTCCTATATCTATGTATGCAGTTTCAGTATATCACAATGCAAATTCTGCACAAATGCTGCACTGCATAATCTATCAGACAGCTAAATATGCCCTACATGGTCCCTCAACCGAGAAAATGCATGCACTGTTATATTTTACAACATCAGTGGCATCTCAATGGTCCCGTGTATCTGTAAATCTGTCAGGACACCACGGTACCACATCAGCGTGCTCCACTATCAGTGTGGAATGTGTTCCATACCCATGGTGTTTCCATCATTGGTAACAATGTGGTCTCCTAATGGGCTAGGATATTATAATGGTATCCCAATGGAATTTTGTTTTGGTTTTTTGGTTTGTTTTAAAGGCTGTAGTCTGGGAGGCGTTGGCATGAATCAAGCTGGTTATCCAGCAGTGACAGTTCTGGTTTGTAGAAATGGAAAGACCACATGTATGTCGACCTCTGAATATTAATTACAGTGGCTGCAGTCCGTGTCCTCCTCTTTTCTCATGTTCGGCACCGCCTGCTGTAGCTGTTTAGCTTTTTTATTTTTTCTCTCTCCCCTCTGCATCGGCTGCTATTTAGATTCTATTTTCTGTTTCCCTTCACATGTTTGAAAGTAGAAGGCAGTAAATCAGGCAGCACAAGTGAAAGAGTAACACAGCTCTCAGCGTTTGAATGGAGCCTTTTGAGAAAAGGGGCCCGTCGCTGCGGTTCCAGCATGAGAGTGATAAACTCAACCCACACAATGACTGCCAACCCTCTGAATATAAAGGTCAGAACTTTTATACAGACTTTGCCAGCCTAGACTTCTCTTTGGAACACATCTGTTTAGAAATGTTCTTTTTTTTTTCTTTTTCTTTTGGTGACTGATTCATCAAGCTAATATGTTCTGTTTAGGGTGGCTCTTATTATAAGATACATCATTCCACACAGTTCAAGCAGACATAAATACACTGAGCAGACACTGAGTGCACAATGCCTTACCTTATATAATAATAATAATAATAATAATAATAATAATAATAATAATAATAATAATAACAGATGAGTTTCAGGTGCTCATGCATAAATACACGATTAACGAGTAAGATGTAAAAGAGGATGTAGCTACGTAAAATGTGCCTGTCTGATTCAGGCCAGTGGTGTGTTAATGGCCCATTGTTTCTCACTGCAGTCTGTGCCAGTAGCTGTGGTGTTTCACTGTAAGAGTTTAACACTGCAAGAACCCGATCTGTCCTTCATCAGCTTGCTGCTTGCTAAGTTTTTGTGAAGGATTTAGTCTCATATGTTCACTGGACCAGCCAGGCAAGTCAAACAAACCCTAGCCTGTTAGGAGAGCTGAAAAGCAGCCAGCCATTCCAGGAATGCTTCAGGGAGAGAAGATAGGCTTAGATTTGAAATCCAAATAGCCAATGGAATGTTAATGGCTTGGAAATCAAGCCGCGTCAACTGCAGCTTTCAGATTCTTCTTCTTCTTCTTCTTCTTCTTCTTCTTCTTCTTCTTCTTCTTCTTCTTCTTCTTCTTCTTCTTCTTCTTTTTGTATGTTAAACTAATATCTCAAGGTACCATAGCTCATTCCACTTAGAAGGGCCAGGGTATGAAAAAGATCTTGATGCACTACATTAGTACATGATACTCCACCCTTGGCAAGGGAGATTATACACAAACAGATAGAAATGCATTTTGCAGTACAGCCTGATGTCTGAGCCAGCAGCTAACACAGTCCAGTTCTCATTGCAGAGATACAACAAAACCACCCTGTGATTCTCCAAGGCTGTGATGTGTTTCTGTATATACAGCAAGGCAATGCTATTATTGTAAGAAGATTGATTTCAAATATTTCTCAGGTGGAAACATGTTAGATGTTTGAATGAACCTCACCTCCTTCCTGCACTAATATATCATTAAGAATCCACACTGACTTCCTTGCTGTCAGTCCTTGGGCTCTCTCTCTCTCTCAGTAACAAACCTCTTGGGGATAAAGAGGGTGAGATGAAACATTTAATCACCCCTGACTTGAGACACTAGGATCGGATCCCCACTTAAGAAATTATTTTTGCGCTTGTTTTTTTTTATAATTTGTTTTCCGATCTCGAACTGAGGTTATACAGTATAAAACCTGTCTAATCAATCCGCTGTAAAAGTCGGCATTCTGTAAAAGTTGGCATAGTTTTTGGGTCCTGACCACATCCGTATTGAGATGAATGGTATGATACCGGAACCTCTACAATCCAGAACCTGTCTATTCTGGAATCCGGCATGATTTTTATTTCTTGTCTGCCTAAAATCAGTGTAAATCTGACCTGTCAGTCTGGCACCAAGTCACATGCTTTTTCTTTGCCAAGTTTATAGTCAGGTATGAACTCAATCCTTGAATTAAAGGATATACCTAGACTGTATTTCTACTGTATGGCAATAAGGGCAGTCTTTCATACCTTTATTTCCATTTATTTTTAGGGACATTATTAGACTTGGCAGCACCTCAGTAACCCAGCACACCAGCGCCTGCCTAACATTGTACGCTTGTGTTGAGTTATTATCATTTTTTTTCTCTGCATCTCTGTTACATGGATCCTAAACTGCTGGCAATTCAACTTCCCCATGCCATTGAAATCCCATGACAAGGTGACCTTTCAACTGTGTTTAAAAAAATAATCTATTTAAGAAACACACACACACACACACAAATACGCAACTGTACATGATAAAGACCAGACCTCAGTGTGGCTACCGCAGCGCTACAGTTCAGCACACTTTATCACTTGTTCAACACTCCATTACATGCCCAAGAGTTTTTACAGCCCTTACTCCAGGAGCGGGGAGCTGAGCAATGGGTTATGCAGAGCAGATGCTTCCGGTCCAGTGATTGGAGCCTCTTGGAGTAGAACATTAACTTTAATAACCAGAGAGCCAGAGGATATTATTTAGAGTGGGGAGGCTGATAAAGCCACGAGAAATGAGCATGAATGTATCACCTTGGAGACACGTGGTGCACTGCAGTTGTGTAACAGAAGATATTTCTGCTGTCCGATCCGCAAAGCACTGTATAATTTTATTTCAGCTATTTTATTACGTCTGTTTCCCAGGCAGGGTTTGAGGTATTAGATAAAGCACTTGCCCGTACTAATTCAGTGGGGAGAAAGACTTTCAGAACATTTAATGGAAGACAGACTTTCAATATTTTGTAGCCATTAGGGTTAGTGTAGCAGGCTGAGTCTGAAACCTAGAGTCATTGCAAGCCTCCAATGCATCTATTTTAATGTTAGAGTTTGTGATTTTAGTGTTCATGCAAGGGGTCTAGACTTGGTGTGTCTAGGTGTGCTAGCTCTGTGAGCTGCACACCTTAATCCTGCCTCTCCTAAGCAAGAATGCCAGTTGTGTCACACTGTCTGGAGACGGACTAACGTCTACTGCAATAAGATGAATCCACCGTCCTTCCTGAAAACAAAGGCAAAGACAATTCTACCGTTTTTCTTTCCTTTTTACCTTTTCTTTCGATGCATGAGATAAATCGTATTATCCACTAATTTCCTGTCATAATATAGAGATAAAGAAACTGATATCACAGCATGCTCTAGACTTTATTATTAGATGCCTCCAGGAACTGTGACCAAATGGCGTGTACGGAAAATACAGCACATGGCAAGCAGCCATCCACACAACAAGACTCCCGTTTGGATCCATGATGCCTGTTCCTGCTGAATCCTCGTCAAGAGTTCATTACCTGATGGCCTTCCCCTGGCCTGAGATTGGTGAGATTTCACATGAGCTGGGAGCGTCGCGGCCGAATGTCCTCGGACACTCAAAGATAGGCCCATCTGCCGTACCTCTTCTAGCTGTTCCCAGCATGTCTGGGTGTCTGATTCAATCTGTGCTTTTGCTGGAGGGGGTAAAAAAATGTAGGTGCATGGAGAAACTTGAGTTAATGACAGTCACCCATGGGTCCGCTGTCTAGACGGCTGATTAATAGGACTTTGTCTATATTTTCATCACATTTAATTTCTTCTCTGTTTAATATCCTTTGAAGTATCATTCTCTGTTGCTGTATCTGTTTAGATCGTTATAGATCAGGCATGCTAAAAACTCAGTAAACTGTTCCCATTCAACTGCTGGATGTGCTTTTAAAAAGACTTACCTAAAAGTGTGCCACTGTAATACCCCCGATCCCTCCCAAGAAACTGTAATTTTGTAAAGAGAACTTCCATTTACTTACTCAATTGCCACAGTTGCAGAGGGAGCAGAAATTGCAGCTGCACGCCTGTAGTGGTAATTTATAAATTCACCTCACTGTGGAAAGCCATTTAAAAAACATAGGCAACATTTAGATAGAAAAATGCCATTCCCTCTGTGTGTCTGTGTGTCTGTGTGGGACAAAAGCAGACAAAGCAGCTTCCAAGATTCCATAAGGATAGCGCAATGGGGGAAAGGGAACATTTAATTCCAAACATTGATTTACATATAATAAAATCAGAGGAAATGTCCCTATTTGTTGCAGTTATAAACAATAGCCAACGAAAATAAATAAGAGGGCGCTTAGATTTGTTCTTTCCTGTTCAGCATAAAACTGCCACAACAAAATAATTTATAATAATAATGGTTTCCCTGTTTTAAAACAACTCCCTAGCTACAGTGCAAATAGGAGAAGGAATGTCTGGTGTAAGTATGTTAAAACATATAGGCAAGAGTGACATAGAAGAAGGGAGTGTGATAACAACAGCATTGCACTCGAGAAGTCAGAGACAAGGACTTCATGACATGAGCTACGAGGACTGGTTAAGAAGGAAATCTTTTTCAGCCTTGAAAAAAGAAGGGACAGAGGGGACTTGATTGAAGTCTTTAAAATCATAAATGGTATAGATAAAGTTAACCCAAGACAGGACTTCAAATGTAGCCCAGAGAGCAAGAGGACATAAGTGGAAGCTGAATAAAAGTAGGTTTAGAACAGAAGGTTGGAAGCAAGTAAGAAACCACTCAGCCAATGATTCCATTTGAGCTATGGCATCGCTATCCTTATAGAGACTTTTGAAAAGTACCAAATATCAATACGCTAACCTCAAGAAATCCTGTAATGCTAGCACTGCATAAAATGCAAAACGAACCCACCACCGATCGTTATCACAGTTTTTGTTCATTTTGTTACTTGGGAGGCATTACAAAAATGCAATCCTTGGGTTTTGTTCTGATTCTTTTTTGGCTAGTTTCAAACTGCAGGGGGAAAAAAAGCAAAAGCATCCAACGATTAAAAAATCACGGGCTTGATGGCAGAGTGTTTTTGTTCTCCAAAGGAATGCACACACAACTCTGTTTAATTGTCTGATGAATGCATGATATGAACCTCAGTTCCCATGTCCAGCAAAGCCTAATATTTGTTATCTGCCCAATCCGGTGCAGTTATTTCACTGATTTACTGGGTCTGTGTTTTCTTAAGAAGTCTTCATTTCCCTGCCGGTCGCAAAGAGGGTCTTTTTGTACTTGCTCACCACCCCTTATAGAGGCATTTAGGCCAGACCCTAAATCCGTGTGATCTTGTGATTGATCAGATAAATGTGGCGCTCACACGGCGCCACTGCAGTCAGAGTTCTCATCATTCAAAAACCACACCGCAATGCAACCTGTCAGCAAGACCAATGAGAATGATTGGTTTTTGCCCAGAAAATCTGCCACGCTTGAGAAAGACAGCTGACATCCTGGCTGAAAGCATTCAAATGAACTGTAACCCACAGTGGTAAATAATAAAATACCGCACGCCCTTACACATGCAAGCATCCGATGAGCACTGGAGAGTGAAAATATAAGAGGATTCTTTTCTAAATGTGTTCAGCTATTTAATGCTAACACAATATAAAATGTCAAAACCCATTAGTTATCTTTATCTTTTATTTTATTTTTCTATAAGGATAGAGTTCCTAGGTTAAACAATCATAGGTTAGTGCCTGCTACTCATAAATAATACTGAAGAAACACAGTATGTGTGTTAACAGTATGCACCTAGCTTTATCAAGTCCTGCTGTACGTGTGAATGCGTGTGGAAGCTTACATATTCATGGTAATCCTGGCCAGTGGCGGCTGGTGAACTTTGGGGAGGATAAACAAACAAAAAAAAAAAAGTTTTTACATTTGAAATTCCACTGTGATTAATATACCTTGCAGTAAAACCACGCATATTCGCACGCGGCCACCGGTACAAATGAGCCGAAAGGAAGTGCAAGGCTACAGTTGCCTGCCGGTTATCGTTTCCTAGGTAACGACCGCAGCCTAGAGATAGGCCGCTGAATCCAACACCCCAGACCCCACTGAAAACTGCGGCTTCACCTTCTGGTCAGAGAAGAATGCCCTGCTGTGTTCAAGATTAATTTCTAGTGACTATACTCACAGATACACGTGCTGTATATGCAGCATGTATCAAAATATTTTGTTTTATTACATATTTGGTTAATTGTTTTGGTTGTATTGCTATTTTCTGTTAGTTTATTGTAAAGTGCTTGAGATCGTGTGATGAAAAAGTGCTATATAAATTTAAGATTTATAATTATTATTATTATTATTATTATTATTATTATTATTATTATTATTATTATTATTATTATTATATTAAAATAATGCGCAACACCCTCTATACATGAGCCTCCACTGATCCTGGCAATACTGGAAACAGCCTGGCTTTCTGGTCAGTATTAATGAGGCTGTAATCAAAAACTAACCCGACCCAGGCCGCTTGTAATGACAGACTGAAACCTTTATAAAATGACAGGACCTCTTAGAAAGAACACGTTATTTCTCCGTTTAACAAGGTTTTAACAAGAACGAGGAAAGAACAAATGACCCATATCGCACTGAGCTGTCAAGCATGTTCCACACCTTGAGGACAGTCCACTTGCTTCAAAGAGGTTTTTAAAGTAAGCAAGCTTCTGTGTCGAACGACTAACTACAGCGTGCTTTGCCGGCTAATGTCCGTAGTGTTAAATGTTAACTCAAAACACGTTGGACAGGATTCTCAAAGCTTTTTACTCCAAATTGGCGTTAGCGCAATTTTTGTCTGCAATAAAATGTTTTTTTTCTTTTTAAAAAAACAGTATGTACATTTCTAAAATGAATAACAAACAGCTTAAGACTTCTCACAAGCCTCATGCATTAGAAGTTTGAGTTGCTTATTGCTTATTTGGGGTTTCGGAAGTTTTTGGGTGCACTATTGCTATCTAAAAATAAATTAAAAAAAAATAAAACATGCTACTGACAATTTGGAGTAAATAGCTCTGAGAATCTGGACAGTTGACAAAGTGTTGAGATCTTTCTCGTAGGACAGAACATTAATTATGGAGCAGATGTTCTTATTCTAAGAGCTCTTGAACATTCTGGGATGTTTATTCGATGATTTTAAACATCAGTGTTTTGTTTTCTTTTTTATATTAAAAAAAAACAGTCATTTATTTAGCTCAGTAGAAATATTTTCTGAATATGGGCCAGAAATATCTGCAGTTGGATTTTTGTATGAGTTTTAAAAAAAAAAAAAAAAAAAAAAAAAAAGAGATGTTTTTTTTTGCTTCTATTTGAAGACCTGGCAAAACATTAGCTCAATCTGATAGCGCTGGTCAACGCTGTCGCTGCCTCTCCCACTTCCACAGACACACAGCAAAGCCCCGCGCCGATGTTTCAGCTGCAAGCCAGATGTGCACAGCAAACACTTGGAAATAGTTTCAGGTCTGACCGAGCATCAGACTGCAGGCTAACCAGGGTCCTGGGGCTGTGCTATTGTTTGCCAGCCAGCCAGAGAGCCAGCCAGCCTAGCCACAGATGGTGAATGGATTAATAGCAAACTCGGTAACGGTGACAAGAAACAAAGAAAGAAAGAAAACATGAATTAGATTAGGAAACACTTAAATAAAAAAAAAACAATGCAGTCTTACAGACATGCACACCGAAATGTTCTCTTTACTATACTGTGTTAGCGAGTATATTGCATTGTCTCACAATATAATGTATAACAGCAGATTTCTGAACCACAGCTCGTCATTGGATGAAAAAACTATTTTTTGGGCTTTTTATTTATTTGTTTTTAAATCAAGTGTGGATAATCATTCTTTTTGTTTAAATATTCTCACTCACTTTTTTAGTGTATATACAAAGAATGCCCTGACACCTACAGCAGGGTGAGGTACAAACACAAGCACGCACACACGCACGCACTGGCACGCACGCACGGACTTTCAACCCAATTCAGGGTGATGTCAAATTCAATCGAGTATACATATCTTAATAAAGAAAGTTGCTAGGCAGTGTATATTAAAACTGCCAAATGTAATTTAGAAAAAAATGTCGAGAAAATGAACATATGGTACAAAATATATGGTTTTGAAAGTCAAAACCATGGCAAACAGTTTCTGAAACCTAGTAACCTGACTTGGGGGCGTCGCCGATACTGTGTGGCTTGCTTGCCATCACTCACTCTCTCCACAATTGGAGAGAATGTGCATTCTTTTAACAAAGTAATGGAAGTATTATATAGCCATGGTTATTAAAGCTAGATTTGAATCATAATCATATCGGAAATTCAATGTCTCACACACTAGTTTATATACTGCCTCCTTACCTACCATATTGGAAGCTAACATTTTAAATAAACGCTTTAAAAAAAACACATTTCTGATCCAGCTCTTAAAATGCTATGGCTGGTCCAATGAGATAAAAAGGCACCAGGGTAGCACTGACAGATACATCAGTGTACCATGCATGTGTTTTTTTCTTTTTCTTTCATGTCCTGCATTCCTGCCCGGTGCTTTCCAGTAATTGGCTATTTTATCCAGCAGTCAATCCTTCCAAGTGTTTTCCTGTATATTGCATAGAAAAAAAATGATGCATTTTCCATACATTCAGTACTGCTTTCTATAATGTTGCCCAATTGGCCCCACTGTCTAATGGGAGCTCCAATGGAAGAGGAGGGGTCTTACAGCACATGCTTGTGCAGAAAAGTAAGAGGGAAGCAGCATGTGCCAGGAGCTCATTTAAGTAAGAGAGCTGAAGGGGCAGAGAGGAGTTTGGCTTCATTCAGATTCAGCAGCTATTAAAAGACTCACATTGTGGCCTAACCCATAAACATCTTTACCACAGGTGACATTCCAAGCATGTCCTGGCTCGGTCTTCACCAGGGCCTACGTCCAACTAGGACAGTTCAGTGCGAAACCCAAACAGATTCACAGCTCAGCAAGTGCGGTATCGAGGAACCAAACTTTGAACAGGCTGGAGCTGAAACAAGTTCGCAGGACTATATTATAAAGCACAGAAAAGCACCCTAAACTGAAAAGGAAAAAATTATTTTAATAATAATGTGTAACTGATGTATCAGTTTTGATATTGCAGGGCTGCACACATGTAGGGCAATACTTTACATTAAGCTTCTCTAAATAGTAGTTACTTAGTAAATACATGTGTACTTACACATAATTACAATGTACTTTACATGCGTTTTTGTACACGATATAATCCTAACCCTAACCCTCTTCTGATACAATTGTGTACTTACATATGTCATACAAAAAGATTGACACACTAAGTACATTGTAATTATGCGTAAGTAAATGCACAGTAATTAGAGACACTTAATGTAAAGTGTTTGGAGTCTTTGTTCCATGTCTGTGTTCTAAATGACTTCATTGAATCAATGTCCTCCCCCTGCAGGGTCTAACTCTGAGCTCTGGCTCTGTGGACCCCTGTGATGCCGTGCAATGCTAATGATATGAATTGCCTGCGTGTACCGTTGTGGTATGTCAAAATATGAACATGTTATCAATGTGGTGCCATTCTAACCAACCTGACAATCGAAACTGCCCTTGCGTTATCCCCTAGCACAAAATTATATTGCTTCATCATTGAATATGAGATCAGGTAAAACAGCGAGAAGCATGAAAATATGCTAACAGCCGTCGTACATAATTCTAATAATAATCAGTGCGCAGGAAAAGCACAGTAAACTATAAGAAAAAAACCAAACCAAACCAAAAAAAAAAAAAGCTTGGTGAACTTTGATGTTAATTTTCCTTTTTTTGTTGTTTTTGTTCTTTCTTTGTTATTGAATTCCAAGCTATTCCAAAACGTACACATACAGTTAAGATTCTTGTTTCAATATTACTTGCAGGCCTGTGTGGGTGTGCTTTTCTGTTTAATGAGCAGAAAAGAAAAAAAAAGAAAAACTCAGACATTCAACTGCAGGTTTTGACTCTCTGCCGAGCCCACTGTATCCAGTTCTAATGATATTTCAGATTGAGTTTAGGCATTAGTTCTAAAAATGTAATCATATCTTCTTTCCAGCTGGTTCCAGTTGAACAGAATGTGGGTCTTATTAACTTTAAAACGGTTGCCTTTTTTTAAGGGCCTTGCTTTGGTATCAGACTACCGTACGTCAAAGCACTTTAACTGTGAGTTAAGGGCTTAATTGAATTTATAGTAACTGGCTTTCAAGGTGTTTAATTTGTTGGTCACATTTTCAGTCATTATTGTTGAATTTCCAGTACTTCATGACTGCTCATTTCCATAGCTTATAAAAAGGGATTCCAAAACACTGTTTTTGCCATACTGTGCACTACAGTCCAACAGTAACTAGTTACAGAGATGGGCTATATTAATGCCTTCCCAATAACGATGTGCTCGCTATGTAAGACACTGACATAGTAAGGAAAATAATAATAATAATAATAATAATAATAATAATAATAATAATAATAATAATAATAATAATAATAGATGTGGTCATAGTTTATTTTAAAAGGCACTTTTATTTTGTGTTTATTAACTGTTAATAACCAGCATTGCCATCATCTATTGTTAAATGTTAGTTAATACTGTATATAGTAACCTAGAACTTATAAAAAGTTCAGCTAAAACTATTCTACATACATCCCTGCTTCGGGATTATGAACTCCAAGTTTTATTTGTATTATTATTATTTGTCTAGCCTTTTTTAATACACGGTCCTGGAGTTGCCTCCTCATTTTTAGTGTCTAACTGAGCATGCCTTAGCTGCAATATACATAAGCATATATATATATTTATATATATGCTTATGTATATTGCAACTAAGGAGGCTGTGTGGTCCAGTGGCTAAAGAAAAGGGCTTGTAACCAGGAGGTCCCCGCTTCAAATCCCACCTCAGCCACTGACTCACTGTGTGACCCTGAGCAAGTCACTTGTGCTCTGTCTTTCGGGTGAGACGTAGTTGTAAGTGACTCTGCAGCTGATGCATAGTTCACACACCCTAGTCTTTGTAAGTCGCCTTGGATAAAGGTGTCTGCTAAATAAACAAATAATATATATATATATATATATATATATATATATATATATACTGTTCATTTTATTTCGTACTGCACAATACACAAACAAAAATATACACGACAATTAAAAACAAAGCATTAATATTGTACTGTTATCGTATACACACGCATTGCACAATAACACAAAGCAAATTAAGATGTCTACTTGCCGATAAAACGAGGGAGCAGTCGTACAGTATTTGTTATGAGTCTATTTGTTTTTTTATGGGTCTCTCGCTGTATCGCGGCCCTCGATATTTCACGGATTTGTATTGGACCCCGACACCCACGATTTATCGAGTGGGTGGTGTAGTTTATTAATAGGCTACTACATGTTTACTCACTACTAACACAAAATGAACAGCATTTGTTAACGCGTTAGTGAGCTAGATAAAAAATCAGTCTGGTGATGTCGATCACAAAAGTAACAATATATCAATTTGTTACCATACGTTACTATGCGTTATTCCCTTCTTGTCTAGCAAGCTTTTAAACCATTGTGTCAAAGTCTTACCACGCTATCACTATAATTTACAACAGTTTACCACATTTCTATGAATGGCCAGATTATAATTTTGTTTGAGGAGGGGGGCTATATATTGTTTTATTTGCTAATTAAAACCCAATAGAAGTTTCTACAGTTTTACATCCACTGGATTTCCTTGGAATCTAAACTACATTGCATTGGGCATCAATGTATATTATGACATCACACTGCATCATGTGACTGCATGGAACCCCCCCCACCCCAATGTTCCACCTTTTATTCTGGGCATTGGCAAATGCACACTGGCAGCCTCCACAGTTTACACAAGCATGCCCTAGCAGAGCTTTGTGTGATTAGCTCCTTTGTCTGAGACTATCCAGAGCATGCAAGAAAATAAACAGCAAGTTTCTCAAAAAAAAAAAAAAAAGCCTCCGGTACAAAAATGACGGACTATTAAGTTCTGTTTTATTCAACTGTGGTTATTGGAAAGAGTATCAAAGTAGTCTTATTTTCAAGAATCCTTTCATAAGCTAAACACGTTGATTCAAAATGACATTCTAATACGCCAAGGCTCAAAAGAGGATTTGGTTTTAAAGCCGGCGCTGAAATCTTTGAAAGACTCTTCGTGAACCTTCACAGAATACTTTGAAAACCCACAAGGGCTGCTCAAGACCAACCGGTCAGGAAGATTAATTATTATAGATTATTAGGGTGACCTCAGTTAGACTTGAAACTAATCTGCAAGGTTTCCTGTCTCTGCTGCTCTGAAAATCTATGCTGTGATTCTGAAGATTTTGTATATCGGAATTGAGGAAGTGGTGTAGACATGTGGTTAGTGCTGTGGTCTGGTTGTGCCAGGTGATTTCGACTCCAACCAATGACTGCGATGATAGGACATTGTATGATGCACATAATTCCAGTGCAGGACTTTGAAACTGTACCAGAACTAGTACCAATAGACCCGAATCAAAAGAGCCAAAAGAACCATCCAGTTCCAAGACTGTAAACTGTTTTATAAGAAGGTGCAGTATGGAGGCTTTTTGACGTTGTATTTTGAGCTAGCTTATTAAGATAATACTTTGGGTGAATCACACATCATTTACATACAACAAGAAAGATGAACACTGGCAGGAATTAGAAGTTCAATGTCTGTTCTTTTGAATTGGGGAGAGAACAATAGGATAGATTTCCAGAGACTAGACGTTCTAGAATGCAGGCTATCAATTCATGAGGGGGTCGTACGTCAATCACGGCAGTTTTATATGAATTAATTGAAACAAGGTGTGGGCCGGGAGCCAAAGCAAACAAACAAATGATTAAGATTAAAAGGATTAAGAGAAATATTCCATGACTGGGGAGATATTTACACAAAGGCTGCTATCACAGTGAATTACACCTGAAATATTCGTGCGTTGACAACAGGACAATAAAAGAAAGCTGATTTATTTTGGCTGGGGAACAGGGGTGGGGGGCAGTTTACAGCCTTTTTGCTAAAGAAGCATAAAGAAAATAGGCACTTTTCTCAGACTGAGAGACAGATCTCCCCTTGTGTACTGTACTTTGAAAACCCCTTAAGGTATTAGTATAGGCGAAGATAAATATTTGGAAAGTAATAGAATATATTTCTCAAGCAGGCGAGAAACAAGGGGTTTATCTTGGGGAATAAGGGAGTCTTCCCCATCTTATTGTGCGGGGTTTCTCATCCAATTAGTGAATTGAAAGGGAGAAAAGAAAGAAACTAAGAGCTTTTCTCTTCTTCATATTGAGATCTGGACCCAGACCAACTGAGAGCAATGGGATGCAGGTTCTGTTACAGCCAGAAAGACACACCTCGACTGAGTCTCTCCCTCTTCCAAAGAGGTCTTATTAACCCTCTGCCCTGTATAAGCTGCCTTATGACTATACAATATAAAAGGACACAGTTTTGCAGATGACATCAGCTGCCATCGCAAACACAATTCTTTACAGGATCCAGGTAACAGCGCCGGTAGTTATTACCATTGCAAGTATTTTTATTCATTCATTTTATTACATTAATGCTAACCATTACTCCAGCATTAATCATTATCCACGGTTATTACTGGGAAACTTTTTTACACAGAGAATTGTGAGGGTCTGGAACCAACTCCCCAGTAATGTTGTTGAAGCTGACACCCTGGGATCCTTCAAGAAGCTGCTTGATGAGATTCTGGGATCAATAAGCTACTAACAACCAAACGACCAAGATGGGCCGAATGGCCTCCTCTCGTATCCTCTCCTTTCTTATGTTCTTATGTTCTTCTGATGATACAAAGGACACTAGAAGCTTGTCCGAGGCCCACAAGCCACCTATAGGTTTTCTAGAGCTTTTAAAAGAAAACCCAGCCCAGTGTCAGGTATCCTGTACAAATAAAATGATTTGGCCGTGAGGCGGGCTCATTTCTTCAGGGATTGTGATTTTTTTTTTTCTCTTTCAAACATTCAGTCATGAGAACTACAAACAGAGGCTACACTGTTCCAGGGGAAACTCAGTGAGCAAGGAAAACATTTTATTAGCCATGCCTGTACAAACAGAGGTGGTTTGTATTAGAAATTTTAAAAAATGAGCAGTCGCTGCCCATAATGGTTCACAGAGTGTAATTTTTCCCCTGTGTGGCAGAAGTGAGTGGAGTTGCAGAGGCAATCCATCAAGCTGGCCACCACCCCAAGGGTTCCTGCTCAAGAACTGGAACAGCCAGCCTCTGCAATGTGACAATTAAACAGAATCCCTCCGTGCGGCTACCGTATTGACCCTTCAAGGTAAGGGTGACCCATAATTTAAAACGATGATAACTTTATTATTTTTGCATGAAACAGGGTTTAAAATTTACTGACAGGTTGGATCTGGTCATCCACATTGTCAGTTTCCCTTCTTGTGATGCTTGAGTCGCTCTTCAAATGCATTTTAAGAAGAAACTGTTCAAACAACAACTGCTCAATTCCTAAATAAGAATAGGAAACTTTCCCATTAGTTTGAGCTAGGCTGCGTGCCTTTGCTATGTCCTGCACAGAACTCCAATTTTGTGTTCTCAACATTTGCATTCCCAACACATTGCTTCTCTCAACAAGTCAAGCGCGGGCCTTGATTGGATTGCCAGTACTCCAGGATATGAGGTCATGGGTGACGTTACAACGCACCCAGGGAATGTGAAGTGAGGGTGACTGGATGAAGCCTTAGGAACACAGAAACAAGAGCCTCTGTGTTCGGGGGAAAGGAATGACAAAGCCCAGCATGTTTTTATATTAAATCACACCTGTCACTCATACCTAGGGTATTTAATTAGTTTTCCAGTTAGATGGAGCGTTGTCTGACACTAAATAAAAACTTAAACTTAGAGCTACCCTGTTCATCTCAGCTGTCACTGTGGCATGACCCGCCAGTGATTAAACAGCAAATTACATGCAATGCACTTTACCCTTTACTGCCCTGACCGTGAGTTACGTTTTGAACAAAAGAACCCTTTATTAAGTGCATTGTAACTATAATAACACTGTAATTACGCATAAGTACACATGTATTTACTAAGTAACGAATATGAAAATACACCGTCATTAGAGACACTTAAGGCTGCTACCCACCAGACGCGATGCGACAAGCGAAACTGTGCAGCGATGCGACAAAATGAATAGAACCTATACTTTTGATAAGTATCTTTCACACCACAGCACCAGCACACAGCATCAGCACGCCCCTAGTACAAACCATAAAGGCAGCAAGACAGATCACCCCAAAAACCGAATGGTCAGTGACAAGTGGATTTCAAAAAGTTCTGTTCATTTTAAGTTTATTCCTCCCTCTTAACATCTCGAGGGAAGTTCTATTTTTAACCAGAAGAAAACCAAAAAACACAAACTGTAAAGACATCCAGACCTGCTTCTAATACCTTCCAAATGTGTGACTGTGCATGGTCGAATGCAAGGCGAGGATTCAGAGGCAACTTCATTAAGAGGGTGGGATTTCAGAGGAAAATAACAGAGACCTCAACTTTGCTACGCGGTGGCTAGGAGAGAGATAAGAGAAAAGAGATGTCCTTGTTGAAGTCAGAGAGCAATCGAAATTGAAACCACAAGCAGAATCCATTTCCCAGGCTGGAAATGCATGATCATAGGAAAAGTGCCTTTCACAATGGCACTTCTCTAATCGTTTAGCAAGGAACTGCTATATTAGTGCCGTGGGAATTTGAATGCTCAAAAAGTACGAGTCCTGTTATCTTAGTCTCATCTGATCCCTGGTACCTTCGACTGCACAGGACACCTGTGCACCATGCCAGTGAACTGGCTGAGCTAGACTCCAGCAGGAATCCATTCAGAACCTTGTATTCTTTGGTGGCCTCCTTATCTAAATACTGAGCAATGCAAAGCTCTACGACCAGCTTCTGAGATCTAATGATATCAGAATTGAATTTGGTGTGGCTGCAAGCCTACAGCAATAGCAGCGCTTATTATTGTTGAATTTTTTTTAACATACAAGGAGCAACAATGTGTGGGTTTTGGATGGTTCAATCGCAAAGCTCCTGTAGGGATTTGTAAGACGTCAAAAGGAGTTTTCTCGGCTCAGACCTTGCCAGTAAGGGTCACACAAACATGAACCAGTTCTTTCAGGAGTTTATGGGGTGTTATTTAGGTCAGAGACCTGGGTTTTATTACTGTAATTAGGGAGTCAATAAAAGTGATAACTGAATTGAAAGGCTTTGAATTTACAAAGGGGGCTTGTGTCAAACAGTTTATACTTTGTCTAATTGCGCAGGTAGGAAAACACTCAAGAACCACAAAAATAACGATGCAGTGTTGTGAAATGTCCAACGACAGAGCCCCCCTTTTCAGCGTAACTACCCCCTGGGCTCTCTTACAGGGTGACAGGCTGCTTCAGTCTTGATTGAGAGGGTGCAAGGCCCATGTTTGCCAATGATAGATTCCCTGCATGCAGAATCAAGGGGCTGCTGAGGCAGCTGAGCTCTGTCTGGGGGTTGAGGAACAACACAGCACTGTATGCTTAGACATTTTCTCCATACCAGGAATAGCAACGGCTGGAAACATTTGTTTGACTCAGAAGGAAACTGTTAAGGCAAAGTAATTACACATTTAGTCAGGCATTCAGGGCTGCCGGTAGAACGTGTGTGTGTTTGCAAACAATTCCTAACACCTGACATAGGAAGGTGTAGAGAAATTCTACCCACAATGCAAATACGTGTCTTACTGTACACTCTTGTGTAAGTGCCATTAGAATTTAGTGTGTAACAAGGAAAGCAGAATACAGAGTTTTTGATGGCATCATTTTATTTATTTTTTTTACAGTTTTGTCTTTTTAGAGGTACAATAAGTGCCAGTGAACAGATATTAAGAAGCAATGTATTACTGTTGTTATTTTTGAATTGCTGGCAAGATACAACTGTGTAGTAAAACAAAAAAACAAGCAATGTTTGTATCCCATTTAATAGCAAGAGCAGCATTGAAAATACAAAACAACAGACAGTGAAGACCTTTCCAAGAATGTAATTAATTCTACCTCAAATACATTGAGGTGACTTTGAGCTAAACGGCGCCCTCTGCTGGTGCCTCCCTAGAAGACCATTGAGTTTGACCCAGTTATTATTCCATATTCCTAAGAATGTAAAAGAACAGTGCGCAGTGTTACAGCAACGGCACTACACTGAACATGGTTTACAAATCATGCTCTGTTTAACAGCGCTGTCTTTCTTTATTTGAACTGAGATTTATGCTTCAAGACAGCAAAATGGACAGAAGAGTTGGGGTCTAAAAGAGCAAGGTTGTATTGTTTTAGGAAGAAATCTCAGGGAAATGTCTCTGACAAAATGTTTAATGTCTGATCCAACTGTTGTTTCAGCTTTCTGCCTAGATGTGTTTATGTTTAGGTGTTCTTATGGATGTGTTGTGGTAGCCAAATACAGGAGAACCTCTTTTATATATATACAGTGCCTTGCGAAAGTATTCGGCCCCCTTGAACTTTGCGACCTTTTGCCACATTTCAGGCTTCAAACATAAAGATATGAAACTGTAATTTTTTGTGAAGAATCAACAACAAGTGGGACACAATCATGAAGTGGAACGAAATTTATTGGATATTTCAAACTTTTTTAACAAATAAAAAACTGAAAAATTGGGTGCAAAATTATTCAGCCCCTTAAGTTAATACTTTGTAGCGCCACCTTTTGCTGCGATTACAGCTGTAAGTCGCTTGGGGTATGTCTCTATCAGTTTTGCACATCGAGAGACTGAAATTTTTGCCCATTCCTCCTTGCAAAACAGCTCGAGCTCAGTGAGGTTGGATGGAGAGCATTTGTGAACAGCAGTTTTCAGTTCTTTCCACAGATTCTCGATTGGATTCAGGTCTGGACTTTGACTTGGCCATTCTAACACCTGGATATGTTTATTTGTGAACCATTCCATTGTAGATTTTGCTTTATGTTTTGGATTATTGTCTTGTTGGAAGACAAATCTCCGTCCCAGTCTCAGGTCTTTTGCAGACTCCATCAGGTTTTCTTCCAGAATGGTCCTGTATTTGGCTCCATCCATCTTCCCATCAATTTTAACCATCTTCCCTGTCCCTGCTGAAGAAAAGCAGGCCCAAACCATGATGCTGCCACCACCATGTTTGACAGTGGGGATGGTGTGTTCAGGGTGATGAGCTGTGTTGCTTTTACGCCAAACATAACGTTTTGCAATGTTGCTAAAAAGTTCGATTTTGGTTTCATCTGACCAGAGCACCTTCTTCCACATGTTTGGTGTGTCTCCCAGGTGGCTTGTGGCAAACTGTAAACTACACTTTTATGGATATCTTTAAGAAATGGCTTTCTTCTTGCCACTCTTCCATAAAGGCCAGATTTGTGCAGTATCACGACTGATTGTTGTCCTATGGACAGAGTCTCCCACCTCAGCTGTAGATCTCTGCAGTTCATCCAGAGTGATCATGGGCCTCTTGGTTGCATCTCTGATCAGTCTTCTCCTTGTATGAGCTGAAAGTTTAGAGGGACGGCCAGGTCTTGGTAGATTTGCAGTGGTCTGATACTCCTTCCATTTCAATATTATCAGCTTGCACAGTGCTCCTTGGGATGTTTAAAGCTTGGGAAATCTTTTTGTATCCAAATCCAGCTTTAAACTTCTCCACAACAGTATCTCGGACCTGCCTGGTGTGTTCCTTGTTCTTCATGATGCTCTCTGCTTTAAGCGGACCTCTGAGACTATCACAGTGCAGGTGCATTTATACGGAGACTTGATTACACACAGGTGGATTCTATTTATCATCATTAGTCATTTAGGTCAACATTGGATCATTCAGAGATCCTCACTGAACTTCTGGAGAGAGTTTGCTGCACTGAAAGTAAAGGGGCTGAATAATTTTGCACCCAATTTTTCAGTTTTTATTTGTTAAAAAGTTTGAAATATCCAATAAATTTCGTTCCACTTCATGATTGTGTCCCACTTGTTGTTGATTCTTCACAAAAATTACAGTTTCATATCTTTATGTTTGAAGCCTGAAATGTGGCAAAAGGTCATAAAGTTCAAGGGGCGAATACTTTCGCAAGGCACTGTGTATATATATATATATATATATATATATATATATATATATATATATATATATATATATATATATATATATATATATATATATATATATATATATCCCATTCACTCACTGCATCTATGTATCTATTTTATAATGCACAATGTTTTTGTTATAGAGAGTTCACACAAACTATTTTAAAATTTCTAAAATTTTTAATTAAAAAATATATGTTATTGTGCAGATTGAAAAAAAAACAAAAAACTTTTGTACGTGTGAACAAAGACGAATGTGTCACACTCTGAGCCCATCGTAGAACACTGACCCCCATCCCAACAGGAGCCCCTCAAACTGAACCCCCCTCACCCCCCCACCTCCCCACCTCGAGTTTTCAATGAGGCGACTGTGAGCCCTGACACGGGTACAGGAAGCTGTTTCATGGGCAGCCCACGCAGGTGAATTCCTGCCCAGCCCTGCTCTGTGACAGGGGCAGGCACATGGGACCCAGAGGGCCCCTCTCAGACAAAAGACACCTTTGACAGGCTGCAGTGAGAGTACCGGCCGGCCCGCAGATGACATCATGCCATTAGGTGCAGGTTTCATTGAAGGAAGTCTCAGGGCCTGGAGAACTTTTTTTCCAGCACCTCCACTGCATACGGTAATTGCTAGTCGTAATTCTCGCTTTAAGAAAACTTTTTTCTTTTTTTTTTTTTTGCTTCTGGTTTTTCTTTTAGCAATGGTGAAATGTAACACAAAATAAACTGTGACAACACTCACGCACAAACACACCCAACCACCCACGTCTCTGTCTAAAACATAACCAATGAACAAGCCAGCTGTTCTTACTGCAGAAAAGAGTCTGTGATCTAGCTGGCTCAGGACTGACCGGCTTATCCACGCAGTGCAGCGAATCCAGTGAATTAATAACCAGAGCTGACCCGACCTAAAAGAGCCATGCTGACAACCAAGAGCCAGAACTCACACTGGATACAGCACAGACTCGATCAAATATAGACTAAAAAGGGTTAGTTTACTCAAATTAAAAAGGCTGACTAATTAGTGAGTAAATCAAAATACTGCTTCAGTGATTTCCTCAACCTGTTGGTTTTGACTGTGTTTTTCCTCCAAAGATGACACATTTTCATTGCATTTTGTTGCCCTTATTATTATTATTATTATTATTATTGTTGTTGTTGTTGTTGTTGTTGTTATTATTGACAGGCTGGCCCTAAAATGCCTAACAATCTTGAAAGAACCTCAAGATTGTTAGGCATTTTAATAGCACTTGTAAATTAAGATGTTATTTAACGAGCCTGGGCTGGTAAGCTGCAGTGACGTTATGTGTCCACAAGAGGCAGTAGGCAGCTAACCAGATTTCTGTATCCCTATGAATAAAAAAAAAATAAAGGAATTCTATATTAGTATTGCGTTGTTGAAAGAACAAAAGATTCTTGTGGAAATCACATCCAGAGTTAACTGCGCCCCAGGCAAGGCAGTGAGATGATGTATAGCTTGCGAGAACACCCTGGTTTAAAACACATGTGCAATGGTGTGAGAGCAAAACAGCCAAGAAAATGTGTGCTGCAGTGGAAATAAATTAAATGAGGCTCTAGTTACTTCAACCCCGCTCCCCACGCACAATATCTCTTTACCCAGTTTAAACCTTCGCCCAATGAGTTTCCTAGTTTTGATCACGAATGAATCAATCCATATTCAGCTTTGCCGGAGTGAATGTAGCGGTGCAGGTGGCCCAGCAGGGGGCGCTCCCACTCCATTCTGGTTTGGAACCTGACCCTGCATGGAGTCAGCTCCTGTCTCGGCTCACCCTTAATCAGCATTC
This sequence comes from Acipenser oxyrinchus oxyrinchus, assembly GCA_030684275.1. Classification (NCBI taxonomy): domain Eukaryota; kingdom Metazoa; phylum Chordata; class Actinopteri; order Acipenseriformes; family Acipenseridae; genus Acipenser; species Acipenser oxyrinchus. The sequence continues at coordinate 17,743,388 of CM060273.1, read as the reverse complement.
ATCCCATACCGATAACCAAGAAACGGGTCCTGCTTGGGTTAAGAAAAGATATGCATAAGAACACAAGAAAGGTTACAAACGAGAGGAGGCCATTCAGCCCATCTTGCTCGTTTGGTCGTTAGTAGCTTATTGTTCCCAGAATCTCATCAAGCAGCTTCTTGAAGGATCACAGGCTGTCAGCTTCAACAACATTACATGGGAGTTGGTTCCACACCCTCACAATTTTCTGTGTAAAAAAGTGCCTCCTATTTTCAGTTCTGAATGCCCCTTTATCTAATTTCCATTTGTGATCCCTGGTTCTTGTTTCTTTTTTCAGGTCAAAAAAGTCCCCTGAGTTGACATTGCCAATACCTTTTAGAATTTTGAATGCTTGAATCAGATCGCCGCGTAGTCTTCTTTGTTCAAGACTGAACAGATTAAATTCTTTTAGCCTGTCTGCATACGACATGCCTTTTAAACCCGGGATAATTCTGGTCGCTCTTCTTTGCACTCTTTCTAGAGCAGCAATATCCTTTTTTGTAGCGAGGTGACCATATGGGATGTGCAGGCTAAAACATGGAATCAAATCCCGAATTCTTCTTGTGAAGGCTGTAGATAAGCTGGAATTGTGTGACTGTGTAAAATAAAACCATTTCTTTTCTTTCTTTCTTGTTCTTTTATTTTCCAGACTGTAAGGTCGAATTCTGAAGCAGGAATGTTTAATATACCCGCAAACTGCTGTTTTTTCTTTTTTTTTTCCCCCCTCCTGTCCAGGAGTCTGGTCTGGCACAGCATGAAACTGAAGCAGCAATTCAATAACCGCGAGTGGCTGATCGCTTTCGGCCCAACACCTGACCGTTTACAGGATTTTTTTGTTGCAGCATGCCATTCCCCATTTGCTTCCCATAAACAGCACATGGCTGTGTTTAGCAGCTTGCTGTGTGCTGTCTCAGGTCTGCAGCATGAGCTACTTGTTTGCTGACACTAAATAAGTATGGAAAGATGTGCTTGAATACTTTTCAAGCTAATCATCGTATTGCATCTTTCTCTTTTTAAGTGAGCAGGATAGGATTTTTGGGGAGTGTGATCACTGTGATCAGATCTGCTGCTCCAGATTAGAGGGTTAAGTGAGTTACAGTATTTAGAGTTATTATTAATAATAATGATGATATTAACAGGAAACGCACCGCTTTAAGAAAACATTGAGAAAATTTACAATGACTTCATTAACTGGACTTGAAGCTTTGTGCTGGTGATAATTACATTTTAACTACCTAACTGTTATTCCTTGTTAATTACAATCCCCAACAATACCTTATTCAGCTTTTTTATTTGAAAATTAAAGAACTCAAGGAACAGCAAACAGCATGTATTGGAATATTGCAACAATATGCATCATATTGTTTTATTTAAAACACATATGGAAGAACAATACGAATTCCTGTACATTATACAAAACCATATGTAAATCGGCTAGATACGAAAGCTAATCCAGACAAATGATAACATTATATTTCTCCAGAATGACATTTCCTTTTCATCCCGTTCCCTGCTTGTAAACGTTTTCCCCTCCCCTCTCGCCTATCCCCTGCTGCTTGGCAGTGCTGGAGATTTGAAGCATTGCAGGGAGAGTTTCTATGCATGCATTCTGCTATGGAGCATCCACACCACCCCTATAAAAAATAAACTAGCCTTCCTGGCATACTGAAGTTGCATTGAACCTAAACCTTTCTCTTTACCTCACCAGGAAGACACTGGCACATGTATTGCAAACCATGGGCACACATGAACTAACAAGGCGCGTGGAGCATTGTGCTCTCATGGTTAAGGGAGTGAAGATTGGCTGGTTTGCATCATATGTGACCCAAACCAAACTGAAGATATGGAATGCATCATGCTTGCAAAAAAAAAAAAGGGGTTGTTGAAATTTGAAAGCACCGAGAGGACAAATACCTGGATAATCACTTCACTTTGTTCCTTCACTTTGCAGAGGGTTTAAAAGAGCAGAAGCACTGGCCCTGGAATCGAAGCCAGCGTGACTGGGAACGTCCCTCTGCTCTCATACAGCCTCTCCAAGGAGCCTGGTTTTACGACGATACTGACTGATTGATTTTCCAGCTAGGGCTCTTCCCACTTCCGCAGCTCCGGAACGTCTCCCGTCCACCCTTGCTGGGATTCCTCGCCGTATCGTAATGTTGAGCTGTGCCCGTACGCGGCCTGCGTTTGTCTCTGCACCTGCTAAACCCTCTCCTCCACTGCGATGCAATGCTGCTGTTTGTCCAGCCCAATTCAGACTCTACAGTACCTGGTGCTGTATTTACAGATATCATTTGTAAAGATAAAAGCTGCCGCTAAGTAAGGATAGGTTGAATACATTTTAATAACAATAAAAACGTACTGAAATAATACAATCTGACCACACTACTGTGTTTCCAGCGCAACCTAGTGGCTATAGTTAAAAACAAGACTCTGCCAGATTCCTACAAGGTGAAATTCATCCTGCAGTTAACCACAGTTGTTGAAGAACACGTCAAACATTTAAATGAAAATACAGTACTTCGCTGATCCCTTTTTATAGCATTTATAAAAATAAAGTCTGATGTCATGTTAGAAGAGCCTCAGGAGTCCGTTTTGAATACCACCCTTTGACATTACCCCCGCCTGTACACCCTTATAAAACATACAACACATGAGGTGGTCCCAACTGCTCTTAACCTGAAGCTTAAATAAAAACAAATAAATGACTTCATTTCCATTATAAAACTAAATCGATGATTCGTCATTCCCTTCTGCGGTTTCCTTAACCAAATACCTGTTAATATTATTATAAGCCAGTAGCAGCGTGCATGACTCAATGAAAAGGCGTGCGATTCAGCGGTTGTGGCTTTGGGACCGGGTTTAGGTAACAGTTGCATGCAATTATTTTCTTTTTTTCTGAAGAACGTGCTGTGACGGATGAGTCATGAAAGCCAACGCATGTTTGAAGTCCTCAGCACCACCCTGCACTGCTGTCTTTGTAAACCAACACCTGGGGTTCAACACTTTTCCCTTCACTGAAAGAAAAATAGCAGGTCTGTTTTATTCGATGTGCGGTCTTCAATGCTCACTTTCACTTAAGCAGGAGTCAGGTGCTGCAACAGAGTCCCGCTGGTTCAAAGCCATGCTTGTAAATGAATGAACTCATGAAGATACATTAAGATTCTGAGTCATCTCAAGGTTGTGTTGTGTATGGAACAGCTACCAAACTAACGTACACCAAATAGACTGTACAACAAATACCTCCACGTTCACAAGAAGAATTCTTGTACTTATTTTAACTGCATTGCTTCAAGGAAGATTAGCCCTCGCTATTTTCCGTGATTTGGATTAGGAGTTTAATCCTTTCCCCCTTCTCGCTGCAACAAAGAAGATGGTATTTAAAAATTAAAAGAAAAGAAAGGATTCAGTGTACTCTGGTTATATAATTCAATGCAAGGGTTGAGTCAGCATGACACTGTTTGAATAGCACTACTGTACACTTCCCTCAGTGTAAAAGAGAGATAGCTAAATACTGGAAGGGTCCTACAGTCCCACAAGCCACTGATCTGAGACTATAGTGTGCGACGTCACGGTCAAATATACATTACAGTCAGCAGTCACATATCCGACCCTATCAAATTTTGACTTCAGGCACGGTTAAACGCGTGTGACGCGTATCTGATTATTTCTTTGTGGCCTGTTTCAACCCTTGTCCGTTTTTCAGGGAACACAAAAAAGATACAATATCAAAAATACATATCTGAAAGGACTGTGTTTTACAATAAGTAGGCTTCCATTTAGATGTACTGTATTGGTTTTGTTGGTACAGTGCTATGTTTCCAACAGAAGTATTTTAATTCAGAATGATACAAAATGAAACAAAATCAGAAATGAAACTGAATACATGAAAAACAAACCCTGGAATGACTGTTCAGATGCGTGTACTCCCGTCGCTTTCCACAAGGGGGCGTGCTAACTGTTTTAGCTCAACTTGACAGTTATGCTGAATAACAAAAATGGGAGGGAAAAAAAGGGGGACAGTGCTATTGTTCAACCACTTTGCCAGCTTGTTAACCAATTTACCTCCCGGTACTAGTTCTGTGTAGCTCACAGTTTGACAAGCTTCGTCCACTTCTTCATGGAATAATCAATATTCAAATAATAAGAAATGTACGGGCACTACAGTTTCCCAAAAATATCACAGGATAGAAGTTAAAAACAAACACACACAAAAAAAAAAAAATCCCCTTGTCCAGGGATTGCTAAAGTCCAACCCTGAAGACTATTCCAGTCCAGGATTTTGTTCCAACCGGCACCAGAGAAAAAGGCTCCTGAATACTTTTCTGCAGCCTTTTTTTTTTTTCTTTTACAAACTAATGAGTCCGTTTCAGAACTTCCCTTGTTTAAGTACATTCTTTAAATGACCAGGTCCCAGGAGTTTAAGTAACCGGGCCCCTGGCAAATCTGCTCTGAACCGCCCGCACTTACCACAGAATGAATAAGTCTGCAGGTTTACTAATAGAAACTGTTTACACAGCTATGAGAGGGGAATTTATTTGACATCAAACTCCTAGCTTCTGATCATTTAAAGAATATCCTTAACTGTAGGTAGAAATCCCGAGTGCTGGGTGCAGGGCAGTGCATGTTACAAGCTCTGTATTCATTTTCTGAAATAACAATAGTAAAACATTTTAAAAGCACTCTCGTGAGGGCTGGGTTGAATCAATAGCCTGCAGTAGAAAGGTCCTGAGGGCTGTGCCTGGCCATCCCTATTATATCCAGCTCAGCTTTCTGCTCACAGACCAGCCCCTCTCCCTCCTCTCTCCTCCACATCACTCGTCCCCGACAGGGATGTTCTCCTCTATGCGCTTGATGAATTTCATCCGGATCTCCGTCACGTTGTCTCCTCTCAACGTGTCCTGAGCAAACTTCACGTCCACAGCCATCTGCACCTGGAGCAACAGGACCACAGTCGTCAGCAGGGTGTGCACAACCCATCCCATGACCTACATCACATACACTTGCACCTAATGCTTTAAATTACTCAGAAGCGAGCCGATCAGCCCATGCCTGGGCAGTCATTATTGCACATGGTCATTACTGACCAAGTGGACCAAACACACTTGTGGAAGTGTTTCCCTTATAAAAGTGCACCCTAGTAAATGCATAGCAAAGCATGATAAAGCATAGGCAAGGCATGTAAAGATTAGCAAGGAATGAAAAAGCACATTAATAATGGCAAACTACAGCAAATGCACAGCATGGTAAAATGGCAACAAAGACATGCAGAAACATGGTGGTGAACCGTGTTTCAAAAGGTTTGTACGTTTGTTGATCACGATGATGATGAATGATCACATGCAATGGATAAAGAGGTTTGAGGGAAGGTGAACACAAAAAAAAAAAAAAACAATTGAATGAAGCACCCCCCGTCCCTCCCTCCCTCCCTCCCTCCCTCCCCTCACCATCTCCAGCGCTCCTCGCAGAACCCCGCACAGCAGGTTGGAGTAGATCAGGCCATTGTGGTTGTCCGGCAGCTCCACGAAGTCCACCAGGGGGTTACTCTCCAGTATGAGGGAGAACTCGTCCCCTGCAGGGCTCCAGTTGGTCACACTCGGGGTGATGCCCAGGTACATCTTGAACGCCACCTGATCAGTCGCAAAGAAGCGGGGAGAGCTATCAATCATAATCAATACATTACCGATACAACAGCAGGTACTCCATAACATCTGATCGATCTTAGAAACGGGCAAAGCCATTCATCAAGACCCTCTGAACCTCAAACACTTCAACAATCATATCATTGGAATAATAAAAACTCAAAGAGGTTCGACCAGTAGACAAGATTTTTCACAACAAGGATGGCACTAAGACTCCCTCGGCATAGCAGTTTGATCCATTCCTGGTTTTACAATGGGTTTAAATCAGACACACCTGAGCTTGTTACCTATGCACTGGGGCTAATCAAGCACATATTAAAACCAGCAATGCAATAGGAGTCTTATTTCCTTCCCTACCCCAATATCTATTTATTACTTTGATACACGTTTTATTTGTTTGTTCATTTACTTTCTAACTGTGCTTATGGCTTTGGATGATTTCCAGCATCGTTGAACCGGTCGTACCTTTGCAATAACGTCAGCCGTCTCCCGAAAATCATGACACCTTCCAACACTCGACCGTGCCAAAAAGTCTTCTATTAACCGCACGCCCATGTTGTATCCCCTGAGAGGAACACTTCATTAGTTCACAGTGTGTTGTGCTTTTTGTGCTCAGAATGTGCGCTACTATTGTTATTATTATTATTATTTATTTCTTAGCAAACGCCCTTATCCAGGGTGACTTACAATTGTTACAAGATACAACATTATTTTTACATACAATTAACCGTTTATACAGTTGGGTTTTTACTGGAGCAATCTAGGTAAAGTACCTTGCTCAAGGGTACAGCAGCAGTGTCCCCACCTGGGATTGAACCCACGACCCTCTGGTCAAGAGTCCAGAGCCCTAACCACTACTCCACACTGCTGGCCTTACAGCAGCCTAACCAATCATAGCACCGAACTGAAGTCGTCATGACCGGTCTGCTCAACCGCGTATGCTGAGAAATGCCTGTTCTGTCACCACAACTGGGAGGAGTTGTTCTCAAGATACAGCTAAAACTGTAAGTGTGACACAGACTGACACCTCTACTGTATCCCTGACATTGGGAATGTTCAAATACTGGCAAACTTCCACAGTACAGAGAACGAAAAGATCTAGCTTTCTAAGGAGAGTCATTCATCTATTTCTGTAGGTCAGTGCTGTGTTGCAAGGCATATTAAAAGATCACGTAAACTCACATCTTGTCCAGCTGTTTATTGACTTCTTCATCGTTTTCATAGTCCTTGCACAGCTGCGTGACCAGAGCTCCATAAGTAAGGGTAAACAGCTCAGAATTCTTGAAAAACAAATTAATAAATAAAAAATTCAGTGCATATCAGATTGTGTAGTCATGGTTACAGATATCCGCTTTCCATTATTTAGGGCTCCATTCCTTATTGGAAAATAGATTTTTTTATCCAACGACACCTTTTGGACCACAGGTAGAGCAAGTAAAAGTTACACGGAAAGTCGTATTTCGAAATTCTTTTTACCAGGAGTGAATGCGAAATACTACTTCTGGGAATTTTGAGAAACCAAATTAAATCAAGCAGGCTTGTATTATCCATAAAACAACAACAACAAAAATCAAATCTAGAAGAAATAGAGACTTTACTCTTGAAGTTTTCTAAAAATCGATTAATTCGAGCACGTGAACGATCAATTCATCTCAGATCTTAGAACTCCCACACGGTATACAGAATTATAGAAATTGTCTGTCTTCAAGGCATATTCGATTCTCCGCCAGTTTAAGCTTTTAATTGATTTGTAAACGTCAGCACTGGGGGGGGGGGATGAGGGAATCTAGAGATCAGTTAACTTCTTGTCATGAACCAGACAAATGTGCAAACCTACCATGAGATGCATAGATGCAGAAGGTGAAATAAATGGCAGATACCAAAGCTAGACAATGAGAAGTGGGCGAGAGGCAGACAAGAAAAAGAAGAGAGACAAACATCAGATCAGTGTAGCGACATGACATACACAGAGCACACAGCACAAGAGACTCCCATCGCATAGCAGTCTGAGACATCACAGGCTTTACTGCAAGCTTAACGAGACAGCAACAAAAAAAACTCATGCAGGACGGACCAAGTCACAGTAACAACCTGGAATGGCTCAATCTGGTGTGCAATGGGAGTCTTATATTATTTTCCAGTCCTGCAACACAAAGAGTATTTCAAACTCCAGATGATCTTTAAATGCAGTACAATCCAGTACAGTGTGTTTACGGGTCAGGAAATGATTATTGTTGTTGCTGTTTTACATCATTATAAATAAATAAATAAATAAATAAATAAATAAATAAACGTCACCAGTTAATGAAAATTCGATTATAATATTATAAACGCAGCATGAAAATAGACATACCACCGAACTGAATACACCAGCCACGACTGACGAAATGAAAACAGGTCGCGCTTGTCAGACACCACCAGACGAAACATAAATGCCAGCGATGCTAGCAAAGTGACAGCGTCGTTGTATGTGAAGTATTTATTTCGCATTTGTATCATACTGTGACAACTGCTGCTACCTTATTAACAACCCTGGCCTACAAACCCCACTGGGATTACCCATCTCAACCCCGCTGAAATATTTTAAACAACATGCAAAGCGGCACCCGCAATTACAAGTTGCCTTTCTGAAATGTAACGTCGTTTCTTTGATGAAATCAGCATTCATAACAACGAGCCACATGCATTATAAAACCTGCTGTTTCGATTGATTCACAGTCTGCTCCATCTAGCTCCCCCGTCAGAAGCATCATTTTTAATACAATAACATTGAGTATTGCTGGGTGTTTACCATTTTCTTGCCCTCTGTACCTCGGTTACCCTGCCTCGACATCCTGGCTTGAGTTTCGGCGATGCTATTGTACCTTTTATTTATTTAATTATGTACCTTTTTTGTAAACTAGAAGCCTTGTTGTGACACAAACAGACCTCACTATGGTATCACCAGTCAGTCAGCCGGTCCGGTTTCCTTGCAGGAACAGGAAAAGGAGGTTGAGTGCGCAAAGTGTCATGGGAGTTGTAGTCTTGCGTCGGTTTCCTTGCAGGAACAGGAAAAGGAGGTTGAGTGCGCAAAGTGTCATGGGAGTTGTAGTCTTGCGTCGGTTTCCTTGCAGGAACAGGAAAAGGAGGTTGAGTGCGCAAAGTGTCATGGGAGTTGTAGTCTTGCGTGGGACTAGAAGAAAAAAAAAACGAACTACAGGTACCAGAAGAGTTTTATTCTGAAGTATTGTGAGCTGGGAACTGTAGTTTCATCGAAGTCTGCAAAGGACAGGTGGTGATGTTGCCGCTATTCTGGCTGGGAGGTTTTATTTAAATACTTTTTTTTTTAACGTTACATGACGGCATGTTTGTACAGATTAATACAGTAGACGGTTGTAGTTAGTGTGTAATATAGAAATATAGTAAGTGCCATACTAAAGTTTATATTGCAAGCTAAGTAAACTCGGGCATTCACGCATTCAAAACAAGACTGTAAACGTGTAAAGCATGGTATATCGTAAAGTATAGTAAACTTTAAAATGAGTGTCAAATGTACTGTTGTAAACAGTAAGGATAGTAAAAATAAATCTATCCAACTGTACCCGTATCTTCGCTGTAGCTATAGGAATTATCAACACGATAAAAGGTAGTGAGTACCGTAATTTAGTGTTTTTTTTTTAATTGCTTTTATTTACCTATATATTCATCTTCAGTGCTTTAACATTGTTTTTGTGTAATTCTCACTGCATCCAGTAGATGGCACTATGGTTTCACTGGAAGTTACAAGGCCAGGCTAGAAAGATGTGCCACTAATTAATAACAACAATAGCGCCGTTCTGATGCCAGGAAAGTGTCACCTTGTGGATTTAGCACGGTGGAGTCAAGCTGCCCTGAAACTCACAGGTGTCTCTTACAGTTTCACAGAGGACGTGCAGACTGTGCTATACATAACCAGGCTTTTCCTAATTAATTATACTTGACCTATTTTTAATTGCAATAACTGAAGAGAGACTGGAGGGCAGTGAGTGGTTCCACTAACAGCATGAATGAACCCTGAGTCAAGCAATAATAATAATAATAATAATAATAATAATAATAATAATAATAATACTGATATCAAGATACTTTGGCTGATCTTGCCTACATTACACACACACACATCCCAACTCTGGCTAGAAATGTAACGTTTATTTCAGCGGCTACGTTTGCATGCAACCTTAAAATTGGATTTTATGGCAATGTTTTCACACGTGCATGACACCAGCAGCTGCATCACTTCTCGAAATGTTACATGTACAATGGATGTGTGCGTGACAGTGTGTGGGGCTAAACCCCCTAAACATTTACAGTAACTGAAGAAAACAAACAAAAAACAAGGAGCGCTTTTAGTTTGTTTTCATTGTTGTGTATTTTTCATGTTTTTTTGAAGCACAGCAAACCCATTCTTGCTGGAATCCAAACCCAGCATTCATCCTTTTATACACAAACAGTTCCGTCATACAGGATGGGGTTTACATTTTTACAAGCTTCTTAGTGCAAACACAGAAGAGTATTGACATTGCTAAGAAACGCACTGGAATCTTTTAAGTGTCCCCCTTAATCGTTCTGTCACCACATGCACACACAAAAAATGTCTTGAGACCACAGGGCATTGCAGAGTAAAGTACCTTCAAATGCCATTGGGATTGCGTTATTACACGGCCAGTAATGCTGTACAGTGAAGGCAATTGTTCGGATTAGTTCAGGGTTATGACTAGAGCTCCCAGACTGTCATTTGTTTCCACATCTGTCGTGAGCTTGTCTGGAGAATCCTAGCTGCCGGGCATGAACTATCTTCATTCTGCTCAAATCATGTGACAGTGTGTCTTTTCAGCTCAGCCAGTCCCTCCCTACTCAATGTAAGACAGAGAGGTCGGGGGCTGACGTAGGTGAACGGGTTGCATTGTCACATGACTTGAATGGAATGAGCAAGGCTGTTGGTACCGGCTGATTCTTCAGACAGTGAAAAATGATCTGAACTCTATATTGGATCAACGGAACTCAAAATCTCTTAAAGTGCAAAAATCAAAAGCAAAGGAAAGGTGAATTGAAATACATTTGAAACCTCTTTAAACATTGCTTCCCCCCTGTGCGATGGTCTTGTCTCAAGACGCATATGAAACAGTTTTTCTTTAGCTTAGGTAACCACGTGCACGCGCGCACACACATACACACCCATGCTCACGCTCACGCACACATGCACACTTGGCTACCATCGTTCTATCTGCTTGATCATTACACAGTTGACCCCACACCCTCTCCCCTCAGACAGCCACACAGCCGGTCCTCTGATGCTGCAGTTAAACAGGTGTGTGGATCAGCCGCCATGCATTCCCACAGTAACAGAAAATGCTGTCAAAAGCATAAAACAGGAGTCCCTGCAGGACAATACATCATATGCAGCTGGGAGAGGTCAGCCGCTGTTCGAGCTATATTTTGATAAACTGGACCTTTGGGGGACAGTAGCCATTGTGAAATATGGAGCTGAGTATCTCTTGTTTATCGGTGGTTGTTTTTGTTCCCCGTTCGCCCTCAAAAGGGTTTTTTTGTTTTTTGTTTTTTCTGACAGGAGTTTAACACAGCTTGCAGCATTCCTCTGCTACCAACATGCAACAGGCTATTTTTGGGATATGCCTCTTTTCTGCAAAGCCACAGTTTTACAGACTGGCGTGTGGCCCCTGGTTTAGGTATTGCAGCTCACATAGCTTTCTAAACGGTATTTTTAAAGGTGTGGTGAAGTAGACCCTTGGAAGCTGTTGTGTTATAAGTAGAAGTGGAATCCCTTTGACGATGGTTTATTTGATCATGTTACCAATCAGGGGTTGTATTTGGAACACAGTCTTGACACTTGGGCACCTACGCTGGAATTGTGGGCCCGCAGTTTGTGGTGCCGCGCCTCTGCTTCATTCGTTTTTACTGTAACACTTTAACACTTGAAATGTATTTGCTTACGATTGTAAGTCGCCCTGGATAAGGGCGTCTGCTAATAAATAAATAATAATAATAATAATAATACTGTGGAAATCACCGGGCTGCTGCCTAAGCATGTACCGTACAGACGGCTAATTAAAGTAACTCCGAAATCTGGAGGAGATTAAGAAATTTGTCAGGCCTCAGGAAGCATGAACGAAATAGCAATACTCAAAGGAGGCAACCAGAAATTTTTCTTTTTTTTTTAATGTATATTTGTTTAAAAGGAATCTAATTGAACAGTAATGGCCTCACTGGGAGATGTTACTGTGGTCCCGTCGTTCCAGACACTTTCCTCTGGACATCTGAGAAACTTTGGCTGCACTTACAGTAGATGTTTTTTAAATATAGTGTATGGGTTATGCATTGGTCTGAGTGATGCAAGGCATCTGAAAGCACCGCTAGCAATCTCTTCAGCCACCTTCAGGCCCTTCAACATAGACTCGTGTGTTCTGTTCACACACAGGGAGAGTCCTCAGGATATTGGACTACATTGATCTGCAGGTTAACTGAGTTTGCCAGTTCGATGAACAGTAGGATATGGAATATAATTAATTAAGTCAAATAAAATCATCAGTCTGAAAGTCATAAAAGACACCTCTTATAAAAGTGTACCACAGTAGTAAAAGCATAGCCAAGTGCAATAAAGCACAGTGAAAGCATGATGAAGCAGAGGGAAGCATTTCAAAGTGTAACAAGGTATGGTAAAGCATGTTAATAAGCTTGATAAACCAGGGTAAACTATAGTAAATGCATAGTGTAATAACCATGGGAAACACATAGTAAAACTGCAAAAATACAGTGCAAAAATACTGTGGTTAACTTTTAATAAAGGACAGATGGACTTGAAGTGAACAAGGACCGAAGATATTACATATTAGCATTGAAACAGTGGCCATTACCTGTTGCAGGCAATACTTAAAAGTGATATGCTGATCTCCGTAAAGGCTACAGTGTACCACTAACCTTTTCTGATAAGCATTGTACAGTACAGTGCATTGAATTTATATTCTTATGAGACTAGCGGGAACAGACAGTTAAACATACAGGATCAAAGCATGATGTGTACAACTATGTGAACACAGTGGCTGAACAGCAGCAGCTCAAACAATATCGAATCAGCCAAGCCAGAACGAGTCTGAACTCCGTTCAAAAGAAATGCTTACTGTCGTATTTAGGAGAGACAGAAAAAAAAAACCAAAAACAAATGATGTGTGTGTGAGTGAGTGAGCACTGTATCGGATTATTACACGCGGCGGTTTAGACAAAAGAAAGCAAACACAAAAAGAAAAAACAGGTTTTCTTTGGCAAAGGAGCATCGCCTGTCATCTTCAAATGAAATAATAAAAGGCATTTATAGCTAATGCAATCTGCTTTCTCAGCAATCTCGTAAAAAAAAACAACACACAGAGCTCTGAACAAGTGGGAACGAAGTCAGTGACTATGCCAGCGATTAACTCAGTTAGAGAGGCTGAGCGCTGTGACCAGGGACCATTGGCAGTACAGGATTAACAAGTCTTTTTTAATTTATCCAACACCTATTACACTTCTCGCCGGCTTTCTAATTGTGTAATGTAGTCAATGACGCCAGGGCCTAAGAAGGTTAAAGCTGGCTGTTTCAAATCCATTTGAGAATCGTAATTGTTGTAACAACAACTGGGAAAAGAAAAACTAAAGATTAATAACCCAAATGTATCAGCTAAACTTAGAACAATGACTCTGTTTATTTTAATGAGTAGGTTCCAAGAGTTCCAAGAAGTGTGATTGTTTCTGATCCCAGAATTTGTTTTTATTGTCGTGAAATTACTGCTGTCTGTTGCTGGTTATCTTGCCAGGACACTCTTGAAAATGAGGCTCGGTCTCAATGGGTTTGTTCCTGTTCTTAATTGTTTAATTGAACCAATTAAACCTCCATCCAGACCCTGAAGTAGATAATGATATCATTCTTCCTGTTAAACGTGGAGTTTAACACTTCCTTTGACACCTTTATAGCAGTTCATGTTTTATCATACAACAGTCATAAGCATGATGGACCAATGCTGTGGCATGGTTACAATGCTGAAGGCACATATTATGTCACTGTTCGTGTTTGTATTGGCTAACACATGTGAATGTGTTGCTGGGTTTATTGAAAACAAACCAAACAAGCGATACTGATATCCCAGGTCTTTCCCTAGGGTTCTGCAATATTATTTTCCAACACTGTTCCCATCTTGGAAACAAAATGTAAAAGTGTCAAGCCTGTGTAACTCAATATGTCTCTCTGCTGCGAGACGGGAATTGTTAGAATACAAATGAGACATTTTGTCAATCAGGACAGCAAGTTTGTCAGTCTTTCGCACCCCTCCTCCCCCAGCTCCGCTCTCCTGAAGGAGGGAGCCTGTTGTTCTCATAACATGATTGGAAGGTAATCTCTTCCCAGGTCACACTGAGCGCTCCTGGCAAACTAATCTGGAGGCCTCGAGCTTGCGAACCGGACAGTTTGGCACAACCAATAGCAAAAACTCTCCACAACATTTTTCTATTGACTAATGTCCCGTTTTTAAGATGTTACTGTTAAAGTAAGACATTGAAGGAAGCCTGTCTATGAGGCTTGAGATTACATGGGTATGATTTAACAATGTGACTACTTTGTAATCACTGGGTAATTACCAGTGGTTTGTTCTCTTACACAATATCCAGACAGTGTGAGTTCAGGCACAGCATAACAGTTTATGGGCTCCATTTTCAAAGCCTTGAATTCATTTCCTGCTTTTTGAAAGAATACATCTTGTTTACGTTACAAAATGAAAAAAAACCCAAAATGTTTCGAGAGTGCTTAAGAGTATATATAACACAGTTGCTAGTTCTAGTTTTGTAAAATGAACAAGTGTTTTACCTCTCAAAAAATAGGAGGTAAAGACTGGAGTAAATGCTTTGAAAATATGGCCCAGTATTTTATATATTAGATGCAACTGTTGTGTATTTATTAAAGAGGAGCGCACACACTGTGCATATAAACACTTTGGTGACTTATTTCATCTTTTTCAGATCGTTAGTTATTTTGCACAGCGCTGCTTCTAGTTGAGGAGCAGCGGTCTGTGAGTAGGAGCACATTGGAAAGGATGCTGGTATAGTTGAGATCATTATGGGGTGCATTTGAAAAGAAGCATATTGCTAACGGTTACCGCTGACAGGGACAGTCCAGCCGCCAGCTCAGAGCAGAAACACCCCAGAGAGCTTTGACTTTCAATTTGCTTTATCAGCGAAGTCAAATCTGTGCTTGTCAGCCCATATCCACATGAGGATAAAATCATTCCCCATTGATTTAACCCGTTACAGTGGTATTACAAGAGCTGTTATGTTATGTATACATGAGTGACCCCTGTTAAAATGGCTTTGTCATGCTGTGTATGTCTCTTCATGCTTCATCAAGGAGATTTTACAATCAAAGTGCAATGTAATCCGTACCGTAAGCAATCACTTTTTTTTTTTAAAGAGAGGGTAGGTTTTATTGTGATTCTGAGAAGCTGGGTCACAGAACATTAAAGCTACAAACCTCTGTTTCTAATTAAAGTCTTTACAGAACATGTTGCCATAAACCACATGGTCAAATGGAAAACATTATACACATGGTGTCATTCTGCCAGTGGGAAGTCAACACACAGCATTTACAGAACATTCTGGACTGCAGGAATTGATATGAAAGTGGGCTTGAGGTGGCCGGAGAGAGGAAGGTTACCACAGGGAGCTGATGCCTGACACTGCAATATGAATTTACTTGGATTTTAGTTGGAAGGAGAAGGGACTATCCAAATACCATTGCTGGTATTACAACACTGTAATGACATTGTAATAACAATGTAATGGCTTTGGCACTTACATAGTAACTACTATAAGTGTGCAGTTACATAGAAATAGCATGTTCCATGCAAAGTGCTTCACATCTCCACGTATTTACATACCATGCAAGAGCAGGAACCAGTAGCCGGTTACTACAATGTAATTACACAGCTATCCATTCCATGTGCAGGGAGTGCTTGGTGAGTCCGGGATCTGGGAGCCCCTGATACCCTGACCCAGGGAGGGCAGGGCAGTCACTGTGTGGAGGGTTGTGTTCTGGACATGGAGTCTTCATCCAGAGCATGCTTTTCCTGGCAGCTGTCTGCACAGCCCTCCCCTCTGAATGTGCACAGGAAAGCTCTGGCATGCCGCAGCAGGACAGAGAAAAAGTACAGCTGTTTCTCAGGAAGCTGAGCCATTGTACTTTTCCCCTCGAACGCAACTCCTCTGCATTCTTCTGTATAGGTCTAAATCTAATGGGATTAGGTCCAGACACAGCAGCAGCAGCAGCAGCCCCACTCAGAGAACATCCACCCACAGCTGTTCATAGTGCTGTGACTTACTTGTATACTGCCCTTATACAAGTTTACCATGGTATTTTTGCACAGTATTCTTGCACTTTTCCCATGCTTTTTCCATGGTAATACCATGTATTAACCATAGTTTATCCTGCTTTACCATGTGTATTAATATGCTTTACCATACCTCACTGTTCTTTACATCGCTTTCCTATGCTTTACCACGCTTTCACGATGCTTTATTGTGCTTTGCTATGCTTTTACTGTGGTAAACGTTTATAAGGGCAGAGCAGCGACTAGAGGCTGGGATCTGCAGTATCTATGAGCTTGCCGCACACACACTGTTTTGTGTAATGTTACCTTGTATTGATTGAATGCATTGATTGTTCAGAAGTTTGGATGTTTGTTGCTTTATAACCTGTTGAACTGATTTGAATATCTGTACACGCCTTCCTAATTGGATGATGAACAAAACACACACTTGTAGATTTGTGTAAGCGACTATTCTGAATAACCTCCATTGCAGTCTCCAAATTGACCGACCGTATTTGTAAAATAAAGGCTGTGATTGTGATATAGAATGCAGATCCGTTTAAAAAAAAGGTGAAGCACAGGTAAGCATTGTAAAGCATATTAAAAAACATGGCAAGCCAGGATAAACTATGGTAAATGCATAGTATAAGACTGGGAAAAGCAGGGTAATACTGTGCGTAATACTGTGGTAAACTTTTAAAAGGGTTTACTTAAAGGAATACTGTCCACTTCCTAATATTTAATACAGAACGTGTTTTATGACATATTTAATGAAGTTGTTTATTCATATACTGCTTAGATAATATATGCCACCTTTACAAGCTATTCCAGCAAATGCTTCTGAAGTTGAGGTGAGGGACCAAATTGTGCTTTGCACTGAAACATTGTGCACTTGCAACCTGTGCAACACTGATATGCTTCCCCACCTCACTTCCCCACAATCTAATGATCAAAATATGGATCTAAGCGGTAACAACAAAAGAATTATACAGAACACACACACACACGCACACACACACACACACACACACACACACACAACTGGATATTAAAAAGCCAAATAAAGGAAATATTAGGAAATATACCGCATTCCAAAAGTCTGAGAATCACAACTGTGTTGAAACACAAAGATGCTTGGGAACTTGGATTGTATGTTTATTATTTTAGTTTTATCGGTGTCATGAAATGGTTTGTTTACCACCTTTGCCCAGTTTACTAGTCTTCAGAGAACGTTTCTAAACGGGGCTCCACAGAGCAAGGAGCAATTGAGTCTGTACGCTGTCCAGCTTATAAGTGTGTTTAATAAAGGAATGGAAAGTTATTTGTTTTTTGTTGTTTTTTGTTTTTTTAAATAACATATTTAACGTAATGAGTGATAATGTTACAAAAACCTATTATAACATAATTAATATACATTGATGCATTATGGTTTGTTGATAACAGAACCTTAAACTAGTTACCAGATCTTAACCATCTACCTACCTTAACCATCCCCACCATATCTTAAAATACATATCATAGCTGGAGAATTCCATAGCAGGCACTTCCTGCAATGACTCTTGTCAGACACTAGAGAGGGGCTACGAATGCCACAGTCCCCTCTAGTGAGGTCAGACGAGACTGTGTGACTTATCCCAGTTCCTCCCCCCCATTTCCCCAATAATCTTGTTCTGATTTGGTGTACGTTTTAATGGCTCGCTCACAACCCCTTAGTCCCCCAGGCCCATTCCAAGCCAAGGACTCCAACAGAGCTTCTCATTATCTGAGGCTGTGTATCTGTGTCTGTGGCAGCAGTGCTGTGTGGGAAAGCAACACTCTTGAGGGTCCAGAGAGCAATGCAGGCTGCAGACAGCAGCAATCAGGAGCTGTGGGTATTTAATCTTCATAACTGTGGTATGTGTCTAGTGATCTAAGTATATATATATATATATATATATATATATATCTGTTGTGGGATTCCCTCCTTAGAACACAGCTCTCTGGTCAAAGTCCTGTATTCATGCAGTTGCTTGGTTGTATGGTTTTACCCGCAGAGAATGTTCAACTATGTAGTTGAAACACTGGTAGAAAGAAAGATAGAAAGATAACATGTACATATGGTCCACGAACTATAGATGAGAGGACCTGCCTAAAGGCAGGACAGGTCTAATGCATTCAGTTTCTGTGTGCAAGGGCAAAGGGTTTCTATTTGTGATAGCAAGGGAAAGAGCTGGTGACCTTGGAACTGAGGTAGAGTTCCTTTTTTTGTCATTACATAAAACTGGAAAAAAATTGGCTATTTATTTAGTAGAGAAACACGATTACACTTCACAATAAACAAATACGTTGTTTTTTTTAGGAGCTACTGTGGTGTCAATTCATAAAGCATTATTAGCCAGTGTTTTGTCATTTATTTTATTGCCATTAAAAAAAATATATGAATAAATAAATAAATACATAAATAAATTAAGGTGCACTCAGTTGTTGATTAGATCTGGCTTTGACTCACATAAGCCCCAATATTTATTTTTTTTTGTACATCTTTCTTTTTTTACCCAGCGCCACTTGAAATATTAGACATCCACCGATCCCTGCCCCTTATTTTGGTCTGGGGTGTGAAATACTTCTTATGCCATCCTAAATAACACAGCTGAGCTACTGTGGCTGCAAATGTATTAACACGATCTTGATGCTGGTCTTATCTTCAAAACCCTCAAACACTCACTCACGACTCCCCAAGTAAAACTACACGAGACTCCGTGGAGTCAAATGTTCCGGATAATGTCAGCACTGTGTTATCTTTGTGCACGCTTCAAAGAGCGGGAGTAATGCTTGGAACACAGAAATGTTGAATTCCAGTTCTGAATGGGCCTGGCCTCTTGATTCCGCTACAATCTAGGAGCTGAACTCAGCCACAGAGTACAGAGTTGGAGCAAGTAGCCAGAAGCAGTCCTGAAGCCTCTGCGATAGAGAGGGGGGAGGCAGGAAAGCTCCAGAGTGTGAGCCATTGCACGGATCTCTCTTTGCATTTTTGTGGCTTTCTTCTTTAAACCAGAAGAAGAGGGAAAGGGGAAGTTGCAGATTGACTCAGCACTTAAGACAGCCCAGGCATTTACAGTACCCAGTCACAGTCAGATTCACTACACAGAACTTCAGGGACAGAGAGAGGCAAAGGGGCGACTTTAGAGCAGTTTATTAAAAGAAAAAAAAAGAGGAGGGGGACATTGCTTCCTGCAAAAGCAACGTGGGCCCTAGCTATAGGAGGGATAGGAAGCAATCCAGTTCCTTATCCCCTCAGTCCAGCCACATAACAAAATTCTTGGCAGCCTCTGTGCAGCAAGCTGTCATAAAACACATGTCAGCGCAGCGCTAGAACAAGAGCTAAAGAACTTTGGGAAATAGAAACAGATTCAGGCAGAAGCTTAACAGAGCGTCTTGCTACGAGAAGAGGGAATCATCTTCCAGAAAGTGCGGCAGTTGGATTTTTTTTTTGTTTCTATATCTATATAAAGAGAGAGAGAGAGAGAGAGAGAGAGAAAGAGTTCTGTCACCTTGCATGATGGCACGGTTTCTGATCTCGGTCCTGATTGGCCGGTTTGCTGTGGTGATCCTGGCTGTGATTGGCTTGTCAGCACCGGCGTTGGCGGCGCCCGCTACACGCTCAGAAAGACGGCATCACCACCGGCTCCAGCACGGGCCCTGCAGCTACACCTTCCTCCTGCCCGAAGTGGAGCACTGCCGCCCCGCTCCGGATTTCCATGTCTCCAACTCCCTGCAGAGAGATTCCCCCTCGCCCCCCGCAGCGGAGCAGCACTGGACAGCCAAGCGGCTGGAGGAGCTGGAGGGCGTGATGGAGAACAACACAGAGTGGCTGCTGAAGGTAGGGGGTGCAGTTTCTCTTTTTCAAAGCAACAGTATGGTTGAGGAGGTATGATGCAGAGTGTGATTGTGATGTTATACTTTCTGCATTGAGGTCCATTGTCGTTCAGGTCTTTATTCCAATGAGATAGTTGTAGCTATACATGTGGGATTGCAGTTTAGTGACACATAAAACAAACGTGTTTATCTCATTAAAGCAGATTCTGAGTCTCTATTAGACCGGACCAAACCGGTTCAATTGGACTGTGCACATGAACTGAAGCCATCGCCGAAGTGCATGCTGTCTCAAGCTACGGTACTTAGGGTAACTTGGCAAAGCAATAACCTGTTAAGTCATGTTACAATAACAGAATGTCAGGAACTCTCAAGCACATGTTTGTTCTCCTGATTGTAATCATCCCCTGCTCCTGCAGCACACGCTCACACACTTGGCAAGTCGGGGAGGTGGGGGGGGGGGGGTCTTCAGGGTAATCAGTGTGGAGCTTGTCTTTATTCAGGCAGCAGATTGATTATTCCAGATAAGGTATTGATGTCTTTCCTGCATCTGCAACCCACATGCATGTATAGTACCCACATGTGCTGAGTATCTACTCTTGGAAAGCCTGTTTGCGGTAAGGTCTCAAATAAAGACTTAATTAGTTCCTTCTGCTGCAGGGTGAAAAAAGCTTTCAGCACCTTGCAGCTGATATAATGTATCTCTCCCAGGCAGGAAACAGCCTCGCTTTGAAGCGCTGCACATTCCCGCGCATGCCGCAGACTGGCTCTGTGGGTTGTCTTCTCCACTTTAACCAAAGCCCTGGCATTCAATCACTTTGGCAGTTTGTATTTGTCTGGAAAGCCGGCCTGTGTTTACTGTGCGGAGCCTTGTTTATAAACCCTTCTGTTTTCTTATTTTGATTCAGTTTTTTTTTTTTTTTACTGGGGATGCTGAGGGAATTAGGGTGCATTTTTGTAAGAAAGAGACAGAGTGTTCTAATTATTAAGCCAGGGGAAATCTGTATCAAAGCTCCAGCACAGGCACTGCTAAATAACTCACTGGCTGCTTGACCTTATGGGAAAAATCCCTTGACTTACTCTCTCTGCTTTGGTCCTCAGTACACTGATGGATTGCAAATATCACGAAAACAAGAGGCTGCAATCGGCATCCTTTGCAATCCTGCGAGGTGCTGTTCTGTATTATTCTTAGGGTCAGATTTATGAACCCTTTCCTCCACGACTACATTGCGGCAGGATAGTGCTTCAACACACTTGATATAAACCTACTTGGCCGAAGTTTCTTTAGTTTAATCCTGATCTCTATAAGAATCTCAGTTCAGTAGACAGACGCTTCATGCCTTCGTCAGCGCAAAGTATCATTTCCTAAATTGGATTAAGTACACGAGTGAGTTTGCAGGCAGTCCAGCTCAGCTAAATATATAACTACAGACATTACCATGAGCTGCTTGTCATCGTTATCAGACTGTAGCGCTGATCTGTTTTGACAGTGGGCTACGGAAGCTGTCAGATCAATACACAGACATGCAAATAAACACCCTCACACACACACACTCCAGAATTGTTATTACTTACAGCTCCCCTGCTCATTTTGACTGAGTGAAAGCAGAGGCTCCGGTGTAAAGGAACGGATGCTCAGCAAATCATAAGGAATGTGTTGAGCTACAAAACGCTCAACAGGATTCTTCTGCTGCAAGGTGCAGCTCAGAGTACTGTACGCTTGGCCTGCGTGCACTTTGTGTATTATTAATGATTCCTCTTCATTTCTCTTCAGCCGGTAATCACAGAGGAATGGTCAACATAACACCTTAACAAATCACAATGAATACTCTTGGTTTTTGTCAGACTATATTACCTTCGAGGGGTGAAGTATGTTAAGTGTGGCAATCGAGTTGTGGGAAAAAAACTATAATCTAAAATCTATCTATCTATCTATCTATCTATCTATCTATCTATCTATCTATCTATCTATCTATCTATCTATCTATCTATCTATAATAGACTTATAAATCTCCCCTATATACATTATATTGCAGTGCACAGAAACACAAAGTTACTTTTGTTCATCTTAGTTCCTAATTTTAATCATATTTAACTTCCAGGCTTCAGCTTTCACATTTGTGAAAAGTCATTTCCAAGCTGCCGTCGATGTCAGTGTAGTAAAAATAAAACTGAAGCATGGACTCAACAAGTGGTAGACTTGATTAGTGTTGTCTAGTGGCATGCTGATAATATTTTGACGATAGGTTCCTGCAATGCTAACAGCTGCCTCTGCGCGATACAGACCACACGTTTCCCCGTCCTAGCCATATCTCAGTTTGTGGAGGAAAGATCTGTGAGTCCAAACTTTCTATCTTGACAGTGACGCTGTATTCTGACACTCCCGAAAGGACCAGCTAACGTCATTTTAAACTCATTTTCTGTGAGTTTGGAGTAATGATCTCCTTCAGGCATTGTTGTGTTTAATGCTACAATCCAACACTCTAGCACAACTCCCCAAAGTGTTTTTTAAACTATAAACTTGTTTAATCTCATAAAAAATATATAAATACTACACACTGGAGCCAATGCATCTGTTGTATAAACCTCTCTTTGCTTTATTCTGTTGAGACTAAGTTTCTGAAAGTTATTGCAATATCATTATAAGAACGCTGCTGTAAAACATAATGAAAGCGTTTGTGTGTAGTTGTAGGGCCCAAACACCCAACTGTAAAATTCTTAATCCCAAATGTTAGTAAAGTTTGATCAGAAAACAGGGCTCAGATGTATTTCTGTGCTTGTATGTAAATAACGTGGTTATAATTTGGATTACGAGATCACAATCTAATAATGCTTTCTCTGCTCAACTGCAGTCAAATGCATCTCATCCCACACTTGTAACCTCAGTAAGTGTTTCGATTTGGTTTTAGGAAAAGATGAGACAGCCATTCCATTAGTCATAGACATAAAATGTGTTGTTCTCCTTGCTCTTAAACTTTAGCATATTTTCTAAGGCTAGTGTGTCGCCTTAATGTTTAAAATTGCGATGAACAGAGCTAAAGCTTTCTTGTCTAGGTTCCATGACCATCCTTACGACCCGTGTGATTTCCCTGTTTCATTCTGCTATTTAATCAGAATACCAGTCCAGATTCCTTAACACACCGCTGTGTCAAAATCTTTTAAATGAATGTCTCTGGAAAGTTCGATCGAGTGACAGCGGCATTCAGTCAGGGAAATGCACGGTCCGAGTACCGTATATGTTGATTGAATTCCTCCAGCGAAAGGAATTTTATTTTAGAATGTGTTTTTTTTTTTTCATTGGCAGCTGGAGAATTACATCCAGGACAGCGTGAAATTGGAGATGGTGGAGATGCAACGCACTGCCGCCCACAACCAGACCGCTGCCATGCTAGAGATCGGAACCAATCTGCTGAGCCAGACCGCAGAGCAAACACGCAAACTCACTGACGTGGAGATGCAGGCAAGGCAGCACGCTTACTGCACTGAGAAGGAGGGGTTACACTTAAAAACCATTAGGAACGAGTTATTGAATGTTTTGACATGGAACAAGAATTGGTAACCGCTCCATTTAAACAAGGCAATATTTATATATATATATATATATATATATATATATATATATATATATATATATATATATATATATATAGTACCTAATAAAGTAAAGCATTACCTTTGAACTTGGCTATACCATGTTGATTTTATGATGGGAGAGATTAATAGATATTGTCTATGCTGAACCAAGATGATATATTTGTCTTCACGTTGTATTGAATCTCATGCCCCAGTGCTTCCCCCTTTTCCATGCAATGTTTTAAGTGTAAACACACTGGTTTTTCTAATAGTCTCTAATGCAAGTGTAGCCAGCAAACATAACTGCTGCACCTAAACAACTTAGCAACTGTTGTTTCAGAACAACTGTGACTGTTTCCCTTTTGACAGTCGTCCATTGTATACAGGTAGCCAATCCTGTCTAAATATTTGCACATTAAGCTCTCATTGTTTCAAATATTAGTTTAGCTGTGAAAGCAGCGTAGATCTCCAAACAAGGCTTGTGATAACAATAGCAACAGAGTGGGACGTCGGCTGTGGTTTTCACGATATAACCGCGAATTGGAATTGATTGGAATGGTACAGAGATTATTACTGTGGGTGAAATTGTGGGCCAGACCTGGATAGGATGCATTGAGACAGTTCATACAGAAGAGCTATGGGCATAGCAGTCTCTGTCTGTCCATGCAGGTATGAAGACTCTTATGTTGCTGCAGGGATAGAAACTCCAACTTGTCCTTCTGGGTTTCAGAACCCCCCCTGTTTTGGTGCATCATTGAAATCTGAGCAATCAGGCCTCTGTTAAATGTGCTGTGAACTGATGGCACTTATCACAGCATGAATAAGCCTCACCTGAGTTTGCAGGTTTGACTTCGCAGCTATAAGAAATGAACCCTGTATTAAACAGGCCTGACTCCTCATACCCAGAGCTTCTGATCATTTCAATAATGTGCTTCACTGAAGGTGGTTCTGAAACCCAGGCACCGGTGTGAGTTTCTAACTATGTTTCTGGTTCCCCAGATGCTCAATCAGACCTCCAGGCTGGAGATCCAGCTGTTAGAAAATTCCCTATCCACCAACAAGCTGGAGAAACAGGTCCTGCTGCAGACCCAGGAGATCACACGGCTTCATGACAAGAATGGGTGCGGAGGGGCTGGGGATCAGACAAGCGGGACACTTTCATTCAGTTTCAGTTTTCTTTCTAATGAATTTCATAAGCTCAGAATACACCTCAGCACATTTAGGAATAGCGTTAATGGACTACAGTTAGCAACAAGTTCAATCTGTAAAGAAGATTGTTCCAATATATAACCTCTTCGCAGTCATTATTCACGTGATAAAATTGAACGACACAAATGTCCTAAAAAAACAAAACAATGTGCTGCTAAACCTTCTACAGGCTGTCAATGCAACGCGCTACAATGGACAACTGTCAAATAAATAAATAATAATGCAATAATAATAGACCGTGATTAAGTATTTTACCTGCAGATGCAATTCTTTCTTGCCAGCTTTGGTGATTTTCTTATCTCAGGTTGATTAATCAGGACTCCTCCTCCAGTGCCTTAAGCAGCAGACCACTCCTGGTCCCATTGCTTGCTATACCACTATCCCATGTGCTAAAATAAACTTACAAGCATTTCGTCATTAATCAGTGTATGCGTACTGCCTGCATGACAAGTTACCTGTGCAAAAGGTGTATGACGTGTCTAATTAAGCTCACACCAAAAGCTTCAGTGGCTCTTACATTATACCCTGAACTTTACTTAAAACAAATGTTCTGAGGAGTAGTATCTTCATCCTTTGCTCTGCCCTTCTTGCCCTGTATCATCCTCTCTCTCTCTCTCTCTCTCTCTCTCTCTCTCTCTCTCTCTCTCTCTCTCTCTCTCTCTCTCTCTCTCTCTCAGTTTCCTGGAGCAGCGGTTTGTGGCGATGGAGGAGCGCCACAGCCAGGAGTTGCAGGGGCTCAAGGCAGAGAAACTGCAGCTGCAGGACCTGGTGGCACGACACAGCAGCTTCATCACAGAGCTGGAGAGGGAGCTGGGCAGCGCCACCTCCAACAGCACCCTGCTGCAGAAACAGCAGGCTGCCCTCATGGACACTGTGCACCAGCTGCTCAGCATGATCAATCAGTGCAACGGTCAGTACAGCGGAGAGATACAGGGGAGGGGAATGGGGGAGAGGGGTGAGAGAGGAGAGAGAAGGATAAGTCTTGAGAAAGCAGTCACTCCAAAGTCAGGACAGACGGACGTACAGACATGGATCTGTGTAGGGATGAAGATGTAAGGTATACAGTAATGCAATAAACATTAATTTAAAAAAAAAACAGTTTTTGATAATGTAAAGGAGCAGATCAATTTCGTTATATCTTGTAACCACAGCAATCAACAGCCAGTATTTATGACCATTAGAGCAAATAAAAAACCTTTCTCACACTGCAGTTAGCCGTTCATTCCTCCCTCTAAACCCTCCCCGGCTTTGCTCTAATGAAAACCACATGGAGAGTAAGCCATGAAGACAATCAGTGCTGTTGTTTGCAGGTCTAAACATAGTCTTTGCTAAACATGGGATCAGCAAGTGCATTCTTATATTTAGATCAGTGGTTCAAAAGTCTCTTGGCTTGTCCAGTTCATGGACAATATACTGGAGAATAAGTGTTGCACAGAACAGCAGGACAACTGAGCAGGTAGCAACAGGAGACCACGGTGAAGAGGGTACGGTTGACCTTACAGAGGTGCTGTTGTAGCATGTTTGTCTGACATACATGTGTCTTGCATCACTGGGATTTTCAGGTTCATCAAAGCCATGACATTCTTGCAATGCCTGTAGATTTTCATGATGCCGCTGCATTTCTGGACAGTATCCTGGTAGAGTTCCATATAAGAGACAAGACAAGCCTTTGATGTTCTGCAGCTGCATGTCAAGTGCAATTGCTCTGCACTGCATACTTTTTTCTGCCCAGCGCATCTGTCAACTGATTGGTCACTTCCGATTCCATCCAGCAGCTAAGCCCTCCTTGTTCCCTGTAGAGATCTCCATGCCGCCCAAGGAGGAAGTGCTCAGGTTTAAAGACTGCGCTGAGGTTTACAAGTCCGGGCTCACGACCAGTGGAATCTACACACTGCATTACCTGAACTCCACAGAAACGGTCAAGGTAAGCAACGGCACTGTTTGGATGGTCCCACTTTAGCTTGCAGGTATTATAAGGACAAACACATAGCGGTATTGCCTAGCAGTGAACGGTCAAATGACTAGAGCCCTCTGAGATCACTCAGCACTCAATAGTAACAAGAAATGTCTTCTTACATCACAGGTTTAGTCGAACAGATATTGCCATTGTGTCCCACAGCCTCCAATATAAGTCTATACTTATTGGTATATTGTGGTTGGTTTGTCTTTTTGCTCTCAAAGCAGCATTGCTGACTCCTTTACTAAGTGGGTCTAGGCTCTAAGTTTATGATGAATGTTTTTCCTTGATTTGTTGGTTATCTATTCCAAGTCGTGCTGAAAGTCTATATGATAAATTGGTGTAATTATGCTGAAAAGAAGCAGCTGGCCCCTGTCGACGTGTTTAGTTTACTGTACATCCATCCGGGCTGAGGGCTGGGAAATTAATCCCTCTATTTGGAATACTGACCATAACTGACCAACTTAATTAAAGAATTCCTGGGTCCAACCTCCTGGGCTTTATAATTTTGTTTTGAAATAAGGTGACAAACCTTTTCAGAAATGTAAACAAAAAGTTTCAACACCGTGTTCCTTTACCTCCCTGTAAGAAAACAGAGCCCTTATTTTTCACTTTAAATTCCTGCTGCCATTGCCATGCGTTTCCTTGCTGACGATGCTTATATACTGTATGTTTGTAATCAAGTTTTGACCACGCTTCCAAATACTTCTCTGTGCTTTCACTGTAGATTCTCATAACGTTTTATCGATATTTTCCCACCGTTTTTGTGACATTGACGCAGTCAAGACTATCTGCAAATTGTTGACAAAAAAGTCAGCAAATGTCAACTGACGTTGCTGTTGTTTATCAAAAATGATGACCATAATAAGCATTCTTCTACCTGTTTCATTACTAAGTCTTAGTTCTATTGGGTGCCAACAACCTAATCCAGAAGCTTGTTTTATTTGTGTTTGTTTAGACATAATCTTGAGTAGCCCCTGATTCGGTATGGTTCAGGTTTCATTGTCATGCACACCCTCTGATAACCAAGATCAGCAAAAAAAAATACAGAGGGAATTCAAAAAGCTCAGTGTTAAATATTTCAATAGGATTACTGGTGTGGTCTTAGTGCAAGTTTCCAAACCTGCCAGGCCATTGGTTTTATGGTAATAACACTAGGGGGGTATATTGACCGGGGTCTTGCGTCCCTTTCAATTGCAAGGGTTCAAATACAGTCTTCTTTCCACCTGTTCTGTAATGAAAAGGCATGACTTGTTACAGTTAGTAAGCTCAATAAAACATGTTATAATCTCTTTTTAATGTAATTACACCTGCTTTAAATTCTCAATTAACTTTTAAATAAAAAAAGAAGACTTTTCCCATAACACATGCCCCTTAAACAAAGATATAATGTATAACTTAAATGAAGGGGCAGTTTCAACACAACTTAACTCTACTTTTCCACTTTGCACTTTCATAATAACAAACGGGTTTAGAGATACATTGAAATGCATCGCTTAGTTGATCGACACTAGTTACACTTTTATTAAAAACAAAACACTTTGACAATATGCCCCTGTTTATTTTGGTGCAAAATGAGAATAAAATGGGAAATAACTAATGATAATAACACTATTATTAGCAGCCTGAAACAAATGTGATCCAGACAGCGTCCCTGCGGAATATTCCAGCAACTGCCAGTGAGCCGGTGACCAGCTAAGACTTGGGAATTAGAACAAATATGTATACTGGGCACCCAGCAAGGAAATATAATCCTGGACTAAGCAGATTCATTTTGGAGAGCATGCAACAAAGTTAAGAACTTAACAGTGAAACAGATTTGTTCACGGAATGTGTTTTGCTGGAATTGCTCTTAGAGATATCCCATGCTATTTTTATTTTTCTTCCCAGGAATAATTCACAAGTCAGATGTTTTTTTTTGTTTGTTTTTTTAACAGATAGTCAGGAATGTGACCGCCTGTGGTTCAGAAGAGTTTCACAATCGCACAATTGAATCAACTCAATGGCATTTCTCATAGGAGCACCCTAATTTGACCTTGCGTAACCAAAACAAGAAAACAGTAACTGAATCCTTCCAATCGCTTATAAGAAAAATATAATTTGCTTTTATTTGAAGATAATAGGGGAGCCCCTGCTGACTTGTTATCATGACATGTTACACAAATTGGACCCAGCGTGAGTGACCTATGTTATTATAAAATAATGGGGTGCTGTTGAATGTCAAAAAAAAACTTTCTTTCTTTCTTTTCTTCCCTATTAAACACTCAATAGTGCAAAATACTAAAACAAGAATTCAATGACAAAAGTTTTTTTTGACCATTTTAAGACTTCTAGTCTGAACATTTGGCATTGAGTTTTTCGTACTTCTGTGTATACTTGATTTCGTTTCTTTTAGTCTTACCTTATGATTCTTATTGATCACTGAAGACATTGAAAAAGACTTCCAGTCGAAATGTTTGTCACTGAATTTATTAGGTTTCTAATAAATTCTAAATTCACCTCTATTGAGTGTTTTATAGCTGTGGATCATCCCTACATTCTGGCGATGGGGCTGGTCTGATCCTCACCCACAGTACACACTTCCCTGAAGCTGCTCTTGTCTCTGGTTTGCTGTTCATTTCACGCAGGTTTTTTGTGACATGGAGACGAGCGGAGGAGGGTGGACGGTCCTTCAGCACAGAATGGACGGGGCAGTGGATTTCCATAGACCCTGGAAAGATTACAAAACGGTAAGAAATTCACAACCAACCCGCTAGTGAAAGGTGGCCCCAGAACACTGAACGGTGTTGCACTGCAACCCTGTTAATCACACCCAGTGCCCTGCAGAAGTCCAGTTCAATCACAGTTGATTGACTGAGAGTGGGTAATGACTGACTGGCTCTGAACTTTCCCTTGGTTCCTTGACATGGGATGATTTGATAAGCAGCAGGCGCTCACATGTCAAACTGTTATTGCACCTGTGATCTCTGTTTTGCTGATAATGTAATTTGGCACACCTCACCATGAAAGAAAAACAAACCCAGCGAAGAGGAACTGATTGTAGGATAGCGTTGTTTGCCCTGGCTGGGATGACCCCTGCTGTTTGGAAAAACAAACCATTGGAAAGTGGCAAGGAGGAATGTCAATGATTGGCATGTTGAGAAATTGAGATTCTCTCTTTGTTATTATTATTATTATCATTATTATTGTTATTATTAATATTTTTTTTTTCAATGAGAAGATATAATTTCCTACCTAAACCTCTTTGTGTGTGTGTGTCTGTCTGTGTGTGTGTTCGTGTCTGTGTGTGTGTGTGTGTGTGTGTGTGTGTGTGTGTGTGTGTGTGTGTGTGTGTGTGTGTGTGTGTGTGTGTGTGTGTGTGTGTGTGATGTAGCCTCAAATCTCAGAACACTGAAGACCTTGATAAAGACTTCCAGACAAAAATGTTTATCAAGAATGTTCCTTGCTTTTTTTTTTTTGTTTTTTTTACTATAGTATTTAATAAATATGCAAACATCTTAACGTTGTAGATTACATTTACTTTATAGGGTTAGGAAACTTAAATTATGTCAAACATTGTGCTTACAGTATATTATTCATCCAAGGAAGGGGTAGGTCTTTAAAAACTGTGAAAGTAGGGTTAGGGTTATGGTTAGGGCATATTAGGGTTATGGTTAGGGCATATTAGTGTTATGGTTAGGGTTAGGGTTAGGGTTATGGTTAGAGTTAGACCTAAGTCTTCAGAACAGATATTAATTTGTACCTTGTCTTTAGTGTGAAAGCAGGTTTCACACTGCAGTCCGCTTCAAGAGAGTATTACAATGTCATTTTCTTAAAGCTAATACAAAACAATGGTTTGAATGGGGACAGAAATAAGTGGCAGAAACATGAAGGCAACACATTCTTTTAAGGCTCTGTTATAAAGGATCAATAATGCAACTAAGCCATTTTCTAATATGAAATATCTAACATATATATGTAACACTTGGTTTTGTGTGTGGATGGCGCAGGGCTTTGGGGATTCCTCTGGAGAGTACTGGCTGGGAAATGATTTCCTCCACCAGGTGACGAGTAGCGGAGTGTACACCCTGCGCATCGTTCTCAAAGACTGGGACAACAACGAAGTGTACTCCCAATACGACCACTTCCACACCGACAGCGAGGAGCGCAACTACAGGTAAGGAGGAGGGCAGGAGAGAGAACCTACAGTTCCTGAAGGGGCTATATGGAGATGGAGCAGGCATCCCTTACATTTGAAGGTGTTTTGCATTTTTCCAGTTCGTTCGAATGCTCTAACTGCACCGCAGTTCAATCGCCCGTATTTCTCCCAGCTGAATCCGAGCAATAGAATCCAGGCATCAGAAGTGTGAGTGAGATCTCTCTCGTGTGACGGAAAAAGTCAGCACATGATCCTGCCATTGATTCCAGATACCCTGCTGCTGGCACAGACCCTGTGTCCTTAAGCCATGCTAAACAAAGCGACACCTGCAACTCGTTATTGTAATTGTTGTAATTGTTGAAAATGCAGATTGATTATAAACACAGGCCATAATAATGCTCTTGCAGAGAAGATGGAATTATATATCTATATATAAAAAAAAAAAACTTTACCCTTTGCATTCCATAATCCCTTGTCTCTGGCAGCGCGTGGGGTGCTGAGCAGTACCGAGGTGTGCCAAAATACCATACCAGCATCTTTTTCCATTGTGTATTTAATTTGTGCAATATGTTAAGAGCTTTTCCTGGGCCTCCAGCACTCAGTTCAAATCCCATTTTAAAGATATCTCTTGCCAAGATGTTTAACATTTAATATCCTTTTTTTTTGTTTAATACCTACTGTGCTGCTGTGTGGGCTTCTTTCTGAGAAACACAAGTGAAGACACTTTCCAACAGCCAATTTGTGAACACACACAGTTTTTTCCAGTTGCTTGAAGAAGGCATTAGCTGATACAATTATCTACCTAATAATCACAGAGCCTTAACAAGGTGTGCTTTAAAATGAACAAATGTCAACTCACATGTTAAGCAGTAGAAGCATTACTTTATGTAAAATGTCTTTACCAACAATTGAACTCTTCGCTGATGACAGTTCATATGCACTTAACATTCATTCATGATACACTTCACACTGGTTAATAGTGTACTGGATGGCGTTCACACGTTTTGCAAAGGTGATGTCATTAAACCACATGCTTGAAAAGGGTGTTTGTTAGACCGTGATGTTAATGATGCTGTTAATCTTCTCCAGTTGAATTAACTGAGTAAGATCCAGGGTTGATAACATGCACATGAGTGGAATGTAAACCCATGCGTGCCTCTTGCAGACTCCATGTGAAGGGCTACAGTGGGACGGCTGGACGCACCAGCAGTTTAAGCCACTCAGGGACCGAGTTCAGCACCAAGGACAGAGACAACGACAAGTGTGGCTGCAAGTGTGCCCAGATGGCCACTGGAGGTAAACAGCCACCTAAATCCTTCATTTCAGCATGTCACTTAAATGTCTTATATTGGATCCTGTATTGGATCTTACCGTATATTGACTGAACTCCTTTTAAAAGGGCAGACGGCATACTCTCTGTAAATCAGTGCTAAAGCCTTGTTTGCATGTCAGCAGTAACTGTTCCCAATGCAAATCGAATCAGTCTGTGCTCTACCCTGTTTTAATATTAGAATATTGTTTGCTTACCTGAGGAAAGACTCCTCGTAGTAACCCAAGGATAATACAATCTGGGTAACACTGTAAGCCTTGTGGAGACTGCCTTACCTTCTTCTGTCTCTGTCTCCCATGCAGGCTGGTGGTTTGATGCTTGTGGTCCCTCCAACCTCAACGGGATCTATTACACCGGCAACACCAACACGGTCCGGTACAATGGGATCAAGTGGTACTATTGGAAAGGGCCAAGCCTGAGCCTCAAAGAGACCACCATGATGATCAAGCCTGTGGACTTCTGAAGTGTGGAAGGACTGATTCTCTAATCTCTGGACCTGAGGAAGGTGCCGGACTTGTGTGAAGAACGGCATACACGGGGCTAAGCCGAGCAGGTGTGGACGTCAAGGGGTGTTTAAAAGGACATTATATAACAGTGTGTCCACACTGGAAAGTGGACTTTGAATCATCATTAGAGCTTTTATAGGACGATGGAGGGATTCTGTGTATGTATTTCAAATGTATTATTATTATTATTATTATTATTATTATTATTATTATTATTATTATTATTATTATTATCATCAATGGCTCTGCTGTACTGTAACAATGCTTTAACACCAGAATCGCTTTAGCAACGCTATAATTTAGATGTACTCCAGGTCTAAATGCAGGGTACAAGGAAAGCTTTGGGGTTATCTTGGAGATTTTCCTTATTTTTATTAGTTTTGGCAAAATTAATGGAGATAAATCCTTTATTTTGAACCTTTTTGCGCTCCAGCAATACCAGAACATTATTATAATGTTTTTATCACTGGTTTCGTTTTTAGGAGTGGGGATAGACTGAATAAGAATATGTGTAATTACTGGTTTTGATTGATTGATTTATTTTCTTTTTTTTAACATGCGTTGCAGCTGCAGTATTTCCATGAAACATCTGTACTGTCTCTGGATTGTTTTTATTGCCATAACTACCAGTGATGTAGATTTTTATTACTGCCGTGCGGAGGAAATGACTCCGATTTCTAAAGACATTACAAGTTGAGGTTGTCCTAAAAAAGGAGCGACTTTGGAATACGCACTTAGCTTATAACAAGAGCGCTCTAATTAAAAACAAACAAAAAAAATCATTGTAAAGTTTCTTTGCAAAGGTTTTTTTTTTGCATGTCACTAGCAGCTACAGTCCTGTCTGTGACACCATTTAGAGTAGATCAAAATAAATACAAAAATAACCCCCCACTTTATAACCCTCTATTCGAGTCCCTGTTTTCACAATGCTACTCAATCATACTTTTCAACAGCCCCCTGAACACACCACTGCATTGCGAGTGAAGCTTTAGACATCTTTCATTTAAAACTCACATATACTGCACCACACGTTTACAAAGTTTGACCGATAAGTGGCAACAGCATACATAACAAACGCTGCCGTTCCAAACCAAGATGCTTTATTGCCTGTGGTTTTAAACACTTTACAGACTGAGTCTAAGGAATGTGACCACTGTAAACACAATGGATTCTACTATGATAAGAAGCTTGGCTCCAGTTCAACATGTATATATACTGTAGCTAAGGACACAATATAATGGAGGGTGTCTGTATATAATGAAAGGTATCTATAGTAACAACATTCGGGGGCCCATGGAGTCAATGGCAATGTGGTCTTGCAGTCAGCAAGGTGGAAATGGACGGAGTTTTAGCTTTAAAATCCATTGAAGTCAACAGGGAGGAACGTCCTACCATATATATATATATATACTTTCTTTTTTGGTGGAGGGGGCCTGGTCATTGTGTTTTAATGTGCTTTGCGTTGTAGTGGAATCCTTGTAAATAGTTTCGATTTGTTTTATTTGTTAAAACAAAGTGAGGTTGAGGGATGAACTGAACAGAATGTGAATTTGATGGCACTCTGAGGTCAGAGCCGCGTGTGTACAGCGCAGGGCGAAAGGGGAAGTCTGTTAACACAGTGTGCTTGCACTCCGAGTTCCCTGCCATTACACTGCACTGCAGCTCACTGCAGGGAGAGTACAGCGCTCTTAAAAAGGCTTGTAACAGGCCCCAGGTGGCTAGAACAAAGGTAGGATGCAGTTGTAATGTGTTAAGTGACCAGCCGGTGGGGAATGCAATCCACCAGCTTTGGTGGTAGGGACCTGGGAGTGCTGTCCACTAATTTTACAAAAGTGGTTGTTTTTATAATGGCTTCCTTGTTGGTAGTTAGATATATAATACCTGCCGATGGAATCAACTGTTCGGTAAAGGAATTATGATACATCTATATTTATATATTTAACAATAAAGAAACGACACTAACATTTGGCAAAGTCTGCGTCTTACTGTCTCTTCAAACATACATGGAATATAATATAACATTAGACACGATTGTAAGGGTTACAAGTGAATGTAGAGTGGTAAAAAGGAATACTTTGAGGAAAAATATATTTATGATTTTAGGGAGTGGGCAGAATGCCAAAGACATGTTACATAAATAAATACATAAACAAATAATACCGGCTGCATTCCAAAAGCGTTCTTGTCAACTCCATTTTTCAATTCTATTTTTTTTTTTTTATCGTTACTTTTTAATTTCCTTTTCTGGCTATGTCGTTTCTGCTTTTTTTTTTTTTTTTTTTTTTTTCCAAGAACTATAAAACAGACTCAGAGTCATTTCCGACCGAAATTAAATCAACAATCATCCTCTTAAAGTGTCTTTCAATGGTAGCAGCTTAACGGCATTCAATTATTCCCTCTGAAAACAGTTGACAGTCTGGGAAGCTGAGCTGTTAACGACGCCTTTTCATCTGCCCTGCCAGATGACTTCATCTCCTAAGATCGGTCCCGTTCCTGCATCCCTTCCTATCTCTACACCTTAGAGACGTCATCTTGAGCACCAACAGTAAAACTCAAAACAGGATTTGCGTAAAGGTAAACACCGGTGCCCCGTGCGTACAGAATGCGCTAATGCTTAAATATTAAAACAGGGATCCCCTTAAGGTTTTATAAACCTATCCTACCTCGTATCATCTTTGGTGCCATCCCACTGGCCCCCTTCTCAGCATGCAGTTACGACAGTAAAGAGCTACCCTCTCCTTCACAACACACTGAAACGGCAGGGCAGGTGTGCAGGACTCAGTGTTAAATATCCCCTGTGATCTATTCTGCACAGAGAGGACGCTAATACCCGTGCAACAACAATAGAGGAGAGGGCTGCTGTACACTGCTGTCCCTTCAAATACATTAATGCATTCAAATAAGCAAGGACTGCGAAGATGGCTGAAGGTAGGCATTTGAAAAGCTCCGACTTTAACGCTTTTTTAAAACATCATTTACTGCAGCTGCTACTCTGTGAAAACAGAGGAAATAAACCGCCACATAAACAGTTTATTTTAAGAATATATGCAAGACTAACAAAAAACACCACATACTTTCTTAATAAACATGACAGTGTGAAGTATACACACACTGAAATGTGTTTTCAATCTGTTGCACACGATTTAGGTTTTGTTCTTTAAATCACTTACACAAAAACATGTTTTTAAAATGGAGCAAAGCTTTGCTTGTACAGTGCTTGTGCATCTTCTCCGGGAAACAGTATGAAGGAGGCTTCTGTGTTGGTGATTAATGTTTTATTGCATTGACATCTTTTAACCACAAGGGGGCAGTTGAAGTTCGACATCTTGACAGTGAACACACTGTAAACATGACATACAGAAAGCAGTCTTCCTTTAAGGGTGAAAAGGTTGCAGCTGAAAAGAAGACTCCCTCATTAAAAAAAGTTAACGGTGATAAAAAGCATTAGCAGAGTAGCAGAGCACGGTACATGCATAGTGAAAGCATGGCAAAGTGCGTACAAGTTATCATTGGAAACGATAGTAAAGTAAAATGCCATAATTAACCATGGATTGTATGCCACTCATAGCACACGAATGGGTAAACCATGGCTACATGCATATTTACTGTGCAAACACACCATTGTACTGAAGCGGACCCGTTGGAGACTTCTGCAGAAATGCTTGGAAATGGCTATGAAGACACACTGAACGGGCATCAGCACTGATCAAGCTTTTTGACAGTATAGCTCATATCACTCAGCTGGGATTTTTGCATTTGCTTTTTCTGGCTGGTATAAAATGCATTGATTGAAGTAACTCCCAGCTTCTGTGGTGTGAAGGCGCTGTAAACTGTATGGCTTGCTGAGTACAGTGGGAATACAGATGCCTTTCTGAAGCCACAACTAGGCTGGAGATTCACCCAGCCTGCACCTGGAATCAGGTTCACGATCAAGCATGGAGATGGATCTCTTATTTGCATTATTGAGTTTCTCACTCAGGTGAAGCTGCGAATCAGGATGTTCATGTTCTCAAAGGAGGCTGCTCTAAATATAGGGCATGGTGATGGGATTCCCTTCAGCTCACTTTCCATATGATGGTGCTGCAGCTTCCCTGTAGAGAGGCTTGTGGTATAAGAGTTAGCAATGTATAACATCTGGGAAGGGTCCTGCAGGGAAAACAAGCATGCATCCCGGCAGAGACATCACTCACAGCGTTTTCATCTGGTTCTGACAAATCCCTGAAGACTTTGGAGTCTACTGTGATTATCTAAACAGCAGGGGAAATGAATGCAGTTCTGTGCTGCTCTCCTCTAATTCGCTATATTAATAACACCAGCAATTTATTGATGTATTACTATTTCTAAATGCAATGAAACAATATATATAGGCTAGCGTTCAAGCAGAATAGGTGATCGGTTAGTTGTTTCTCGTCAGTTTTGCTATAGATTAATACTGTCCACAAGCCCAGCTTCTCAAAGCCACATTCCTTAAGAGTGCTACACAATGTCTTAGCCTGTGCTATCCCTTGTAAAAGCTTCCTATAGTAAAAGCATAACAAAGTATAATGAAACATTGCTGGTGTAACTTTGAAGGGTAAGCCAGGTTAAATGAATTGTATGACCATGGGAAAAGCATGGTGCAAAAACAATAGTAACCCTTCAACCAATGATCAACTCAACAATCTAGTCTATTATAAGCCAGTTGCTACAATGCAAACTTGCAGATAGCAATCTGAAACGACAGTATGACACCGTGCATGATTAGTGTCGGGTCTTTCAACTCAACCCCTCTGTTCTATCGACACCCCAGCTGCTCCATGCTGGTAACTTGGAAACAGCAAATCAATTTGTCGAAGGCTTTCAACAGAACAGTGCCCCTGTGGGTGTATGGGTGCAATATCAATAAACTGCTCCCTGCAAAACTTTGCCTCGGAAGGTTTGGGGTTTCGCTGAGCAGTTCTCCAGGGTCAGCATTCTTTGCTAAGGGAGGATTGGGGGAGGTAATCGTCGAAGTCAGTGAGCAGGATCAGGGAGCTTTTAGAAAGCAGTGTGCTTGGCTTGAATTTACTTTATGCTGTTCTCCTAGGCTGTTTCCTTGACAGATTTTTGGCAGGGAACATAAAGAAAAGAGTATCATTACAGATGAGCAACTAAACGAAAAAATAAAACCTACAGCGCATTGCTCCTGCAGTTACATGCAGGTTCACACATCAAATATACTGCAGAATTCAAGGGATATTGATTTTCTTTAGAAGGGAATCTCGAATGGGCCGGCCGTAAAAGACTGAAGCAAAAATAAATGCCCCCAGTTCCCAAATTACTTTTACTGTATTTAGAATATTAGGTTGAAGTTTCAAAAGGTTTGAACCTCTTCCCTGAAATTGATTTAAAAAAAAAAAAAAAAGTGTGAAAAAACGTTCTTCTTAGGGACCTGCTTGTGGTTTCTGAGGTCAGTTGCGTCCTCCTTGGTTCAGGATGAAATTAAATTATCATCAATGAGTTCACTGGTCGGGCTTGCAATATCGGAACCAATTCAGTCAACCAGACCAGGTTCTGATACAGTCCATGCCTTCAAAGTTACATCAGGGATGTGGTTTGCAACTTTTTTGAAGAGTCAAATGTCAAAACATCACCAATTCATTAGTATGGGATACGTGCCCTGAATGCGTTAAGTATGATACACAAGGCCTGTTAATGGGATGTGTTTTACAAGGCCTCAAATCCGCACTTGCATATTCACTAATCAGCTGAAAATTAATATTTGCATAAGGAAATTGGAACACTGTGTTCTCATTAGCTGATATAATGCTGCTCGATGGCTGCTACGAATCTGTGTCAAGCCCAGTCAGGTTTCAATGTTTCCCTTTGAAACTTAAGGGCATTTTAATCAAACGCGCCCTGAATTGCATCTATTTATTTTTTTCTCAATGATGATGATGAAAATGTTAAAAGGTTAGAGCGCATGTTGGTTTTGACACTGAAGGATGGAAACTTATTTACCATTTATAACAAATAGTTTTTATGAGAGATCTGGGAGAAGAAAAAAAACACAGTTAACTCAAGTCCATGGCGTGGAGACACAGCGGTTGGGCAGACCTTGCAGGGAGGTGTCTAGTAAGTTTAACACTGTGGTTCTGACAGAACTCTTTGTATCACCTATCCTTCCCAAACTCTCTTTTTTTATCAATGTATTTCATTAATTACCTTTCGTTACTTTCTTTTTAGAATCACCAGTGTTTTATATCCTAAGACTGACTTTGTAGGTATTCATTTACACACCTACTGTACATTGAGCACATGCACAATGTTTAAGGATATTTATAAAATATCTACACATGTGTTTTTACAGGCTTTCACAATTACTGATGAGGGCTAACGGCTTTTACAGTCACATTTTAATGATTACTAGTGTCATGTTTTCACATTATACATGTTTATAAAGGCATGAGTTACCTGGTATTATAACACTGTTAAATATAGTCCATTTATAACACATTTGCAAATTGATTAGTCATTGTTTATGACAGAGCCTTAAAGTGCTCCAATACGTCTCAGAAACATGAATTGGTCCAGCATGATTTGAGTTTGGATAACCGGTATACAAACTGGGGACAAACAGAACTTGCCTGTGCAGTTGCTATATTTCCCAAATTCTGCTTGACAGCCACACTTTGATCTTTTTGCAATTGCAGTCCAGAAATAGACGCTGCTTGTGGGTCAGGGTGATTTATCGCATGCTCTGCGGTGCCAAGCACAGCATTGTGACTGCTTGCAAACTTGCCAGTGTCACTCCAGCGCAATGCAGCCCCACAGAGAGTGCCACGGCCTGGAGACACTGTGTATGCTGCACAGGCTGGGTGGTAGTAACACTGCATCTTCCATGCAGTGCTGCCATGCCAGCTGTGGAGCAAGTCATTATGCTATAAAGATATATTAACAGGGAGTGGCAATACAATATTGATTATTTTATTTTTTTACTTTAATATATCATAAGAATATATATATATATATATATATATATATATATATATATATATATATATATATATATATATATATACAACAGATAGCCTATATGTCTCATTCCCCTAGCCTCCAGTGTGCTGAGCCAAATCAAACTTGTTTAAATCTGTGCCAGTGAAGAGCTGTCAGGACCTGTTCTCATGGTCTCTGAAGCATCGCTATGGAAACACCCAGTCGCTGCACAGCGCAGTACGTCCACTGTGGGGGACAGGTCCATAACAATCATGTGTCTCTCATGAACTGAACACAGTATCAGTGGCCCAGTGGCTGGGCAACAACAATTAAAAGAGACACTGACAGCTTCTATTTGCTGAACACTATTGGCATGTCTCCCTATTCCTCACCTTGACACAACTTTCAGTGTGAGTGTGTGTGTGTGTGCATGTGTGTGAGTGAGAGTGTGCATGTCTTTCTACAAACCTTTCACAAAGAAATTGCCTGCTATCGAGCTATTGAATTATAGTATATTCAATTTGTTTTTTAACTTCATTGGAAATCGTTATACATCTTATTAGATATTCTGCACCCATCCATGGTGGTAATTACAACTAATTGTCATTGCAAAATGTAATTAGAACTTTATAGTGAAATCAGTAATGCAACTGACAAAAGCAAAGATCCCGAGATCTCAGTGTTAATTAATACCTGCGTCAGCGGGTATCCTCTGCTAATTAACACACTGCCGTGCGATCGTTCCGCGTCTCGATCCGATGTGGTGTGGACAAGGTTTCAGAAAACCGGGTCTCCAGTGCCAGATGACTAAAGCAATGATAGGCTGCAGAACTTGTTGCTACAGTCATGACCATCACATTTCTCAAGCTGCTTAAGCTGGTCCTGTTCCCAGCCACCTGGGTTCCAATGAGGAGACAGTGTGGTGCTGCATATGTAGCACAGAGGGTGCAGACCAGTCTTTAGACCTGTAGCCTCTGCGCTTGGTTACTGTACCCCAGTGATGGAGTAAGGACCCCCCTGCTATTAAACACTCCTGTTCTAGCTCCAGTGCTGTGAAGCGAGCAGTGCTGATAAAGCAAAGTGCTTGCTGGATGGAGTGTAGATAGAGATTTATTGCAAGCAGGTGGACGCAGCATCTGTGGTGATGATTGCACCATCCCGCTGTGTCTCATCTGACTCTGGATTGCATGGACTTGGAAATGGCTCGTTCCCTCTTTTCTGGAGTGTAAGGTACTAGTTTAGGAGGGTGTAGGTTTCTAAAACCGTACTGTAACCTCCAAAACATTATTGCTCTGTAAAAAAAAACAAAAACAAAAAATCAACAACATATGTTTTATTTTAAAACAGTTTGTGTGAACTCTGTCATAACTTAGATAGTTGCTATCTAAGTTATGATTATAACACAGTACAACTGTGCACACAGTGACTGAAGGGGATATATATATACAGATGAGCAAATGAAACAAAGTCAAATGTTGCAAGTCAGGATCAGGATTAGCAATATTTTTCCCAGTGCCAGAGTCTCTAGAGAAAAGTGGGAATTAAAACTATAAGCATCAAACAAGAAAACAAAGCAAAACAAAGTAAGTGTCTGTGCTAGTTAGTCAGACAGGGCTTTTTATAGCTCTGCCAGGACTTTCATCCGTTGTGAAATAGGACACAAATCAACTGGAAGCAGCGCTTCTCCCAGGCATGTTTTTGGCAGGTCACAGCAGATCCTTCAGAGATTTTTCTGAGCTTATTATTATTATTATTATTATCTTTTTACTGTTGTTTCTTTATTTAGCAGACGCCTTTATCCAAGGCGACTTACAGAGTCTAGGGTGTGTGAACTATGCATCAGCTGCAGAGTCACTGACAACAACATCTCACCCGAAGGACGGAACACAAGGAGGTTAAGTGACTTGCTCAGGGTCACCTTCTGGTTACAAGCCCTTTTCTTTAACCGCTGGACCAGATTCATCTAGATTTCTTTACTAAGCTTCAATTTCCCCTTCTACTGTATTTGCTCCTTCTGTGCTGCTCCTGGGATAATTGCAAAGTGTTTTTTGACCCACTGCCAGCTTATCCCACTGTAACTTTTTCATTATCTAATCTTACATTATTTACTAGATGCAATGCATTCTTTTAAAGGCATACAAACAAAACACCATCATGAACCTGGAGTAATACAGAATTCAGGTGTAACACGAGTGTCCAGCATGTGGTGTCAACAGAACCTGTCAATATCTGTTTGTTAACAGTAAAGGTATACTTTGTCACTGTGTACTGTACATTTGGTTTTGAAACAAGTAGTTATTCCAAAGGTCAAGATGGGATTCTGACCTTATTGAATACTATAATCTGCTACAATCATTACCAATTTACACCATGGAAACCAACACTAAACACTGCCTGTATGTTATGGACCAGGCTTCTGATTTCAGTAAATTAGATACCCAGAGGGACCAGTCCATCCTAAGGCATACGAGATGAAAGGGTCTGGTGAAAATATGATTTAAATTCCCCCCTGCCTCAAAAATATGATTAAAATAACTGTCAGGGTATGAAAAATAACCTTTAATTTCTGTTTTCTGCTCCAAGTCACTGGGGACGAGGCGGTGGTAAATTGTGTCCAAGGGTTTTCAGCATGAAGGATTTCACCACTGACAATGAATAGCTGGTTGAGCCTCAGGGTGTTTAACAAAAAAAAGAAAAGATTCTTGCAGTCAGCATTTCAATGGAGGTATGCAGAGAGGGAATACAATATCACATTAAATAACCCAAGCATTCGCAGGCAGGGGAAGGGTCACATTGCACAATTGTATTAAATAACCCACATAATGTAAAGCTATGCAAAGATTCAGGCAGGATGTTGAAACACACATGAAAATATAGTCATTTGATTGACGGGAAAATCTTGCCGAAAAGCAAGCAGCCATTGGATTAAGGAGATGTCATTTGTGCCGTGCTGTGAGTTTTTTTGGGGAAAAAAAAGAGTATCTAGTGTTTTCACGGTGCAGGCTCCCTGACTTTATCGCTGCACAGTTATTCCTCTCTGAAACTAAAAGAGTCTGGCAGGGATTGGGTCAGTGGTGTCAACAGTCCAGTGGTTTTTCCAGAGAGAACGTGACCTAATATCACCATGGAAATGAAGGAATATTCAACTTTAGAGTTGAGGGTCAGAGAAACTGTTTAAAAACAACAACAACAACTACAAAAAAGACATATATTATAAGTCTGGGGTGCTGTAGCTCTATTGAGTTTTTGTAGTTTTGCAGTGTTGCCACGCAAGCATTTTCCTGTGTGCAGTACAGCGAGGCTCAATCGATACATAATGCTGAAAGAAAGAAAGAAAGAAAGAAAGAAAGAAAGAAAGAAAGGAAGGATAGGTGTTGACCTCTCTAACAGTAAATGAAAGCTTCCTGTAATTAAACAGAAATTATGAAAAGCTGTCCTACTCTACCCACTGCTTGAGTGGAGACATGTAAATGCTAGACAATGCTAA
Source organism: Acipenser oxyrinchus oxyrinchus (assembly GCA_030684275.1). Taxonomy (NCBI): domain Eukaryota; kingdom Metazoa; phylum Chordata; class Actinopteri; order Acipenseriformes; family Acipenseridae; genus Acipenser; species Acipenser oxyrinchus. The sequence continues at coordinate 17,700,364 of CM060273.1, read as the reverse complement.
ATCAAGATGTATGCTGCACTACACAAATCCAAAAAGCGACCCACGCACATTATGTCAGTTGCTGGGGTAGAATGGACAGCTTTAGTGGAGTTCAGAAGCACTTAGACCCTTTGGGGGTGCAGACTTGAGCTGCATTACTGTTACTGAAGGGAATGATGTATTGCACAGGATTGATGCAGACCAGGAAGAAATATACATAATTTTCAAATAAATAACTTCTACATGAAGAGCGAGCTTGCTGGGAATCACATGAATGAGGAAGGTTGCTCCTCTTGAATCTCTCTCAGGACAACCCAGGGACTGATGGTTTTTCCCTGCTTCCTTTCTGCTGCAGCTCCAGACCTCGTACAAGCCAGGAACTCTCTGTGCATTGCATGTTCAAAACAACCAGCGCTGTTCCCAACAGTACTCACAGAAGAGCTCTCTGCAAAGAAGAAGGGGTGAATTTGTGTTCATAGTCTTCTCGTTTTCAATTCCCTCCTGAGGCTCGATGCATTGCTCTTTTTTTTTTTCTAAGTCCTGAGAATGTGCTGGAATGATTCCTTTATTGTACCTACAAGTTTTGGACAAACATTTGGAAACACCCGCCATAACACTGTCAACGGCATATAGGGCCACCATGGGCAGTATAATTGCAGGCCCAGAGTAAAGAGTCTCCGACTGCACCCCCCACCTATCCATCATTTCCGAAAATGTCTAAACTCCAGACTGCAGAAGGGTTCCCACAACTCTCTGCACAGCAATTCAACTAAAACAAGGAAAAGAGTCTAAATAAACTGCAGTGGTTATTAAAATCTCATTAGCTGCCTCTGGAGTCTCCACATACATCTGACATTCAAAGAGGGCAGTCACTCTCCGAGGACTGAACACACCAATGTGTCTCGCTCTGCAATGCAGTTATCACACTGTAGCTGATTGGAGTTTCTTGGGCTGTCCTATGAAATCCTTGAAATGATTCTATTTGAGGATGTTTCGGCAGGACAGATCCACTGAGATGCCACATCTTTATATTTTAGTTTTTCAAACAAAGCTTGATGTCAAATCTATCTATCTATCTATCTATCTATCTATCTATCTATATATATATATATATATATATATATATATATATATATATATATATATATATATATATATAACATCCTATTCGTTATCTAATTAACCTTTCATTAGAAAACGACAGCAAAGCACTTCCAATTAATACTCAATTGTCTGTTCATTTAAACATTGTTTTATTCTTAACAGAAAATGATTTCTCTTTCAGAATATGGCAGCACTATTGCAGTTTGTAAGTTTCTCTCTCTCTCTTTTCTAACCTAACAGAATAAGGTATTTTTCGCGCTTTGCACCGCTGACACAGTGGGTGCCTGGATCTATTTGCATTAGTGCCGGGCACACCTCATTGATTGGGAGAGATTGATAAGAAACACCACACGCTGAACTAAAGTAGGCCAAGGCTTCCAAAAACGGTCTGTTCAGTACCGCAGTTAGCCACAAGATGGCGCAGTAGATCTACATACACACGTTTGAGAAAACGGCAGACAACCGTTTACTTATGTTTCACATCAAAATGTTTTTTTTGTGTGTGTGTGTGTGTGTGTTGTTTGATGTTTCTATTATTATTATTAATACCGTGCAAGCATAGAAAAGGAAGACGTTTTAAAGTTGCGGTGGCAATGTCACTTTTCGGGAAAAAACAATGCATGTTCATAAATAAATAAATAAATAAATAAATAAATACGACATTGTAACAAGCTTTTAAAAACCCTCCACATGGCTTGTAGTCACCACAAACACTCAGTTAATGTTCTGTAGATTTCAATCTCCTCCAATTAACCTTTCATTTGAACAGCACAACAAACGCAGACGCAGATAATACTTAATTGACTGTTCATGTTTGTAATAAAAGCTTATTGCAACCGAACTAAACAATGAGTAATCAATCTTTTACTAACTACCGGTAAGGTTGTCAGGGTGTCATTAAACACAAAGCAATTATTTATTTGGGACACCTAATTAACAGTCTTGCTAATATTATCTGCCTCTGCTTCTCTGATGTTTAGAGGACGACTCAGATAAATGTATAAATGTAATGTACCTTCTGACAAAATAGCTCTGTCAAAATACTGCAATAACTTCAGTTTCATAAGCATCCAGCAGGGGGCACTGGTGCACGTATACAGGGTTAGTTCTGAGATTCATGCAATGCAGATACATTCCCTACAGCTCAGTTGGCTGTTCTAGCAAGTAGCTTAACTTCTTTTGTCCATGAACGCTGCTGTTAAAAAGCCAGCAGTCTTTTTTTTTTTTTTGCCGTCAAGGTGAGAGGCTGACAGGCTTTGTGGTTCTGCATTATTTTCAGCGGTAATAAAGTCTATTAATGCTTGTCGAAGGATCTTTTCCCCTTAAGGCTTCAGGGCTACCCTGAATACTAATCAGTGTCTTTTTCTCTGATCTACGAGCATGCAAGAGAAATCATTTATAATTCAATATTTCTCATCTCCCTTTTCCTGCTTGCTGAAACGCTGAGTAAAAAAAAAATCACCAGCTGAACTTTCGTCTTCATGTGCGACCTTCCTCCAACAGCAAATCTGGCTCCTGACTTATTTAAGAGGAACAATTGTCTTGCCACTCTCAGCACAGGGAGCGGACTCGTTCATATTTAATGACACTTGCCTGCGCTGGGAATTATTTTTGCACAAGTGGAGTGGACAACAACAAGCAAGGGAATGACTTTATGTCTCAATGAGCTTATATATCCCCTTTGGGACTGCAGCCGACACTACACAATCATGTCTATAACCTGAAAGGGAATCAGCTGGGACTCGTATGACAAGGGGAGCCTAGCTGTAAGTTTAGTGTTGGGTGTTCAGTGTAAATGTTGGGAACAAGACTACGTTCTCTTCTCCCGGTTCAACTTGAAATGTCTCTAATTACTGTGTAAGTAGATAGTAGTTACTTAGTAACTACATATGTACCTACACATAACTACTATGTTACTATGCTTCATTACAGTGTACATAATGTATAACTTACAATATTTTTGCACGATATAACCCGAACCCTTGATGGCTATTATTATTATTATTATTATTATTATTATTATTATTATTATTATTATTATTATTTTAGTTTTTTATGATAATACTTTTTTTTTGTCTACTAGCAGGACTAACATATTGTAATGTGTTTAGAGGCCAGCAGATGGCTATTTTCATTTGGAGTCTACTGCTGACACTAAAAAGGTTAATTCCTGACAGCAACACCCAGCCTCATTATTACAGAACAGTTCCCCGGCCCTCCTGCAGTGCACTGTTTCAATATTTAAAACCACATTAATGATGATTTCTGATATGATTAATTCGGAAGGCATTGTTAAAACAACTTGCTATTCAGCCAGGGCCCAGAGTCAGCTTCCTTCTCAGATATATCCCAGGCTGAGCTGACAATGAGAGGGAGGGAGACATGCTAACTCAGGGGTGCCCAGACACACACACACACACACACACACACACATACACACACACAGATGCCTAATGAAGCTCCCTGACGTTTTGCTTTACCTTTAAAACCCACAATCTCACAGTTAATGCAATATAGTCCAAGTACTGTAACAGAAGCTCGTCTCGTTATTCACTGCGCTCAGTTCAACGCAGGGGCTGCAGGCTCTTCGATCCATCAAGCTCTGTGCTCTGTTCAGCCAACCCCAACAGGGACCTCACAGTCTGGAGGTGGGCGTAGATATTCACAGCGCTGGTGCTGCTGCTGCTGCTGGTGGGGAATACTGTGAGGCAACACATTGAAGTTTATTTTCTGGATACAAAAAAAAAAAAAGCTGTTCTGAAAATACTTGCCAAGCAAACAGCATGCACACGGCAAACATCCTGCTGTTAACTTTCTGGAAATCCAATAGTTTGCAGATGATCCAAAAAGATGATAATTAACACTAGAAGTGATAAACAGGTTATTCAATAGTGCTATGCAATATGTAATTAGGAATAATGCCTTTCAGCTTGGGCAATACAAATGTAATAGGCTGATGCTGTGTTGGACCTTTTGCAGATGACACATTGATAAAACTGCTGCCTAAAGATAACTCAATTAGGATTTTTTTATTTTATTTTGAATGCTGGGCATTGTCCAGACCTTCAGTTGGCAGTATCTCTTGATACTGAGCTTAATTAGGTTGGCATAGCAGATCTTGGCACGTCTAAATAAAGAATGCATTTCCAAATGCGCGTGTCTTCAAGCTGAGCTTCAGTTTTTCAAAACAACTGACGAGGCACTTAACCTAATTTTGTTATGAACGAAGATGTCAGAACCGGATCACAGATTATTAGTCAGAATGAGGATCTGTCTCTGACTATGAACACGTTATTACAATGTGACTCACTTGTCTAAGAGGGTAATGGGCACTGACTCTAATCAGCTAGATCAAAGAACAGAAACAGAGCAGGGAAGTGCTCCTGAGTTCAAACAGGTACCTGTCGGAAGTGTGCGTTTCCAGGGTCCCCAGTGGCTCAGCTTGTAAAACCACTGCTTGTGCACAGTTACCCATCTTGTCCGGGGAACCCACAAGATTGCGGGTGGAAAGTTGTCAGCAGATATTTCCCAGGCTGGGCGTTTGCCTCCTGGGTTCAGTGCTTTGGTAATATTTGTTTCCTGGGATCAGCAGGTGAAGAATGTTAATCGGCTTTGACAGCAGGAACGGAAGTGACCCGTCAATCTTCCAAATGTTTGGTGCACGTTACATCTGTATTAAGTGTACCTGTTTAAAAACTGCCTGACATTCAGGACACACTTACAGATGAACTGTTTGATTGTTTATAACAAACTCTTAAACTTGAATGTTACCAGAATTGCTTCATTTGTAGATTATTACTGCAGACAAAAAGGTATAAAAATTCACCAGCACTGCAGTGTAGAAACGAATAGAGTGCTACTTAGGAGTGATTTATATCCTTAATCCCTCTGTACGGTCATAATATCTCACAAAGCGCAGAGAAGGAGAATGGCTCTGCCCACCTGCATGCCATTGTTGTCTCTGCCGACCCTACTTAAGGAAACTCCACAGAGGAACTAAACATTTTGGAAGACTATCCTCTGGGGCAGCTGAGGAAATAAGAAGTTTCCAACCAAGCGTGTACATATCCTTGATGAAATAAATAAACCTACAGAAATGCACTCGGAGGAATGGAAAGGTCCTGTCTGGAACAATGAAAAGTCACTGGGAGCTCACCTTGCAATATGATTCAGTATAACGCTATATATATGTACATGCATCATGCAGATGACTGGCTCTCTCGCTCAGGGTCAAGTTAAACCATCCTCATCCCTCTCAGTAAATATGTCAGTCGTTGAGTCCACAGAGACGGTACGTTTGCATTGGGCAGCTGAGCATGAATGGCTCCTGACAGTGAAAAATGGGCAGGCTGGTAATCCAATAGGACAAAACAGGTATGAGCAATGGACATACCTTGGGGCTGTCCACCGGCCAGCAATTACTGGTCCTCAGCTGGCTAACGAGGCTTGCTCATTCATCACAGGGGAGGCTCAGTGTAAAGGTGTAGGAGATGTTGTGGAAGACAAGCCTGGCTGTGTTTTGATTAACGTCGATGGGAGGTATTGATGGTGAAGCTCTTCGGTTCAATTGATCAGTTGGTATTCGGGTGTGTTGAAAACCTGCAAGTGAATGCTGACCGCGTGGAATTCGCCTTATCTAAATGTCCTGCCCCTTCTATTTTCTCCCACTTTTGTTTGTAAATTTTCATTTTGTTTTTGTTCAAATGAATCGACGGTACATTTACGGTAGTTTTCTGCAAATGCTATTTTCTGATATAACCCTAGCCCTTGTCTGATACCTTTGTGTATTCATATTAGGACAGTGGATTTATGTTTCGGTATTAATGGCAATCATCTCCTCTCCTGCGGGCTGATTGTCTCCATTGCCTGCTCTGTTCAGTAGCACAGCAGAGTGTTCTTGTCTCCATTGCCTGCTCTGTTCAGTAGCACAGCAGAGTGTTCTTGTCTCCATTGCCTGCTCTGTTCAGTAGCCTGTTCTTGCCTTGAGGCCATACAGACAGGCTTCTCCAGCAGGAGATACACATCTAATGCAGAGTGACACTCCATGATCACCTGCTCACAAGCAAGTCCACTAGGCTGATGAACTCGATGCCTTAGCCAGTGGCTAAATGAGTCGACAGTTTATGCATATATGTTATTTCTTTCCTGATCTGACTTTCTTATTTATTTTGTATTTTATGTTGTATTTTATATTTTAATGCCGTAAGCTTGTAAAAAGAAAGGGTTTGAAAGCCCATTATGTGAAACAGGGCATGAAAGGAACTCAAACAACGGGATGCGTTTGGCAGAAGGCTGGCCCTTTACGCCGTCCCACAAAGAGAAATTAAAATAAATGATGCACGCTCTGCCTTGGACGGGGGTCTTTCAATGAAGCATTTCGAATTCCATTTACAGCCTCCGAGTTCAGAGAATTAAAGGCAAGTGATGTCTGAAATCCCAAGATCATGCCTTTCCTGCTCTTAGTTCATTTGTCTAAATAGACCCCCCCTCTTGCCCCCCTCCCCGCTTCCCTTTTTGCAGCAAGCTATTAGGCAGTCAATGATGTTTTACGAGCATGTTCATTTGCAAGAGTTACTTTAACACTGACTCTGGCTGTGCTGGTTACTGCTGTGATAGAGTTTGGGACTGATCGTTTAATTACTGTGCACACGCTACAGATTTTATTTTGTTGGCACTCTCCTGCTCCTGGCCAGGGCAGGTGTCTGCCTGGTAGACTGACAGCGAGTCATGATGCTGAAAAGAGCAGGAACAGGGCAAGGCTTTCACAGCATGCAGGTCACGTCACAGCGCCTGACAGCTTGGAAACAAAATCATCCAGTCAGGCTCGGAATCCACTGACTCACACACCGGCCTGTGTACCGGACATGTCTTATTTTAAGGTACAGTGTAATTTGAAACCAATTATATCCACATTGAAATGATAGGAGCTGACATTCAGTAACACGAGAGAATGGGGAAGACTTCGTTCCCTGGTTAAGTTATGTTTTGTGATGATACTTGTCATTTTGAATCATACACAGGGCAATTAACTGCTATGTTTACTGTTATGTTTTCTGTTTCTGTACTGTTTGTTTTTTATCTGTGTATGTTGTTTAGAACCTTGAGGCACACATCTCATTAGCAAGGATGTCCTGCCTGCAGGTGGGTCATGCTTATTTTGGGTAAGTTCCCGATTGGTCCTCCCAAGTTAAAAGCACTCAGTTCTATTTATTGCATACCGATTTTGAAGAAGTAGCTAACCGGCCAGACTTGCAGGGCTTCCTTTCGTCAAGCAAAAGGTGAGGACCACCTCAGAAAAATCTTTCCCTCAAATCAGGGTGGGTGAAAGCAGTGCTCAGTTATCAAGCTATAAAGTGGGACAGGCTTACTGACAGGTCATGACCTGGGATGCTCTTTCCTCAACACCTTCTCTCTCACCGCTGCAACCCAGCTTTAGGGAGGAAGAGTACAGCCAGGAAAGTGTTTGGCTGAACTAGTTGGCCGTCTGATCAGTAGGGGCTCAGTGAAGCACAATCAGGAGAACTACACTGGACCTAAATCATCAGAACATGTTAAAAGAAAAAGCTATTCCACTGGAACAGAGCTTTGAACCCACGTGCAGGGATACTGTGGTAATGGCAGTGCCGTGCTGTGCTTTAAAGTGCTCAGTGTCAGCAGAAGTTTGAAGCACATTTAAAGGATCTAAGGCATGAACATCAAACAGCAACAGCAGCAGAATCAGTGGTAAAAAAAAGCTTTGAGGGATGTGCATTAAGAAATATTAATGTATCTTCCCCGTGACAGCATGTCATTTTTAATACACAAGGCAGAGTCCATTTGTATTATTAATGCAACTGTAAACATTTTCACCTTTAACAGTCTTTGCTAAATGACGGTTCTCCCAGACAGTCTGCAGGATCTTAAAGTACATCCACAAGCCATTAAATAAATCACATCTCCACACATATATTTCTTTAGCTGTTTTCATTTACAAATATACCATACAATTTCCCCACTTCCAGCTCTCATACTTTCTCATCAAAACAAATGTGTTTCATGGAATCATTTAAAAACACGACAATATTTTTTTGAAAAGGAATGTTGTATCATAGTATAATGTTGAACTATTATTTTTAAATATTTGTTCTATTTTTGAATAAAAAGCCATTGAAAACCTGTCCTAAGTTTTCAATGTTATTATCGTAACAGACAGTGTCAGTGAAATATGCCTTCGGTCACACCTTTGATCATGTGATCACGCAGTGAGATTGCGTCATTTCCAACATGGTCGCATGGTGAGCAGATCAGTTTCAAACGTTTCTTTGACGGAACTGTTACGGTAATGAGACTTTTTAGAAATGCTTTATACTAAACGATTGTTAAATATAACAGTATTTTACAAAAGCATTTTCTTTGAATGCAGAATGACTAGGGGAGTTCAATTTAATGCCCTTTAAATCCATTCCCATCTGCTTTACAAGAAAATGTACATATTACCTAGTAAGATGGCCTTGTGATTGAAACATTTGCCTATTAATAATAATGAATATATAATATACATATTTTGCTCTATTTAACGGTGCCAAGATATTTAGTCAGCAAGGGTAAAGGTAAAGTAAGGTAACATGGCCAATAAAGGCCACAACCTCACCAAATCCAATAGGGTAGAATTGAAGGCTTTGCTGTATCTATACCTTTTATTACAGTAGCACACAAACAGAAAGTAAGAAATAGACCATTTCTGATGCGGTGACGCTTGGCTCTTGTTGAGGCAGAAAGCCTTCGGCGGAGGAGGACAAGACGGAGAAGACCCAGCATATTCAAACCCAGGGTCACTTGGCTGGTAAGGCGTTATCGTCTCACTGCGCAGGGCCATCCTAGACCTACTAGCTGAATTTCACCTTTTCATCACCTCGTTGACTGTCCTCCTGGTAACATCGACAGCATTGACTTTTTCCACTATAGAGGACCATATGGCCTCTTCGGTAGCATGACTGATGTTGGCTGAGGCTTTTCCAAATAACTCAATTTCATGCTGAGTGACCTCAGCCGTAAGGACTCTCAGCTCGTCCTCAGAAAACTTTTCTTTTCCGTGCGCCGACAGGACTTTGCTGCCCTTCCTGACATATTTTTTTGTTTGGTTTGATTTTCGTGCTCCACAAATACCATACAGCACCGACTGCTGTCTGTACTCATCTCACCTCGGGGTTGTAAGTGCGGCCGCTGAATCGCCCGATGCACAGGCGGCACTCATTGAGATCCTCGTGATCAAGACTGCAGCTCATTATCTGTGCGTGTTGAGTAATTTGCATTGCTCTTAAGCTTACACAGACCGCAGTGCAAAATAATTGCCTGGGTGCTTGGCAATTTGGATTTTGCAGCCGCAGTTGTGCACTACAGCCTATCCTTACATCAGCCCCAATGTGTTTTAAAGTTTTACAATTTCCAATAAAAAGTATTTTGGAATCTGTGTATAGTGTCATTATAAATGGTTTATTTCTTCACATATTTATTTCAAATCACTGTTTAATAATTTAAGTGTCATTACTGTAACATGTCATTACTGCAACAATAGTTATTGTAATAAATAAAGCTGCAGCAGCATTGGCAGGAGTGGAAGATATATTAGCAAATGGTTGAGGGGCTCATATTTTTTAAAAAAAATAAGAGTTTGGTATACTTTTAATCATTGCTAACGTGTTTTTTATTTAAAATATCAGTACAAAACCTGATGTACATGCCAAAAATAAGTTTAACTTTCATTTTATTAGTTAATTTTATCTTTTGAAAAATATTTCCAATAATGTGTAATGTTAGCATGCCTAATCAATTTGATGTATATTTCTGTTTATTCCACAGTTTTTAGTTAAGGTAATGGCAGGTTTATGTGCTAAAACATTTTTAAAACAAAAAATATTACAAAAAATAAATAAAAATTTCAGCTCGGCTGAGTTTTGTTATATGCAGATAATTTGTTTTCTTATTTAATTCTGGTTGTTTCATTACAAAAAATGTCACATCAATTTCTCAATTCTTTTTTTTTTTTTTTTTTAAACCCAATTGGCCCTCTGTCTGCAGAATGAGTCAGACACGCCTTTGCAGTCACATTGATATTTTAAAGAAAGCATACCTGAAAGGAATGAAGGAGGAGGCGGTGTAACAAACTATAAAGAATGCCTGCTTGCACCCTTTTATGATGCATCTATTTTCCATCACAATCTGTTCAGAGCCGCAAACTATTAACTTGAATCGCTTACACAAACAAGCCCCGAATGCGCCGAGATAACAGCCTGCCGTTTATTTTATTCATGCCAAGAGGTCTAAATGCTACATTACTGCGACTTTCTGTGCATCTGAAATAGCTGAATGTCAACATTTCATTTTTTTTTTTAATTCGTGTCATTTTCTAAAGCAGGGACATTACGTGAAAAGCAAGCAAGATAAAAGAAAAGAAAAACGAGACAGAATAAAAGATCAAAGGCACGAGGCGCTGTGAGAGTGGTGATTGAACTGAACGTATCTGAATAACTTACTGTTCTTTAATTTTCTTTATTTTTTGGGGGGGAGGGGGGTTATTAACAGTATTGTTTTACAAACTTAAAAAAAAAATTGTTTACATTTTTTTTTATTTTAAGTTTAGTTTTTCAAGTATTTTCTATTTTTTAAAGTAGTTGTGCACTATTTTTTTTAAATATTTTATTTAGTTGCTCTTTTTTTGTTTTAAACCACGCACAGTTTATTTATTTATTTTTTTCTTACTTCGCTCTTTTCCTGTATTTAAGTGCAGGAAGGTCAGAGTGTTTGCCTCGCTCTCTTTATTTAGTTAGTGTCTCTTTGTACCTTTGTTTTAAATCCTGCAACGTATTTTTAGTCAAAGGTCATTTCAAATGTATTGTTTTTATTTTTAGTATTTTTTTTAACTAATTAGTTGACCCCCCCTCCAGCTGTGTGCAGAGTGGAGGCGGGGCAGGCAAGCAGCTCAGTCAGTCTGTGTGCGTTCGTTTTGTTTGGAGCGTGAGAGGACGCAGTTCTTTCCTTTCGCTGTGCCTTTTTATTTGAATTAAAAAAAAAAACCTTATTTAAAAGTTTCCTTTTATTATTTTATGTTCTCATTTTGTCTTGCCCTTTGTTTAAAGGGGGGAAATAATATTTGTTTCCTTTGTGTACCCGTGCATTGGTCTCTCTTGTTTTGTGTTTAAAAGTTCCGACTGATAATAATAACAGACTATAACGATGCACTAGTAAAACATGTAACCAAGGCATTTATACGAAACCTTGGAATTGCCATTCGTTTTTAGTAATCTGTAGATCCTTAAACTAAAGCGTGACGATATATCCCATAGGGTAACACATGTATATAAATTAACCCAATCAGAACAGCTACATGTATAATGCAATGGAATAGCACAGTGAATTATGCTCTCCATGACTCGTGTTTATGTTGTGTCAGTGTATTCAAAACGCTTGTTTTTAATACATCATTTAATTGAGCTTTTACTAATTCGTCTAATTGGGGAACCAGCAACCACGAGGGCTTAAACGGAACAGATGGCTGTGTTTCTGTGTTTTTAACACCTATGCAATTCTGATGGAAACTGCCTGGAGAGACCTGGGGGACCTCACAGTAAATGTTTTTGAGTTGAGCAGCAATGTTATTGGAATACATTAATCCAAATTAAATTAAACATACATACCAGTCACTTAAATCTCTCTCTCTCTCTCTCTCTCTCTCTCTCTCTCTCTCTCTCTCTCTCTCTCTCTCTCTCTCTCTCTATATATGTATTTGATATACAAAATTGTTCACAGCTGCACCCATAAAAGAAATCCCACCATGCATCTATGCTTAAAAGCATTCTGTAACATTGTAAGTATGTGCACTTTCAATATGTGAAATATATCATTCAGGCTGACATGCTAAAGCAGTGACAGGACTGTACAGTTTCCAGCAGGAGTTAAGAGACATGTTTGATGTTGCTGGCAATGCGTGCTGCTTGCAGCACCTATTCACATTGGGAGAGCACGACTTAATAAACCAAGCGCTGCTGTTGCATCCATCTCAGAAAGACATGGGATTCATATTCGGAAGGTCCTCATACTTAATCCACGGGCTTATTAAGAGAGAACACTCCCCTACAAGCTTTGACTGGTGCATCCAGATCTGGTGCATAGGGAGAGTCAGCTGGGGGTGGTTATTGTTGCAGTACACATATTAGGGGCATGAAAATAACAAGTGTTCTCAAACAATGAAGCAGACAAATGCAAGGGGAAAACTGTGCTTTTTGTTTTAAATGCTGCTGTATGCTCTCCTATACTGCGTCGACAATGTAGAGGAAGAAGAAGAGGAAGATTTGTATTGTAACAACAAGAAAAAGAAGCTGCAATGTTAGAGTGAACTCTGCTTTACAGAGCTGCATATAGATGCATATCCCTGGCAGAAGAAGACGGTTGAGAGGGTTGTGTAATAAATGTCTCCCCAGCTTACAGCACCGTGAGTCTGCCGGGTTGATGCCAGAGACATGCTTTTTTATTTTTTACCCTTTAATATGAGCTGCTCAAGCAAGGTTTTCAAATTAGGCTCTGCCGGCCCATGCTGTACTACATACATCTTCCTAATAAGGTTTGGTTTATTAGCAAGCAGCAGCTCTCTGTATTCGTAACACTATTTTTTGCATGCACAAGCCTTTTTAATAACGTATGCCGACTGCATAGTAATTCAGTCAAACCTAAAATAAATAAATTAAGCTTGCATAAGCAAAACTTTATCATTTATAGATGTGTTAAAATATACAGATTATTTTATCTAGTTAGACCAAATAAATCACGCTGCTGCACTGTTGTGCACAGGGACAAGAAAAAAAAAAAAAAAAGGCATTTACAAACTACCTTCTGCAAATTAATGTTTGGTTAGCAGCTGTATTGCTTCAGCAAATGGAATAAAAGGCCATAAATGAATTGTCCCCAGAGTTTACATCAGCACACGTTCTATGTAATGTGTTCATTAAGCAGTTCTGCATGAAGTATATGTGCAATTTATTTAAATGGTCATTGCTTGTGAGGGGCTGGTGTAAGGCTGTTATGCACTGTAAGTTAATAAAGGGGAAAACGAGGTTGTGGAAGTTAGTAAAGAAAGAGACAGTAAGAGCATCCATTGATGACAGTCCGAGTTTCTGCGCTCCGGAGTCGTATTTTCATATATATATATTTTATAAAGGACTGTTTGTTTCTGTAGTGAGTCATACACTAGACTTGCTCATCTTGACCTCCTTAGACATGCTGTGCATTAGGCATGGCCACACAGTAAAGCTGAAGTCCATTGCAGAGTGCTTATTACACAGATTGTATTCGAGGTAGTTTATTACTTTGTAGCTTCATACATAATTCAGAGCCTCAGCAGCCGTCATCTTCCCATATCAGTACCCAGTCCCTTCCTACCGCACGTAGAGAGAGAGAGAGAGAGCTGAAAACCATTCTATATAAGGCCAGCTGACCCTGTCTATCAATAACACAAGGGACAGATAAGGACAGCGGCTGGCATTCTGAGCTGGCTTGTGTAACATGTTTATTAATGCATGCCTTGAAGATGATGTCACAGCTCTGTCCTTGGCCGCAGTTTCAGGAATCTGGGAACATATGCTATATCAATTGTAACATAACACTGACATGATTGATTCGCGCGGGACTAAAAAGACACAGGACGCCTGAGTTTGAGTTTGAAAATGTACAGAAGGTCCCGATGTCCTGTAAAATAACCAGAGAACCTCAGAGAAAATTATCTAGGATAAAAACAAATGGACGTTTCGCACAGGAATAAATCTCACCGATGTCGGTAAAAATTCTGAAACCACCTGCTTATGTGGTGATTTTAAGTCCCGTGCAAATTGCTCTTTTCATTGCACATAGTTACTGGTACGCCTGGTGGTCCCTGCTGGAAACACTGGTACTTGAGATGAAAAGGTTGAAAACCACTGGTTTAAAGGCAGTAGGACAAATGAAAAATTTACTGATTTTTGAGTTATTTTTTTTTCCTTTTCCAGTAGTGCTAGTATTAGCTGAGGCCATCATTCCAATATTAATCTTCTACGTCTCATCTCATGTTGGTTTGAATAGTATGTGCACACGCGTTGTCCAATCAAAAGAGTCGAAAGCTGAATCTGGTGTAAAAATGACAGGACTCTGCCCAATCACAACTAAATATGTGTTTGGGGTCAGAGCTTACATTGGGAGGGGGGTTTACAGTTTCGCAGGTGGTTGACATTTTTTTCTCAATCCCTCGTCATTGAATAATGAATTTCTGGGGGGTTCAAACCCCTAAAACCACCCCCTTATCTACGCCACTGCTCAGGGTCACATGCAGTGACTAAGCTGGGATTGAATTAGGAACCTCCTACTAACAAACCCCTTTCTCTAAACACTGAACCACTGATGCTGTGAACTTGATGAGAAAGACTCCCAGAGGGGGGTAGAACTGGTTGAAAGGTTTCTGAAAACTCTTAAACTCCAGAGTTGAGACGAGGGGAATCAGATGTTGAAAGGCAGGTTGTTTGTGATGGCACCACACTGCTAGATAAGGGCTCGAGCTGTATTGCAGGTTGACTCTTCAGTTCAGTGCTATGATTGCTTCCCTTTTTTTCCAGTTGCTGACATGCTTGACAATAGGCCTAAAGCTACAGCAAGTCTTCCGTACACGGATTGATACAGTGGGTGGTGTCTAGGACCCTTTGCACAGTGGGAAGGTGGGACTCGACAGAGAAAATAAAGAACACAAACTTCCACATTTACATTTTTCAAAACTTTTTTTTTTCATAAACTTACTCTGTAGTTCTCCCCTTATGCTTCTTAATAAGTCCTGTTATGAAACCAATAACTCTTTTTTGGGGGGGGGTTATAGTAAAGCCCTGACTGATTTAAATTAATTAGTGACACAAAAGCAAATTAGACTGTCATATAGAGAGATAGCACTTTGGCACGATTTAAGATCCACTTCTCTGATTGGGCTGTATTTAAACAAATCCATTTGTTAAGGTTCATCACAGAATGAATTATTCATAGCATTTCTCCATTAAAATTCTTTATGCTTGAAAATGCATTGATTGCACGGAATTGTTTGCAGCCGTTGGACGCCTCGCAAGTAAAAAGAGTAAAAAAAAATGTTTAATTTAACTGCCTGTGTCTGTTTAGAAATGATTAATTCCTCGATGGTTGCAATAAATAGCCTGCGTTCCTCGGGCACTAAAATTCCTGGCTAATAACTTAAAAAGCACATTAATTACCCAAATAATCATAAAACCTGTCACGATCGCGGCGATGCACTGTTCTAAATTAAATTAGTCGTTAATCTGTTTTACAGCTGTCTCATCAAACAAACCCAAAGTCGCTTTTTCTACAGGTATGTTCAGCGTATTCATTTTAATTTATTAAATACAACAAGCGTATAAATTAGAAGAAAGAAAAAAAATAATAATTATTGAGTCACATTAATTACCCAAGGATAATGATCCCTGAATTACTCTTTGCATCGAACTAAATTAGGAACTAAATTAAAGTGGCCGTTTCTATCCAGGATTAAAATCAGACCCTTATTAGATTTTTTTTGTCATATTTGTTTAATTGTGTTTGCACGCAGACTGGTCTCATAAGCTCTGTCAGTCTGTGCAAACATACGAATCTGCAGTCTGTTTTAATGATCTACTGTTTCTTATTGGGGAAATAAGCACACATGCTGCTGTTTATGTTAAGTATAGTCAAGGTGAACCGAGTAAGGGCGAAATAGGACATCTTTGAAGCAAGCTCATGATCTGGCTGAGAAGCAATGTTCTCAATGTGACCACAGCAGTTTTTTTTTGTTTTTTTTCGAAGGCCAAGTACCACCTACATGCAGGTGGAACGAGGAGCTGCCTGGAGCGAAGCCTTTGCCCCTCAGAACCGCGCTAATGAACACCCCACTGAAGACACTTTTTTCAAGTGGATGTTGAAAAGCGCGCATGATGTTCAGAACACTTCAGTTTGTTTGCAATGGGTGGTCTGGCTCTCTCGGTGCCACGACACTACAAGGACTTTGCTCTGTCTGTTATCGCTTGCAAGAAAGGCTGCTTCTTATTTCTGTAATCGGATTGCTAATTGCAAGCGGGTATGGAGTGAAGCTGTGCAATTATTTTCTAACCTTGCTGCTCCTCTTGCAGACCAAAATCCTTTTGCAAGGCAGTAATAGAAAACAAACCTGTTTCCAAAGCCAGCTGCTCCCGGTTTATTTTTAATGAGCTTCATTATTCAGTAAGGCAAAGGATTAAATAAATAAATATAATATAATAATCAAATAAAGTAATGTAGCAAATTCCTTGTAATGATAAACCGTGGGTTCTTTTTAAAAGACAGATGTGCAATCCAAAGTACACTTAGGAAGACACCCTCACAGCATGAGAGGAAAGGTCTGGTGGTCTTATGTATTCTATTCTTGATCTCTGTGTGCTGCGGATTAAGTTTTTATCTGTGTTGTTTGTACTTTGCAGTTTTTTTTATGCATTGTAATTGTCTTTGTATTGTTTTCCAGGACCCCCTTCTAAACAAAATTGGATAAATCACCTGGTTAAATAAATAAACAAAATAAAAAAATAATTAAAAATAATAATTTCATAGACAGGCATGAAATATCCAATTTACCTTCCCCTCTGTTTGCACACAAGAGGATAAAGCCCTTTAATAGGAAATATTTTGCCTGCTTAGAAATCAGTGTCATAATTATACAAAGTACTTAATGTGTAAATCATTTTTCTATGTAAGCGTTGTATCAGAAAAGGGTTAGGGATAAGGTTAGGTTTAGGGATAGGGTTAGGATTAAGGTTATATCGTGCAAAAAAAATGACACATTCGCAACATTGTCCTATGCATAATAACATTGTAATGATGTGTAAGTACACATGCATTCACTGCGTAACTCCTATGTAAATACACAGTCATTGGAGACAATGTAAAGTGTTACTGTGTATTCAACATTTAAGAAAGCAAAGAACTGGTGCTTTGCAAAAAAAAAATGCTAAAAAGCTAAACAGCCTCCTCGTAATTAAACCCAGCATTATTGCTAAATGAGAAGGCAAGCGATTAGGAAATGAGGAAGCAGCACTGTCTGTGTCCTCCTTTATAAAGAGACCACAAGCCCATTACCTGCTGTGGCTTGATGGCTCTGAGCAGGTGTCTCGCTTCTAATTAAGTCTCAGTGACTGCAGAAGCCCTGAGCTGCTGTTGATTTCCTGGTAACAGCCTCTAATGTGATTGAGGTGTCCGATTTAATCACCCTGATGTTTGTTAAAAACAAACAAACCGTCCACTCCACTGTACTGGCTTGTTATTTTAGAAGGCGAGGCTGTAGCTGTAGTTTGTGATTTGGAACTGATTCATATTACTGCCATGCTGCTTTAAGTTAGAGGGACAATAGAGGGCTTGTGAGGTCTAATAACAGCCCTTGAAGACCCCACAGTACATTTTTTTTGCGAAGTGGGACAGTACATGCTATAATAATAATACCAATAATACTACTACTAATAATGAAAATAATAACAAAAAGAGAAACATTCATCCTTCCGTTAACTTTTAAAATGATATTCGGTTTGTATAGCTGCACCCCCTGCTGAAATCTCACTCCCGAACCAGTCCTTGTGTCTACGAGCACTCGTTTCAAGAAGTACAAGATGCAGTTCCAGCATTTCAATAACCCTGTGGTCAAACGGAATAGATGTTCACTGGTCTGAGCCGTGACTAACACATCCAGTAACCTGACAAGCCGAAAGAACGTCTTAAAGTATACTCGAATCCCTAAACTCCAATTATCCATCTTATTCTGCCTTAGAGGCTTTTTCCTTTTCTTTTTTTTGTGCATTGTGCTGCCAAAAAAAAGAACGAGAGAAACTTGCAAGAGCTTCCTGGCACTGTCGCTATGACAGCTAGGTTTGCTTCTCTCAGATACAAAGGGAACCCAATGGAAGAAAGCACCCTTTCACATTGAGAACAGGCCTGTCTCCACCAGCTGCTGACTTGCAAGGAATTATAGAACAAGCAGTTACATTACTTTCAAAGAGGAACTAGAATGTAAGGAGGGGGGACATTTTCATAGTTATTTCAACTCCACTGAATGGTTGTTTGTAAAGGCAGGGATATTCAGAAACAACACTTTTGGGTGTTTCTGCTCAATTAATTCACTAATTAGTGCGCTTTCTCGATATGAACAATCATTTGGCACACTTAAACGAGCACTAACACTCAAAATTCAGGAGATACTGTAAGACTCTGTGTGTTTGTGTTTTTTTAAAATCGCAGAAATAGGAGCTTTAGCAACGCTTCTCTGTTTGCATATTTATTTGTGTACCTGTTTCGGTAACAGGTTTAAATATTCCTGAAATTAACCTTTATTAATGCCTTTTTTCACCGCTTAATTAGCTGGCGTCCAGCGATGAAAGGCTAGTGAATAAATGCACAGCTCTCCTGTTTCTTTCAGTCTCTGCAATTCAAATCCCCCCTGCCTCGTTGTGCAAGTATCACATTATTGTCTAAGTGAAAATGAAGTCATTATTCACTAGAGGCTCCGGGGCATTCTGTGTGGTTTATGAAAGTCCTTCAGTGTGAATGGAAGAAACATGGTCCCTTCAAGAAGCAAAATCATTTTTATTAGGCCACCTAACATCGCTGTTAATTCAGCAGCGGCACATTTCAACAAAGGGGATTGGATCATTGTGTCAGACATGGGTTTAATTGATTCAAAGTTTTGCAGGGAAAATTCATAAGCTGGCAAAGCAAACCGTTGTATTTTTTGTTGGTGTCGTAGAAACAGCCCTGATTTCCTAATCCACAGACCAGCTCCCTTCGTGAAGTTTTTCTGCCTGTTCCACAAGGCAACACTGCTCTGTTTACACTGTCAACGCTTTCACAACCCCAGACTCAGCTTGCATTCTGATCTGGAGCCACAAAGGTACACTCTGCTGAATAAAAGATGAACAGAAAAGTGGAAAACGTACCATGAGCTCATGGATTTTAAAATGTAATTGCACTTTAAAGCTAATTATAACAGTCTGCATTCCTGATAAGAATGAAACCATTCTGAATGAGATTAGGGAAGGCTTGCTTTTTTTTCTTTTCAATTATTCACGCTGCTTAAGTGCATTTAGGTAAAATAAAAAAGCAATACACACAAACAAACATTAAAAAAGAACTATCTGACAATGTATCAAACCAAATAAAGCACAAACACTGCTTCTAAAATGTGCTGGAGTTGAGGGACTGGGAGGCAGTGTGTTGTTGTGATAAGAAATTAAGAATTGGGTGGGAAGCGATGTGGTCTCAGTGATTAGAGCTAATGGCCCTGGAGTTAGTGTGGCTCAGTGATTAGAGCTGAGGGACAAGGAGGCAGTGTGGCCTAGTGTTATAGCTTATGGCCTGGGAGGACACATTGTCTGGTTGCGTACGGCAATGAGATCGAAACCTCATCCCAACTGGTAAATTGGAACTCAATCCAAACCACACTGGGTCTAATTTTAGTAGTCCTGTTTTCACTCCTCACTATACACAACAAGAGAGTCTAGAGTACTTCAAAGAGCACACATTCCTTATTTACCAGAGGCTGATTGCATTGTGGTCTTGTCTCGTGGATCCCACAAGCTGCCCCGATTTACAGAACATCTCCAATGTGTGTGTGTGTGTGTGTGTGTGTGTGTGTTTCACACAACATCCAGAATGGAACACGCTGTTCACTTGATTTGAAATCTCAAGCTAGATGAATGTTTTTTTTTTTTCTTTAGTGGTTTGCTTTATGCACTTCTGCAAAGGTTACCATCAACCATGAGATGGGATTCTAACTGTTAGCAAAAAGGACTAACGCAGAAAATCATTTAAAGTGTTGTTGAAAAAAAAAAGCTCTATTTGAACAAATCGATTGATTGAAAAAATAAAAATGCTGTTCCTCCTTGGATCCTTTGATCCGTTATCCGGTAGTTTATGGTATGTTACAAGAAGGCTGTTTTCCGACTCTGCCTTGCTCTGTAGCAGTGGATCTTATAAGTGCCTGTCAGGGTTAATTTAAAAATGGATTTCTATTGTCTCCAAAGCTGCCAGGGCTTAGGACTGTATACCTGACAAATACATTCACTGTAAACTTGAGCATAACTCAAGTTTACAGTTCTCTAATAATGTGAAATGGCATTCAGCGCGGAAGATAATGTCCTCTGATATTACGTCTCAGCCAAATAGTCTCTGTCATCACTTTTTTAATTTCCAGTTTTCCAGGAAAAGTTTTCTCAGTTAAAAGACCCTGCTCACAAAGCAGAACTAAATTGAATGAAATGGCTGTTGCTAAATAAACCAACAGATTACACGTTGTTGTTTTTTACACAATGTGTAAATCAGATAGTTTAATAAAGTATTTGACTTGAGTGTTTGACTCTCTTAGAAACAAAAGGGGTCTAAGCATGACCCAGATTCAGAGAGCAAGTTTTGTTCTTTTAAACATTTCTTTTACAAGTGTGAGAGAGCAGAATTAATGCACAGTGAGGCTTGTTTTAAAACCAGAGGCACTGATGAAGGTGAGGGGCGTGATCGACACTGTTTCTTTTAGAATAAAAGAGATTAGTTAGGTGATTAGATTACTTTTCCTGCACTGTACCTACTCAAGAGCAATGTTGAAATTTGGTTGTGAGGTGATTACTCCAGAGGAAACAGTATGCTAAGCGACTAGATCATTATAAAACGATATCTGAGATTACATTAATAAAAAAAAATAATTTATATATACCTAAACAAATGGAAGTGCATATTTGTAGTAACTAGGCAAGCTGTTACTACAAATACTATATAGTGTACTACTGTCATACTGTGTAAGAGTATTCATTTCTGGGCAAACTTTAGTTAGTTAGATCACAATATTAGTGAGAAGTGAGTGATAACAAATACTCATAAAGGATTAAAGAGGAATTGTGTTAAATCGCAGCAGGCAGATTGTTGCATACCATTGTGTTTCAGCTAGTCTTCTGAACTTCTCTTGCTGTCTCAAAGCAAAACCTGAATATCCCTCTAGGGGGCACTGCATAGCCTTCTCAGACTTTATTAGCTTGTGCTGGGGGAGGACTCCTGTGGCATGGCTTATCCATTCGGTTAAAGGACAACATTATTAGTTTCTGGTCACTGAGAAGGAGTAATGGTCATTGGTACAACGGAAAGATGTATTGTTTTGTTGCTTCTGCTCTTAACTCTGTCACTGATGGAAAGCAGCTCTTTTCCTGCAGTGCAGGTACAGTAATCTTACAGCAAACAAGTGATGTTTCCGATGAGCCAGGGGTGTGACAGAAACAGCATAGTGTGGATACCATATACTGTATACCAGGTCAAAACGGGTGTGATTTAGTGTGGGGCTGTGGCATCCTTAGACCCCATCATCTCTCCTCTTATCTCTTTCTATCCTCACAATGACCTTTCGTTCTCTGGTAGACCCCTTTGGCCCAGTGCCCTTCCAGCCGTGTTGGTGACACCACTAATAACCCTCGTTCGTTTTTCATTTTTTGACCAGCCTCTATATTTCAAGGCCCCTGGGGTAGTTCACAGAAGGGGATCCAGTAATTCAAAATGACAGCTTTCATCTTCTGATGGCTTTGTTAAGCAGCCAAGAAAGACAGCAAGTTGCTGTGCCCTGTGCAAGAGCAAGCAGCTGTTATTTATAAAGCACTCTTTCCACTATTAGACAGGTCTCGCAAAACACGTGAGCATGCAATTCCCTTCTGCTTTTCATTTATTTGACAAGAAAGTCACTGACCACTCCGTGCTGCTGCTGTGGATTAAAAGATGGACTACTGTCGAGCGAGACATAGAGTCCACGACGACCACTGTAGCCTACCCTGTTGTGGATGCCTTTAAATGCTATGGCATGAACCTCTCAATATGACTTCTGTTCGTTTAAAGAAGGAAGACAATAAGTTTGTTCTGTGGGCTTTTCCAGTTTTTGGCTGCTGCCCCAGCTATTGCCAAATGTGATGGTGGTAGTGATTATTTATTGGAAGTTTTCCCATGGTTATACAAGGTGTTTACCCCACCTGATTTGCCACGTTTCTTAATATGCTTTACCATACCTTGCTATTCTTTACAATGCTTACCTGTGCTTTACTGTGGGCCATTACGGAGAAACAGACTGCAGATTCCCTCGAAGGAATTAGATGCAGCAAGTCATTGAAGAATGATCCCGCCAGAACAATTTTAACCTTGTTCTCTTCATTCAGTGCGGTCATGGCTGCCCGTGGTGACCCTACACCCTCTTGATAATGCTACAGATGGAGGTCCCATCACCCTTTAACTGTTGTTCTTGTTGCTATTCATTGACCGCTCCATTAACGTCACCACACACAACAAATAACAAGCGGTTTGCAACAGAGTGACGTTAAGCCCACTGTTTAGATCATTCAAATAGACCCCACATGAAACCAGACATTCACAAGCAGTTTTCCAATGGCACGCAGTGGGTCTAGGTGACCAGATTTCATCATGAAACTCGCTCCCAGTTCTTTTCCTTATTGAGATTCCGGGAACGCAGAATTCATTTTCAATAGCAGCAAAGGAAGTGGATAATGGCAGTCATTTTAAATCATCATAATTGCGCTCGTAACTCGACGCTGAGCTTCGTAAAAACATTAGCGTTCATTGGTACCATTTATTTTTTTATTGATAGCTGCCGTGACGTGGGATGGGATTGCTCATCCCCAGCAAAGTGCTATTGTGCCTGATTCAGCAGGATTAACTCCAGAGGAAGAAGCCTGTGGAGGGATATATCAATGTGGCTCATTCATATCTGAATAAAGGTTTCCTCACCAGTGTTCCCCAAGGGCGATTTCAGAGCTCATGTTTGCTTAGTGAAGTCTCTCTCTCGCTCTCTCTCTCTGTCTATCTCTATCTTCCCCGTGTTATAGATAGAGGTGGGTAGAGAAGGAAGCCTCTTTAATCACTTTGATAACATGATCAGACAGATTTTACTGTCACTCCCTTAATATCTTAACAGGCGGCTTTTCTTTATCTATTAACAGTTGGGAAACGGAATATTTACAATATGAAAAAGAGCTCTTTACGCAGTGACTCAAATGTTCTCATTTCAACTGCCTTTAATACCTTTCGTGGGGACTGCTTATAAAACCCTGCTTCAATTTACTGTGCCTGATAATAGCGACAGAACTGCAGACCAGCCAGTTCTTGAATTGCATTAGGTGCTGGCCTGGATCAGTAGCTTATTGCTCTGGCGCTTCATTGGAGCGTTGAAACTGTTGGGCTGAGTTTGAAGGAGAGAACAGTGCCAAGGTAATTCTCTAGCACTGCGATCAAACTGCAGACACCACCCAGAAGAGGCACAGTGCCAGAGAGCGGAGTTCTAATTTGAGTTTTAAAATAAAAGCTGCCATGACACTGGTTCCAGCCTGCGCCTCTGTGCAGAGAACACTTCATTTCACAAAAATACATAAAACTAAATCAAATAAAGGCAAGGCAAGGAAATCAAACTCAATGTATCTTTTTTTTTAACTCGTCTGTCAATTTCAATATATGACAATAGGAAGCTTAAAAGAATAGCTGGTGACTTTCCATGGTTTTTTTTACTGAATTTTATCAACAACAACAACAAAAAAAACAATAGGGTGCATTGTTTAATTTATAGCCATTGATATATTGCTTATTTTTCTGTGAGAATGCGTTCTGTTTCAATGAATGTGGTCTTTTTTTTATTTGGTTAATCACACATTTCCGTAGTCTCAGATTGTGCCTAAGACCCAGACTAAATGAACTGTTTTGCATCAGTATTCTTTTATTCAAACTCATGCAATTTCAGTAGCCTGCTCTCTTGTCTTGCATTTTGAGTTTCCAAACTATCATTTCAGCTTCCGTTTCTCGCATTCAAATGCAAAAAGAATTTCAAATACTTGCTCTTTGGGAAGTTTTGTGCAACTTTCAAAGTGTGCCGGGATGTCGATTGGAATTACAGGCACAGCAGGCAGCATCCGTATCAGGTGGACAGGCTCTATTGGCAGCAGGGCTCTCCCATTGCTTTTTAATGGAGACAATGCCAATCTGTTACAGTGCCTGTCTCTGCAGTCCAGCAAGGTATAGATCTATTCCTGACAGGCCCCTGTCTTTCTGTTAGAACTGATCTTTGGATAAAGTGACGTCAGGCTGTACTCTGTGGAGTTAATTACAGAGGAGGAAGAAATCTAAAACAGGAGCCGATGAGCTTCCATGCCACAACTTTTCATTAAAACAAAACAGCAAAACAGGTTTTTCTAAAGCGAATTTGTCCAGTTTGCAAAGAAGCAGACACACTGTGCTGATTTCCACCTATTTCAAAAGGAATCGACACATGCATGGTATCAGTGGCAGAGCCAGTTTGAGCAGGACAGTCTCTTGCTTTAATGTATGTATTTTCAGGAAGGAAAAAACAAGCATGATGGTTCTGTGTTGTGAGAAAAAAACACAACATATCCACCTGGGTCTTCCTCCCTTTGTGGTTGTGTCTTATCCTTGCAAAAACATTTTGCATCCCCTATGGAGGACACTAAGAATTATATGTTTTGCTCTGAAAAGGGTTTGTCGTAGTCCCCGGGGGGAACTGGAATGAACTATTCCCAATAGAAAGCAATACAATCTTTTTTTTTTTTTTTTTAATCCGCTTGTGATTTTTACCGCGGATTGGGAACACGTTCTGATGGAGCGCTTTTCAATGCCAGGCCTCCCTGGGTTATTGATGGCTTCACCCTCGGGTACAGTAAGGGTTGGAGATCAGTGTTCTGATGGATTTCATAAGAGCTCAGTGGAGTCCCTCTGACACTTTGTGTACCATAAAAAAGATTTTCTTCCATGTATTACCTGCACCCGAGCAGACTGATGTTTATAACAGGGCAGTCAGGAGGTGAGAGTTGAGTTTACACTCCGATTGTCCTCGCTGGATTGAAGCCCCCTCCCTCAATGTAGAGATCAATCTGAGCGCTGGGCAGAAATGCAGCATTTCTTTGGCAGTTGACCTGACAAGGACTACAGGGCTGAGTATTACAGGAACTGGTTCTCAAATAAGCTGCTAGCTTGGACTGATGGCTTGCAATCCCAAGTCTTGTACAATATGTGTGATGTGTCCAGTAGTTTGAACTATGAAAGGTTTCAGACTTAGGTATACTTTGCATCTACAAGTGGAAACTTTAGAAACCCTTTACATTAGGAGCCTCCAACTACAACATAATCATACTGAAGTAACATAGCAATTGTGCGTATGATTTGGTAGTTTACAATAAGCATGTTTAATTACAAAATGATTAAATGCTGCAAATTGGTTATGTAATTATGCTGCCTTTACAAATGTGGTTGTCGGTTTTACAATGTAATTAGCGGTGTAATTAGAACACTGAATGTAAATTGTTACCAAAACATTTGACATGCTCATTGGCAGAGCGTTACCCAGGGACTTATCAAATAGGAGGGAAGCCCTGCTTTTTCTGTCATTGAAAAATACAACAGCAGTTCCAAAATAACTCAAACCATTCTGTGACACGAAGAGATCAAACAGCACAGAGCAAAATGAAAGCACATTAAAACAAGTGTGATATTACAGTACAAAGTGTTATAATTTACCGGTCATTTTTATACATGCACTACTAGCTCTAGTTCTTCCAACAGTAGAGCGATCATGTAAGGGTACGCTATGTGTCCAGCATTGCTTGAAGAGCTGCGCTGTGAAGCAGAAACCTGCTTAGGCTGCAGGGCTGTTGTGCATCTGTGGGTGGCAGGAAATATGAGCAAAGAACTTCCCGGCTCCCAGTTTCCTCAGGCAGTAACGGTTTTGTTTCTCATAGAAAACAGCGCATGTCAGTGCAGTAAATAAGAATTATTAATTCTCATGATGCATGCTGCACCTGTCAGAGGTTCTGGCGCTCCAGTGTGTGTGCGTGTGTGTGTGTGTGTGTTTATATCGTCCTTCCTATACATCACTTCTAGGCTACCTAATGATGGTGGTAGCCAACATTAGCTCGTCAGTACTGTGGACAAAAGTGTTGCCTCACCCTGCAGAATTAATTCATTCTGCTTCATAAAGTGGAATGAAACCTGATGAATAATGTTACGTTAACATATTAAATTACACACCGCTTTTACAGTTTTCCACTGACAAATATTAAAAACTGTGACATTCTGAAATCTAACATGAAATACTGTACTGCTGTTATGGCTTCCGGTAGACTTTTGCGATATCGTTTTGTAGCTTTTTTTTAATTACATGATGTTAAATAAATGATCTCAATTATGTTCATATAGTTTTTATTTTTATTTTGTGTTATTATGTCTCAATTCTAGGTGATGCAAAACATTTGGCTGTAGCTGTACACTGTAGATGGAAAGATAGACAGACAGATCGATAAATGGGTATGTCTACTGCATACATGATCTGTGCACATGGGCTCCAGAGAGGTCCCCTACACCAGTCTCCAGTTCCATTTCAACACATTTACCATCTCCCCAGATCAATAGCCTCCTGATGCTTTCTAATACAGTAATATGTTTGCCCACAAGATCAAGTCATTTGTCTTCCAGGGATCAGGCCCCCATGTGTTTTCCCCCGCCTGACGTTTTATTCGATAGCGGCAATGAGTGGTGGTGTCTGTGAATGCTGGGTTGCATTCATGCGGTTGAGCTTGGATATAGATGTGGTTGGAGTCCAGGAAAGATTTGATTTGTTTCAAGACAGCATTTGGACTTTAGTTGACCTTCTGGTGGAGGGGGGAGAGTTAGACCAGCATGATTTTAACTTCTCGAGTGCATTGACTTCGACAGTTCAGGTGGTCTAGATGGTGTGTTTGTGTTAATCAGTGTTTAGCTACAGAACGACCAATTTTATGAATCAAATATCACACCGGTAATAATCGGCAACAATTGAGGCATTGAGAACACTTTATTATTCAAAAGAAAATTGCAAAATGAGCAGACTTGAAAAATCTGAAAAACAAGCCCTATATTATTGTACACAGTGACATGGTATCTGCATTGAGAAAAAGCAAGAGCAAAGTCCTTTCAATACAACTGAAAGCATGCGTTTTGTAGTTCTATAATATATGTGGTAAGTGTGGCTCCAAATAGGGCACCGTGGGCAATTCATCGATCACTGGAAATTTAATTGAGGCTCGAAAAAATCAATAATCAATTCATGGAATTCTTGTTGCACCTCTAGTGTTTT
The DNA here is from genome assembly GCA_030684275.1 of Acipenser oxyrinchus oxyrinchus. Lineage (NCBI taxonomy): Eukaryota > Metazoa > Chordata > Actinopteri > Acipenseriformes > Acipenseridae > Acipenser > Acipenser oxyrinchus. Next base: position 17,673,087 of record CM060273.1, on the reverse strand, counting down.
TAGAATTTGAAGTCCTCCTTTTTCTTCTTCTTTTTCTACTTTACACTTTTTTTATGATTATAGATTTTTTTATATTTATTATGTTTTTGTTTTTAAATCCTTGGAAAGACTAGGCAAATCCCTTTGAATAAACGTTACCTGTTCCTGCTAATCTCTGGCCCCCATATCAATGCTGAGAGTTATGATAAGGCCTCCTTTTGTTCTATCAGATGTTTTATGCCACATAATCCCTTAAACTGCTGCAATTTATTCAGATGTGATTCCGAGGCATGAACACCCCTCCCTCTCCATCCTGCTTTTCTTATTCACGCCTGTGTGAGATTCTGCATAGGCATGAACAATGAGGTGCTCCAATATCTATTTATGACACAGGCGCATCTTGAGGGAATTCAGGCTTATTATTTAGTGCATTTCTTTTTGTAGGAATTATAAACACACTGTGAGCAGGTTTTTAATATATTAGCAGTCTCCAAATCAGATCCAGCTAAATAAGCGGATTAAGGTCCTAATAGAACACACAAGCCGTCATGATTCACAGGGATTTCGAAGGCTGCTTTCCAAAGGGATCTGCGTAAAGCTCAACCATGCGCAGACCCAACGCTCCAGCAGCACATTCGGATCGACTGGAAACAGGGACTGCTCAAGCAGCTGTGCTTTCATTTGCAAGGTTATGTCAGATCACAAATACCCATGATGTATGCAAGTTTTAATCTTTATTCTTTAAAATAATTTGGTGATCCTTATCGTTATCACTGTTATACTACAAATGCCCGGAAATGGAATAGCTAACTGATTTAATATTGAAGTTCCTTTTGGAATATATTTGCCATTCTGTACAGGCTTTTAGTAAGCTTTGGGTTTGAGGAGTCAGACATTCTCTCCTTAAACACGGCTGTTCTGATTCACTGAAGTGAATGGGAGGGCAGGAATGCATTGTAAAGTGCCCGGTTAGACTGTAATAACACAACCATTAAAGAGGTGGTTTTCCAGTGATGGACCAGCTGCAGAACTATTATTATTTGTTTATTTAGCAGACGCCTTTATCCAAGGCGACTTACAGAGACTAGGGTGTGTGAACTATGCATCAAGTGCAAAGTCACTTACAATTACGCCTCACCCGAAAGACGGAGCACAAGGAGGTTGACTTGCTCAGGGGCACACAATGAGTCAGTGGCTGAGGTGGGATTTGAACCGGGGACCTGCTGGTTATAAGCCCATTTCTTTAACCACTGGACCACACAGCCTCCGTAATAGAACCAACTAACGTTTTAGGTATCTTCTAACATATTTTGTCATCACTGTAAAATTCTACAAAAATAACACACCTCAAATGAAAGCGTAAAAAAGAAGAAGAAGAAGAAGAAGAAGAAGAAGAAGAAGAAGAAGAATGATAATAACCAGACTTGCAGACGGCTTAGGCTGCCACATTCTATTAAAGTAATTAATGATGAATCTCCCCTGAGAGGCCTGCGTGTCAATCACTGTGTGGCATGAAGGACACATAAAAAAGGCAGCAGTGACAGGATAAGGAAGAGTAATGGCACGAGTGGACTATGAAGGTGAATGCGTGCCATCTGCAACACTTTCTCACCTCGCCAGAGCACTCTCCCGACAGCACCACTTACTGAGCAACGCGCTGCTGTAATACAACCAGTACTTTATGAAACCTATAACTCATTATCGTCGTTACAGGAGGATCGTACCAGGCTCCCCGGCATGCACAGCTTACAAGGACAAGCTTGGAATGTGAGGCGGGACCTGGGTGAACGACTGGCAGCAACATTTAAGGATAGCATTTAGACTTTGTGTTATTTTTGTCAATTTCTGTACTTGAGATTGGGTGAAGGGGTTTGTGGATAGGGTACCATGCTTTCTATATTGGCACAGGTCACCTGCTGGTCATTAAAACTGTACTCGCTGGAATGCACACTCAGTGCGTAAATGACTTCTTCAATCCGTCATGTGCTGCAGTTGCAGACAGTGGTGTTGTGTGAATTACAAAGTGTTTGCACAGTACCAGCAGGCACTTGAAACACAGCAGGTATTGCTTGCTAAACACTGATTAATACGCTGTTAAATAATTAACACCACAGTTAATATAAACTTGCCACAGAATGCAGGAATCACATTAAAAGGCCATGCCTTATTTATAAACCTGCGTTTTCATAATTAGTATTGCAGATTAAAACTGAACAGCTACATAACTGCTAACTGCATTATTGATTTCCAGCAAAATAACAAGATGCTGATGAGTTGATCAGCACACCGCCTGTGCTCAAGAACGCAGGAGGTTTAATGGGAACTTGTTAAAAAAAAAAAAAAAAAGATAAATATTTGTCGATGCATAATTCATGGGCATTCATAAAAAATGAAGACCGAATAGCTGACTAACTGACAGTTAACTTAATGGCCATTGATGACACCTGATTAACAACAGGAGGAGATTTTTATTTCTGTAAATAATGTAATGGGTTCAACAGCCTTTCTTTTTATGTGCAATGCATTGTACATTCTGGTGGATTCAACTTCTGAGGTTTCTAATGCGATTTGAGAAAGTGACACCAGCTATGTGGAACATGTGCATGAAACCGGAACTTAACTCGGCACCATACTGAATTTGTGTGCATTTGTGATTCAGACCGAACGAAAATAATCTGGGGTTTGCTGTAACTACAGAACACCAAACAAATTAGAAATGCTATCTCGATTCGTCTCAGCTACTTGCACTGTGTAGTAGTATTTAGAGTGAAACCAAAGAGTTTGAATTGGGATTGGTCAGTGTCTTTAGGGTTCCAGACAGAGAGTGAAGGAGAGCTGTAGTTATTGTGTTAGACCCATCAACCATATAGGCCAACCATGTGCTAATACAAATTGTGATAGAAAAAGTACCCTTGTTAGACGTAGGGTAGACAACAAATACACTTTGTCAGTCCTCTAATTAATGACATTTGACACAATCCGCATTCTTAAGATGTGTCCGCACTCACCTCATTGAGTGTGCACCTCATCATCTCAACACTGCAGTCATGCAGAGGCCCATAAACGCTGCTAAATGCTTTTGAGGGCTTCATAAACTTTCCAAGAGCCATTCTGTTTTCTTGAAAAGAGGAATCGGGCATTTAAATTCTGTGCAAGTGCCTGTCTGTTTAAGCATTGTCGTTCAGGTTGCACACATAAAAGTAGGCATATGTTTTAGCATGGTAATATATTAAAGCATTGTCATTTTACAGGTTGGACACTTTAAGCATGTGCTTTGAGTCATGATGTAATAGAGTGTATTATTCTAACAGGAACCTGCTTTACCCTGTGCACTCAAATCAAAGTAACAAAACTGCTGCAAGTGTGCGTCTGGCTGATTGTTATTCATCCATTACTCGCCCTGTCTGGCTCCCTCGCCAGCCTGCTATCTTCAAGGACCTGTACTCGGGTGTGATGGACCCTCTCCTTCTCCCCGAACTGAGGGGAGATTTCATTACTCTTGTCGTGCAGAAACACCCGATGGAAGAGGAGTATTTTAGTATCCAATAAAGCTAAAAGAGCATGGCAGAGAAATCCATTACTTTCCCTCGGTAGGTCGGTGTCAATTTGTGGGAGCACCGCTCCATCAAGACTCAAAGGATGAGATTAAATTAGTTATTTTCCACTAAAGTGGCAACTAACACCATTTCTCACCCTGTTCCTTTTGGAATTATTAATCTCAGTTGAATGCATGAGGGCAACAAGGACATGTCTTCTTTTATAGATTTTGCTCCCTGACGCATATAAAATACATTCTTAAAAAAAAAAAAAAAATGCTTCATCTTAAGCCACACTTATAGATATGGTAATTTTTATGTAAAACAGCCAACTCTCAAAATTCCTGTAGCACAGAGCGTCGCATCGCAAGGGCCTCAGTAGAGAAGGGGTTAAGACAGACTTTAACTGTTAACAAATAGCAGGCTAACATGTAAACAAACGTTGGTGTATTTATTGTTTATTTGTTGATATATATGATACATACTTAAGCTATTTATAACAAACGATCAGCTATAATGTCTTACATATATATATAACACTACAACAGTATCACCGAATGAGCATTTGTTAAAGTATTAGTAAGATTGTTATCAATAATAGACAGACTAAAAATCGCCTTTTTGTTTCTATGCCAACCATAACGATTCTGACCCTAAATCTCTCTCTCTCTCTCTCTCTCTCTCTCTCTCTCTCTCTCTCTCTCTCTCTCTCTCTCGCTTTCTTAGCAATAATATATTGGCATCATTTATTCAGCACCAAAAGACTGCCGAATTGTTATTTTGTCTTTCTCTTAGTCACAGCATTTTGTCTTGTTTTTCGATGTGCTTTCATCCTTTCTGTTTCAGTTCAGGTCATTTGGTAGCTGTGTTTATTGAATTGGAAAAAAAAATAGCAAACACAGACTCCCGCAGAGAAAAGTAATGAAAAAAAAGAAACAAATAAAAGAAACTGTGAAATAAATTGCTATCTAGTGAAATCTTAAATGCCATATATGGATTTGTCTTTAGCTTTCTCAAACCTTTTTATGGTGTCCACACAATTCTATGACTGTTGCTGTCGTGTTTTTTATTATTTTTTTCACCAGGACCCCTTGATGGAATTGTATCTTTATTATCTATTATTGCCATTATGAAAATCATTGGTGTTTTTTTTTTAATTTTTTTTATTTGAGAACATGGGTTCACAACCTCTGCCTTATCCAGCACTCTATCAACTGAGCCCCTGTGCCCTATGCAACGGAATTGGCAGTGAGCCCAGAGCAATGCCTCTTAGACCAAGGCTGCAGCCCGGTAATCTTTATCTTAAATAGACACCCATGACTGATAGCCGCTCACATGGCCTGCCAGTGAAATTGCAGTTTTCTTGTACATTTGTGACTGCAGTAGGAAATTGCAAGGCCAGGCATTGGGACAGAGATGATATTGGAATTGTAAAAGGAGGGCAAATCAATTAGTGTGAAATTGATTTCTCCTGTTCTGCTTTCAGAGAGCCCCTGCTCTTTACTGTGTGAGTGTGTGCTGAGGGCCTCGCTGCTGCCCGTTCATGCTTATTTGAATTGCTTATTAATCTGGTACAACAAGACACTGGCAAATAACTAATGTGCAGAACACTGTTTCTCACTATCATATGCATAAATGCACCCCTAACTCTAGCTCTAAACCCTACCCTTATTCTTAACCCTGACACTAACTCTAAACCTATCATGCAGTTCAATGCAGATAGAGCAATTGATAAACAGACACACGTAATTAGACATGCATTAACACAAGATGTTCTTTCTACTGTATGCTCATAATGTTTTACGTGGAAATTGATATTGCAATATATGACAATGAGTGCAGAACTACAAAAAGTAGCAGCGCTGTGGCCCCCCACGTCCCTCTGTGATTACTGTGTGATTTCTAATGATTTGTTATCCAAGTGACAGTAAGCTTATCCTCTGTGTATTGTGTGATTGAACCTCCTTGCCTTTGAGAATTATTAATATCTGAAAGCACACATGCCACAGTATTATTACCTATACCTTTTGTGTGTTAGTGGGAGGAGTGGAGGAGAGAGGAGACCTTGGGTGGAGGGTTGGGGTGCAGGGTTGGAGGCACCAAGTTTTTTTTCTTCTGTGGGATTTGTCCATCAAGGCCATTTTCTTCCGCAGCCTCCTGCATCTGCTAATAACGGATTTCATAGCCCGGTGAATCCTAAATTAAGGACAAATTGTAATAACGCGTCAGTAATGGAACTTCTTAGGCAACGCTTATCAGAGCTGACACGCGGCATTACTGTTGCTGCATTACAATTGATGTTTAGCAAAAACAATGCATGTCCAGAACGATCAGACCTTCCTCAGAGGACTGTGCAAGTGAAAGCGCATCACCCACACACCCTGTCAGCACTGCTGGTGCTCGCTCGCAGATCCCTGACAGCCACGTGTTGGTCATTAAGGTTCGGAATTGACTTGCTGGGAAATTCTCTCATTAAAACAAAACTAAACAAACTGATTCTGAGGACTTAATCCGTGTACCCTCCACAATCTGTAGCATTCACTGAGTTTGAGCTGCATGACAATGGCATAGCCCAGCCTGGGGTTAGGAGGGGACACTTTCCAGTAGCTTCTAGTAGCTTCCTTACCCTTGCCTTTTTTGATGTTTGCAATTATGCAGAGTGGTCCTGGGTTCTGTTTATCCAATATTGGTCGTATAACCAATATTGAGTTAATAACCATTTTTACACCTGATAGCATTCAACATTAAGCTCATAAATAATGCAAACAAAAAAAAACAAACTGATGTACAGGAAACACAGTAGAAAGGAGAGCAAACACTGCCTTTGATAACTCTGAAGGAAAGTGAATAAAAGTTGTATTGGTCCGAGCTGCAATGCCTGGGAGGATTGTGCTCCTTTCAGAGCCAAGGTCACCCCCCTCCGTGTGATTACCTGGAGACTCGCCTCCTGAAAGAGGGTCAGGGCCTGGCTACTAGAGGGGACAGAATAATGCACCACGTTCATTACCCAGCGCCAGGGTCCAGACTCAAGAGGAATGAACTAACCAAGAGACACAGCAGAGCTTGCGGTGCTGGTTTTAATCCTGCATATGTGCGCTAAAGCAATGGTGTGTTTTTATATCTGACCCTCTGAAAAGGGTGACCGTCCTCACAGACACATTCACCTCGAAATAGAAAAATACTGTTTCTATCAGGGAAATTCAGCAGGGATTAGAAAATACGCCCTGTGCTTTATGTAACCTTTCCATCTTTTCATGCTGCTTTATTTCCCAATTTTGTTTAACATACCTTTTTCAAGGTGTTTAAAAACAAACAGTGGAGGTACTTACAGGCTTTCGATGCCATGGTAACTACCCTCACTTGTTTCTGTTTAAATCTAGTAATGTGTTTGTGATGTCATTTGCTGCATAGCTAATGATATTGAAACCTTCAGGCATCCTGGTGTTGAGTCTATTCATCCCTGTACTTATTTATGTATTTATTTTTAATTGTGCTTTGCCATTCTTCTCTGTGCTTTATTCTACTTTGCTGTCATGCTTTATTTTCAGGGGAACTTGTTTATTAAATAACAGCTTGCTTACTAACATTAACACACACTGTTTGTCTGTTAATGACAATTAATAAAAGAGTAAACTATTAATGAACTAATAAAAGAAGGGCCAGCACAAACTGTTCTGCAATCATCAAGTCCCAGCTTATGATCAAGTCCCAGCTTATGATCAAGTCCCAGCTTACCATCAAGTCCCAGCTTACTATCAAGTCCCAGTTTACCATCAAGTCCCTGTTTATTAACTGGGTTAAATAGGGGCAGTTTTAAACAGCCTCAACGTTTAGGAAAAGGTATCCTAACTACTCAGTGTACAATATATCTTCTTTTTATCTGACAAGGGGCTATTGAATTATGAATGTACACTATTGTTGGTATGGACTCCTGCTCCCCCCGTATCATCAGAGTTTCATCAAAGCATACTATCAGTCAGGATTTTAAAATTACATTTTATCGCATTGCATGTCATGTGATAGTGTCTATCGTATTTAATAACATGGATTTTTTTTTTCCCCCCATACCAATAATAGTGATAAGAATCTCACTTTGTTTGTTATAAAATAAACGTGTATTTCAAAAAGCACAGATTACCTGCAATGAAATGAATATAAGTCCTTGTATCGTGTGTAGTAAATGATGATGCATCTCACAGAGTCTCTGTCTCTCATGATACATCACCATTCCCCCTGCTACAGAGAAAAAAAAACATTAGAGGTTATCTAGCTTAGGATTTCAAATCAAATTGCACACAGCAAGGACCTTCAGCGTTCTTTTCAGCCTTTTTAATAAAAACCAAGTGGTTTCAGAGATGACACAGACCAGAGACAACTTGTTTTTTTGTCCGCTAACTGCCCAGGCTTTTTTTTAAAAAAAAAAAGATTTGCATTACATTCTTTGTTATCTGTTCTTGATAACACTGTTTTTAACTCCAGTCCCCAAATAAAATAAACAAAATTAGAACTGTTTGAATAAAAAAAACCCTAGAGCATCAGAGGTGCTTAGACCAGGGTTGAAAACCTTGGCTTCATACTAAAGACTTAACAGGATGGAAATAGCCCAGGCAGAAGCACACATTTTCTGAAAGCAATGAAACAGCAGTGTCAGGGATTACTTCTAGCTGCAACTAAGTTGGTTCTTGCTGGTTATGTAGCATACAGTCCTTTTACATTTAACTGTGCCCAACCTGCCTGCAGAAACAGTGACACGGTTTTGAGTTCTGTTGTTATACATTATTAACACTAAACTAGGGTGACCAAACGGCTCCAGGTTCCAAGCGTGGGTCAGTTCAGGTTTTTAACATTGCATTCTGATACTTGTCGTCCTGCAAGGTTACGAAATGCATTGAGATGCAAGTTAAAAAACCTGGAGCGTCTGAACTGTCTAGAGGAAGCTGTGCGACTTTGTAAGGAAATGATGTGAAGCAGCTGGTCAGTATGTATAAAAATGAGAATATTAACAATGAGGATCAATCAGTATTTCACACATCTCAGTGGCTGGGCCATTCAGCTGGCTGTACCATATTAATAGTGTTTTACAAGCCCCCCTTCCCAGTGAAACAGACACACACACACACACACACACACACACACACACAGCAATTATTCCCTTTGCACCCTATTTGTTTTGTTGACCTTTTAGGAATGTGTGCAAAGTGCTGACATTGCCCCCCCTGGGAGTCAGTTTCAGGTATTGTTAACTTCTAATTTTCTGACACAGAACTACACAAGAAACCGCCCACTCCCCCCCACCCCCACCCCCCTGTAGCATCGTTGCACAATTCAACTACATCAAAAATCCATCTGAGCAAATCATCCAAAATAGCAGTGTGCTTCCAAATTGAAAAAGCTGCTCTGATGGCAGCCAAGAAGCCAGAGTCAGAAGGAATTACAGAGGCGTGTTTTTGGCGAGTGATTCTCACATACATTACTACAGGTCAGGAATAAGCGGAATTGAGCTTCTCAGCTTTCTCAGAAGTTGATGGACTTCCAGTTCGAAATTGAGCAACATCAGCGATGGCAATAGGAATGACTTCCTTTTTCTGTCTTACACACGCAGGAACCGATTACTCTTAATTGAGACAAAGAGGTTATTAGTGTAGGATGAGGATCTGGATGGGATTCAATTGTAATTGTGGGGCCACTGTTTTATAGCAGTTTACCGTTTGATAAACAAAAATGTGATTATCTATATGACTGTTTTGTAATTTAAAGACTAGATAGACAGGCAGAAAGACAGCTAGACAGAGAGATAGACAGAAACAGCAGCATGCTTTAAAAATGGATCTGTCTCTTTTTGGCTAATAGAGCTTCATCGTTTGGAAAACTATAGTTGATGCAAGTAGATGCCAATGTGATTAATTGGTAGGTGTTTGGTCTCAGAAACCCCAAACCAGTCAATTAGGAGCGTTATCTGGCAATGAAGCCTTTTAAATGTTGAGCCTGGCACACTTTATCTATACTTGACATTGAAATCTCGAATTATTCTTTTTGAAGCTCAGCTGCTTATGGAACACTGACTGCCAGATTTGAGCTCTATTAGTGGAAAAATTAAATAAAAAAAAACTGATGAATTTTGATGAATTTGTAAACTGAATATTTAATATGCATGTTTGCATAAAAAGCAATATGAAATCATGTTTAATGAAGTGTTGTGGGTAATTAGTCTTTTGCACTCTGTGTTTAGCCCCAGACTCCTGTGTAGCACTTTAGATTAGAGATACATTATAAACAGTCAATAATGCATCTATGCATGTGTATAAAGGATGCAATAAACAGCATTAGACAGTAATAATAATAATAATAACAGGTTATAGCAATGCAAGATCATTTATCTTAAGCATTAACAAGAACCTGGTAATGTGTCATTGTAATAAACTGTTACTTCTGATTCATAGTTGTCAGAAACCTCAATAAGAACATTAACAGACGCTTTCTAAACGGACTGACTCACAATTATATTCACAGGTTCCAAATGGGGCTGGAAACAGCCTGATTAATTCCTTATTTGAGATGGATTCTCTAACATAATCAGATTTTTGTTTACTTTTATACATTGATAAAAGCTGTAAGTTTAGTTCAAAATCGACTAGAGATCAGATCTGACATTATTATAGCTTCGTTGCTTAATTAAACGTGTAATTTCTCTCAGTGGTTCCCTCAACTATTTAGGAAGGGAGCTTGTTCCACCCAGACAATGACTTAAAAGGTTACGAGTTTCTAAACAGGTTACTGGATAGTACTGTAACTAACCAATTATGAAACTTTTGAAAAGATGTGTGCTTCTGACTTTGTCAAAAACTTTAGCAAGCCAGTTAACAGCTTGTAGTCAAAAGCAAATGATTGTGTGTGAAGGAGCCTGCCCCTAACGCTCTGATGAAGCAGATCAGTCTGCTGCTGCTGCTGCTGCCCTTCCTCTCTCTTATTGATCAGTCTGCTGCTGCTGCCCTGCCTCTCTCTTATTGATCAGTCTGCTGCTGCTGCTGCCCTGCCTCTCTCTTATTGATCAGTCTGCTGCTGCTGCTGCCCTGCCTCTCTCTTATTGATCAGTCTGCTGCTGCTGCTGCCCTGCCTCTCTCTTATTGATCAGTCTGCTGCTGCTGCTGCCCTGCCTCTCTTATTGTCCGCAGCCTCTTCCAGAAGAGCTCCAACAAGTAAACAACAGGTGGTATTTTAAATTCAACATGATGTCAGTTGCTATGGTTCTGGTTACTAGCAGTTATTTTGGTCACACCCACTCTCCCTCTTCTTTTCACCAGCCTCTGCTTGAAACAGCAAAGCAATGCTGGCAGTGGAACATATTGTATTTAGCATTCACATTGGATTCAATTCAGAAGAAAACCAAAGTTTATTTTCCATCAGTAAAGACCATGCTATCCATGCCATACTTTTGACTAACAACTCTAATTTCCATATTTTACACATTTTTATTTTTCGCTGTCAGAAAATGCTTTTGGCATTCACCTGGGAATTCAGACGGAATACAAAAAAAAGAAACTAATGTGTTAATATTGCCACGCGGTTGTTACAATCCAAACGACTGTACATCGGGGTAAACTGAAAAGTGCCACAAACATCGGTTTACTGGGTCTCCTGAGACCAAATTGCTACAGTATATTCACACAATTAGATTGAAATTACGGAGAAAGCACAAGACCTACAGACACCACACAGCGCGGCAACGCTGGAGATGAATAATTGATTTCTAATTATTTGAATGCATGTGCGGCCCCTTCTTTGCCTGAAGAGGAATTACTTCACAGAGTGAGAACAAAAAACAGAGCGAATGTTTCTCACAATGATTTCCTGAGGACGGCGAGGCTGTCAGATGATGTATTGTGCTGTGCAATGGGAGGCTGGGCTGCAGCCCGGCGCTCCGTCTCTTTGCACAGAGAGGTTCTTGGCTCTCAGGGGTCAGGGATTAAGTCTGGCAGAGCCGGAGGTTCCAAATACAGATTTCTTGCTTTTTTTTTATGATTCCTCCCCTAACAATGAGAGTCCCGAGGTATTCCTCCGTACTTTCATGGGTGGGTGAATAGAGTTGCCCCTGGATATCCAAGTTCATGGGCCAAGCTTTCATTTCCATTCCATTTGTGTCCATGGTTGTCACAGATGTATTGATCTGCTGACTGCTGCAAAGTCTAGAAGACTACACAAGATTGGGGGTTTCTTTATATTTAGCTCAGTGGCACTCACTTGGGGCACCTTCAATCCCAGACCCACACCTTGTTCCAACATGTCCTTGGTTTATGTTTGAATTTAGCAGTCTGGGGCCTTGTTACAAGCAGGTCTTCACTTGTTTAATTGGACCTAGGTGTCCAACTGATTAATTATAGACCTGGTTTGGAACGAACTGAAACAGCCACAATGAGCAACTGAATCCCACTTCTTAGTTTGCTGTGAGTGCCAGACGCCAATCGAACAGCCTTCCGTCAGCCTGAAGAACAATGATTGAATGCTGGAGCTTAATTAGCTGAACGCAGCCCAATTGGCTTCATTCATTTTGGTTTCTGTCTCTCAGGAGAGGAGGACAGTCTCCTTGAGTGATCCTGTCTCCGGCTGCAGCTAGCAGTGGCAGAGTTGGATTTTTTATGTTGCGGATCTCTCTCTGCTTCTCATGATTAATCTGCAACGCTGCCTTGATGTATGATGATACCCTATGATAAAGCATGGCTTGCCATTGCACATAATTAAACGAAGCTGGAGCCAATTTCTTACGCCTGCTTGAGCAGGTGAATGCCTTTAGCTACTGTAGCGTTGTAAACATATCAGTCTTCGAGCTGGGACGTTCTGGTAGCTTTCAAATGGATACACAGCGCGAAAGCCTTCTCTTCTTTTCTGTTTAGGTCAGATAAGTTTACTGTTTAAGAAGATTTTAAGCATCATAACTTTGGCCCGTTCCGCTCCATTATACACAATTACCAGGACTAATGATCTTTAAAAATGTCTTCTCGCCAAGGATTTAAAAAAATTAAAAACCTTGTATATATCCCATTTGTCTCAATGTGACAGTACTGCTGTTGTTTTACATTACACCCTTTTAGCATTCGTTTCTTCTTCTATTATTATTTATTTCTTAGCAGACACCCTTATCCAGGGCGTTTTACAATTGTGACAAGATATCACATTATTTTTACATACAATTACCCATTTATATAGTTGGGCTTTTACTGGAGCAATCTAGGTAAAGTACCCAGCTCAAGGATACAGCAGCAGTGTCCCCCCACCTGGGATTGAACCCACGACCCTCCGGTCAAGAGTCCAGAACCCTAACCACTACTCCACACTGTTGCTTATACTGGGCCCTGGCTTCTCATTTTTGTTCTAAATGTATAAATGACAATTTCAAATATCTAAAAATGATACGCAGAATGCCGCTTAAATAACAGCCCCCGGCATTGTAAATTCACAAATGCATAAATACTGCACGAGTTATAAAACGTACAGTGCGTCTCGTAAATTGTGCTTCTAAATTGTATTATTCAAACGGTATCATTTCCATGGTACATTTGCTTTTAATGCAGCCATTTACTGAGCAAAATATGTGTTAAGAACTGAATAGTTTGGACGAAGAACGGAAAATGTACCGAATGTGCAGTTTTTAAAGGAGAATGAGTTAAGTTGAGCGATCACATTTTAAGTAAAGCTCCTATTTTTAAGTGAACTTTTACCTGGAAGTTTTGCCTAAGAATCAAGAGTTTCTTTTTTACGCAAACATGCTTGTTGTCTGCCACTTCTACACTTACAGAAGGGTACATATGAATCATATAATGGAGCTGAGGAAGTCTTACGAATCGAAACAGTCTGCATTATTCTCCATTATTTCCGACGGTTCTAAATTCAGTGTTGGTAAATGAACACTCTACGTTCTGCATTCATTTCATTTATCTAACTTTTAAAAATAAATCAGATTTTTTCCCAGCAAATGTATTGGTCGTATTGTTGTTTTTTTTAATTTGTTTTTTCTATCATAGAGACATCCATCTTCCTACTATCTTCAGACTCCAATTAGATTCCAATTTTCAATTTAATTCTAAACCTGTGCAACCAGGACTGTTTGGGTAAAGCTGCCGCATTTAAATATTATTATTATTATTATTATTATTATTTTGCAATACATCTTTGCCCATAGGCACATTAAATTATGTTTTATTTGCATAACCCCCCACCCAACACACACTTGTTTTATTTGAATTTGTATTTTGCCCATTAAGCCAGCACTCTGCTTGACGGTATGATTCATCTATATATTTAGAGGATGTTTACGCGGGACAGCCCCCACACAGCATGCTGTCCTTTTTCTTTTCAGACAGGCCCTGCGGGGCACAGAGATGTCAACTATTAAGCTGCGAGAGAAGAGCATTTACATACTAATAACTCTTAGGTAGGGACGCGATAAGAAGGCGAGATCATGTAGGACTGTTGCAGCATAAATGAAGATTACATGTCATACTGGTATTGGTACTTAAGATCACATGATGCAACGGATGCATCTAATGTTACAATGTCTGTAATAATACATCTATAAACAGATGTTTGAAACAACATTCAATGGTGAGGTTAGCACGACAGTGTTATAAAACATGCAACTGAGGCATAATAATAAAAACATACTTTGTTTCACAGACATGCGTGTGAAAAACAGGCAACATTTAAAAGAGGTTATTATTTAGACTTTCACCTGACGATAAACTGTGATCAAAATAGCTACACGAAATAGTGAGCTGGAGAGGTACCAAAACGATCTAGTGATTCAGTAACCAAACTCCAGAACAATCGTCTTCTTCCACTTTGTATGAAGTACAGTAAAGGCTGCTTTAGTAAATGATATGCAGTAACAAGCTACGCTGCAGATGGCTGCGCTGTGCCGAATGCAGTTTGGAGAAATTCAATACGGAGGCCTCAGATGTCCTGCAGTACTGATCTTATTCCACATCAAAGCACTTTGAAGTGTTTTTTTCCTCCTTCTTTCTTTTAAATACGAATTTCTCTAATCCAATATTGTATTTAGCAAGTCTAAGTACCAGTAACTGGCAGGCACTCTGATTCAAAGCAAGCGCATGTAGTCTGAAAACAAGTGCTAACAAACACTATCACTGCTCCCCATTTTATTGTGCTGGTAATCTTTTATTTTTTAACTTATTTTTTTTAGCTTAAAAGAACTAAGAAGTCTTTAGGGTGGAGGTATTGAAATAAGATTCAGTTTTTAATATTATTATAGACCACCCCCCTACCCCCCACCCTGCTTGATTACTTTTTTCTTTAATTGCTAGGACAAGACAGAGAGGGTTGCTGTCTCAGCTAACACAACCTCTAATTAAATGTAAAACAGACTTTACACACATACAAAAAGAACGAATCCTAAACATTTTGGCCCATGGATTTTCACTTTCTCTTATTGCTACCCCGAGATCAAGTTCATTATAGCGTACAGAAGCAATCTCCTTTTGAAATTGCTGCTTTCGACTGAAAGCAGCGTGGACGATATCATGAGCCTTTCGCAGTGCCACTGACTAAAACGGTAATTGTGCTACTGAAAGAGAGTAGATCTAGGAGACATAATGATATCCACTATAAACGCTAGCAGGATTCTGTCCGTCTCTGAGTTTTCAAGTTGTGTACAGCAAAAATAGAGCCGTGACCCAAAAGTATTGCATTATAATACCAGCAGAATTCCTTACAATCTGAAAAGACTTTAACACTAGCCAGTACTTTAAACTCAGCACAGAGGATAGGAGTCCTTCACACAGAGAGTGGTGAGGGGATGGAATGGGTTACCTAGTCCTGTTGTTGATGCTGAATTGGTTGGGATCCTTTAAGACCCGACTAGACACAGCTTTGTGATCAAAGAGTTATTAAGACCAAGGCATGAATTGCTATGTGTATCTTCTGAAGACCTACTGACAGCACCATTAGCAGCCCTCAATACTGCTGTGGAACCATGGCACTGCAGTTATTGTTAACAGCAGCGGTGATTGGTTTTACTCTACTGGGATGCAGTTGGTATGTCAGGTCAACGATTTGGCCCTCTTCTACCCCTTTTGAGCAGACACCTTTCATTGGCATTGTGATGCCAAAGCAGAGTCATCTATTAGTAAGACATCGATAAAGACTTCTAGCTGTAGCCTTTCTTAATAGTTTGACCTGATATTGTGTTTTGAAGCTATGCATGGGTAAGGCATGCTGGGTTTGCTTTCAAGCACACATTTCCTTAGCCACACAGATCAAAGAGGTGAACACGAATTTGAATAAAATCAAGGAAAACGCGTCCAGAGACGTGGAGGGCCAACTTAACCCCAAAGGTTAAGCTGACAGATGTAATCGGCTATAATCTCTCTGCAGCCCTAGGCCATACTGTAAAGGTGCTGACAGTACTTGTTAGACCGACAGTGTAGAAGCACTAATGAATGTATCAAGAGGGCTTTCAGCTGGCCTGTCTCTGTTTGCTTGTCACCTGATATGCAGGACGGGCAGGCTGTGATCACAGCGATCATATTCAATAGATATCAGTTCCAATCCCACGCCGCCTGTTTCCACACGTTTGTAATATGAATAGCACTTTATTCAGGACTTCAGGCATGTTTGTAAAGTGTGTCTGATCTCATTGGGGAATTCAAAGTCCAGTCACACTCTTCTTTCTAAACGGCTTAAAACCAAGAACAGACTTGATCTGAATTCTGTAATTCAAAAACAGATCCTGTTTTTATTGGTTCCTCCTGCTATGCAAGCTGAAGCCAACCCTATATTTAGGGCTTCTGATTTTCTTTTTTTATCCGATACAAAAATGATAAAACGCCCCCGATACAAAAAAGTAGCTTATTGACCCCAGAATCTCATCAAGCAGCTTCTTGAAGGATCCCAGGGTGTCAGCTTCAACAACATTACTGGGGAGTTGGTTCCAGACCCTCACAATTCTCTGTGTAAAAAAGTGCCTCCTATTTTCTGTTCTGAATGCCCCTTTATCTAATCTCCATTTGTGACCCCTGGTCCTTGTTTCTTTTTTCAGGTCAGATC
Source organism: Acipenser oxyrinchus oxyrinchus (assembly GCA_030684275.1). Lineage (NCBI taxonomy): Eukaryota > Metazoa > Chordata > Actinopteri > Acipenseriformes > Acipenseridae > Acipenser > Acipenser oxyrinchus. Next base: position 17,656,516 of record CM060273.1, on the reverse strand, counting down.
AAAATGTCTTCTACACCTGAACAATCAGCTTTGGAAAAGGTCTTGTTTTTGTATGTATCGTATAGAAAGCCTATACATTAATTAGGAATGAGATAGTTATTTTTAAATGAACTACGAGCATACGGTTCTCCTTCTGTGCTGAAAGATGGAAGAGAGATTAGGGGGTTATTAAATGATTTCAAAAATGATTTCCACAGTTCCTGCAAGCAGAATATTGCTGCAGAGGCTTAGCTGTAGTCTACGCAGTCACCAGCTGCACTGTCACGCTTTTGACCTACAGAGGGCACTGTGATACTGTTTTTTTTTTAAATTAATCTGGATGACTTCTTGTAGCATGTTTGTGTTTTATTAATGCTTTGTGATTTTTTTTTTTTTTTTTTTAAACACAGATTTTGAAGATGTCAAAAAGACCTAAATGTTGTCAGTGGTCAGACACAACACCAATAATATTACTAATAATAATGATGACGATGATGATGATGATATACAGTCATGTCAGAACCTTCTGAGGCATTGCTGATGTGGATTGGTGCTTATCCACCCTATCCGCGGACTAGCAGTCAGATCTAAGGCTTTCTGTTTGACATTGACACACCAATTCCATTACATCGTGTTAATGCATTTTGCAAAATAGCTGAAAGCCCTTTTAAAATCTTCTTCAGCCTGATAAGAAATGGGATGTCTTGCAGGATTGTAGTACATATCAACAGCAAAAGTTTAAATAAATAAATAAAAAACAGCAAGTCTTATGACTGATCCCTTTTCTCATTTCTGACAGTTTTGACAAAGCAATTCTCAGTACAATTCCTGTGCTGACATAGATTAAGTCCCCGTTTCATACAGAACGCAGCCAACTTGATGTAGAAACAAAACACTTTTCTTCTGAAATGTCACGGAGCGATGATTATGTTAATGGGGGTGTGCATGAAGCTGAAACCAAAAACAAACCCAGTTTGTGTCTGGGTTCCTGTTCTAAATATATATATTCAGTGAAATCTCTATATGAAGGCCAGTCGAGGGACCAGCACAAAGCTGTTTACACAATAAAATGACACTGATTCATACTTTAAGGATTGTGTCTGTAATTTGGTCTTTTTAGAGAGGAAATTGTAGGTTTAATACACCCAAGACTTCAGCTTGTGGTTTTAATACCGATTAGAGGGGTGGCCTTAATATTGCCTTTACATGAATAGGAGAATACCAGGGCTGTAAAAAAGTGGCCTTATTTGTGGCCTTTATACTCAGTTGGCCTTGATTTGAGTGCACGACATATAAATATGGCAGTCTATCTCTGCATTGTGCGTGGTATCTACTAAATGCATTTCATGTGGTAAAAACTCAATTGACTGCATGCAAGAACCAACCTCTTTGGGGAAAAAAAAATCCTGTGTTGTCACCTTGTATGCTCCGATCTGTTTGTCTCTGGGAATGGGTTGTGACAAGGTTGCATTATCTTTTTCTTCGCTCGTTTTTCTTTGAAATAGCACTCCCAGCAATACAATTGCACCAAATAAGCATGTCTCTTTGAATAATTTAATAAATCACAAATGCGGTGTAATAAAAAAGAAATCAAACAATGAAGAGAGATTAGGCTTAGTAAACAGTTCACAGATCCCCCTTGGCAAATACCTATCACCAAAAAGCACATTACAGCTTTTTATTTCAGCCAAATAGTCACAACGCATATACAGTTCTTATAAAAGAGCCTTGGTGAAATGGACATGCACCATTAGAATTGTGCCAACTCTAATTCCCTAGAGGGTTATGTGACTATCCAGCTGCTGACAGCTTTTAATAGAGAATAAGACACAAAACAATAGGGACTGTAGCACCAGCACACAAACAGCTTCCGCATGTAGATCTGTAAGTAAATGATAGCATGGTAGCATGGTAGCATGGTAACATGGCAATATCATAACACAACCTAGCTAGCAACCTTCTAACTAACACGCAATGCAGTTTACAAAGACACAAACCAAAGCATTTTGTTAAACTTTTCCAGTTTAACAAAATGACTTTTCTGAATGGCTTCCCTTATCGGAAGAGACATCCCAGTTCTCTACCACCATAGATAAGGAGTTCTGTAGCTCTGCCACCTGCTGACCACCCTTCAGTATTTCGGCATCCATTCTCAGAAAAGGGAAGGGTCTCAAACACTCAGCTAGATCTCAAAGGAAGGTGTATTTCCTTATTGTATTCTGAATGTGCTTATGGGTGATCATCTTATCATACAGTACCATCTCAATGCGGTACGTACACAACATGGTAAAGTCATTTTTTTTTCTTCTTGCAAACACTGCAGGGTGTAACTTTGAGCTGTTATTGCATATTCATTTGAATTGCCCTGCTTTAATTCCCGCAATAGATTCTCACTTCAGCATAAGAGCAAGCCTGCTCCAAAGCTACCCTGAAGAAATGAAAAGGAAAATATAAAGTCTGAACAAGTTCTCATTGGGATCATTCATTTCGATCACTGAAAGAAAGCTATCGGAGTCCTTTAACATTGCGAACATTTTTTGTTGAAGCGTTTCGTTACATTAGGCCCTTGTTTTTCTTTCATCAAAGCTTCATTTATGTTGCTCCTCACTCTTTTCAAAAGGCGTAATGCGGTTTGATTTTTGAGTTAATTAATGGCTTTCATTATTTCTTTTTGTTAAAACCTTGACCTCGATTCTGACACGTCATTGTGAAGCAATCTGGAATTCACAAAAGGAATTGGAAGCACTCACATTAGCAACAGAGGATGATGAGTATTATTTTCAATTAGCAATAAAACAAAAAAAACTCTTTGGATTTGTTTGTTGGCTGATTTTACAAAACCAAATAACCAAGTTACTTCTAGTAGTCACTGTGTCTCAAACACACTCCCATCTCATTTTTTGTAACTCACCTCTTCTCTTTATATTAGCAAGCTCCAGAACCATCCAGAGCTATGCTGTGTATTGCCAGTAGGACCAATGGAAACTTGAGCCAATGTGGAAGATCTCTAGATGATGCTCTTACCTCTATTAAGACACTTTATTTATTCTTTTTATTTAGTCATTTAGCAGACGCTTTTATCCAAAGCGACTTCCAGAGACTAGGGGGTGAACTATGCATCACAACTGCTGCTGCAGAGTCACTTACAAAAGGACCTCTGTTGTATGTCTTACCTGAAGGACGGAGCACAAGGAGATTAAGTGATTTGATCAGGGTCACACAGTGTGAGTCACTCGTTGAGCTGGGATTGAGCCAAGAAACTCCTGGTAACAAGCCCCTTTCTTTAACCACTGGACCACCAAGCCTCCTTGGGCTCCTTTGATCTGGCCAAAGTTACATATTTCTATGGGAGACAACTAGAACCAAAGAGCAGCTCCTGAACTCAGGTGGAAGCAAGGACTTCAGATAACTGCAATAAGAACGACTGGGAATGACTGTGCAACAAGTAAAGTGAGCAGCAGAAAAATAAAACCAATTGGTCTTTTGAGACTTTGCCAGTATCCTGGTACAGTACATTAAATCAGCATGCTGTTGCTGGACGCGGTGTCTGTTAGCATGACTGCGTGCCAGAGCCTTTGCGTTTTGAAAGCGCTCACATTCAAACAGCTGCCTTGCTGAATCATTTTTCAACTAGTCTATGTTGTCGTCCTCGCTGTGCAGAATTTACCAAATGAACCCTCACTTTATTGCAGCAAATTGAATACAGATGCTTAAGAACAGGTTATATTAAATAAGTAATTATCACCTAACCAGGCAGCCATCTGCTTCCTCTGAATGCATTTACACTTGAAACAGTTGGATGCAGAAAAAAAGAAGCCGTGCAACAAGCTGCAGCACTTTTCATGTATGCTGGGCTTGGACAGCTTGGTTTCGCACAACATCAGCGACACAGTCTGAGAGTATAACAACCTGTTTGCACTATGTTAATAATGAGGGGCATGTGTTGAAAATGGACTGTGCCCTGTAGAGCTTGTGTGAATAGGGTTTAAAGGGCTTCCTTTTCATGATCAAATCTGCCTGCTGTGTCTCTTGTCCACGGAGCAGTTTTTATATTTATTTTTTCTCCTAAGCGCAACGTGATCAGCATTGTTACAAGCCTCACGTTTGCAAAAAAAAAAAAATAATAATTCACATTCATTATAGGTTCTTACAGGTAGCTCATGGAGGCTGTGTGGTCCAGTGGTTAAAGAAAAGGGCTTGGAACCAGGAGGTCCCCGGTTCAAATCCCACCTCAGCCACTGACTCATTGTGTGACACTGAGCAAGTCACTTAACCTCCTTGTGCTCCGTCTTTCGGGTGAGATGTAATTGTAAGTGACTCTGCAGCTGATGCATAGTTCACACACCCTAGTCTCTGTAAGTCGCCTTGGATAAAGGCGTCTGCTAAATAAACAAATAATAATAATAGCTCAAAACTTCCAAACATGGGCGATGATAGTTAATAGCAGTCTGGGAATGAATGCTTGATTTGGACTCTCACCCATGTTTCCAGTATTGATACATTTTGGGTACTGCTGCACTTGCAAGAGTTAATTAAAACCATTTGAAAATAACTGAAGAGTAGATGGGTAGCTATTATATATTTAGTAGCCTAATCAAGTGGTCTGAGGGAGATAGAACTGGCATCAAATTCTCCACCCCCCAGCACTACATGCCACCTTATTCCATATTTAATCATTTTCTTCCGGTGCAATTTATTAGGTTAATAATATCCAAAGTATAATTTCTTCATAAAAGTACAGAAGGAGGGTTTAATGAGATCTATTTTTCATATAATCTCTACACCACTGGCACAGGAATGACAGATTGAGATGCTGTATAATATTCCACAGTCGCCAAAGGTAAAACATTCAGCTAGATCTTAAATGCAATCCCATCCCAAGTACAATTTCCATCTTAATTATCACCTGCTGCTTTTCACTGCAAGGAATCAATACATTTTCTAATGCGAAGCCCAGAGAAGATAATTGCATCTTCAATTGCTCGGCAATTACAGAGTACTTCAATAATTCCATCTTCAGGTTAGTGATTCAAAAAGATGCTGCCGCACTAGCAGACGTGTGGCTCTGCAGATTGCAACGTATCATGTTTAAGGAATCATTCGATTTTCAATGCAAAACATTTACAAAAGAAGCATTATCGCAGTGTGGGGTACGTGATTGCTTTCAGCAATAGCAAGGCGTATAATTAAAGAATAATACCCAACAGAGGTAATTAACAGAGAATATTGATAGTGTAGTTAGACACTTAATGTGAAGAGTTGTCAATTGTGTTTTAGCACTAATGAGCCCGAAGCCAAAGTATTCAGACTTGGAGAACACTCTTGTGGACCAACATGGAAGAGAGGGTGGTTCTGGTATTTCTTTTTTACCCTTTACCTTCAGAGAGGTTTCAAAGATGAAAAGGCAGTGATACAAAGCGAGGGGAAGAAAATGGATTTTAAGACTGCAGTGTTGATGCTTTTCAAAGCATTAAGTGCTTGAAATCAATGAGCGTCTTCTTCTCTTGATGCAGATCGGCTGCCAAGCCATCCTCATCCCCTCATCTCCCCCCCTCTCGCCACTTCTTTGCAGTTTCTAGGGAGTTTACCTCTTTGCTACTATTATTTTTTGCAATTATTATAAGGCCTTTGGTGTCCAGTGTCTGTCATCGTGTGATTGCTAGGTCAGGTCCTCTGATCTTCAAAAAGTTCTGCTTTCTGAAGCTCTCCGTCGTCTAAAAACAATCAGTAACGAGGCTGGGAAATCAGAGATTCATTCGAGTTTAATTACAGCTGTACAGCACATATAGGGAACCACCTGAGAATCAGGCAAATTTCAGGAACGCTTGATCTCATCATTTCCATCGTTATTGCTATTATTATTCTGTCGTACGCAGCGCCTGCTGAAAAAGGCACTTAAAATGGTCTGGGGAATCCGGACATTTTAGCAGACGCTTTGCGCCTTTATCTGCCCAAATCTTTTTGAATACCCAGCAGTGCTTTCCAATTTATTTCACACAGGAGTGTCCCGAGAGTCCTTTTAGCCCGAACGGCAATCGCTGGTCTCGAACCTACAGGGAGGCAGACAGGAGTCTTCCCTGGCATCAGTTGGCTTAATAACTGCATGCTCAACAATAGTCCACAGAATTGTTTTTTTTTAAGAAAATCTGAAGTCCCAACACTATCGTTGTTAATATTATTATCACAGACTGACTAATAGAGGATGGGTTGTGTATTATAAGACTCTATGATCACACTGATGAACCAGAGCAGCACTGTCACTATGTTCATAACACTTTCCATGACATGTCTCTAATTACTGTGCATTTACATAGCTGTTAATTAGTAAACACATGTGGGACTTACACATAATTACAAGGTTCTTATGCATCGTTACAACTTACTTAATGTGCACACCTTTCTGAACGATATGTAAGTACACAATTGTATCAGAAAAGAGTTACAGTTAGTAGGGTTCAGCGTCCATGTAGAGTTAGAGTTAGGGACAGGGTTTATAGCGTACAAAACTATTTAACAACATTGTAACTACTGTACTAGTATTAAGTGGGGTAAACGGTTTAAAGGGATGCTTTAAACCAGACGCGTTTGCAGTATTTTGTTCTATTAGTACCAGCAGAACCCAGGGAGGTGGCATATTATATACTTATATAAGGACTATAATGTTATGTACCCCCTCGCAAAATTGCACCATAGAATAAACTGGGGGTTAAGCTTTGAAATGTACACCAGTGAGTGAACAGTTATTTAAAAACGATTCTTTAAACTGGTGTCTGTTGGGCTTGTTTTAAAACAAGCAGAGAATATTAAAATACTTGTAAAGCCAGAGGGTGTCTCTCCACCACTGGGAACCATCAATCCTTTACCAACCGGATCAAAATGAAACCAAGCCTGCTTTTAACAAAGCGGGGAGCAGAGCTTCAATCACCCGCCTCTGCAATCTGATCATTTTATTAGCTCCAGCTCTGATGTAGCTTAACAGCGGCGCTACACTCACACGTAGTTAAAAGAGTGCTCCTGTACAGCGTCAGAAACTACATTACTGCCAGTGTGTTATCAGATCCCAGCAGCGCCTTCAAGATCACAAAACAGCTGCTTCTCGGCCTAAAGTGTGGTGAGCTGTATCGATTAATTCTCGGATTTCAATCCATGATCTTTCATGTTTATTAAAAGAGTTTCGTTTTTATTTTTCCATACAGATAAAAATATTTAAAATGGGGAGCGTCCTGGGGAAGGGCTGTTCTTTTACAGCTTGTACGTCTATTAACGCTGTCAGCCCTGTCCGGGAACATGAGAATGACAATCAGGAGCACACTCTGTATTGACACACACGCTCCTCTGCTAATTGGCTAAGTGAGCAGAATGCAGCTCACAGCCAGCACAGCTAACACAACACAGGGATGCTCTCCCACTAATTGCTTCCCCAGACTCCTATTAGGCTATGTAATAATGTCATCCTAATCAATATTTTGGGGGTTTAATGACTCTTAAAAAATGGGTTAAACAAAAGGGATTTAGCTGAGAAAAGGGGGAAGGGTGGAGGGATTGTGTTAAACTGATTGATTTCTCTGGAGAGTCAACGCAAGCGGACTCTATGGGGAAGACTGTTGCTTTTAAAACATGCATCCAGTGGATAAACCCAGGCTCACCACAGGCAGAACACAGGCAGGTGGAATTGCATTTCCACCGTCCATTAAAAACAGTACAACATGGCCGGGGAGGATACCCTGCTGTTAAAATCTGTTCATGGATTGCAGAGGTTTCCTTCATCGGCCTGCTGCTGAGAGCAAGGATAGAGCTCAGGTCTGCCCAGGAGCTGTGTATTTGTCAGCACTTGGTGTCCGTTATATCCTCTGACAATCCTAATTACCAATTTCTTATCAATCATCTTTACCCCCTTTCTTTCACAGTAAAATAAAGAGTTGCCAACTGTCTAATTAAGACACGGGTGCATTGTAAGATGTTTACTAACCATGGTGCACAAGGGCGCGATTTTAATTATCTTGATAATTAGAGCGGCCATTGTTTAGATTAATTGCATTTACAAACAATGATATAAAAACACTATTAGAAATAGAAATAAGAAAGAAATATTACATTGTCATGTTCTATCCTTTGCTTCAGGGACCTCCCATGCTCAGTAGCTGGTACGCACAGTATATTCTGAGTCTTCCACAACCTCTAAATCTGATCAAGCAGATCATATCCCGTCGGCCTGTATGTATCGCTCTGCTTCATGATACACTGTCGGGAATGACAGGCCCTGTTAGTGCATTCGTAGTTTAATTGGAAAGTGTTACATACAATACTGTAAATGTCACCTGCAGCCTATCCAGGCTCTGATTATGACACAATATGCATCACTTAAATAAATCGCAATCACAGTAAATGTCAACCGGCCCCACGCTTCTGCCTTGTGTGAAGGCACAGTCTGTCCAGACAAGCTCAGCGAGTCACTCGCCAACACTTCTCAAACAGCCAATAGCGTAGCCAAGCTGCTGCAACCTGCCCAGGCCTGGATATAGACTCTCAGGGGAGCTGTTTGAGTTCAGACAACAGCGCCACCAGCTGGCCACACCTGTTGTTGAGTCCACTGTGCTGTAACGGTAATTATTGTCTTGTTTATTTAAGTAAGTCTTCTGACATGAGTCTAGTTTTTTTTCCCCCCGCTTACTCTAAAATGATATTTAAGATCATATTGCCTAAATTGGGCTATTTTAAATAAAATTTTCAACACACCTTACAAAATGTGGAAACTATAAATATGGATTCACTAACCAGTAGCCTTACTGCATTGTATACCCAACCAATATTGCATGGTTTACAGATGTTTGGTGCACTGGTACTGATCTGCATACTATTGCATTACATAAACCTTGATTTCTTTAATCACGCATTTCAGAGCGGATTAAGGAGATGTATACTGCACTTGTATATATTCAATATTATTTATTACATTTTAGACATGTGTGGTTAGAAATATTGAATGCTTGCCATTTATAATCAAAGTGCGCTGAAGTAGCAGGGTTACAGACAAGGAACTGATGATCTTAAACAAAATACAGTGAATATTATAATCACTGGCCATGATCAAAACATGCCTTGTCCTACATGTATCTGTTGCTATGTGTCAACATGAACCATCGGTGGTTTAAATCTCACGACTCATCAAGATAGCAGGATTAACTTCAAAACCCTTCTGGGATCAAGCGCAGGCCACTGGAAACCCGAAGATCAGGAGTCAGCTCTTTGATGTGTCCCGTTTTGAAAACGAGCATCTCTGTGCAGGCAGATTAACCAAGGTGTGGGCAGCTGACTGCATAGATCATTGCAGAGCAGACTTTGAGAAACCAAGAAACACGCCACTAATGAGCCTGTCAGCCCTCCGGTCCATGAAAGGAAAGACACAGGCTTTCATCCCCAGAGTTCGCTTACCTTGCGCCGGGACTGATAAAGGGAGATATGAGATCAAACAGCATTACAGCTCTGGCGAAGGATAAATAGGCCGTTAAAAAATGTGGACAGAGTCTTTAGGAAGTCGATTGTTACCAGGCGTGCACGTATGCTGTAGAATCCAGCTGCGAGGGTGAGGTGGCGCAGGCAGATAAAAGTGTTTGATATGGCACACAAGACTGCTGTCAGGTGAGTCCTGTTAACTGCTGTAGAAAGTGTTAGACCACTTTGTGCTTTAATAAATCTTAAACAACTTCAAAACAATCTCATGCATTTTACCATGTGTGGCTATGTGTTTTTTTCTCTTACTATTAAAAAGTATTTGCACGTGTGGCCTATTAAAGTCATCAATTAAATTAGACAATAACTAATTTGCCTATTTTGACCATTTTCCAAGATTTTCAGTTACCCTGGTTTGATTTCATATGCACAACAAATCAAAACTACAGAAGCAATGGGGTGTTTTAATAAATTAGCACACTACTGTACATTTGTTGCCTCATGCAGTTTGTGCAAAAGACCTGTCTCTTGAAATAGGAATTGTGCCGTAAGATGACATCTGCACGCTGGATAAGATGTACTGGGATTCTGACAAGTCTGAATGTATTATTCTGCTAATATTCACAGTTTTTGTTTAAGATCACCAATTCCTTGTCTGCAACCCCGCCATGTCATCACTTTGATTATAAAGTGCAAGTATTCAATATTTACAGTCATGCTTTTTTTTTCTTTTTGTTCTGGTGGACAATGTGATTGCATATGAAGACTATGTCATCAGTTTGATGTATCCAAGTTCAAAGCCCTGTTTGACAGCGCGAACAGTGAACAGTGTTGCCTCTAACGACTATTGATTGCAGTGCGAAGATGCACTGTTATATTCTGCGAACACACAGCAACCCATTTGCATGCTTGATTTAAAAAAATAATAATAATAATAATAATCTGCATTTATTTATTTAGGTCTTCAAACCCTAGTACTGCTTTGCATTCATAAATGCACATTTCATGATGCAATGCAGTTCAAAAAATGGCACCATTCACAAGTGAAGTGATGAGGGGCAGTCCAAAAGTGTTGCATTATTGAGACCCAATGTGTCAGAGACATAAATCCAATGAGAAAAAATGAGTTTATTTAGAACCCAAATGACAGGTTAACGTCGTGTTAAACAAACTATTCAATTATTGCCTCGTTTTGCCTCTCTTTAAAGGGCAGTACTACTGGGTGCCCATCTGTATCCCTGACTAAAACTGTAATTGGGAAATCGGTCTACGTGTGGTTTGTTGTGGCAGGTAATTAATAAAGGAAAAGGATGCCAGAATTAGAAAAAAACTTCTATACATTTCTTATAATAACCCAAACCCTAAACACTGGCCATTTTCAAACAGCATGCTGGGAGGATGGCTTTCTGCCAAGTACCCAGTAGCTGTAATGCACCCTACTTAAGTAATTACCAGGACTGAGGGACGTTTTTGGAATACCTGAAAGCAGTCTTCTGCTAATCTCTGGTAAATCTCATTCTGGTGTTGCTTAAGTAATTGAGACAATGGCAGCAACACTCTTTTTCACTGACTACAGCAGAAAAGGAACCCCCCTCTGGAGTACCATGGAGTACCAGGGAGAGAGTCTACCTGACACGACTTCGACTGGGACTGGTGGAGGTGTCGGTCTGTCTGCACAGGAGTATCAAAGGAAGAATCTTGTTGGAGATGATCTTGTTCCCGCGGGAGGCGAGTGTGAATTAGAATCAGATGCTGCTGATTGACGCCAGAGAGCCGCGTTTAGTCTTACAGATGTTGGGATATCATTATAATCCCCTGAAGAACCTTGCCAGCAATGTCAATGCATCCCAACACGGTAACACATTAGTGGTAATATAATACAGCAACAAATACATTGAAGTACCATTAGCTTGTCAAAAAAATGGAAATGTTACCACTGTGGGAGCTGTCAATTGCTCATACCATTGTTACATATGGCAATCACCTACCGTGCGGATCATTAAAGAAAAAGCCATTACGATGCTGGGGAATGTAACAAAAAAGCTGATTACGATTCCCATGGTCCACAGATGCTTCGCTTACATGTCATTTAAGCACCGCTGCCTCGCAGAGAGACTCTTCTTGTTGTTGTCACTGTTGTTGTTATTTTCATGCGGGTCTCTGGTAAATGCTGGCACCTCTCTAAAGTATTGAAGCGTGAAATACAGAGAGGGGCTCCCGCGTGGATCAGCGTGCACGGAGGAGCAGCGTGGAAGGAATGCAGGCTGGGTGCGCAGTGGCTGCCCTCTTGATGGGTGACTGCAGACACCCACCCAAATGCATTTCTAATTACTGCAGTACTTCCTTTACATACCTAAGAGTTTATCAGCATGCAGCGGATACTGTACACAGCGCCTGGCTCCTGGAACTGAACTTTAAGTGGCAATTTAAATGGCTCTGTTTTCAATGAAACAGCATCAGGTCTGAACCCTTTAAGGCAGTATAACAGGTGTACGTGCCCCACAAATACATTTATGCTAACTTACGTTTGCAATGAGGTGCACAAAACAGGGTTTACAATTTACTGACAGGTTGGATCTGGTCATCCACATTGTCAGTTTCCTCCTTGTGATGCTTGAGTGACTCTCAAATTCATTTTTAAGAAGAAACTGTTTGAACAACAACCGCGAGATTCCTTCTGTACCTTCAGGGGTTTAATACCCCAAATGCATAAACCTGCTCTAATGCTGACCTCTTTGTTTCTTTCTTTCTTTCTTTTCCTAGACTAAATCTATCTAAAATAAAGAAAGCATCAGTGTACGTGTGTATTCCACACACCTGTGTGTATGATGACTTTGTGTCTCATGGTATTTATATGGCACACAGCATAATGAAATGATAGTATTGTCTGTTGGGCATCATATACATCACATTAACTAAGAGCTAAAAACAACCAAACCAGAAATTTGGAAAACTGGAACGAATTCACACAATGTTTTTTACATACATCATTAGGGTCATGATCAAATAATGCATTTTCAGCTTTTTACAAGACAATCTTTTTTTCTTTTTCTAGTTTTCCTTCTGAATTATTTTTCTCTTTATTTTTTTAATGTAAAGGCTGATGAGTTTCTGCGCCTCGGGGGAGGGGAATGTGATTTCTACAAATTGGAAATCAAGGTTCTCCCCAGTCTCATTTACCTCCAAAGAATGGCTCATTATGCCAGCCACCGATGTCTCTCTTCTTAAGTAAAGATTGCAAGCCTGCTTCTGAGGTAGGCTTGGGTTAGTATGAGTTTGCAGCAGTGGTGTAAATTACAAGGTCGTTTGTCACTGGATTAAAGGCAGTGAAACAGAGGGCAAACCGGATCTCAGTGTAATTAGCAACCTAATGGGCAGCCAACCCAAAGATTATTCAACTTTAAGAAATTAATTGAGCTTTACAGGGGGAAAGGCTCAGCAGGAGATGTTGAGTGACTGAGACTGCCTGAACAATGCTTTATATTATATACATTCAATCACTGTGTGCACAATTGGACCATGATAAACTCCCTATTTATGCATCTATTTCATAATGTATATATGACTTTTTTTTTAATTAATGGCAGAGCAACTCCATAGAGTTCACACAAAACATAATTAAAAATGACTGACTGCAAGAATTCATTTCTTGTCAATATCTCTGTGAGCCAAGAAGACTCTGGTAGTGTCTGACTCGAGCCAGAGGCCTAGCTGTTTAACAGGACAACAAGAGACAAAAACAAACAAGCAGATGCATCATTGCCTGCAGTTGTGAGCACCTAAAAATAAAAAATAAAAAGTTTACCATGCTGTGAAGTGACGTATAGAAAAATGCAGGTGGACAAGCAAACTTCATAAACGACCCAAAAAACATATTGCCCTCATACGGTCCTGACGTATAAAATCTGGCTTGGCTGTAGTGATTGATCACGTGCAATGTCACAGGTATAGGCAATGAATCAAAGTGTTGTCTCGGTTCTTGATATAAATCCAGGCTGCCCGCATGTCCTGACCTGAGTACAGCGCTGTTTATTATCTCCCCTGTTGCTGGAGACTCTGCTGACAGTGTTTTACGAGTCCCACATCCAGAGGTGAAAGAAAAAGTTTCAATGAAATGTCCCAAGCATAGTTCACCCTGTCCTTCACTCAATTTTCCTTGGAAGATATATGGGGGACAGTATTCTGCCATTCTGGCCACCTACAGATTAATACTTCAATCGGAGCCCTTATCCCCTGATCTAACGTTATCTGACTAGCCTTCTAAGTCTTGCTCTAATAATTACTCATTACGTCCTACAGCTCGTCTGAACTTTTATATTCCACCTGTTAAGAAGGTCTTTGGAATCTGTTATTTGGCTAGTCTTGACCCATCAAGAGAGAATAATCTTCATCTCCATTGTTGTGATTGTTTCTGTACATGTCTTTTGTATGATGATAAATGTAACATGCCAGAAGTCCTCAGGGACACCATTGTAAAGGAGATGTTCTGTCTCAGGGGTCTATCCTCTATCCTCAGTAGACTCAAGCCACAAGACGGGTGAATCCCATGGTTGGTTTGAATGTGAAAGATTCTCCTCCTGTCCGCCTACCTTTAGAGAACAGAATCAAAGTTGTTTATTCTTAAAACGTTTTAAACAAATACAAATCAATAGTGTTCACATCAGCGTAATCAACGAGCTTCATTGAGGCAATTTAGAAAACAAATAATTATTTTCAAGGTTAAGGTTGCTGTTCCCTGGCTTTTCTCGTTTGTTTGTCTGTTTGGTCCTTGGTTCCACAGTTGGATGAATGGCCAAATATTTATAAAATCAAAACAATTATGCTTTAGTCAAAGGATTTTTTAACATCTTTGCTTGTTTTTTTTAGTCATATGTGCTCACTCCACTTGCTTTGAGAATGTTACACCGACTGTTCTCCATATTGAGATGTGAAAGAACCAGGGAGGAGGTGAAGATCTTTGTAACAGCACAGTCTCAGTGCTTGCCAAAAAGTGGAAATGCTCAATGGAGCTCAGAAACAGCCGAATCAACTTTTCTGTTCCTTCTCAAAAGAAGCATATCAAAAGAAAGCCGTGCCGTTTGATAACAGTCCTTTACAGAAAGGTTACAAAGGCACCCGGTGCTTTTCTTTACCTGCACAATACAACGCTGACTGTCGCTCGCCGGCAGAGCAATGTGGAGCAGGCTTCAATCAGCAGCTGTCATCGCTCAGCCCTGATCGATGAGCACGAGGACGGGATTGGAGAATGGTTAAAGCCAAAGACAGATCAACCTTCTGGAAGCTGCCCCTCGCAAATCCATCATGCCCAAAGTTTCATAACACCAACATCTATCTATCTATCTATCTATCTATCTATCTATCTATCTATCTCTTTCTAAGTGTCTGTCTGTTTTGCCCTCTCTTGCTCTAAGTTTGTATGTATGTTGCTCTGTCAATAAGTCTAAATCAAGTCATGATCTTGGCCTACAGCAACAAATTATTTAAAAAAAACTGTGTTAAGAACATAAGAACATAAGAAAGTTTAAAAACGAGAGGAGGCCATTCGCCCCATCTTGCTCGTTTGGTTGTTAGTAGCTTATTGATCCCAGAATATCATCAAGCAGCTTCTTGAAGGATCCCAGGGTGTCAGCTTCAACAACATTACTGGGGTTGTAAAGCAGTGTAAGTTATTACTATATATATTTATTGATTACATTTTACCCTAATGTAGGGAAGAAGCATATTGTTTTACTGGTACCTTATAAATCCCTTCCCCAGTGAATTGCACCAAGGTTTACCATTCATGTTTGCCAATTCTCTGGATTTACCACAGCTTACCATGGTTTCTACCCTTTGCTATGCTGTACTTCACACACTGCTATGCTTTTTCCATGCAACACCACAGTAAGCTTTTAGAAGGTGCGTTTCCTTGAAATCCATAATTTCTATGATCAAAGCTACAATCTGACTGCAAGACTCTGGCAATGTCACATCACTGTGTCACCTGACCCATCGCTCCATACTCTACCCAGTCCACGTCCGAGCCCCTGTTTCAAACGCACTCCTGCTATCTACTGAGAAGCTCCCTCGTGTGATTTTACTTCTGCTCCAGCACATCTTATATAATGCGAACTGATTTTTGTGAGCGTTTGTTTAAATCAGTGTATTATTGATTCCTAGATTAATGGATGAGTTGAAAACTGAAAAGAGGACCCACTACCGACGCTGGCTCCCCGCACAGAGCATCAGCTCTCCAGTTTGTGACTGACAGGAAATCAATGCAGGGGAGGTGGCCGCATGGCCGGCGCAGACAGAAAGACCTCTGGTCCTTATGGATTGAAAGAACTTTTAAATTATTAGACTTTAAATAATCACTCTGTTCAAGGATTTAGAAAGCTGATTTTGACACGACACGAGTTGGCAAAAATAAGAACATTGTTACACATGTCGTGTTATGTGCTTGCTATGTGAAAGGCAGGGTCTTATGTTTTTTTTTCTTCTTAGTGTTTGTAGCGAACAGCATGTACATTAATCTTACCCCTAGTGTCCTTCCATTCTTTATATAGGTTTCAGACATGCAAAGAAACATGTTATTGCAAGCATATTATTTCATTTGTTCTGGTTCTTAACTTGGTTAAAGAAATCACTGTTTGCATGCCCCCCTTCTTTTCATGGCATTCACCAACCAGCTACTTCCCCTTTTTCCCCTAGATCAGCACCATGTTTTAAAATGAGAATACGTTTTTGCTGTAACATGTGTGCGCATTAATAAGACCTTTATACTGAGCAAAAGTGAATGACAGGTAAGATGAATAGAATACATTTGGGATGGTCACTTTAAAAGCAGACGGTCCAGTCTCATTAATACTGTAACAACGTTCCTTTCACTATCAAATAGACTGCCGTAAAATAGACTAAGACAAATACATAGAACATAACATTAGCACTCTCTTTAAAAAACCTTTTATAAAATGAATACAAACGAGCATCTAGGCCTGGTTATGAAAAGGGAATACAGATCAGTTTCATTAAACCCCTAATTTATTACAAGAATTATTCATTCCGATAACTGATTGATTTTAATCACGCTCCCTGCCTAAGCAGGGCTCCGACTCACAGAACGGCACGGAAGGGAATTACGCCCCTTGTAAATAATTTATGAGCTGTCTGCCTGCTATAGTCACTGACGCCAAAGGGATAATGAACAGCCCAGGCCCCTATCTGGGGCAGGGGGCGAATTAGATATAGAGTCCTTTTATTGCTCACTTTTTACATGTCCTTTGATGGATCCACATGGTGTGGTATGTAGTAAAAAGTAAATACCATGAATGAATGCAGAGCCACGTCTCCGACACGGGGCTGGTAATACCACTGATCATCTCAATGCACAGAAGTGCACAGTAAACAGGTGCAGGAGTGCCATTGAACATGCTGGCTTTTTATTTGCAGTTTAAAGGCTCTAAGATCGATGTCACACAGTCCCGGCAGTTACTGTAGGTGCCCTGTAGATTTGTTTTTTATTTCAGTTTGTTTCTGACCTCCAAACACACTCTCTTCCCTAGTCAGTTTTATTTATTTATCTCCCAGCAGTTGAAGTCATCGGATCGCATTGTGTTTCTCAACGGGCTCATATCCGATATTTTAATCCAAAATGAGCTGCTGTTGTTGGTTGCTTAGAGTAACAGGACATGTGTACTATTGAAATGACTAACCCTTGGATTAAATGGATTGTAATGGATTGAATGTAAATTATGGCACAGCTATCTGTATAAGAATCAGCAGTTGTGATGAGGGTAACCTTTTTTTTTGTAGTGTTGACATGAAATAATTGCGCATAGTTTTTTTTGTTGTTGTTATTTGGAGCTTGTTATGATGACGAAGATGATGATGATGAAGTGATGACTAGGCATGTAATTACATTGTAATAATAATGGAACTACCAATGGATTCTGCTCTTACATGGTAACTGCTGTGCAATTGCATGGAAATAGCCTTGAACAACAGCTGATTTAATTACATGGCAACAGCATGGTACAGGCCATTTCTATGTAATTATACCCGTATTAAACCAGTATTTACTGTGACATTACAGGGCCCCAGTATCCCTGTTATTGCACGATTATGTATGCTCGTAACTTGAAGTCCTACTGTTTATTCCTAAAGTAAGTCATGTTTTGGTAAATACAGTGTCGTTATAATATTACTTTATAACAACTTACCGCAGCAATTACAGCTACCATGCATGAAATAAAGAGATAACCAGGTTAACTTTCAGTTTCAGGTCCCATAGCTCTGCATTACTTTGTCCCAGTAGTGACCTTAAATTTACGGCATTACACCATTATTGTGAGTTCAATAAACATTTAAGGTGTATAATCAGAACACATATATGTAAACACATATATGTGCAATGTATAAGCTCTAAAGGCTGAACTAATGCTTTAATACAGTAATTCTCTAGTGATTTAAAGTGCAGTATAAAAACTCACTGTTACTGTCTCCTATAATCAAGTGACGTGAAAAAAACATAATACCCCTATATGAAATGTTGATGGGTTATTATTTTCCAGTACATGCCTCAGTTTGTGCCAATATGAATTACATTACAATAAAAAAAAGTGCAAATGAGAAATGGTCTAGTTCATTAAACCCTCCTGCTAAGTCTCGAGCAATGAATTCCCATTCTCTCCACGATGCACCAAAGTCACAAAGGAAGCCAATCCATTCCCCCTTTTTAAATCTAATTACCTTGCAGAATTAAAGGGAAAACACTAGCATTGAATGGTTGAAACTTCCACGAAAACCTTCCCTGTGCCAGCGTCAGACGGCTAAATCAAATGTCAATCCCCTCTCAGTCGATTGGGGAAGACAAACCCTGCATGGCATTAGCTGAGATCTAATTTAAGGGACAAGGACAGAGCTGCGGCAGAAACACTAGAGGGCTCAAGAGCTTTACGAAATAAGCAGCTCGTGCACAGCAAAGCCGTGAAACAAATGGCATGAGACATTTCTTATCAGAGATGAGACAGAGGGGGTCAATCAGATATAAAAAAAAACTCCTTTCTGTTTCTTATTGGACATGTCTGAGGTGGACTGATAACCTTTTTTAGAGATGCACAAAACCCATTTGAAAAAAAACTAACAAACAATATTTGTTACATTTCACTGTGATGATTACTGTCCATTCAGCCCCCTTCATGCTCACTAAATAGCTTGGCATCCCTAAATGAATAATCATCCCGTCTTCAAATATATACAAAGCATTTGAATAAGCAATATTTCTCAACGCTTTGGTACTCCAAGTATATCAGTGCATAACGACTGCTCATTTTGCTCCTCAAAATGTGTTTCTGCAAGGGTGAGTACCAAAACTAGTACAACATCAGACATGCAATTAATCCTGGCAGCCACCAGCCAATACACAGCATCCATTACCGAGACAAGTTTACTGTGGAATACCATTGCAAATTTTAGTGAATCATTATATAAGCCAAGTGAAATCATGGTAAAGCACAGGTAAGCATAACTAACAATAATAATAATAATAATAATAATAATAATAATAATAATAATAATAATAATAATAATAATAAATGTTTTTTCTGAACAATTTGGAGGCCTTAATTAAGCTGACAGCTACCAGCTCCAAAGTTGAGCGGACATCTACTGGTGAGATAAGCACAGGACGTATCAACACGTTGAGGCTCATGCTGGTGTCTGTGCAATCTGTCTTCCGGTATGTGCAGCTGGAGACATCGATAGCTGTGTTCTTACTTATGACTTACTGTATGCTTTATTTTGCTCTTACTTGAATTGATTTTATTGAATATGATATTCTGTGATGTGATATTTTATAATGTGATACTTTGTACTGTGATAACTGGTAACAATTGTAAGTCGCCCTGGATAAGGGCGTCTGCTATGAAATACGTAATAATGCATGAATGATAATGAGTGGATGTGGGGTGAGCAAGGATTGAAGCAGGGTGTCTCAACCCTGCACACCCTCTAGTGGCTCTCTTGCGCTGTCTCATTTGCTTACAGGGAGCTGCAGTTACACTAGATTGATAGCAGGCACCTTTGTACTGAAGGTGTCTAAGGGAAGAGTTTTTTTGCTTCTGTAGTTCAAGCCTGTGGATGTACAGTATGTTGCTCATTACTGCTGAAGCCATGTGCAGTGATCCCAGGATATCACAGATTCTTCTTGAGGACACAGGAATGAAGACACGCTCCACAGGAGTCTCCCTCTGTCTGTCTGTCTGTCTGTCTGTCTGTCTGTCTGTATGTCTGTCAGTTGCAATTGTTTAATCTTTGAGTATTTTTTTTTTTTTTAAGAAAGGGAAACCAATGACATACTGATTGGCAGATGGGTGGATCGTGGGAACACACAGACACAAGGAATATTGCAATGCAATACAATAGAGATTTATATTGAGCTTTCCTTGAACACTTCAAATCCAAAAAGGATTTGCATTGATAAACGCACAGCAACCGACAGACTTACAACAGACAGACAGGCAGGCAGGCAGGTCGGCAGACAGACAACCTTATACAAGTTTACTATAATATGTTTGCTCTGTATTTTTATTTATTTATTTATTTATTTTTTGCAGTTTTACCATGCATTTGCCGAAGCTTACCCTGGTTTGCCATGTTTAACAATATGCGTTACCGTACCTCACTATGCTTTACCATGCTTTCCCTATACTTTATTACACTATGTCATACTTCTACAATGGGCAGACATGGTTGTCCTAGAACACCAACATTTACATAATAAATACATTTACATAATAATAAATTCAATATGTCTAATCATTTTTTAATCTCCCAAAGCTGCCTAGTTTCTGTGTCATTAAATTATTTCAGCGAACGGAGCTGTGAGCCTTCTAAATTGTAACATTAAATAAAAATCACAGTGTGTTTGTGTAATGAACGTCACTATAAGTGGTATTTCATTACACACTCTATGTCGCTTACAATAAATGTGTGTGTGTGTGTGTGTGTGTGTGTGTGTGTGTGTGTGTGTGTGTGTGTGTGTGTGTGTGTGTGTGTGTGTGTGTATAAGACAGAGAGAATTAAAAAAAAGCAAACTTTCAAACTTAAGCAACAGCATCAGTCTACCTGCTATGCATATACATAGAGCAACAGTATAGGGAGCTTTTTATTTCTTAATATAATATCATATAAGATTTTAAATAAGTCATGGTTTTATTGATCTGAACAGTGGCTGATCCGAATACCACAATTTCACTTTATTTTTATTGTATGAGGGAGACCCCCCCTCCCTTATTAACACATATATAATACAGCATTAATACAGTGTTAAAGAGCATTAGTATTTAGATGCGTCACTGTTTAGATCATTAAAATCGACCCACACGATCAGTTAAAACATCATGCTTCAGGTCATACTGCTCTATTTAAGGACTATCTGTAGGTTGCTACTGCAAAAAAAAAATCGTGAATATGAATAAGTAATGTTGCACATGATTGTAATGCTTTTCTTAAAATAAGGTACTTCAGTTATGCAATTCTGGGGAAACAGGTGCTTGAATGTTTAATGACTGTCTCCCATATTTATCCTGTGAGAGCTGAAGAACATTAGCAGACTGGCCCTGGAGTATAATGCTTAAGCATGACTAATATATGCAAAGCAATGGAACAGTTTAAAATACAGCATCGCGTGTCTCTGCTGCTTTCTTCAATACTAGATGTTTCAGTTCATTCGTGTTTTTCAAAGAAAGGTAAAGGATTCATACAGTTAGGGGACATTCAAAGCATTAGATCATATGTATATATATATATATATATATATATATATATATATATATATATATATATATAAGACATAACACTTCTTTATTCTTCTTTACATGCAGAATAAACACATGGTTTGACCATTTTTTTAGTGTTAAGTTGCGCTTACCAGTGTTACATTGTGCAAGCTGTATTGTGAAACCCTTAGATTGAAAATTGCAGCCTATTGACTAATACAGTGTCACATGACCAAATATAGATCTATTGCCAACAAGTTAGTCAAAGAACTTTTGTTCTCACAGGTTAAATTAAACAGATATTGACTGCAGCTTTCATATTATAGAGGGAAACTGGGGGGTTGCAAAAATGACCTCCGGTGAGGAATAAAGCCATCTGTCTGTAACTTTTTCAGTGGTTATTTTGCTATAAGTCTCAATATCCAGAGCTATTTCTGAGCTGTCTGCCAGGTTTCCATGTAAACTCTGGTTCATGGACAAGACATAGTGACAGAAGCACATTGTAATACGTTTGAGATCATCGATCAATCCTTGGTCTGCCCTTGGGGTTATCTGTCATTAGCAGAAGAGATGACCATGGTTGGAAAGGTGGAGTTCCAACTGACGATGATCATCAAGCAGTTATCGCCTATGGAGCGTCCTTATTATTATGCACAAGAGTTTGTATGTGTCAATAAATCCTGCGATAACATAGCCCACAGTATTTGAAAGTGTGTATTTCTTCAAAAGTAGGTACAGATGACACAGTGAGACGCCCCAGGGAAATATTCTTGGTTCTAAAACATTCCTAGGAACCAACGATAATACTCAATGATGCAAAATAAATAAAGAAATAAATGACAGTGTTCCTACAATATTTATACATTTAAAAAAAGTCCCTAATTCATTGGTTTCAGTATTTCACAGTTTTTTTTTTTTTAATGTGTAAGTCAGGTGACCAAATCTTGCAGAATGGAACACATTATTTTACTTTTTACTTATTTTACTTTTTTTTTTTAATGCAATTCTATTTCAAGTCTATACAGCAGTGATGGAAGTCTACAGGCAATCAAAGGAAGAAGGAAATGCTTGATGAAAACAGCCAGGAACCCACATTTCTTTACATTCCCTTGCAGGCAATTGGATTTTTTTCTGGGCTGCAGATATAAAAGGATTAAGATGTTTCTCCCTCTTGACAGACAAACCAAAGCGCAACATCTCAGCTTGAAATGCTGATAAAGTGTTGCTCTGCCTCTTCTGCATCATAATCTCTTACACTTCAGGGAGATTAAGAAGGAGGCTGATCCGCACCTCCTCCACTCCCCCATTCAGCATGCACCCTTAGACAAGCCCACAGTACCTGAGCTACAGTCAGCAGAGCTTTGCATGAACAGCCTGTGCAAGACCAGCTGCCTGCTGTATGTTCAGACGGTATCTGTGCTTGTTCTTTAACATTCAGATTACCCCCTTTCTTTGCATTAACCCATTTAATCATCATCATCATTATTATTATTATTATTATTATTATTATTATTATTATTATTATTATTATTATTATTATATATTTCTTAGCAGACGCCCTTATCCAGGGTGACTTACAATTGTTACAAGATATCACATTATTTTTACATACAATTACATTATTTTTTACACATTATTTTTACATACAGTTACCCATTTATACAGTTGGGTTACTGGAGCAATACTAGGTAAAGTACCTTGCTCAAGGGTACAGCAGCAGTGTTCCCCACCTAAGATTGAACCTGCGACCCTCCGGTCAAGAGTCCAGAGCCCTATTTTATAGGTTGTCCTAGGGGGGCACCAGTGGGTCTGTTTAGCAAAGAGTACAAGGGCAACTTATACACCGGTGCGACTTATACATGGGTTCTTACAGTATCTCGGATTTACTGTGCTTGCCTGTGCTTTTTACAATGCTTTCATTGTGATTTACCGTACTTTTCTATGCTCTAACTATACTGCAGTAAACCTCTGTGAGGATATATTGTATTCCTGGAGTATTTATCAATAGGTCATTTGAGTTAAGGCATTAATAGTAAATCAAATAATTATATTGATCTTCCATCCTTTAGTTAGTTTTTTTGTTGAAACTCAGGCTGGTTTGTTTCATCAGAACCACCTTATTTTTATATTTTAAAGGGGGTAAGTTCAAGTGAGGTATGCCTTTTGAGGAACTGCATAAACAGCATTAAAGGTCAATTCACTAGGCTAGGCTTTGAGTGGGGTCAAATGGGCTTTCTTGTAAAATGAAGGGAAAACATATTTATACAACAATCACAAGCATGTAAGTTCAATACATCGATTTTTCAACAGAACATTGCATGGAAGTCACATCTGAATATCAGATGTTTGTTGATGTTTTGTGATGCTTTTTTTCTGATCCTGAAGATCATTTTAAAAAACGGTGACAGAATCACAATTATTTCAAATGGAACACCGCAGGTATAACAGCTATTGCATTGGAATTCCGATCTACGCCCATTAATTTAAATCGTAACCCAGCATTGCAAACGTTTAGCAGTTCTCTGAATAACTACAGCACTTTCACTGAGGGTTTGTGTGGCTTGTCATTGAGCTCTCAAGTGCAGTACCTGTAAACACGCTGTAAGTAATGGTTCACAACAAACTGACATACACGTGTCCCCATATCCATCATTAGGCACTTGTCCCTTCTGTAAATTGAATTACTGAAAATATGAATGCTTGGCATGAAATCTGAAATGAATAAAACATTACGCACCTTCCATTGAAGATTGGATCACGCAGCCTTATAAATGAGTTTTGTCATGCTGGTGAGTTTAAAAGGAGGAGGTGAAGGTGTGATGGATGCTGGTGTTTTCCCAAGAAAGAATATGAAGCAAAATATATATATATATATATATATATATATATATATATATATATATATATATATATATATATATATATATACCCAGAATTAGTAACAATGAGGTAAGAATAAACAGTTTTAATAACACTAAAGAGTGTTAATCTAGGTCAGAATGCATTTTAGCTTCTGCATATGGAGCAAATAACTATTATAGTTATTTTATGTAAATACAGCACCAAGAGCTCTTGCAATGCAGTTAGCATGTATAGAGCATGTACAGCGTACAGTAGTGTAAGGGGCAATGGTATCAAAATGGCTGCCATTGGTAGAATGGTACCACAGTGGAGACACTCTCGATGTTATGAACTGAAACAGACTGGTAATCCATTGCAGTACCTTGATAACCTGGCAGGTTCACAGTGCAAAATTTGTCGTGTTGCTGCGTTACCTTGCTGGTTGGGTAATTGTTCTGCAAGGGTTTCTCCGGGGTAAGACGCTGGTCTTGTAACGGTTTCTGTTAAATGCTCATTGGTCTTCCCTTCATCACATATTCAATGATCAATCACAACCCATTCATGGAGCCCCCGACAAATGCACATGCTTTATTGATCGGTCTTGGTGAACATGAGGTTTGCAGAAAGGTCAGGTGTCTGAAGGCTGCTGTGGTTAACCGCTTCTTTTATCTTCAAAGAGTCGAACAAGACAGTGACAGACGGCTTCAGCGCTCACCTGCTGTGGAAAAGCCAGCCTTTTAAAAACAGCTTCAACACTTGTTTTATAACGCCTACAAAGTGCCCGAGGAGATTCCCATTGCTATTGGTATTTAACGTTACACACGGGCAGGAATTTCTGATTTAACGTTCCCGTCAAAGCTTTACTAGACCATTAACATCTGACTCCTTCAATTAGTGCTCAGGTTTTGACCTCCTTTCTTTCTTTCTTTCTTTCTTTCTTTCTTTCTTTCTTTCTTTCTTTCTGTTCTTCCTTTCTCATGTGTATCTGTTTGATTTAACAATAACAACAAAACCTACCAGATTGCTCAGAAGACAGGCAGATAATTAAAAACATTGCTGGGTCATTTAGTTCTGTATTAAAATATTGTGTATTCTGCTAAGGAACATATGACTTAACGTTTCTGCACCGAATCTAGTCTAATTGAGACATACAAGCTGCAAAGTGGAGGGTGCTGAGATCTAATGATTTTTCTTCCACCTTTAACAGAGCATTCAGTCTTTGCAGCACATTGTTGATGAGCTACTAAGGATCATCCAAGTAAATGAAACCACAATGTGTACAGGTGCATTTCAATAGGGGTGCTGGAGGTCCCACTAGTCAGGGATGCAATTAATTAAGAACATGTTAATAATAAATACAAAGAAAAGCCTTTGCAGGAGCTGTCGAGATATTCAATTAGTGTGGATTTAACCAGATTTAAGTCGCTGTAGGCTTCAATTATTTCCGAGCATGCTGCCACTGGCCGGCTGATTTAAAAAGTCAATTAGATTGCACTTGTTTTTACTTTTCTTTCTTTCATGGCGTTGATAAGCAAGAATCTTCAAGAAAGCATCCTGAGCACAAGAGCTGCTTTCATTTGCAGGTTTGTGATGAAGCGTTAGAAAGCCATGCCTGTGTCTTTACAATAGAAGTGTTGCACAGCGTTATGACAACTTGCTAAGGGTTCTGGGAATTAATTTGGTACGGAAGCATAGCCTTGAGTTTGCAGATACCAAGTCTGATTTACCCTAAATTTAAATGCAAAACCTGGAATTGTTGAAACTCGATCCAGCACTGGTGTGACTCCTGTTTAAAACGCGGCTGCAGGTAAAGTCACCTGTACCTGTCCTCAACACATGGGTTCATGCTTGTAGCTCTCAGTTACAATACTCCTAATATATAGGATCAAACCTTGACCTCCATGTTCAGTGACCAAAGTGCCACCTGCTGTGTTAAAGCTCCTGGCTTGACCGGTGGAGCAGACAGACGCATCATTATATTATTCAATGCAGTCAACTACCACACAGGGTTTACTATACTTTTTTTTTATTATTATTATTTGAATTGTCTATGTTTTATTCATTACAGAAAAATGCACCTCGCTTGAAAAAAAAAATCATG
The DNA here is from genome assembly GCA_030684275.1 of Acipenser oxyrinchus oxyrinchus. Taxonomy (NCBI): domain Eukaryota; kingdom Metazoa; phylum Chordata; class Actinopteri; order Acipenseriformes; family Acipenseridae; genus Acipenser; species Acipenser oxyrinchus. The sequence continues at coordinate 17,630,389 of CM060273.1, read as the reverse complement.
CAATGCAGTTCTTTCAACCGTATTCATAAGGACTAAAAATAAACTTGTAATACTGTAAACGTGTGAGTTCTGTTACTTATATGCTTGTTAATGCCATGGCTCACACCTGTGGTTAACTCGACACCTTGGATAAGTCAACACTAAATGGCATCCCTGTGGGATGTCGAGTTAACCAAGATTGACTGTACAGCTAGTGAATGACATCACAAAGACATTAGATTTTTAAAGAGAAATGAATGTGGTTACCATGGCATCAGAAGCCTATAAATAGCAAATACCTCCAATGCTTGTTTTCAAGCACACTTTCCCTTGGCAAAGGTATGTTAAACATAGCGAAACACTGGCAAGTTGGGAATATTGCCTGATAGACAAGATCTGTAACCAAAAAAGTGATAACAACTTGAGGTCAACAAATGATAAATGGTTATAAGCTATGATTACTGCTACCTGCAATAGACTGAATTGACGAGGTTTCAATTTAAAGGTGCTATTTTGTTTGGTTGGTTTTTGGTTGCCACCTGGTTAGTGTGTTTCGACTTGTGAAACCCTCTTCACGTTAGCCACGGTAAACAGAAGTCCATTTCTCACTAATCTCATCTAATGCATCTTCATACGACACAACCTTATTACCGCTGTTAGAGGGCACCTCCCATCCGGTGCGGGGACTGCTTTATAGCGAGGTCCTCAAAGGAATGATAAATGAGTGTTCAGCTCCATTTATTATGATGAATGAGGATTTTGCACTGAGAGCAATAATAGAGAAAACCGTACCCAAGGCGACATGTAAACCCCGCGCCAACCTTCGGGGGCTATATTCAACTGTTTGACATTCAACATTTTCACCTATCTGTGCTGCACGGAGAAGTCTGCCTGTCCAATCTGTAGGAATCTGAAGCGTTCCTGCCGTGGAGTTCAGCATGCAGTCTGGCGCTTGCCTTGACAGAAATGATTATGGAAAACTCAGATCAAGCATTTTGAACTGGTCACCTCGCCATGAAATGATGTATTCATTTATTTAACCTTTATTCACTGGCACTTGTGTTGCGGCAGATCGCCTTATTTCTCTGAACATTTTAATTTTTTCGTGCTCTTATATCACGATGAATTTTAAAGCTTGTAAAATTGGGTATGGGTGTGTAACTGGAGATACACGCCGTTAACTGAGATACACTGGGATGAGAGAAAGCACAGACAGTGGCAATGTGCAGTTTCTCCAGAGCATCCCTCACTGGGATTGTTATAACTTCCTGTCTTTGGTTCTAAACCTACTTTCATTCAACATCCATTGATGCCCACTTACTCCCTGTGCTAGATTGGAAGCAGTGACTTGAGTTAACTTTATACATTTAGGGTTTTATAAACTTGTCTTTTCCTACTTTTTTCTATAGGCTGAAGAGATGTAATTATTGTAGTCTCTCTGTATAGCTCAGGGTTTGTGTTACACTTTTGTTAACTAGACTGAGACCACGGGTGTGCACCCCTTTCAGCGATGTTGACAGATCTGGAAGCTCTGTATTCATCATTTCCAATGATACTCTGCAGCAGACAGCTATGCAAGGATATTGATCAAGGCTCATTTCAGTGAAATGCAAACAGGAGACACTCAGTGTTACATGTAAAATGAGCCAGCCCGTGGGTATTTAGAGATCAGATTTAATTACAGCCTTTCCCTGAAGACACGAAAATAGAACGTTTCATTTGGTAGCCGTTTTCCTTTGTGCTTTTTAACTGAAATTTATTCCATTTTACATGGCAGTAATAAGAATCAATTAAGATGTTGAATACAATCTTGCTCTAATATATATATATATATATAACCCTGTCAGAATAATTATTTTTCTAAAGAACTTTCCATTTAAAACTGCAAATGGTTTAACAAGCTAAGCTAACTGTGTGTGCATAAAATAACAATTTAAAAAGACTAACCAAATGCTAATTAAGAAATCAGTGTGTATTCATGCTAAGTCCAAGTAGTTACCAATCCAGCAATGACAGCCTTGTACTCTTCTCTTTAAAAGCTTCCTTTGTGCCTCCTCTTAGTACAGGGATATCGCATGTGCCTATAGCTCTAACAGTTAAAATACAGGAACAGCACAGTGCCTGCATGTACCTGCGCTAGACTTTAATAATACATTTAATTTCTTTATCACATGCACTTAATTCTTTGATGGGGAGAATAACATTATCAAATGCATGTTATTAATTTAGACTTTCCATTATGAAAAGCAGCCGTAGTAAAAAGCAGCCGTAGTAATTGAAACGGTGTCTGCAGTGGAGCTGCATGTCGTCCATGTTTCATATTTCCCATGAGCTGGGAGCTCGACGCTGTGTGAAGTCACTAGAGACTGAAAGGTGAGATGACACTGTACCGTGATCACTTGTCTGTTAGCATTTCACTCCAGAAAATGACAGGCAGGAGCTGAAAATCAACCTTGTCTGCAGGTCCTAAATAAAACATTCCGGCAGAGCCTTCAATAATTCAACCAAAAAAAAAAGACAATTATTTGAAGAAAGTTAAGTAATTCCGAATTCTATTCATGCAGTCATTCTGTTACCATAGCTCTCAGGATACAATAAGCTGTTTCCAACCCTTTGAAATCTGGTGAGGCTTCCAACCATGTTCTAAATTGATTAATTGAGACAGTTACATTTGAATCTCGTTCCTAAAATAGTTCAGTTATTAAACCTTGAGTTGAATGGCCCTCAAAGCACAGAATAGGGTTGATTTACATACATGCACAAATACTTCCAGCTTCAAGTATATGTATATGTGTATGTATGTATGTATGTATGTATGTATGTATGTATGTATGTATGTATGTATGTACGTGTGTATTTAGAAAATAATAAGTCTTCTACAGTTAAATATGTAGGTAAAGTAAATTCAAATACATTTATTTAATTTAGATGGATAGTCAATGGCCAGTACAAGGTCTACACTTATCACAGACATCAATACATTGATAGCTGGCCCACAAACAGAACAGGTTGATTTCTCTTGATTCAGTATGAGTTTGTAATGATTGAATCCTTTACGGAAGAGTTAACATGGACAGGGTTCACAGACAGTAGAGGAATGACCTGGCTGGAGCATCCAATGACAGCTCTAATGCCAAGCTAAACTCCTTCACAGACTCAAACACTAACCTTGTTCTCATTTCCTTGTGTCCTCATCGCATAGGGGTGTCAAAATAGGAACCATACCCAAATAAGATCTGAACATCTGAACACCCATGGCACTGACTTCACAGAGGCTGGTCTTTGGGAATGCCTTTCAGCCAACAACAGCTGAAAAATAAATAATAAAGTCATCTATCAGGATACATTTTCCAAATGTGCTTTATTAAGACACATTGGTCCTGCTTTAGTGTATTTCCCTTGCTTAAAACAACACGTGTTGCAGTCTTAAGACACACTAATTGTGTCTCCTAATAGAGACAACTTATATTAGTAGTAATTACCTCGATTTAACCCATGTTAGGTCCCAGAAGAAAGCTAATCCCCTTTGCCCTGATTTCAATTAACTTTCTAACATTGAAGGAGACTCGAGGGGAAATTATACATTTCTGCAATTAATTTAACAAATACGAAGTATAAGTATAATCATTTAAATGAAGACGTATTAACTGTGCCTCTATCCCATACAAATGTCTGCTGGGTCTTTCCAAACGGATTTATTTTCTAACATTACTTTTATATTTGTTATTCAAGAAAGAAAAAAAAATGCACAGCTTGCCAGAACAAAGTTTTAGGAGAATAAATATTATATTTTTTAATTGCGTTGGAGCCTGAGGCATGGAAATACATTATGTATGTATAATTGATTGGCTTAAAATAGTTTTTTAACAGTTTATACCAAGTTTATACTTTATACAAGCAATTCTAAAATAGTTTAATGGTTGTTTTTACTGGGTCAGGTTGGGGCTAAGGTACTCTAGTGCTAACCGAGTCCTGTGAAAACAATTCTAAAGTGATAAAAAGGGTTCCTGCGCTATGCTGTGGCACAAGAATTGTAAAGCATAGTAGAGCAGGGTGCATTCTGTGCTGTTGCTATTTCCCTCCATATTTAGTTAAACTGAATCCACAGTGTGGTCCACTTTTATTGTAACGGTCTTATTAAGATCCGACACTGTTTAGATCAATTGTACAGATCCAACCAGCACAGCACCACACATGACTGTCTCTAGAGAAACGAAACAGGGTTTCTCCTTCTTCAGTCCATGGATCATTTACCTTCTATAGTCGTATCACAGATGGTCGCTGTGACAACAGTGATCACATGCTATGTATGTGAATGGACTAGCCAGTCATCTGAGGAGTAAAATTTTTTTTTTTTTTAATCAATAGCTGTTTTAATTATCTGCCCCTCTCCAGGAACGCAGGTATTTCGTGGGGCTTGTCTAAAATGTCAGAGTAACCCAATCAGCCGAGCATGCTTGATTCGTTTAACAGCAATTATTTAATCCGGATGTCTGTTTTCTTTATTTCATCTTCCTGTGTGTGCGTCTGTCTGCGTGTCTGTGTCTGTGTGTATCTGAGTTTGAGTGATATCAGGTTCCTGCATGCAGACACAGAATTGTATATGTCCCATTTTAGGGGTTGCTTGAAATCCTCGGATTTCAATCAAAAACTATTTTCACTCGCTCACAGAGTAAACCTGCTCACAGGTTGGATTAATAGGCACAAAGTGAGCAGCTGTTAAAGTAATAGCAGCGTAGAAGACAATATCAAAGTCTATGTGGTTCCACAATTTACACCAGCAACACTAATGCCTCCTCCCTCTACCCCCCACACCCCCTCCCAACAGCAGATTCCAATCATTCCTGTGAAAAGGCGAACTCAAATTCTCGGATCATGGGCCCTTTCATCATTATGCCTCCACGTCACAGCTGAATAAAACATAGGGTCATTCTCCTTAATCCAGGGCATGCCATAGTAAACACACTGGGAATAATGTGATGTGCATATCACACTGTGATGTGACAGGGCATATGGTGCTGATCACAAAAAGACAAAAAGCAGCTTGACAAGACTTTCCCTGCCAGAAAATGACCTCTGTATTGATGCCTCTCCAGAAATGCCCCAAGCACAGACCCGCTGGCACTTTTTGACAAGCCAATAATGTCATTTTATTCAGCCTAGTTAGCATGTACTGTCAGTGCATGGCCACTGTTTCCCTGAGCTGGTCTTGCTCCCTTAAAGCAGTAGTACCGTACTGTACAACCACATTGCCTTTAAAACTTCCCTTTAAGTGACTCTGACTAGACTGTAATTACAATGTAGTAACACTGTCCTTACACACGTGCTTGACTCGTGCTTGTGTAGTTACAATGCAATAACATACTTATTTACAAAATGGAACCTTTACTAGTTGCTAGCTTCTTTTGGAATCATACTCTTTTTACCAGCGTAAACTTACAGCAGAATACCATAACAGACATTTTCAAACTTGACTACAGCCCTTATAAAAGTTTGCCCTGGTATTTTTGCACAGTATTTTCCCATGCTTTTCCCATTGTTGTACTATGCATTTACCATCGTTTACCATGCTTTGCCATCTTTATTAATGTGCTTTACCATACCTCGCTAGTCTGTACAATGCTCACTGATAGTCGCTACCAGGTGCAGGATGGCACATTAGTCTTAAATCTCAGGGGACCTGCATTCAATTATTGTGCTGGTCACAAGAGAAAGACGTTTTGTGACTACAGACACACTATACAGTGGTACACTTTTAAGAAGGCTAATCTGCCCAGCCTTCGTGGCTGCACCTGATAACCTTTGCAGTATTATCGGCTGGACTTCCCGATAATACCGAATGGTGAAAGCTTAGCACTGGAGGACAAGAAAAAACGCTTGGACTTTTGCCATTATACATTTGTCTAACAAAATCACATCCCTGAAAAGAGATGGGGAAAAAAATGGAAAGATGATCTGATAACTCTGGCTTTGCAAATGGTTACGATCCACTGTAACTTTGTCTTGCCTTCGGAACAGTATGATAACTCCCAGACACTTTGAACCCCAAGCCGTTTAACCTTTGAAAAATTACCAAGTGGATTTAAATTAGGCTTTAAACGAATTCTAAATGTGCAAAAAAAAAAAGAAGTCTTTCCAAGACAATTAAATGTCATATGAGAAAGTGGAGACTGATAAGAAGCATAATACAGCGAGCTGAAGCAAATAAACCCACAATCAGAACAGAAGATTAACCCATTTACTTTAGCCTTGCATGATACATTAGGCTGGCATCTTACTCTTATTAGGCCCCTTGATACAAAAGAAAGGAAGACTTAATTGTACTGTATGTGACTAGTTTGTACACGTTTTTTGTATTTTTTTTTATTTCAATCATATATTTTATTGCTTATTTGAATTGTTTTAGACACACAAAACAACATATTATGATAAATAAATTACACAACAGTATATAAATAACATCAGGTATAATCTGTCTTTAATACCTGATGGTAGCAGATTGTATACATATGTGTAATAACACTGTAATAACGGGATCATTTCCTATGGTTCCTGTTCTTACAGTGTAACTCCAGTGCTTGCAAACATCTGATGTAATTACATGGTAACACCATGGCTCAGTTGTTCCACTAAAAGTTACCATTGGTAGTTGCCCAGTTATTGCACATATTCCCTGTAATCTAAGCTGCTACCTGCTTGATATATATAGAGTTTATAGAAACCTTCTGACAGGTTTGAAAGGAAAATTGGGCAGTTCTTGTACTGTTAATGCAAATAAACAATAGATTTTAAAACCACTTTAGCTCTCCTGTAATGTCACAGACTAGAAACAAACAGCTTCTTTCAGAGCAGCTTGTTTTGCGAGCAGTTCTTAAGCATTTCCAGCTGTATGTTTTTTTTTTTTACTTTCTAAAAATGGTGCCAGTTCTAAAGACCTTGATAGATCTTGTCAGAGCAACATAGGAGGAAATGGAAGAGGGGTCAGCACAGAGAGATTGATTTCTTCGTGCTAAAAAAAAATACATTTTTGTCCAGATTTTTTCTTATAAAAAAAAGTGAGCGAATGCATAAAAGACACAGTGACCTTCAGTATTTTAAGGATATGATCAGGACTTAATAGGAAACAGACTAAGATGGAATTAGGTAAGGGAGTATGGGAGCTCACATGCAGCCTTTGTGATTCGTATCCCCTCTGTGAATCATCCCTCCCAGACCACCTCAGTCTTTTTTGTCACTTCTGATGTTACAATAAGTGTAAATATGTGAATGTTCTGTGCGTTATATTACCTTCACATCGAATGTTACAGGCTTGCCAGGAAGTCTCATTCATTTTATTTTTGTTGCACTTTATTCCAAAGACATTCGTGTGCTCATTACCCACGGCATGTAACTGCTGAATCAGCCAGTCTCACTTCAAAACAGTACTAATCACTGTGCATGGCACAGTATGTGTACAATTACATTACCTAACACGGAGAAGCTATTTTCATTTCACTACTAAATTCAACAGGAGATGGCAGCGTAATGAATATTAAAAAATACACAGCATAGTGAAGTGAAAATAAAAGTTGCCAAAATGTGTAGTTTTAGATATATAATACAAACAATTGCTGAATTTAGAACTGTACCATTTTTTTTTCCTTTTAGTTCTAGGTTTCTAAAAGGGTGTTTGTAACGGAGTCTACATGTGAAACTATATGCCAGGCAGTAGGACCCTTGGCAGACTTGCCCACAATTAAGATGGGGTTTTGGCATCAAAGCCATAGTTGTTGAGGGCAGAGGTCTAAATTGGTGTGGAATGTTCCCACTTATTAACTGCAGACCAACATTGAGGAGGGGGCTAAACTAAACTTAGATACAAAATGGATTTTAAACCCTTAAGTTACACGCCTTTAAATTACTTGCTGGTATATATAAAACATTCATTTTCAAATGACACCTTCAGCAATTATTCTACTCGTTGACAGAAATGTTGCATGGATTTTTTTTTTTTTTTAGAAGCAACCAAGAGCTGCCTTAAAAATTCTAATTTTGCAAAATAGTTTTCTGCACATGAAGGGCGACGGCAATCTGGGACACATAGTCAATAGTATTTTGAAAGACTATATGAATCCAAGTGGCATGTTAAACATCTGCAGAATGCTGCTGACGAAATCAGCGAATTATTAGCCATTCAGGCAGAGGCAGCAAGTGCTGTGTAGGCGCAGGAAAGAAAAGTCACAAAAAAAACTAAATAAGGCAATGATATCGGCCACTAGTAAAAGCTAAGGGTATAAATCAAGCTTGTGGCGGGCAGTACCTGCAGACAAAGCAGAAATCTTAGTTGAACTAATTAAGTTATCTGCTCTTTCCAGATGCATCTGCTGAAGGGTGCCTGTCGACATTGATTTTCTTGCACGTCCTGATTTGCTGGCTTCTGTTTTGTTGTATCATCAGTATACTAAACCGTGTTTTGCGATTAGCATCTACAGAGCTGTGATGCATACAGCTGTTCAGAAACGCTGTGAAAGCACGGTAATATATACTGTACAGAACTTACAATGAATCCTACCCTTCATTTAGTCTTTGTGTCATTGTGTGTATCGAGTGGAGACATCCTCTGCTGCTGTCTTCTTCCCCTGTAGGTCATTTATTGATTCCAATTTCTAGTTGGTTTCTGCAGCTGTTGCCATCCTCAGCGTGACAAAGTGGATGCACCCACTATAATGCCCTTTCAAGATCTCTGTATCACAGCTAAACAAATACACACTTCGAAATAAAGCTTTTAAGTAAAGCACAGACAGTAATTTGACAGGTTCCGTGATTGAGTGCAGCGGTTGGATGGATAATATTATTTCACAAATGTGCTGTTTGTCTGTTGCCACATCGTACTGTTTAATGTCAGGCGGATAACATATTGATCTGGATCTGCCTTCCGATCCAGAGAAATTCAGATCGCAGGCTGCTAATCTACCAGAGAAGTTGTAAAAGTGAAACTGATGAATTCCGGTTTGCACTTGAAAAGCAGGAGAGGAAGGTCAGTTTACTTCATCAAATTCCCACAGCCATGCCTCGATTCTTTTTTTAAATCACAATGCACAAAATATTCACTCTGTTCAAGAATGACATTAACAAAACAGCAGAGCGACATGGAACAGCAAACAGTTGTTTGGAGTAAAATAGTACTACCGTTGAAATGAAGATGTTGAGAGGACAGGGGTCGTGTGACGTTAGGGATAATTGTATTGTTAAAAAATAACAGTCAAATCCATCATCCGCCAAGCTGTCACATCTTATTAATGCTTATCACGCTTTTCAACATGAACAGGATCCAGAAGATCTATAATGAAAAAGACAGAAACGCAGACCCTCTGTGTTATCTTTATGGAAATCTGTATATAATCCTGCAGTATGTATTTATATATTTATTTAAGCCTTATCCTGTTAAAATAATGATTTTGTAGGAAAAAAAAATGATAAAGTTTTCTAGGATTAAGCTATTTTTTTTATGTTGTTTTCAAAACAGACCTTAACACTTTCTTGTCAAGCTGTGATTCAGAAAGCTATTCTCCCACTGCCACTTGCTGCAGTAGGCTGTACCTGATTCCTGTGAGCTATAGTCATTTTCTCAAAATTGGCCAAACCACTGCAAATAAATCTTATGTACAGTAGAATACTGAGCCTGATCTCGTGTTTCAGCTCAGGAAGAAAAAAAAAAGTTTAGGGTTAAGGGTCTAAAAAAAAAAAGGTGATTGTCGATTGATTTTCCACATGGTTCTGAAAAGCTGAACATTTCACAGGTAAGACCTAAAAAATAAAAGTACATTAACTACACTGTAGCTAGCTACTACCTGTTCTTCTTGTTAAATAAGTTTGTTAAATGCTGGTAATCCTCCCCACCACGGAAGATGTTGTGTCCTTTTTGTCCTATGTGACTGGCATGTCCTCTTTAGTTGGGTTCATCAGCTGGAAGTGTTATGCAGGCCTTTGTGCCTGCTTCTCATTTCCTTCCCAGTTTTCTGTTTCTGATTTGTTTACGGGCCGGGCAATCAAGCCTTGCAGCAAATTGGATCCAGCCTGCCACGGCAGTTTCACCTTGTATCGGATTGCTGTCTCATTAATTCCTTTGCCCTTTCTAACCACTGGAAAGCTGGCTTAGGTACTGAAGAAACACACTGGGCAGAATAGAAAAAAAAACACAAATGTGTGGAGCATGAGAGTAACTCTGTGTCCTGTACAGAGACTGGTTTAACATGGTCCCTGTATCTGTGGGTTAGCACTGATTGCTTGGGATTTTCTAGGCTCTGAACTGTCTGCCATGGAGGCTTTGCCTCCAAATCCAATTGTCAGGGTGACCAAACCCACTAGGTAATCCAAGTTCTACTGTTGTGCTTGACTTGTTGACCTTAAAAGGGTTGTCCATTAGATTTCATGTGATGCTGATGATGAGTGGGTCAGTCTTTTTGCTGCTTTGCGAAATAGATTTCTACCTCTCTGTTCAGTCTTTCGACCCCCATGATGATGAGAGTATGGCTTGTGTCTGTATGCAATTTGTTCCTTCGGGTGATAATGCTCTAAAGACTTGGGCTACAGGATATTTTAAACATTACTTGGAAATTCTGCTTGTTGTGCTTAATACTGCAGCTCAAATTGTCAGGGATATCTACTTGATTGTTTTATGTTCCCTGCACACAGATCGCAATTGGAATGGATCAAATGAACTGTTTGCATTTGGATCTGCAAACTGGGGCAGCTGGCTCTTTGAGCTAAAATATATATATATATATAAATGCAAATGTGCATTTACTACACCGAGGACCCAGCCACACGGTGGTTTGCTCCTTGGGTGCTCTGTTCAACATTGCTTTAACACACTTGCCCCTATTTGCAAAGCTTTTTACAAAAGCATGTGATTTGTTAGCTCTTAGAAACAATATGTATGTCAGCTGTGTGTATGAGACCATCAAGGCATTCAAGGAGCACAAAGCCCAAGAGTCAGTCTTTCACTTTCCGATCCGTCTGGTTTTGCAGAGTGGCTTGCGATGTCTAAAAACCACCTCTGCTGCCAGGCTATCAGGAACATACCTTTCATTAGCGGCACGCTGGATACGGCTCTATAACAAGAACTACTGCGACAAAGGCACATTTTAATAGGTATTTCAGTGTAAAATTGAATATACCTGTGACTCACTGCAGCTTTGAATGAAACAGTCTGTCTGAGTAATATCTGTTACAATCTATTTCAGAAGTGTACCAAGTCCTATGTAATCTGGGGCTGTATGTTTCGCTGTTAAATTTTAGGTATATCAAATTGTGGAGCCGTCACTCTCTGGTTCCGGGGATCTTGAAATATAGTTAATTTCAACATTTCCCCCCTCCCCCCCCCCACACACACACGATCTTGTGAGACCTTCAGTGACTGTGATGTGATAAACGTGACAGGACTTTCCAAAGGATTAATGTAAAACTCTGTATTGCATCAGTTAGCAGCACAAGAGCAATCTCACCGCCAGCCCTTCCTTGATTGGTGGATGAGCCACTGGTGTCATCATCCCTGTCCACGACTGAACTCGACCAAGATAGCCTGCCAGGGGATCAAAATCTGTCTCCTCGTTCCCATTAAATTGTCTTGTCCTTAGAATTCTAATTATGCAGACTAATGTCTTTGTCAGGGAGGCATCGGCTGATGATTTATGATGACGCGCCTTACCCCTGTAACAACAGCACATGTGTTGGGCACACACAGTGCGTCAAGTCTGTGGACTTGTTTGTTTGAAGATGCTGTGTGGTGTGTTTTGTTGTCTGGGGCGTGAAGTCAGATGGATTAGCTGTGACTTTACGGGGATTCAATGCTTGTAAATGATGACTTATACCCTACTGGGGCGAGATGCTATTTTTACATCTCAGAGCTGCAGGGGTGCTAAAACAAGCTTCCTCTTCAAAAATGAGATGATAACATAGTCAGTACAGTCCGTGCATTGAAAATACATTGATGGGGGTGATTCCATTCAGGATTACAGCTTACTGATTCATTGGAGAACTGGTGTATTTATGGGATTGGTGATGTCCTTACCTAAACCTGCATTTTTTGCATGACGTTTTGGGGATTAAAGTTGTGATTGAATCTAATAGTTTTCTGTTTTTATTGCTGTGTATGCTGGAGCTAAGCTGCGGTCTTATATTTTGATACCGGAATTGAGATCAGAATCTGAAAATCTGCAGCAGTGTAGGCATGAAACAGAGACCAGCAACTGTTTACTGTACAGAATATTTTACTGTTATTTGACACTAAAGCCAGGTTCAGATGAAGATGCATAGTAAGGTCCCATTCCGATCATGTGTGCAATTCCATTCCAGATCTTTACCTGAACTGCAGTTAAGAATGTATCTTTCAGCCACAGTGGTTGCAGGTGGGTGCTATCAATGAAGCCTGGGAGTATAAGATAGTGAGCCTGCTAGAAACACATTGTCAGGGTTCAGCACCCTTCTGTTTAGCAGTAGAGCCAGCAACAGGTGAATCAGTCTCAGTAAGATTTGATGGTAAACTTTGCCAGGAAGCATCAAGGTCATACCCCTTCAGAATGCGTCTTGGAGTGAATGCAGTTACAGCAGCCTCAGGAGGACTTGCATGTTGATTAACCAGAGCACCACAGCGCCATTCTAACTAATGAACTGGAGACGGCATGAAAGGACACTGTCGATTGTGTTCTGAACGGCAAAGACCTTGTGTTAAACTAATTTGTGGATTTGAATCCCTGCTGAATGCAACATACAGATGATTTGCTACATTGTAGAAGGGCTGGTAAATTAAAGAGTTTTTTTTTTCAAGTTGCAGGGTTAAAGCGGAGTAGAATTGCTCTACTCTGCACCACTAGTGACACCATTCCCCCAAACAGCTACTGCAATATTCACACCTAATGAAAGCTGGTTATGTGCTTTCAAATCTTGTAGCTGTGGGTCTGACTCAAGAGGACAATGCTGCATGCTTTGCCATGATGCTTTGATGGTACAATACATACTTTGTAATTATTTATATCTCAACAATTTCCTTAATGTATAATTACTTATCTGTTTTATATCCTGTTATCTACTGTATACTCTGCACGAATATTTCTGCCTTGGATATTATTTGCCATTCTGTTCTCTTTTTATTCCTTTTTGGCACCAGGTTTTGTGAATTTAGTTACATGAATTCATTGTTCTTTTGTTTCTAAGGTAGAGTGCCGTATATGATGTACGAGCATTAGAACATTTCATTATTGTCCAGCTGTGATAAGCCACACTCCAAGCGTTTCGAATGTAAAAACAATTCATAAAAAGGTTTTTTTTTTGCTTTTTTATTCTGTCAGGCTCCATGTTAAATGTGCTTAAAACGAACCCTCTAGATTGCTAGCTGGCGGAGTTGTCTCCATGTTGATGAATGAGCTATACACACAAGTCCCGTGAAGAAGCAACCAGATAATAAATCGACCACGACTTCTGAGCCGGCAGAGTTTAACACATGGCAGCGCAGTGAAAGTGGGGAGAGAAAAACTCTGAAAACTGAAGAGCGGGGAGCGTGAGACTTGTGTTTAAAGTTAAAAAAAAAACATAACATCAGATGGGCTTGCACCTTTCCCATGCAAACAATAACATGCAAACTTGTATAGCTCCACATGCCGCTGCTCTCAACGTTCCACACAGGGACACCTTGAAGCCGGGTTTTGATGGCCCTTCCTGGTGAAGAAGGTGTCAGCTACAGCATGATGCATTACCCTTTGTGACCTCGTCTAGATAGACTAAGGTGAGTGCAGACAGCATTAGAAGTCCTTTAGAAGTCGCTTTGTGAAGGTGACTGGTGTGAAACACTGGTGCAATGGGGCGTGACACAGGGATATTAATCGGGGGGCCTGTGACAGTGCAGTGGCTAGGGAAGGCTCAAGGGCACACATGTGTAAGGTTGTACATGCACGTGCTTGCATGTTTCACTGACACGTGTCTCAGTCTGAAGATTCTGTTGACCTATCTATTGATATGCGTGGAGGGCCTTTCTTAAAAGGGAGAATCCCAATTATACACTATGCTTAATGTGTTGTTTAGTTATCCATTCTAGCACATTACACCGTTTATTATAATCTCCCTAGTACAGGAAACAGAATGTGGAACACTTGGTTTCTGAAAATTACTCCAGTAATCACTGTCCTTAATTAGTCGCCAGTGTCCTACAAAATGGATTTTAATATGCTAATTTATAAAGTGGACTGTGCTCCTTCATGCCATCACAGAACTGATTTTAATATAGCCCAGCCCACTACTCCTAATTTAAAAGGAATACTATGCTTTTTTATGACATGCTTCTAAACTCCAGGGTTCTCTGCTCAAGTATGTTAATTTGTCTTCAGCCCTTGCTGTGGTTAATTGCTATATTCTATTCTGTTTTTCACTTAACTAAATACAATCACTCACGATTTAATTTTATTAAAAATAAGTACGCAGTATTTATCTGAACGCTGCATATTGCTTGTAGGAACTCGATTTAATTAAAGATGTTTAGCTGCCAGAGTTTTTTTTTTTTTTTCTTTGTATTTTTTTTACAATGTAATTTTATAGCTTCCTGGAGCTGAGATAAAAGCTGAATGAGAAGGTCTAACTGCCATTATCTTCCCAGATTAACACAGTCATTGCTGTTGCACTCTGCAAACAACATCCAAAACATGAAATTACGTTACATCTCTAACATTTTATTGAGTAACGCTTTGCAGTGTAGCTAACTACAAGGTTGTTACAGATAAGGTTGTGAGGTTACAATGCAACAGTGTTTTTAATGACAAAATGAAAAATGCTGAGAATTGCTAGTACGTTTTGTGACTGCACTGTACTTAAAACACAAGGTTGTCTCTTTACAATGTAGTTACTATAAAACCACAGTCACAATTGCAATTACTTTGTAAAGAGTTATCCCTTCTTAATAATCAACGCAACCTTGTTCTCCTCCAATTTCTCCTTTGCTCTAATTGGCTTAGGTACCCCGCAGCATTTCTGTACATTCTGCACTCTGGAGAAATATAGTGAGGTTAATTTGTTTCTTTAAACACGAGACACGTTGTGCCCAGCGACTGCCAACAGGGATTGTTTATTGGAAATATAATAATAATAATAAAAAATCTGTTTGTATCCTCGCTTATCTATGTTGTAAGTGGTTGCAGTAATGAACACACTTCTGCTAATGCGTTGCTTTGCCTTCAACTCAGTGTGCGTCTTAATTACATTTTGAAAGATTCTGCAGATTGTATTCAAGAAGTATCAACCACCCAGCTCCTCCCAGGCACTGCTGCTGAGAGAGCGACTGAAGAAGCGAGACAACAGAGATGAAGATGAAGCGAGACACCCCTGTAAAAACATTATTATTGGAAAGATTGAGAATTACAGCTATGGCCCAAAGTTTTGCATCACCCTAGAGAATTAACTAATTTAGCTTCATAAAGTCGACTGAAACCTGCTGAATAATGTTACGTTAACCTATTGAATTACATTCAGCTTTGTAGTTTTCCATATCCTTAACGTAAAACTGACATAAATGTGGCATTGTAGTTTCTTTAATTACATGCTGTTAAATAAAATATCTAAATTATGTTCACATAGTTTTTTTTTTTAAATTAATTTATTTATTATTACTATTATTATTATATAATAAAATAAAACAATTCAATTAGCCAGAGCAAGAGGAATTCAGGTCGTGACCTTTGCTGAAATTTAGCCAGGATGCCCGTGTTAATACAAGCACCTTTGAAGTTGTACCAAGGGACCTCTGAGCCTGCAAAGCTGACGTGACCCTGGAGTAGTCTCTTCTTAAACACAGCACTCAGAAGAGTGAAGAGGAGGGGGCACAGACAGCTGGCAATCCTCACTTGGCACATACTGAGTTTAATGTTGCTGTATTTAATACCTTAGTTATGTCTTCTTGTAACTTTTCTCAAAACTTTGAGGACTGTTTTAAGAAATTGAATTTGAATTCACTTATGGTAAAAGGTGCTTTAAATACAGATTATAAACAAGTTGCTCCTCTCAAAAACAGCTTAATCAAACTTAATTGAATTAATCAAAACAGTTCTTAAAGTTAGAGTTATTGATAACCATCTAATATTGTTTAGAACTTCCCTTATAATGCATTTATAGATGCATTATTGATTATTTATAATGCATCATTGAATGAACCGGAAGTTCATAAGGAACAAAGTAATGAAGGATTTGATTGAGGGTGCAACTCATCTTGCTTGGCTGGCAGTGTCTCTGGCTTGCTGGAAGGGGGTTTGCAGAGCTCCCTCAAGTTCCAGTAACAGAGCTCAGTGACAAAGGAATTAGAGTAAAGGCGATGCGCTGCATAAGGGAGTCACAGAGCCATGCAGTAATGACTGGCAGCGATGGTTACATCTTCACAGTTAAGCTACCAGCGGTCTGCAATCTTCACGGCCGTCACGAAGATAATTGAGGGGATGTTATTAAAGCCCCAGGCTAAGGCACAATCTAATGCAATTTTCTGTTGTGTCGTCGAAGAATCTCAAGTAACAGAATCACAACGCAAGTTAGTGGTCATGATGCCACAACTGCTATTTCGAGTTGAGCATCGATTTGGGACAGCACACCCTCGCCTTGTGCTTGGATCTGGTGATTGAAATAAATAAGTATTATAAGTATCTCAACGGCTTTTGGAAGCTAGAGTCAATTTAGCTCAATCTAGCTGAAATGTGTATATGCCTTTTCTTTTATTTGGTTTCACGACTATAGATACATGTGGGGAAATCATGATACAGCTTTTAAAGTGGCGCTAGCTTCCTGTAGCATTGTTACATGTCTCTTGATTCGGGGGGGGGGATATTTATGGATGTTTTATGAGTGACTGCATCTTTAAAAACACATCTGACATCAACACATTTCAGGAAACGCACACAACTGCACGACACTCAAATGTAATCTGTGTTGAAATTCTATGAGGAAGTTGATTCCAAGCTTCTAGTCGAAATGTTTGTCCAAAAAAAAAATTGAAAAAGTTTATTTTAGTATTTCTACAAATAAACATGTCACGGTCACCTTCTCTACTACTCCCTTTTTAATGTTTTTTTTTTTTTTTCCACAAACAGAAGTGGCCAGTGTTTAATGTCTCACTTCAACAAATAAACAGCTGGTCTGTAATGTGGGTGTGGGCCAAGCTGCCTGCCGATGAGTCAGATTTCTTGCGTATGAATTCAATGAAGGTGCTGGTAAGAAACCCACTCAAACACTCAAATTCGGTATGCTTCATTTTTTTACTTTTTCATTTCCCGAGTGAGAACTAAAATAGCAGTTATTGTTTGTTTTGGGGGAAAAAAAACTATTTGGTGAGACTGAGTCAGTAAAAAGCTTCTTGGAAAGGTCATCCCTTTTCTAGATACCAGGAAAGAGAAAAACAAATCCTGTTATAAAAAGACAGTTAGCCTCAAGGAAGCATCATTAGCAAACACAATTTTAGATCAATTAATGTCAGGCAGTCAGTTACTTTCTCACACCACTGTCTAGTTTTAGCAAACCTAACTTTCAGTTGCTTGTAACCTTCTCACCAATGCTTAAATCACCTCCATGCACAACAGAACCGTTTAGGTCCAATTCTTCAATAGCTTTTCCCTTTTGTATCTCCTTTAAGTTTAACCAGGATTGAAACGCACTTCACTGAGGTCATGCATCGGTAACAAAGTATTTTATATGCACCATAACAAGATTCTCTTGGCTGTCTTAAGCTATCATCCTTATACAGGACTGTATTAAATGACATTGCATTTCTCGAAGAAACATCATCAATTGCAGCTTTCATAAGCAACAGGCATGCTTGGACAGGATGGTTAATTGCTAATATAAGTTTAACATTATTATTATTATTATTATTATTATTATTATTATTATTATTATTATTATTATTATTATTATTATTCCTGATAAGACTAAACCTCCAGCAAACAACTAACAAAATGAGAACTAAATAAATAAATAAATATTCCTGTCACTTTGCCTGATCGTCAAAGCAAACAGTTTTAGTGTTGCTTAATACACAGATCTCTGTACAGGTCACATGTGGCCTTGTGCCTCAGAGAATTGACTTCATGAATGCATTGACTGAAATAATGAGATTTGGGAGGCTTGGGTACCTGACAATACCTGAATCTAATACTCAGTGCCCAACACGCTCACACATAGACCGATAACATAAGCCTTTTGGGCTCTGTGTTCACTTCTTTTCTCATCTCAAGTTCCCATTCAAACGCGAACACATCCTCTGTTAAACATACTCAACTGTGACGGCCCCACTTCGCAATGTAAACACAACAGATACGTTTTTATTCCAGTTTCCTGGGAGCAGAACTAAATTGCATTTTGTTGTTTGGATGTTATATTGATTTAGATGGCCACTGAGTGCTTGCGATTTCCATTTCCAAAGAAATAAATAGATCAAATATAATATGGAAAGACAAAGAAGACAAAAAAAAAACAACAGGAACGAAATGCCTGCAAATATATCGAAGCCATAACTCCTTATTCATAAAAGCTAAATATAACTTAAGGCAGTCAGCTAGCAGTTCAAACATCACAGCCACCGTTACATTTACTGACAGTCAGTCAGCTACTGATAAAAACAACAGCAGCAGTATTTAATGGCATTTGAATGTGCTTACTAAATATAGCTTCAATGTGAACTTGCGCCATCTTGCATGTAATTGTATGCATTTTCTTTTAGAGCTTTTTAAATCGGTGGCAGCATTCCATTATGCATTGCAGAGCGGCGGTTTCCAATTCCATTTCGCTCTTCGAAAGAAATGCTTGAACTAGTCTCTTCTACAGTCCTGGCCTGTTGCATGCTCTCAGGGTGTGACCGGGCTCATTAGAAGAATCAGGAGCATTCCTGATACGGCACTGCACGTTTTCCTTTCTGGCCTTTTTTCACTGAATATTGTGCAAGAGGGAAAGTGTTTTCCCTTGCCTGTTGAATATGCATTGCAGATCTGAGAGACATTATTCAAATGAAGTCAAAGACGGTGACCACTGGGTTCCAGTGTGCTTTCTGAAGCTTAAAGCATGACACACCGACTGCATCATGAAATCAGCACATGTTTTAAATTTCTAAGGGTTGAAGAGCATTTACCAGACCTGCGGACTGCCCTCTGCCTCTTCAGATCACTGGGTGCCTACATTAACCTGCATGCTGTAAATTCGATTCATTTTAATTGCCTGTGCAGCACTTAAAATGAAAAAGACAGTTTTACACGACTGGGGGATATTACAAAACCTGCAAACACGTACAACAAAAACCTCTTATGACTGGCATGAGTCAACAACTGGCATCTCTGTCCACCCAATCTGATTCTTAGCAACACGTTGAACGGGACGGTTATGGAAGGCCACCATCCCGTTTGAACAGACCGCAAGGGGGCATCCTAAACTACGAGCAGGGTCACTATCAACGATTCTATTGGCTTTTTTTCTACACACAAGCCTCTTTTTACTGATAAGTAAAATAATCGTATGAGACTTGTAGAGTAACATATAAGTGTAATATGTGAGAGGAGGGATTACCGCTAAAGGGGATTGCCGCTAAATGTATTCATGCTTACTTACCTTTAGTACTGATCCTCCATACAAGAGGTTAATAATGACATATTGCACATGCTAGCGGACTGCAGTCCATATTGACCTGTAGAAATGGGATGATATTTAAGCTGGTGTGTGTGTGTGTGTGTGTGTGTGTGTGTGTGTGTGTATATATATATATAAACTACCTGATTGTGCTCTTGGTGGAAGGCACATTCAGGTTAAACCATTAGCAATATTATACTGATGACTAAGTCATTATGTTTTCAGTTAAATCAATGCAATTGTTTTAATGATCGCTTCTAATCAGGTTTTTGCAGTGCCAGTGGTTAATGGTTGCGTGTAAATAGTGACATTATTTTTACATTCCAAAATAACACAGCTGTAACTAAAACGATCTCTGATACAATTGATTTTGTGAAATAACATTGGTTTTGAACATAGCACGATAGCATAAGTTTTAAAAATAAACAAAAAGTTTCAGTGTAAATCAGTGAAATAATATATTTCAAATCAGACACATTACCTGCAAGACATCCATGCACACAAAATAAAAAATAAAGCCTTATGTCAATTTAGTACAATTTTGGAGAGCTGTAATTGTACATGTGTTGTTACAAGGGTTTAATTGCTGTCTGACTCTCTTAAGCCCTGACAAGTTATTGTCAGCAATTCAAGTACCTGTCAGAAGGCTATTACACAAATCGTGTTTCCCACCACCTCATTCTTCTAAATTGTAAGTCAAGAGCAATCACAGAGTGTTTAAGAATGCAAAACTTAAAGGCGTTACATCACCTGGAGTACATTTTGAGCGTTTTCGGCGTCTTTAAACAACTTGCTCAATAGTAACAACGCACTGGATACTGAAGTAAACTGCAGGTGTGTTTCAGCATGAATGTGCCAGTGCGCCTCGTTCAACCTTGACCTCTGTACACCAGAAGCAGTTTTATTGAACATGTGTGTTTACTCAATTCAAAGCAAAACTGCCTGTGTTGATTATATATGATAAGTGCACTGGTTTGGTTATCAAGCAAACAAAAAAGCCTCAAGTGTAAAACTAAAGATTCCTGGGATCCCTGCTGATCACTAACCGATATGCCATCACAGGTTGCTTCTGAGAAGACTCCTCAGTGCTGATTGTGGGGAAGCGTGTAAGCACTATGCTGTTCACTGAAGCCTTCGCTTACTCACCATCAGCCTCCCCAACAATTCAGATGTATTTTTCTTTGAACTAATCAGAACCCACGATAGAGAATCATAGTGTAATCATACAAGCACTGGTGATAGTTTCAGGAACTCTTTATCATGCTTTGTAATGTTACTGCCTGAGCACTGTCGCTCCTCTCTGCAACATAACCGATGAAGGGACGATCATCAAAGACAAGGCAGCCTGTGCTGTGTGCTGTTCACATCTCACGCTCAGTATTCACCGGAGGAATTGTGTTGCTGTTTTTTTTATTTTTATCTGCCGCTGCAGGCTTTTCTCTTAACGAAATCACCTCACTGCAGCAAGCTTTTCATTAGGGACAGATATTGCCTTGGTTGGGGAAGCAGCTTAGGAGCTTAACAGAAAACAGTAAATGACTACAGAGGATTCAGATTGGTTTATTTTTTTTACTTTTTCTTTTAGCAAGTAGTTTGTGGTTGATATTCCCAATACAGTACACAGAACCAGCTCTGTTTGAGGTATGTCAGCTTTCACTGCCATGGAAGCCGGGGTCACGTGATCAAACAGAGTAAATACTGTAAGCACACATTTTGTAAATAATAATGATGATCCAACTGAGCACACTAAGAAGAGGAACAACACAGTGTACTTTCTTTCAGCTCCTCTTCCGTTTTTATTGAATTTCACATCGTGCTCTCTGGCATTTGCAAATAATCCAAGCGGGTTATGACTGGCTGCTGGAGGTCGCTAGTCAGTTTTCCCTTGCAAAAGCGCAGTCCTTATTTTGGTGGGGAGGGCACGGGGTTCGGGACGACAGAGATTAACAGCAATTATGGAGAGATTAACAGCAATTATGGAGTTTTTCACATGCGGCAGATCAAGTGACCCTTGAGAAAGCTGAGTAGCGATGTTGCTGGTGGAAAGGCTTTGGTGCGCTCAGGGGACTAGCTCTAGCACGGGGATTACGGCAAGCTACTGACCCATAACCCCTGCCTGTGTGCAAATCAGCAGGACCGTTCCTCATACCTGCTCTGCGCTAATGGAAGCAGAAGGATCATTATCCCATGCTTGAGCGCCGCTTGCAAATGGAGAAAGTTCCATCTCTCAGCCGACATGATTCATTCAATAGCCACCCTCGTGCTGCAGAAGCATCATAGATAGACAGTATGAGGGATCCTAACGAGGCCACTGCCATCATTTTGCATAGAGCGGAGATGGGGCTGCACTGTCAACAGTGTCACAAAGCATTAGCTTCTAACTCGTACGATAAAAGTATTGAGTTGTCTTCGCAGTTTTCAGTGCAAAGTTCTGTTTCATCAAAGCTTGCGCAGCTTTAACTCTTTAGTGCCTGAGGTGTCTTCTGCACCTGAGGGTATGAATATGTTTAAAAACAGTGGGAGGCAAAAATCATTTCATTTCAGTCAAGAAAATAAAATATTTATTTATTTTTAGTTACTATGCATAGATGTAATTGGTTAGCCCAATTAAATTTCCCTCCAAAACATGCTATATTATTATTATTATTATTATTATTATTATTATTATTATTATTATTATTATTGAATCTAAAGAAAATGAAATGGGAAACATGTACACTCCCTAATAAACTAGCTTTGTTCACTACATGTGATGCTGCCATCTAGAGAGAGCCGAAGGAAGTGCATTTGACCCCTCTCTAAGTGGTACCTGGTTGGGTTCATTGCTGTCTATGATAACTCAGTGCAGTTTGCCATAGATGCTCAGACCCCCTTAACAGAAACTAATAAAGACATGAGTCACCTGACAGTCCTGAAGAGGAAACAGAAGTGGTTCATCTCACTTCTCTTTCAAAAAGTCTCTTACACGAATCTGTACATCTGCAGCTCTCAAATGAAAAGTTAAATGGCAGTTTCTTTAAAATCTACTAAAGCAATCAGCTCTGTCTGCTGTCGAACGTCAGCTTTCATGGATAAGAGGCTCGATCCTGCGCTAGCCTGGCAATCAGCCCTGCATCTCCACAGCCTGGGTGTGTCACTTTCATTATATAGAAGAAATGATAATTGCTTCAGAGGTTAGAAAGTAGGTCAAACGCAGGACTTGCATTGCTTCACAACTCTGCTGAGATGGGTCTGCTGTAGCTGCTCTACAGTTACAATATAGACATGACGACAAAGAGAAGATGCCAGATGCTCCACTACTAATTCAAGTAAAATACTAAAGGGGTGCTTTACAGTATGTCATGGACAGTACACTTTGATAACATTTCATTTCTTACCTGTTTAATATATTGCTACAGTAGCTGTGTTGTGTTAGATGATTCTTCACTGCTGCTTAGATTATTGTTTATCAGACTTGCTAACCAGTGCTTCTGAAAAGACTCCTTATGAGCTCCGCAGGCAAAAAAGAGCACACCTCAATCCCGACCTGAACAACCCCTCTCAAGACACTGGGGACTAGATGGAGACCTCCTATGTGATGTGAGCTGGATTCAAACCCAGGTTTCCACAGGTACAAGAATGAGAAGGTTGGTGAATGGCTGCATCAGTCATCAAACAGTGTCTACTGCTGTTTATTAAAAAATAGTTTGCAGATCGGTGTTATATTCTATAAGGATGTGGGCGGGTTAATGGCAAAGACCGATAAATAAAATGGTTTTCAGCTCAACGTTCCCAGTTGTTTAATGGTGTGAGGAACAGCAATTCAGAAGTCAAAGCGAGGAGTCATCTTTATAATGACAGCTGGATAATGCAATTTGAATCCAGGCTGGTGTCGTCAATTGTGGCACATCATTTTCCATCGAATTATCATTCAGGGTGACATGAGTTAGTGGCTGGGCTGGAGTTTGTTAAAATGTTCACAGTGTGAGATACAGAACTCTCCCTGACTTTAATAACGTCAGGACCAAGTCTTTTGGGGTTTTTTTACATGCCTTAATTAATGATCAATAAAATAAATTCTGCATGACTTTGAAAGACAGACGTTGGCTTGGTTTGCATGAAGTTTAGAAATTCTCTCACTGTTGTTATGAGAAAATGACATAGCACGTACTGTACATACCAGGCACGTTCCTCACACTGTAAGAAGTGCACAACCAAAATATGGTATGAATAAACCAGCCTTCGCTTCCCGGAGAAAATCAGCTTACAGTTATACTCAATAGCAAACATGCCTAGAAAGTAATAATGCATTTCAATAAGTAAGTGACACACCTGGCCAACCCAGGCTTCTAAGCAGGACTAAAATATCTTCTAAAGAGTAATTGACTCCCATTGTATCCAGCGCACACCTTATTAACTTGCATGTCGCCTGTGTAAGATTTGTTTCAGAAGTTCTGTTCAACATGACAGCCGAAGCAGTTTCCGCTGCAGGGCTCAGCATGACTGGAACAACTTAATAGACTGTCTGACAGGAGGATTTCAGGAGCGAGGAATGGAGTGCCCCTGTGAGCGATAGTCTTGTCAGGTGGAAGAATCTTATATGAGATTGTCCTTCTGCAAGGGCAAGGAGGGGAGGGTGCCTCTCCTGTGCAATCAGCCCATGTGTGTTTGAACTTTCTGATTAGTTTTGTCTCCCCATAAGTTTATCTATGTGTTATTGAAATATTAGCCTTAATATAAAAAACAAACAAACCTGTGAATAACCAAAGGATAAGCAACATAATAAAATAGGGATGGTAAATATGCATAGGGCAGATGGGGGTGAGCTTTAAGCAGTTATTGAAATTACACTTGTGCAGTTGGTGTGCCAGTAACACAGTAAACACTAAGAACGGCCTTTTTTTGTAAAAAATGTATGAGGGGACTATGGCAATTATGTGAGACTTTCGATCAAAAATCGGTGGCCATCTTTTGAGTCTGCTAAACATTGTACATTCTTGTTAGCTACAAAATATACTGGTTTCTAAACTTTTTTTGAACTTTATTTTTTGTTTTTGTCAATCTCAATAGAGAGGCATTCCTCAGTGTATTGATGCACCACCATAGGAAACGTGACAATAATATTCCCAAAATAATATACAATGGTTTGAAAGCAATATTTCTGGACTACTGGGAAATATTTTTACTTTAAGATAACGGCTCTTAGTCAAACTCGCTCTTAAGTGTAATTATTTACTGTATTCTTTATTTTGCTTTTATTTGAATTTGATCTTATTTTCTACTGATTTTATTGTACTTTATAACTGCTCTGAACTGTAATGTGATATTTTGTAACAATTGTAAGTCTCCCTGGATAAGGGCGTCTGATAAGAAAAAAATAAATAATAAATAATAATAATAATAATAATAATAATAATACAAAGTAAAATAAAGAAATAAACAAAGACAAGGTAATATTCTGTTTTTATTTCAAAAAGACTTTAAAATAGGTTTTGAGTTCATGAAAGTAGAATAAGCTTAGACACAATGCAAAGCATCATATACAGATGGATAAAATACATTTGAGATATCGCAGAAGAGCCAAGTCGGGTATATATTACATATGTACAATACGTATGTAAACTTGTATGTACAATCTTTATTACATTTACAAAAGGCTTTGTTTGGGGTTTTTTTTCCCCCACTAACATTTGTCTTACTACAATATTGAAAAACATGTACAGATCTTTTTTTATATATATATATATATATTACAAATTTATATTCATAAAAATATATCTCTGTACAAAAACTTTTATTTTTGTTTGTTCTCGTTCCACACACACGTAAAACGTAAAACTCTTCCAGTGATTTCAGCCTGTAGCTGAACAAAGCCAGTTCAAACCCAACACCACAATTCATATGATGTTACTGTAATTGAACAGCGTGACTTTGTATACACAATACAATGAGCTATGATGTTGTTTTTTTTATTTTTAATCTATTTCTAAATGCTTGTAGTTTGAGACTGCCAGTTGTCCGCTGAACTGTTTTACATGTTAGATTTGGTTTCCCATGAAAAGTTTATAAAATCAATGTTCTAACCTCTTATTAACATTTGCACTGCCCTCTTTCTGTGTTGAAGATCTTCTCCAGCTGTTGTTGATATATTAATACTGAACATATTTTTCAAGTAATCGCTGCAGATAGAGTCAAATTTAGATTTGGATTTTAGCATTCAGTCTAATTGCATAATTCCCTCAGACCAATTCTCTCATAATTAAGATCTCGACAGATATGCTGCAGCACCTTCATTATCAAAGCAGGTCGGTTCAGTAAGCCGCACGGATATGGACAGCAGTTATGCATTTAACAGCCGCCAAAAGCATTAGCGAGACTACCCCTTTCACCAGCAGGTTTCAGGGGTCCGTCTGTCTGTTTCAATACCTGGAGTGTATTGAAGGTGAAACCACGTTTCAGGACGGGGAGGGGGGTCATTATTTTATACTTAAATTAAAACAGAGATCATTTATGGAATGGTACAGTGTTTGAGAGGATGAAACATTATTTACAGTGTTTAAAGCACCTGTAGACGGAAATATTATCATTATTTATTTATTTATTTATTTATGTATTTGCACTCTGATTTACTAGCCATGATATTTGTAACGCATATTTAATATATTTAATATTCTACCTGCTTAATTTACTTTATATTTTTGATAAATTGGACCACTCATGTAAAGGTTTATTCATACAGTTACTTATATTATTAAAATATGATTTTAGTAAAGAACAATATCTATTGCATTGTACGCCAATACACACTAAATAAATCAGAAAGCAACACTGCTTGTGATATGAATATAAATATAGTGCTAGACAGGCTATTGTCTTTTCTTTATATCGGTAAGGTCTGTTTTGACCTCCTTACATTTAAGAGGATTTTTTCCTTGTGCTGATAAGATACAAAGTCCTGCTTTCTAGAAGTCGGGGATGAAAAAAGAAAAAGAAAAAAAAATGATCACAGCGTTTACTTCACTTTGTTGGCTGCGTCAAATTGAACATGTCACGTCACATTTTTAAATGAAACATCCATTAAAAAGGATAGCCTTTCTCTTCAAATCTGCAGTAACAAATGCTGTCTCAGCGCAGTCGGATTAAGGTCAAACCCTGTGGGAGCTACACAAAATCTCTTGCTTTTGCACACTTGAGTTATTTTGCCCCCTGGCCAAAAAAAAAAAAAAAAAACGTTTTGAAAAAACATACTGGAGACTGACAGCAGAAACAGGTAATGCTCCACCTAAGGGTCAATTGAGAACTCTAAGCTCTGTATTTTTTGTTCACAAGTACTGTAGACCTACTGTTTCCCCGAAGTGTTTGCTGTTTGCACATAAAAACCCTTACAGTGCACTGAGAGCAGCTGTGAACCACTGCTTGGGGACTATAATAAGTCTGTTTACATTTGTTAAGGTTGCATTATTATTATTATTATTATTATTATTATTATTATTATTATTATTATTATTATTTGGCAGGGAAGGGTGAATATTAATGTTATATTATATAAAGCTCCCCCCCCATTTTTGTTTTTTAGTACTTTCTGTAAAACATTAATGCCAATTGGTTTAAGATAATGTATCTGCCACCCACAGAGCCTGACAAACCTCTGGAGAAATGTAAATGCTTTAGTGTCTCAGCATTTCTACGAGCAGGGCGCGTTATTACATTCAGGCTGCGGAGATAAGGAACGGATTTAAAACTAATAAAACTGCAGAAGCAATTACTGAAACTGTGTGATGGTGTAAAACAGGTCGGAAAGGGCAATATTGAGATAATATTGCTACAAAATGCTCCCGTTTTGTATAAAGCAATGTCAAGACTGATGAAAGCCATGAGTTAGATTTTAAGGGTGGGGGAGAGAGAGGCTGCTGTCAAATTTGGGGAATGTGCCCTCCCTCCATCTTCTACAAATTCTCTTCCGATAAATGGCTTTAAAAGTTTCAGCATGAAAGAGTTTTTTTTTTGTTATAGTTCCAATAGTATAATTCTTATGGTGATGCCTGGTATTTCAAGTGGACAGATACAGCCCATAAAGCAACCCCAAACGCATGCCTTTTTAACTTTTTATAACCTTTTTAAAGTAAATTGTAAAATTAGATATAATTACATGTGAACTGATGAAAAACCTTCCCATTGAATTCCCATGAATCTCTTATCGATTCATAATAAAGCTGTTTGCTTATTCATATGACCAGTCTTACGCCTATCCTCACTCGTATGAGCTGCCAGTCACTGTGAAGTCTGCAGCCTGTCCGGATCTTCAAGTCGAAACGACCTTGCTGGCACATGCTACCAGGCAATTGTTGTGATACATTGAGTTAGGAAAAGGAAGAATATGAACGATCCAGACATAATGGAGAAAAATTGTAATATAACCCTTGGCAGGCTTACAAACAGTGATTCCTGCAGGAGGGAGTGGATGCTGGGATGGTGTCAGGTATATTAAAAGCCAAGCGATCCTCCCTCTCCTCGTGGTTTGAATGCATGCTGTACCTTTATCTGAGCAGCCTCCAATGTGACACCAACATTTCTGCTGTGCCCAAGTTGTAGGTTAACGGTCCCTACTACCCAGTTCAGTTGAATCAGTAGGGACTGATAGGCAGTGATCAGCCCAGAGTTCATTCAGTGTTTTTTATACCCTAATCCATACAGAAACCATGCTCCATTTGATTTGGGCTCATGACCATGTGTAATTGTAATGTATCCAGATGTCCAGTAGTATATAGGGTATGCTAATCCACCCCATATTTCTACAAACCTCTCATCCCCTTTGATACAACAAACAGAAATGTTTTGAGAGAACTTTCTCCCTTACAAGTCCTTTGGTTCGGGGGACTCGTTGTCCACCGCCCTTAAAAATGACCCCCTGTCCTCCAAGAATGAATCCAGCCTGTCTATTACTGTGTTGTACTATCCACCTTCAGCTCGGGATTGAGCTGGGAGAAGGATTGTTGACAAGCCCCTCTGGATAGCCTCTCTTCTTTGCCAGTTTCAAACGTTTCCACTGCATCCCAGGAAGGATTCGCCCCCGTAACACCCCTGTCAATATTTCATGTTGAGTCGTAAAAAAATAAAATAAATCAAAGACTGAACTGTGTTTGAATAAGAAATGGGAAAGTCAACAATTTGTATCATCGGTAATATTCCACTTCTCCTTTGAGATGGGATAGGGGAGTACGTACAGCTGGAGAAATGAGCTACTGCTGTAGCTGATGCACTTCCTTTGGCAGCGGTTTTAAAAAATATATATATATATATACTTATGTGATTTCCCCTGTGGGCTCATGCTATAACTCCCGTTGTCCCGTCCTGTCCCAGCAAATAATGAAACGATAGGAGAGATTAAAATGATGAAGTGATGACAATGATAGGAATCTAACATTGCCAATAGAAGCTGATTCCCACTTCTGCTTCATCTCCTAGCAGATTTGACAGCTTTCTTAGTGCAAGACCCAGAAAGAAATGAAATATGGAGAGGATGTTTAACACTTTGGGGGGAAAAAAGGTCAAAACGATAACAGAGACCCAATTTCAGAACGTTATCCAATTACCCAGAATCTGAGTCTTAGATGTACCGCCTTTACCGGGTTCTGTTATCAACCATGGTAACACACAGGTATCCTTTCTGGTAATCCACAGCATAGCTCAGTTTCAGAAGTGTCCATTCCCTTGCTTGTGAGAGCGATTGTGACCTGCTGAGATTTTCAGGTTTGCAGCACAGTGCATGACAGCTGGTTGTTGTTTTAGTTCTTAGCTAAATGTTGCGAAGGTCTTTACGAAGTTCACCAACCCATCTGGACCTCTCCAACCTGTACAACATTGTGTCTTGTCCAGAACTTTACTCCATCACAGGAGAGATCCTATAGTGCTAAAAAGAAACTTGTCCTTGTATCGTTTTCTGTCTTGTCGGGACGGGTTTTTTTTTTGTTTGTTTGTTTTTTTGTTTGATTTTTCCCGTAAGTTTCTTTTTAGTGCAAGTTGTCCTTCTGTTCCTCGTTGTGGTCGTCTGGTCTCAAGTAAAGAACACAATAACTACTCCCCGCCGTTCCCAGGCACCTCCAGCCCGCATTCAGAGCGCTTTCAGACAGGGATCGCATGAAGACGTGTGAAGTGACGCAACACTCATTCCTTCTGGGTTCTGCAAAGGGGAAGAGGCGCCAACAAACAAACCCGTTAGGGGACAGTGGTCTAAACAAACATCAATGAACGACATGCAGGTTGGGCTCAGCCTGCAATAAATCTGCTTTGAGTTTGTCGCTCTGCTTCTGCAGATATGCAAACTTTATTAAAATGCACGTAAACCATTTTAATGACATACTTTAGGGTTTAACATGCTTTTAAGTCTCCTATGGCTTTAAAAAAAAAAAAAAAAAAATCATCATGTCAATTAGTGTGAACGTAGAAAGACGGACTCATTAATTACACACACTGTCATTTGGGATTGTAATTTAGGCTTATCCCAAAATGACATAACAACCACTTTCCCATATTCCATATGGCATATTACTAGTGCAGTACCAGATTATATATATATATATATATAGAGGGAGAGCGAGAGCGAGAGAGAGAGCGAGAGAGAGAGAGAGATACCAACCAGACATTTCTAAAGTCAGTAAGTCTTATAAATATCCATGAGTAAAAAGGGCACAGTCTATGAGGGATCTTGCAGTAAGAAAGAAAAAAAGAAGATAATACTGATTTAGGAGAGATTTCACGCTTTTCTACAGCAAACACTTCCTTTTCTCAACCACCTCAAAAATAAATAAATAAATACAGAATGCTTCTTAACCTTTAAATGATTGAGTGTCCTTCTGCAAAACAGAGGTTTTAAAAAGAAAACAAATCTAATTAAGTTTTTCAACCCAGTTAATTCCTGGAGTTTATATTGAGATACTTTTCTTAGGAAATCTCTGGGAAAC
Source organism: Acipenser oxyrinchus oxyrinchus (assembly GCA_030684275.1). NCBI lineage: Eukaryota > Metazoa > Chordata > Actinopteri > Acipenseriformes > Acipenseridae > Acipenser > Acipenser oxyrinchus. Next base: position 17,599,853 of record CM060273.1, on the reverse strand, counting down.
GCCAGCAAATCTGCAGCACAGACTTGACGGCTCTCTCCAATCCCCTCCGACCTGACTCTGCAGAGCTGTTGCTGATGTTTGCCAGAGCAGAGCAGAGGATTACAACTGGAAAGTATATACAAGACTTTAAAATATATATATGTATAAGAAAAAATTAAAGCCATCTTTTTCCAAATCCCGGTTTCCAGATGATCCGGAAAAAAACAAACAAAAAACCTGGAATTGTTTTTAATACAACTCTACTACGGTACTTAGCTCTCCAATGGAATCAGCCATGCATGTGCGCCATGGTTATTTCCAGATACTGCAGTGTAGAAAATTGCTTTCATTTTTCTACATTCAGATTAAGAATAGAATAATAATAATATTTAAAAAAACTGGTGTTGAAGAAAAGTGTTTGCTTGGGCTCTATCGGAACCCAATATATCATTTAACCCTTCTGAAGGATACACGCCTTAATCAATGAAAACACATTGCAAACATATGGCAGCCTAGCGATGCCAAATTACCCCCCTTCCCTTCTCTCAGCAGCTAAACCACCAACTGGACACTAACGATGCACAAACTCCACCTGCTGGATATTTAACTTATTACGGCTAGACGCCCAAGGCAAAGTAAATCTGAATATAACACAGGCAGTAGCAGAAGCGTCCTCTGGTCTCACCTGCAGGGGCGAGTGGGTGCTATACAGCAGTACAGACAGTGCTGACTGTAAACTCTGTCTCGTTGGCCATGATTTCCGTGGGCTGGATGTTGCGTTCATACATGGGGTTCTCGAATGTGGCTCTCCCGTTGGTGTTCTCGTGGCCTGCGTACCCGTTGAACGGGACCTTGGGTCTCCTCCTGTGGAGTAAGAGGGTTTAGTACTGGGCAGTTCTGGAGCCCTGGCTTATGTGTTAAAGGACATGAGATCTTTCTGAATGGTTATGAGCTCTAATGTGAAGATGTTTACACTGACTGGCTGTCCAAGTGCATGTAGGCAAAGGCTGTTGTGTCATGCAGCTTTTTGATGTTCCTAGTCAACAAGAGTTGAAAGCTCATGATAGCACGTGATTTCTGAAAAACCAGGATGCAAAATAAATAAATAAATAACATGGTAAAACAAGTTTTAATGGAATTGCCTGCTACTAAACATTTAAATAACTGTAGCTACTGTCCCAACTCGAGTCTGGGTTTGGTGCATCCAGGCTGGAGAATATGAACCAGTCTAGATGTGTAACTGTGGCTGCGTACTGCAGGTGTCCGAGGTGAAGACGGCTTTCGAATAAAAAGATAATGGCTCTGGTGAGATGCTTACCTGTGTTTGTAGAGGTACAGTGTGAAGCCTGCGATGATCATGGCTATGAAAGGCACTAGAATGGCAGCTGCGACAGAACTGCTGTTTGAAGCAAAGTTATACCCCGTCGACTCTGTTTCTGCATCCAGCAGGTTTGTATCTGAAAGACAGAGAGGAGAGCTGCAGTGAGGGTGGGTGATGATCACAATATGATTTAATTTCACTTTTGGACAAGGAATTAGTCTGAGAAATAAATCTGTCTTCCATCGTGTTCCTGTCAGTCCAAAAACCTCAAACAAGATGAATGAAACAGAATATAAAAATTAATTCCAGGATACCCAAATTAAGTTATGCATTATAGAGTTATTAAAACCAGAGTTATCACCTCCTGACTGTCATTTCCATCATCAGTATTGCAGTATCAGTGGCTGCCAGTTTGTTTATCCTGCTGTCTCAGCAATGACTGCTGATTCACAAACCCCTTTCCCAGCTCAGAATCTCAACACCTGTTACAATAACTACACCATTATTAGACAGACCCTCTCAATCCAAAGACACTTCTGTCTGTACTTGGATGTGGCTGCTTTTCAAGTTCTAGCCCTGATGATTTCAGTTCCAGGACAGGTCCAGACATGGGGAAGTACAAAAGAGGATCTCTGTAGCACAGCACCTCCATGTCAACGCTCGATACTCCAGCGTCACAAAATGAGCTTGTTCTCACTTCTCACAAATTCCATTCCTAGTGTTACAGATTTCCCCCAAAAACAGCTTTGAGACATAGAGGAAAACTGCAGTGCATCTCTGGCTGGTGCATCCAAAGAAAGACAAGAACACGTCAAACACATGGAGAGGAAGGAGCAAAGCTTCTGCCAGCAAGCAAACAAACAACCAAAAGAGCAAAACCACATTCTGGATATTTCAGGAGAGGAGGCGTACTGCACATTCATCTTGTGCTGTTTTTGTTTCTGCCAACTCTTCACCTTCTGTTCAGAGCAGATGATGAGCGTAGGGGTAAATTGAAGCTAAAAAAAAAACCTTGGAATGAGAGTAATAAGTCTTAATAGTGCTGCATCGCTGATATGCTTTTGGGCACCTAACCTAGCATTACTCTCTGCGTATAAAGATTTTAGTGAGAAAGCCATTTCAAAAGTGCAGTCATTTCCTTTAAATGGTTTCCATTTTCTAGGAATACAGAATAACTAGAGATGGGTAATTATGGGATATATATATTTCCCCCATAATGCAATTTGACTCGCAAACATTGGGTGAACGAAGCATGGCAGCAGCAAAAAACGAAAACCTTTCTCTGATAAAATGACACTCGATGCTGTGGACAGAGTAAGAAAAGGTGAAACTCAAGCAGCAGTTTCAAAAGATATAAATGTTGCAGAATCTACAAGACTGACTCCGAAGAGGGCTGCTCTACGAAAAAAATGTACAAAAAGAAGAGAACTTGCCTTCACCTGAGTCCTGTTTAAGAATGACAGATGAAGGACAGGACGATTCCTTCTTCTGTGGCACTACTGCCATTAAATACCTCCAAATAGCTGCCCGTTAAAACAACATCTGGTCTGCTCCAGTGGCAATGTGATAACTACCCCATTCGGGAGGCAGACGGAGCAGCTTGGGGCTCACAGCTCAGTGCTTAAGGTTTAGGAAGCATCCTGATGTTTTCCAAGTCAACAGCTTTAATGCGTAATGTATATATGCAGTACAAGTAACTTTGTTATAGTGACCATCTGCTACCTGCTTCGTTTGTAGGCCGTGCCAAAATGATCTCATTCCAATAATGTCAGGACATAAAAAAGTTTAGCAATTACATTTTCAGCCCATCAAGGCTCATCCCTTCCTAGCACACCATGTAATTTAAAGAACAGAATCAAATCGTGTCCCCCCCCCCCCTTGTTCCTCATGTTGTAGATGTTAGTACATCCACTGGTAGGCTAATCCATGCATTTATAAAACTTTCTGTTTAAAACGCAGTGCTTCCTAGCTTATTTTACATTTATTCCCTCTCATCCCAGTCTTCTGCTACAATCTCGGTGCAGCTCTTAAAACCTTCAAAAGAAGGGTAACAACATTTGTCTGAAGTAGAAAGTATGATAGTTACCTAATCTTTGGAGGCCGAACTGCCCAAAACCTTTGCCTCGAACAAACCCCTGATAGACGAAGGAACCGCTTGAGGCTTCTGAAGACACCTGAAAAACATGGGACCCCATTGAAATCTCCATGCATTGGCTTGAAGAAACCCCAGCAGAACCACTGACAGACCATGGGCCCTATCCACTCTTAAACAGTAAAGAAAACGTTTTCATGAACAGAAAACTCGATTAAATGTATTCCATGAGCCAGTCCTTTTGTGTTTTTTAACGGGGGCCCCGTAGCCCAACCATCAATGATAGCACAATGGATCGGAAAAAGCATTGCAAGGAACAGAAGCCAATAAAAAATTGGCAGTACAGCGGATTGCCAGTATGGATCAGTCATCTACTTACATGGCCGTCGAGAGCCAAGTTATCATTCTTGAACTTGTGGACGAATATCTCGATCGGGCCCCTGATCTGATACACCTGCAGCATCAGATGGACCTCTTCCTTCTTGTAGATACCTGAAATGAATGAGATGAAACAACATCCGTGATGGAACTGCATCTGAACTAGCGGCGAGTAAAATGAATTACAAAACACACTGTCCATTAGCTAATAAGCAAACGAGAAAGAAACAGGACTTCAGTAAGGAGTTTCAAGAACGTTCAGAACGTGGCTGTACCTCCCAGTTTGAGCTCCACCCCACTGTGGTCGATGAGCGTGGCGTTTACTCTGCTGGTCGCCGCATCGAACCTGGTGATGCTTAGCATGGCTGGCTGCTTCTTCCCCAGGTACTCGTAGGAGCCTTTCCACAGAGAGTTCCTGGCAAACACATCGGTTGGGACTGCAACGAAAAGGGGGCACAGACCGCCATCAACACAACACCACATTGAGCAGGTTCATCAAACCATTTATACTCCATGACGCGTAATTTAAATTAAAATGCGCACAGCACACGCAAGGTTCTTTGGTTACCTGGAATTATATTCGGAGTTTCTCTCACAGTTCCAATTGGATTCCCGCTGGGTCTTGTATCGGCTGCAAAAACAAACAAACAAACAAACAAAATACATCATAATGCTTATGTACGTGGGTAGAGGGTCTTCATCAAGTGGCTACTCAATAGAGTGGGTGCCCAGCTTCCTCTTACCGGTGCACAGCGGGGGCTTGCCAGTCCAGCTGCCGTCGGCGCGACAGGTCCGGTGCTCCGAGCCCCCTGTCAGGTAGAAGCCCGGCTGGCAGGAGTAGATGAGGGTGAAGCCCAGAGAGGGGAGCTCGAGTGACCTGACATCCGCGTGCACAGGCAGCTCTGGCTGGTTACAGTGGTGCGCTGCGGGGCAGGAACACAGAAAACTGTGTTATTATTATTACTATCAGTAGCGGTAGTGTTTGTAGTAAACGTCTACATCTTTAGAAACAGCAGGAGTGTACAGCCTTATTATTTGCAGTTGCCATGCAACGCCTCTAGGTTAAAAAGATAGACACCTTGAGCTGTACAAAACAACAGGCAAAATGTTGTGGCTCAAATGATTCATTGAGGAGGAAGAAAAAAGCGTATTCAATTCTTCTACCCTTATCTGATCTGCTCCACAGTCTTAGTCTGTAACTCCACATTCACTACTTATTATCTTCCCCATCTTATTTGCTGCGAAAGGAGCTTTTAGTACCGGAGACACCTGCAGGTATAGCCAGGACACAAAGAGGGTTAATGGAAAAAGTCAGTAGCATTGCACCAAGGGCTGTGGGTCTCGCTCACCTGTGCACTCGGGCTGCACCCCGCTCCAGATGAGGTTGGGCAGGCAGGTTCGTGTGGTGGAGCCCTGGAGGAGATACCCCTTCTTACAGCTGTAGAACAGCATGCTTCCGATCTGACCCGTCCAAAACATTATAAATCACACATCACAAATCAACCAGTCACAGTAAAGCATTAGCCACAATTCTAGTATACCTTATCCTGTATACAGATGTAATCCCGTGCATAGAATACCACACCTAGCTCCAGTGTCCAAAAATCAAAACAAAATAAACACAGTTTGAGCAGCCACGACGTCTCAGCTTTGCTTTGTGGTTCTCTCACCCAAACTGCCTTCTCTTATACAAGAGACACCGACACAAGACGTGCTAACTTATTAGTGTGACACAGAGAGGCTGGAGAGCTTCGAAACACAGGCAGCTCAAAACACTCAATCAGAAGTAGTTTGAGAAACTAAGTCAAGTAAACAAATGTTTGGGCTTGTGCTTTCCTCTGTGTACTAAAACACTTCAAAACACTCTGTCATGCAACATTCCAACTAAACCCTACAAGCAATGATCAAATGAAGTAGATTACAAATAGGCAGTTCTGGATGCGGAGAGCTATTCAAGCCCATTGGATGAGATCATCAGACAAACTGTCAGATACACAGGCAGGCTTGACTATAGGGGTACCCTGTCCCCGAGTCTCTTACCTGGTACCCCTGTGAGTTGTTCTGAATTCCGAACAGGGGGACTCCAGGGTCGGCACATGTTGTGTGGCTGGGATCTGTTACCGGGTAAAGCAAAATTGAAAAAGTGAGCTTGCCTTCCTTTTGAATTGTTGCTTATCGTTTCTCAGCTAAACTAAGCTAAGCTAGTTAGTTCTGCGCATCTTAGTTACCTATGCAGGAGGGCTGCGTGCCGCTCCAGATGCCGTCAGACTGACAGTAGCGCCGCGCCGAGCCCACCAGCACTAGCGGGGAGAAACAGGAGAAGGAGACAGACGAGCGGTAGGAGAATCCATGATCCTCTCTTCTGCCCTGATCCGGGATGCCGGGGTCTCCACAGAACACAGCTAGACAGAGAGAGAGAGACAGTGAGCACAGGACTACCACGCACAAAGTAGAGGGAGGAGCATTAAGTGTATCTGGGGGATGTAAAGAGATAGAGACAGGAAGTACAGAGAGGGAAGGGGGACAGTTTTATCAAGATCTTCACCCCAAAACTTTTTTGTTTCCTTTCACATCAAAAAACAGGGCAAATTATGGCGTAAAGAGTTTGATTTGGTGTAACATATGGGTTGTGTGTGGGTGTGTGTGCTGCCCCAGTGTTGGTTATACTCACGGAAACACTGTGGCACCTCTCCGCTCCAGCTGCGGTTGCCTTGGCATGTGAGCACGGCTGGCAGGGAGAGTTGGTACCCCTCCACACAGGCGTAGCTCACACTGGCCCCCCAGTGGAAATCCGAACCCACCACCCTCCCATTGGGCACGATGGGGGGCGTCCCACACAGGATCGCTGAAACAGAGGCGTTACAAACTACATGAAGACGAGGTATGAATCTCGTAAAGTGTCTCACCAACACCCGAGCAACGGTTGTGTTTCAGTTAAATTATATTTGTTATACAGGTGTAACTTGCACAACTTTACACAACTATCGATGTAGACAGGACCAGACTGCCAAAGCTGTTACCCACGTTTTGTATTATAAATAATGACAGTTATAAAATGACTAAGAAAAATATACTTAAGACAGCTTACAAGGCCATTAATTCGGCACATGAGTTGTTTATTAACTCTAATGTGTGTGCATTTCATTCTAATGAGAGTTTGGAATAAATAGCTTTGACAATGTAACCCAGATTTACACCAGCAAATAACTTCCAAACTGCCAACTGTTCTTGGGATGCACAAACATGACAATGATCGTTGAGGTCTTTTCAGGAGAACAAGGCCTGGTGACAGTGGTGGCCATCCTAACCCATCATCATATGGACACCGACCCTCTGATCTATCTGCAGCATGTGGGTGAAGTTATTGAACAGCAGTCGCTACAGTGAGCATGCTCCATTCACCCACAGCTACACTGCCTCCTGAGCAATTACTAAGCCTCCAAACGTACAACATTTAATACAATCACACACGGATCAATACTAAGCAGGTTTCCATCCATCCAAAACAAATTGCGCTCCCCTACTGAAATCGACAGATTTGTGTCCCTGTAATTAAGTAAGCAAGGATTAATTGGGCTTCTATATCTCCTTTGGTAGCAGTGAGGATGAATTAAAAGATTTACAGAATTAAGCAGAAAGCACCAAATGGCATCTATGTCTTACAGGAAGAAATTTTGTAAATTCAGTGACAAACATTCTGCCTTAAGATTAAAGACAGTGCCTTAATTATATTGAGATGGCTAAGTTTCTTTTAGTATTTAAAATGTAAAGTAATGGATGACATTCCTTTATGCTCTGTGATCTAGGGAAATCTGTTATTGCAGTGTAATAAAAAAAATGTAAGCCTAATGTTTTGTGCATCATGTTGATTCACTAACCTTCGATTCTACTCTTTTATTCAGGTCACATTATTTTTATGTATTTATTTATTTATTTAACAAGGAGATTTACTCATTGAGACAGAGACCCCGTTTACAAGGGGGTCCTGGAAAACCATAAAAAAAGACAATTGCAAAGTACAAACACCACAATACAAACGTAGTCAGCAGCAGTTCGAAGCACAGAATAAACAAGACATGTGTCTACTTGTTAATGCAGTCTGAAGCGGAAGCGCATTGGCAGGAGGTTCTAATCCGTTACCAAATAGAATCTTTAAAACCAGAGAACGGAAGATGATCACACTCCATCTTCATAGGATGATGGAAACAGTTCCATGTACCTTTGCAGAGGGGCTTGGTGCCGTTCCAGGTGCGGTCCTTGGTGCAGAGCAGGGTGGAAGCTCGCTCCACGTCCATGCTGTACCCAGGCAAGCACTGAAAGGACACCGTCCTGTTGAAGGTGAACTCGCTGCCCACTCGCAGACCATTGGCCGGGACCCCTGGGTCACCACAGTTAATGACTGAAGAGGGGCACAAACAGAACAGGTTAGAAGTGAGACCGGAACTACTGAATTAACAGGCTTGAACTAAATCAGGGCAACTTCCAGATCAGGTATTTGTTCCAACCATGTTAGTAATTGTTCAACTGGAGCAATATAACCACCATCCGGATCATAAAGCCATAACCTACTTCACTGCACCTGTTAAACATGGTGTGGAATGGTGCACCAGGACTAGAGTTGCCAATCCTTGAACACATTACAGTGTTGTTAAGTTTACCAAAGCCTGTAAAGATATGACTAATCTATTGTAATTAAAAACTATTTATAAAATGGCTAGTTAATGGTTCTGCTCTCGTTTCACTCCAATCTGGAAAATCACAGTTTTAAAAAATGGAAATAAATTCATGACACACTCAAAGGCATGGGTGGTACTGTTGCCACTAACTTCTCGGGTCTACGCCTCGTGTGTCACAACCCACCTGATATGTGAGCCAGGCCGCCTTGTGTGTTACTGCCCATGCATTTATCTCTAAACAGATGCAAGTCTGAATATTGACGTCATCATTTTTACCATGGTTGGATTTTTTTTGATTTACAGAAGGCGGCGTACCTGTGCACTCAGGAGTGGCTCCGGTCCAGGTTCCATTGATGGTGCAGTGTCTGGTCAGCAGTCCTGTGGAGTAGTAGCCCTCCCGGCATGAGTAGCTGATGGAACTGGAGAAGACCAGGCCGTCATTGAAGAGTACTCGCGCATTGCTGGGGGTCCCCGGATTCCCACAGGACACCACTGTGGAACACAGACACACACAAAGCGTTACAGACCAACGGTTATGGGACACGAACTGCAGAGGGGCAGAAACACACTGTTTACTGGAGATTCAAAAGCACACCAAGAAAATCCCTCACTTTGCTATGTTTAAGACCTCATACGCCAGTCAGCGTCACACCTTGGCTGTTTTCCTGGTAGTCTGCTTTTTCAAATGCTCACTACAGGGGACAGATGTCTGGTCAGTGTGATTTCAAGCCACTTGGTTGAGCAACAGTCTCTTAGGTGTAACTTAAAAAAAAAACATCCTGGCAGCAAAAGAAAGAATCAGAACGACTAAACTAAACAGGGAAAAGTTGTAACACAAAGGTCATCTGCAAAGAGCAGACATTTGGCAGAATCGGGTTCTGAATAATTCATAATGTTGCATCTTACGGTTTCTCCTTTTTTGGGGCTTTTTAATCTGCTCAGTAAATCCTTCTTAATGACCAGCTGTGTTCCTATTGATGTCTCTGCCAACAGAATGCAGGTGTGCACCTCAATGACAGACAGGGGAAAAAAAAACAGAAAAACTTTCAAATGAAATCTGTTTTGAATGCCACTCTTATTTCCGACACCAATGGCTGGTTTCACAGACCCTGATTAGTACTACTCCTGTACTACCCAATGTTAATTTAGGTAAGGTAAGATTAGTGCTAATCTGGTTCTGTGAAACCAGCCACACATGTTTAAAACATAAACGTATGTTCAATCTGGAGTGACAGCTGGCCGTGGAGAGCTGAGGCCAATATATCCCTGTCCACCTGGTGAATTAGAAGAGGTTGAACCCCAAGCCAAGGGACTGTGGACTTTCACTGGAGCTTAACCTCCTACCCAACCGTGTTCATTAAAACAGCATGGTCCGTTTTCACCCCTGCAAGATCTACCTATTTCCTGGCAAGCTCATGACTCAAGCAGGCTCTGCTGGGAGATATCACTTCGAGAGTCGCGGTTCATTCTAGGGAGCTAAAGGGTTACTGAGCTTCTCTGTCTACTGCAGAGGAGGAGCAGGCAGGAAAGAACCTACCTATCTGTCTATCTATCTATCTATAATCCCATCCTTAGCACATAGTTCATCAGTACAGTCTTTGGTTTTGTCATTTATATTAAGTTAATAGGTCGTGTGGAGGGTTTCTCTCATTATAACAGAAATCATTTCGCTCAGCTTCGCTTTGCAGTCCTCTGATCCGAATTTTATAACAATCTTTTGCAACAATGAAAGACTCCCTACACACTACATATTCGTTTACAAAAACAAATGAACCACGTCGTTAAAAACTTGAATTAGTTCATCACAAGGTCAGTTTCCATCGTGAATAGTTTTGCGTCACTTTGCTAACTTGTTTCCCAGTCCTCCTTAAATTGCCTTTCCTTGCGGCAGGCCTCGTCCTTTACTAATTAGAAGCTGTTTTTCTCCGCAGGGAGCAGGGTCCCCTCACGGGAATGTTTTACTTTCCTGGGATTTCAAGCACCACTTACCTCTTAAGTTTTCTTACTGTTTATCGTTTCATTGTTATTAACCACTAAATTAAATGAGGACAGAAACAGAATATTAAACAGTCCCATTCTCTTTCGTTTATTTAAATGCTGCATCTATAATAAGTAGCTAACAAAACTGTTTTTTTCTCTTGCCTCTTTCCTTTGCTTTGCCCAGTGACAAGATAAAACCTGCAAGTGCTGTTATATGCCACAAAAAAAAAAAAAGAATTGATTGAGAATAAATGGGCACATTGTGGGAGGATGGGAACTATGGTAATACATAAATAATGTCAGCTAACTCATCTGGGAGTCACAGAGATTCAATGCATAGCCAATTTGAACAGAATGAAACAGGGGATTGCAGCTTTTCACGAATGGGAAATATCCCTTTGACCAGTGAGGGAGGCGCATGTGATTTAATTCTTGGATTGTAAAGAAATGGATCAAATTCCATGTTTGTTATATTGATCATTTTTTTATAGCAACACCTAATGAGCTAAAAATATCCAGTATTGTTTATTATCATGTTTTCAATATTTAAAAACATGCACAGTGCACTACCTCTTTAAAGGGAGGCATGAGGGGTGTGCACAAAAGCCCAAACACCAAATTCCAAACCATACCGAACTAGCACCTTAAAGAAGCAGACTTGCCAGCACAACAATCTCTCTGCTTATTGCTAATAAAGAAGTAGCCTGTTGATGGAAAGTTGCCATACCGTGACACTCAGGCTGGTAGCCTGCCCAGGAGCCGTTTGCTTGGCAACTGCGCTCCGAGGAGCCTCTCAGAATGTACCCCGGCTCACAGCTGAACCTCACAGCACTGCCCACCGAGAACTCCTCGCCCAGCCGGATACCGTGGGAGGGCACACCGGGGTCGCCACACATGCCAAGGAACTCCCCTGGAAAACAGGGCACAAGAAAGCAAACGCTGGCTTGAAATGTACAGTGAATTCCTTGTGATCCTATAAACCCAGCATACCATTTATTTGGACCACTCTCTAGCATCATTCCTTTCAGTTTGTAGAAAATCTGAAAAGCTTGCCTCTATTAGGGCTTTTATTTTTTTTAGCTTACTAACTTTTTTTTTTAGGTAACATCTTTCATAGAAACAGTAACACAAAATGTAAGTCTCCATGGTAACTCTCTAACTGAAATGTAATTATGTTCATCCATCAATTTAAAATGCAGTCGTACTAAAAATGATTTCTCAATGCTGAAAGTGAAAATATTTGGCAAAGAAGTTTATTAAGCAAGCTATACTTTTACGTAAACGCTCTGTCAACACTGATATAATATATCATCATTAGGGCTTCTGTTTTTATTCATTTCATTTTTCTGTGCTTATTTTTAGCTATTTTCAAGTTTTATGTAAATCATTTTTTTTTTCCAGAGCTCTCACTTTTTCTATACTGTATGAAATTATTGTTTTTGGTTACTTCCAAAATTCCTGGCCGTATCTTTGTGTCACAATATGTATAGTAACTTGCCAGTACACTTCAACTGTACCTTCTTTCCTTTGCTGTCTTCCACAATGAAATCGTTATGGTCACAGGCACATTCTTTTGTGTGTATGTTTAGGCATTTCTTCACAATTTGCAATTATGTTTTAAATTCCACGAGTGCGTAAATACTCCCTATCGAACTGTAACATAGCTTTAAATCTCGAGAGCAAGAACAATCCTCCGTTTCTAATTGTAATCTCATTTTAAATCTCGCAAGCGTGTTACAATCCTCCAATAGAAATGTAGGGATTTGTTGCTGCTACTCAGTAGTTGGGATGGGTTTAAAATATTCAGAACAAATCAATGTGAGATACCAGTCAGGAAGGAGGGACATTGCCCAGCAGCACTGGGAAAGTTATTATGTATTGTTTTTGTAGGTAATTTTATAAAACAAAATCCATGGGGAAAGGGGTCAAGTCAATGTGAATTGAGTAACCATTATGTACCAATATAACCATAGTGTTTTTTCCGGTGTTTATTGGATATACACTGATTTAATTTTTTTTTGTATCAATTTTTATAATAATAATATATCTCAGGAATTGAGATGTAATTATGAGTGAAGTAACATATAATGTGCGCTTGTATTCCTAGAGGCGCTGAAGCCTCTTACAGGCAGCAGCCTTCGTCAGCACTTGGCAGTGGTGGGAAGTGAGTCGCGGTTAAGGGGGAGCAGAGGACAAACACTTTTTCTTACATCTTTAAACAACACATAACCGAAGAACAAACCCAATACACATTTCATCTCTCTTTTCTGCAGTAAAAAAATGATTATATTCTCTAAAAGAGCGTTTCATAATCCGTTGATATTTTTCAACCCATAAATTCAAGCGCCTGTTTCTTTATAACTGCCTTCCTTTTTATGACCATTTACCAGAGTAAAAACGATAACAGGTTTTAACTCCCCAATGTCAAGGTTGTTGGAGCCAACCAATAATAACAACAAAAAAATAACTAGATCAATTTTCAAGATTGTTAAACTGTCAAGCAGTTTCTGAATGGCTTAAAAGCAAATAGCTACTTGACAGGAGAATCACATTTTTATAACTGTGGTCTTAGAGAGATGTCAGATCCACAGTTTTTTGTTGTGGTCTCTGTTTGGTTCTCCCTACCTGAGCAGTGAGGGAGCGACCCACTCCAGCGTCCGTCCAGCTGGCACATCCTGGTTGAGTTCCCAATGAGCACCCGTCTCCCCACACAGCTGTAGCGGATCACTGAGCCTACATTGAATCTGTCCCCCTCTAGCTGGGCATTGGGGGGCACACTGGGATGCCCACACGACACCACTGCCAAATCAAGAGACAGAGACACATGATAAAATGTTCCAGTGTAACTTTACACTCTCAATCAGAAGATATACTGCCGGTCCGTCTACAGCAGATGGTTGTACAAGTTCTCAACAGAATTTTCCCCCAGAAATCTTTCCCAATGCCTTCGTCAGAGTTTTCTTTTTGGTCCTACTTCATCAGAAATATAGTAAAACTAACAGGTACATTAAAAAAAAACAGGGTTCTGTAACAGAATGTATAAATAATAGCTTGCAGTCTGATAAATGCATTTTGTTTTTCTACAGAACAAGGCTAGGCAGACTTGCGTTTGAATATCTGAGGTGAATTCTCCAACACAATATTGATCATGGTAAAGCTCATTGCCCAAGAACTGCATATTACTATCCATGAGCAAAGCAGAAAATGGCCTTTGCCAATGGTCATATAAAGAGGCTAACTACACTCCAACAAGCATGTGTGTGGTACCATATATTGTAACTATAGTACAAGGGACAGCATCATATATCTTATGGATTTCATCTAAATTTTGCATCTCTCTCAAGTGGCAGATCAAGCACAGTTTATATACATGATTACTTTTTTAGTGTCGCTGTAAGAACAAGCTTCATTCAGCTATAGATCTTATTGCATGTTTATGCATCTGCTCTCCCTGCACAGCAACTGCCCGGGTTGGATAATTGTGCTGGCTGCACTTGGAGGGGAATGAAGAGCTGATTGGAAAATGAGTTCATTTTTATTCTCACACCGCCTCCAACACTGCTGCTCAATGGCCACTCTTCAACGCTAATGGCACATTTGATTGCACAATGCTCTCCCTCGACTCCTGGTGCGTGCTTAATTATAGCTCACATTCTACTCCAACACTTGTCTGTCACCGAAAGTGTGCTTTTATTAGAGCTGCTGTATTATCAATGAACTTTATTTTCTGTCAAGCAATGCAAATCAAATGTCACAGACCTGCAAGCCAGCTCAAAAAGATGATTTAGAAAACGCTTCTTTAGTGACACAGATGAGGGCATTAGCCATTACAAAATAAGAAACAAGCAACATGAATTATATTAAGTTTTTCTAACTTTCAGAATAAACACTTTTAGTGTCTCATGGCTATGCCTCTAATTGCACAACAATACTTTACAAAAAAAAAAAAGTTACTGTATTTGTAAAAGATAAACACAGCATTGAGATTCAGGACAGGCACCGGTTGTGGTGGGGTGACTTACGGAGACACTGCGGCAGTGAGCGGTCCCATGTGCCATCCCCCTGGCAGGACAGTACCTCCGTGCCCAGCAGATAGTACCCAAGGCTGCACTGGAACAACACGATTGTCCCGAAGCTGAATCGATGAGGCCCACTCGACTGTACCTGCCGAACACTGTTATCAACATGTCCGGGGTCCGTGCAGTTCATTACTGTGGGAACAGCCGTGACAAACAGTCAGGAGCTAACACTCCTAAACACACTTGATTGCACTGCGACAACAGCTTTAGTTACAATGCAGCTGCATGTTTAACTGCACAACTTTACACTTGCAGTTGTGTAATTGCAATTGAATTGCTACGTAACCACTGGTCTGTTACACTGTGATTGCTTAACTGATCTGCAGTTCATTTTTCGATTTATATTCTAGATTTATATTATAGTGTATTCTTTCATTGTAACCTTGGATAACACTGTGTTAGAAGTAAGAATCACATTCCTAGATGCAGTATTAAACTTCACCACAGATGTTAGCAATAAACTTTTTGGCAGGATGAGATTAAACTGCATTTGGACGCTGACAAAGGATGAATTTCTGAACAGATCCAACAGATGTGTTTTTTTAATGAAGGATGCCCTTTGCTTGCAGGCATTTGTGGGGATTGCAGTGAGAAGTAAGGGAGAGTTTATACCAGGGGCTACATGTACATAGCATTCAGGAGCAGTCTCGAGTGATTGTGCTGTGGAGAAAGACAGTAAGTAGCCTTGTACTATCTGGAATTCCAAATACATTAAAAACTGATAAGTGCAGCAGTGAATGATGGTACTTAAGCTTAATGGATTTTAAAACCACTGGGACAGCACTGTTGAATGAAGACTGACAAAGCCAATCCCTAATCAATTTGATACATATATACACATATAACAAGGCAAGCTGTGTAGCTCCTACACGATGCTAGACAGTCTTTCACTCTACTCTCCTGTAGGGAATAGTGAACTAACAAAGCCATCAGGTATTCTCTTTAAGTGACCTTGGTCTAAACAGCCCCAGCGGAGTCTGTGTTAAACGACTGTATGGGTCTCAATGGACTGCGCTTCTTCAAGCTGTAAGGCATGCTGTGTTTCCTGGAGGCTGCCCTGCTTCCAAGCAATGTAAAAACAAGGTTAGGGACAGATTCAGCTATCATCAAACACTCCCAGGACATTCACAGTCACAGTTTCTATTAGCGTGACCACAGGCTACTAAACTAAACCACCCCCCTGCTGCTCCTGGCTTGCTCCGGGCTGATTTCAGTAACTAATAGTATTCTGTAGTGGGTGTAAAATTTGGGCCGTTCCAGGTCACGAGACCAAACCCTGGGGAAGTGGAGTTTCCTCCATTTGTGGTTGATGATACATGAACCACAAGTGATGGAGAACACTCTCCCATGGTTGCGTGCGTGCAAATGTAATGTTTCAATGTGTCTGAAGCTTGCAAATATGGCAATTCTTGGAGGAAGACCTTGACAGATTTTGTTTCAATTAATTGATTTAAGCTACTGATGCAAGGTGGTCAAGCAATTTCCCTTAGCCCCCTTGAACAGGAATTGATTCAACTCCAGAAACTGGGACCTTCTCTTGATGGCTGCCTGCAATGCAGTGGAACTACAGGATATGATGTCGTCGTAACTATGAGCACAGTAGTGTCCCAGAAACAATAACAAAGCTGATTTTAATAAAGGCCCTACGTACATAATATTGCTATAGCTACTAGGATATATTTTCTACAAAATATATCTATAATTCCATATTCACTGGGCGGTCAAATTTAACGTATTTTGAAAAGGTAATTTAGGCCTGCGTTGACTGTGTGCTTCTCAGTGAAGTACTTCTGTCTCAAATCAGCCGCATCACACATCTCATAAATAACATTAATGTCCCAATTTTCCTAGCGTCTCTGAAATACAGTTTCAACAACTTAATTAAATCAGTCGTCTTTTCCTTTGACTTTCTTCTTTCCATTTCTCTAAATGGGCACATTAGCCTTATCTCACAGAGCCACGAGGCGCCCTTTCGCAATTCCTTTTCATTTCATTTTGGATGCAGAAGAGGTCACCCAAGGTAAAAGAGCAATCACAGTCACGCACGGTATAGTACTTACTTTTGCAAGTTGGCAGAGCGTTGCTCCACTGGCCGTTGGCTTGGCACTGGGACCTGACTGCCCCCTTCAGGATGTAGCCGGTGTTGCAGGCGAATCTCACCATGTCGTTCAGGTTGAACTGGGTGCCTTGCGTCAGCCCATTGGTGGGATTGCCAGGGTGACCACAGGTGATGGCTATGGAGAATCAAGCAAACCATTGCATTCGCTATTGAGAGTGCCTGCATCCATTACATTTAAATGCTCAATGGGGGGAATGTCATCTTTTTTTACACGGGTAACATGCTTTTCATTCGGGCCATACTCACGGACACAAACAGGGGTTCGGCCGGACCAGTGGTGGTCCTGCTGGCAGATCCGCACAGACATGCCGATGAGACGGAAGCCCGGGTTGCACTGGTACACCACGCTGCCCCGGTAATTATAATTCTCACCCACGATCTGCCCGTTTACAATGGGGTCCGGGGTGCCACAATGCCCAGCTGCGGAGGGGGACAGCGGAGAAAGATAGTTAGTGCGCTGAACCCATAATGGCACACTGTCCAATTCATAAAAAAAACACCCAGATGGACTCAAGCCCAGTAGGATCTTCACTGCATTTCACCCAGCACTGTTCACAAGTGTGTATATGGAATCAACTATAAAACACTCAATAGCGGTAAATGTATACATTAGTAGAAAAAACAAGGAACCTACCGAGGCAGCGGACCTCTGTGCCGCTCCAGAGCCCGTTGGCCATGCACTCTCGAACCCGCGACCCCACCAGCGTGTAGCCCGTGTTGCAGGAGAAGATGGCAGTGGCCCCGTACACTGTGAGCATCCCAATCTTGTTCCCGTTGGGGGGATCTGGCAGGTCTCCGCATGAGATGACTGAAGGGGTGGGGAAGAGGCAAAGAAACACACGCGGAGATCAGGAAACGTCTCCACAGGAACACACAGTGATAATGAACACGGGCGGTCTAATAATAATAATAATGAGTCACTGGTCAAGGCTCAGAGCGGAGCCTGTATGCACTGCCATGGTTTAATCCACATTTCACACATTGCTTTAAAAAAAAAAGAAACTAGCAGTGGATTAAGCAAAGAAATAAAGAACCAATTCAGTTTACAGGAGGAGAACCACACCCCACGCCACCCCTCTCCTCCCAAACACACCCCTGGCATCACTTACTCCGACAGGTCGGTCTGGGCTCCTGTATGGTCCAGGTGCCATTGGCCTGGCATGTGGTGATGCGCTGGCCCCTGTAATAGTACCCGAGGTCACAGATGAGCATCATCTGAGCACCGTACCAGTTCTGGGTACCATAGATCTGCCTCCATCTCCCATGCTCCATTGCAACATGGCTAATGTCTGGACATGTTATTGCTGAAAGACATCAGGTGAATAAAATAAAGAAATATATATAAAATGACCCCAGGCATTCACTGTATACAAGACAGAGGGATAAAAAGACATTTAATGGGCACAAAAAGGTATACACCTTTAAATCACAGGTTTCAATTAATGTACGTTTGCATTTGGACTATTAGGGTTCCCATACATTGATTGGGGGTTTATGTAGGAGATACATGGAGTGACAAGGAGAGAGAAACGTGAGTGAGACAGCTGCACTATCCCTTTTGCTCTGTACACCTCCTCGAAGCCTTTTGAACCCGCTTATTGTGTATCGACAATTGATACACAAGCCTTACACCTGACTGAATTGTGAGCTGCAGTAGTGTTGATGGCAATGACAGTGGTGTCTGGAGAGTTGGGTCCCCTTCACTCCTCTCTCTGCAGGCTTGCTCACCAGTACACCGCGGAGGGATGTTGGAGGGGATCCATTCACCGCTCTCCTGGCAGATGGCGGAGATGGGCTGGCCGGGCAGCAGTCTGAAGCCCTGGTTACACTGGTACACGGCCCTGGTGCCCAGCGTGTACTCGCGTCCAAACACAGAGCCGTTGGCGGGGGCACGCGGCACGCTGCACGACACAGCTGACATTGAGACACAACAGAAAACAGGCTGTCAGAGAAGCTGTACATGTTAACAGTGCCCCCCCAACACATCCATATAAGATATCATTGGTATTATTGTCTATAGCCGCACCCTGTTTTTTCAACTTGCTGCAAGATGCAGGCATGTTTCTCATAAATATGTAGCTCTCATAAATGTAAGACTTGGGATAGTTATTATGCAGGTGCTTACTGTTTTTCATTCGCTTCCTGGTATGTGTCTATCAGCATATCTACAGTGAGACCTACAGTGAAAGCTTACTGTATAAAACTTATACAAGTTTACCAAAGTAAATCTGAATGGTAATGTTGTAGTTTCCCCATGCTTTTCCCATGGTTATACTGTGAATTTACCATGTTTTATTTTTCTTTGTAATATGCTTTACCTTTACTTTCTGGGCTGCACAATGCTTATCTATGCTTTATCCTGCTTTAACTATGCTTTATTACACAGTTCTATGATTTTGAGACTTTGTGTAAGGGATGTGCTGTTGCTGTTCTCTTCTCTCACCTTGGCACAGTGGAGGCAGGGTGTTCCACTGGTACAGGCCCTGGGAGGAGCGGGTACACGTGGCGCTGTTCTGCCCCACGAGGCGGTACCCCTGATCACAGCTGAAGCGCAGAGTGCTGCCCAGCCTGGTGCCAGTCTGACTGCGGATTGCACCATGGGAGGGAGCGCTGGGGGGGCTGCAGTACGGAGCTGCAAAACAACAGGGTATCAGCCACCATAAACAAGGACACTAGTGCTTATACAGCACAGCCCTTGGTATTCTTTCTACTGGGGCTGATATGATTTGCTCTAAATTATTTGCTCAAAAATGAGCAGTGTTTCTGTGAACTAAAGGAGCTTCAGATCAGAAATCTCCTGACTTTAATTGTTTTTTTTTTTAACAGGTAAAACACTTGTTAATTTTACAAAACTAGAACCAAACAACTCAAGTCATGTATTTCAAGTTCTCTTAAGCCCTCTCAAAGTGTTTTGTATCTAATTTTGTAACAGAAAAAGATAGGAGTTCATTAAAAAATGGAGGAAACGCTTTGCAAACAAGGCCTAATGTATTTAGTTTTGGACAGAAAAAAAGAATGCCACCATGCTGTACAACCGCAGCATTTATATAACATACAAAACACCCCTGCATCGTCGCATCAGAATCGGGTTACCAAGATATAGGAGTGCAAATCTCAAAGCTTTAACTAAGATGATTGCAGAAGTACCTGAGTATCGAATGTGGAACCCCTTGTAGCTGGAGGCGTGGTCAGAGGACCAGCGCAGGTACACCTTGTTGGTGGAGCTGGTGACACTCAGCGGGGCAGAGTAGTTTCCACTCAGGGTCATCAGAAGGGGACTCTGTCCAGAGGGACCTGGAGGCACAAGCACAGCGTCACACCAGCACAGAAAATACCCAGCTTTGGTTGTTGCTTCCTGATGCTGCTTTTTTTTTTTTTTTGCTAAGTAAAAAAAGAAAGCCAAAACCCAGTGCTACTGTATAAAAGAATGCTCCATGTACTGTGGTTGTGTCTCACTGAAGTGCAAAGTGCGTTGTGGTGTCTCTGTCTGAGCAGAGAAAGAGATACCTCTGCTGCCCACCCACCTTGACACCAGGTGCACTTTATCAGAGAAATGAAAACATTTCAGTTTTCACCAGTGTCCAGTCAAGTGCAGTAATCCGGAAAACCCTTTGATTCTGACACTGCAGTCTATGTAGGTCTGCATGTCTTCGGTGATTCCAGCTTGTTTATGTATTGATTTATATTTTTTAAATATTTATACAACACAGTCCCCTGCGAGGTGGCATTCTGTTCAAAGGGAGATTCTGCAGCTTCCAGGCCTCCGCAATTATTGGTTTTCTATCGTTTTCTTAAAGAAAAAATGGGTCCTTCTCAAAT
This sequence comes from Acipenser oxyrinchus oxyrinchus, assembly GCA_030684275.1. NCBI lineage: Eukaryota > Metazoa > Chordata > Actinopteri > Acipenseriformes > Acipenseridae > Acipenser > Acipenser oxyrinchus. The sequence goes on along the minus strand of CM060273.1, from coordinate 17,579,410 downwards.
GAATCTGGCATAATGGTAGAGATTGCAAGATCAAGACTGGTCCATTGCTTTAAAGTGAATCTGTATTGGAGCAGGCTTTTTGATTTTCCTGCATTTGTCCTCTTGGAATGCTAGAAAGCGCACTGGGCCCAGTTTGCTCAAAATTCGGTACAGTGTTACATTTGGGTTTCGACATGTGCAATGACATTCAACGGTTATTATTGTGTTGAATGGTTTTTACAAGTACGTTAATGACTGACTGAAAATGCCTTTCAGACAATGTGATAAATGGGTGCAAGAAAAAAGCACACCACCCCCATTTAAATGCTATGCAAATAACCATACAAATTGCTGACAGTTCCCCAATGCACCGATCCACCATTCAGAAATAAAGAGAGAAGACATGAAGACAATACAAAGATTTCTCATCAAACGTGTCTATTTATTGCCTAACTGGCTTGGGTCCTCTGGTTGGAGGGGGGTCAGTTATTCTGGGAGGAAGCTCACCATCAAAGATCTCCAGTTCGTCGTACTGCCTGTTGCTCTGGAAGTGCTCAATGTTGAGCGACACGTTGAAGCCCGGCTCCAACTTCACCACCCAGGAGCAGGTCTGGAAGTGCGGGGAGCTGCCGGCTATGCTCTGGCTCAGGATCACTCCTGTGGAGGCCGTCAGAACCTCGTTCATCGGGCAGTGTACTGGAGAGAGACCAGGGAGACACACACACAAGTTAGCAACTTAGTTACCAGTGGAGTAATGAGAGACAGGCATGCAGACACACACACACACACACACACACACACACACATATATACAGAAAAAGCACCAGACACTCATACACAGGTCTGGAACAGAACTCAGTGTACTTTGAAAACACTAAATAGACAAAGGTTATGAACACCGTACAGCGATCAAAAGGGACATACAGGGGTTAGTAATGCAGTACAGAGAAGCCAAACCATTTATTCAGGCACCTGGAGAGGATCAAAGGGTCTAAACTAAAAGGAAAGCCTGGAGCTTTAGATAGAGACAGGTCTAACCAGCACAGAGCAGAGTATAAGAACCTTCCTCTTCTCGACCATGACAAAGCACTAAAGATGAACCACTCTGCCTACCCCGTGTGCCAGCAAGCGGCAGTCCCGACTCTGGAAACCACCCAGGGGTGAGGATTCTGATGAGAATTCTAAGGATCCAATTAGCCTTGGAGTCTCCGAAGTGTGACAGTGTAATCTGCAAGCTTGGCAGCTTGTTCGAGGCTCATGTAAAGATTTAGACCATCGTGTGTCACAGCGCACCTTGGGTGTGTCTATTTGTAAATAATTTATGGCCCTGTTAGTGAAGGGATTTTCCTGATGGTCTCGTACGCTGCTCTTTCACTCCCCCGAGTGAAGAATGCTCCTCGGTGTAAAACAAGCACCAAAGGGAGGGGGGGGACTTGAGAACAGAGTGTTGCAGAAAATCACAGTGGAAAGTATAGTTTTCTAACCCAGGTAACCCACCATAATACATTTCTCTTCTCTCCTTACAGACCCTCATTCAGTTCTCCCAACCCTCTAACTCTCATTTCTATATTAATTGATTAAGTGTTGCATGAAACACATTTAAGAAACCCTTTTTCATGTTTAGTCAGTGCTTTGTGTGAAGCGTGTGGGTTTCTGTTGAAAGCACTACTTCATTTCTATCCCACTGCAACTGGAACTGCTTAGTCATCTCTTGAATAAAAGAAACAGTATAGATGTATATTAAAATTAAAATTAGGCCAGTATTTACCTAGGCATTCACAAATATTCATAGACAACTCTTCCCATTGCACATTTTTACAGCTACCGTTTCTCCTGCAGCAATGTCATCTGTGGGCCCTATTTTATAAATATTACCACAAATGACCCTCTCTTTACCATTACTGTGTTACCGAGTCATCCTTTGAAAAGCATGGAGCCGAGGTCCTCCAGTTAAATTTTAAATGAAGTCTGTCTGATCAGTTATTTGTAAACGTTGTTCCTTCACAGTGGATTGAATTAGGACTCAATCTTTCACGAGTCAAAGCTTTCAACTTGCTGGACAAAACACTAACCTTTTCAATGCCTTCACCTAACAATTTATTAAAATCAATAAACTTCAACATCTCAACACGTCAAACTTAATAAACTTCTTAAAGAACATGGAAAAAAATTGTTTTGGCGTGAGTCTTTTTTTTTTTTAAACTGGGCTTCTGCTGTAAAAACCTTGTTCTAACTTTATCATGGGTTTCAGTGTAGATACAGCACACCAACGATTTAATTTGAAAGCTCTGTGTGGTTTTTTTTAATTCTTTCAATAGCCTTGAGAAAAAAAAAATCATAAAAAAAAAAAATTGAATTGGTTATTAGCATTGCCATGGAGACCAGATCTAAGCTGGTTCCCAGTGTCAATAAAGAGAGGGAGGCCTCCAGACCAAGTAGCCTATTGGATTTCACAATGAGGGAGGAGGAGGAGGAGGAGGAGGGGACTCTGCAGCTACATCATTTCCACAGCTGAAGTAACAGGTGTTTAATTTCTCCAGGATGTGTATGCCCCCCCCCCCGTTAAGGAGCGAACAACAAGCATATCAGCAACATACCTCCCTGTCACAGTTGTGTATAGAAGATCAGAGCCCATCATATTGGGGAAAAGCAGATCACCATGGCCTACATCCATCCCTACCGTCCAGACAGGCAGGCTCCTGCACTCCCAATAACTTACAGTGAAGGATTGTGTGGAGAAGCTTTTCTCCAGACATTGAACTTTTGACTGATTAACAGTACGGGTACTTCTAGGAATCAATAATATATATTTATTGTGTGTTATTGTTATTTGTAAATATGTATTATTCACCTTAAAACTATTATTATTATTACTATTATTATTATTAGTATTATTAGTAATAACAGTCGTCGTAGTAAAGGTAGTATTATAAAGCATCTCAAATACTGAATTTTTAGAGCCACCCATTCATTGTGTCTTTCTCTCATTCTTTCAAACAGCGCTTTCCCTGTGAAGTGCAGATCATATCAAAGTGATACATTTACCGAGCGATAACAGGGCTCCAGCGCCTCTTTGGCGTGAAGGAACTCTAAAAAGCTTGTGATTTGACAGGTGCAGCTGCAGACTGCCTCTCCCTTGCATGCCAATGAGGAGGCAGGTTGGGAGGCACTGCAGCAAGGCCCGTTCGGCTAGCTCTCTGCAATCACTCCCCTGCTTTTCCTTTAGTCTGTAGTCCATGAACACAGATGACCCCGACCCCTCACGCCCCCAAGCCCGAGTTGCTTTGTATTCAATCCAGTGCAGATTGAAATACACTCCACTACAGAGCTCTGTGTCAAAAGCCATTTCAAGGGGAAAAACAGCAGACTATCTGTCTGAAAGGGCTAACAATAGCGGTATTGAAAGACTTGTACTAGACAGGGAGCTTGGGTTTAGCCTGGATCACGGATTTCTGCCTTAGAAATCGCACTAGATTAAATACTCCACAGACGAATAAGTGGTTTTTGACAGATGATCTGTGTTACTCTAGACAGTGTACAGCCGTGCAGTGGGGAAGGTTGTTTGGTTTACAGCATGACTCAAACCATTGAAGTGGTGAAAGGAGCCCAGCAATTAGAATGCCTGACCGCAGTGCCACGCGTCGCGGTCTCTTCAATTGTTTCAATAATGGAGCGCTCACATTCGAGATGGATTTTCTTTAATTGGTTTTTGTTTGGTTTTTTTTGCATGACATTACCTTCACAGGATGGAGGAGGTCCTTCAAACTGGAGATAGGTTCCCAGTCGGCAAGTCAGGATCTCATTACCCACTAGCAAGAACCCAGGCAGGCACCTGTAGCGCACAATATCGCCTGCAGAGGCAATGCAGAGAAGACAGTGAGCAGCTTCACAGTGACTGAAGGACCTTTAAGCTGGAGAGAAAGGCTGAGGGAAAACTGAAGTTCATTCAATTAACCCTTTAAGGTATAAGGCACATGTGCCCTGCAAATAAGACTATGCTAACTTTTTTTTTATTTCTGCAATGAGGTTCACAAAACAGGTTGGATCTGGTCATCCAAATTGTCAGTTTCCTTGTGATACTTGAGTCACTCCCAAATGTATTTTTTAGAAGAAACCATTTGAACAACCGTTCGGTTCCTTGTGTACCTTAAAGGCTTAAAAGAATCGGTTTCTACTAGGCGTGCATCAATGGGTTCAGTTCATTACCAGGCTAAAATATTAATTTATGCAAAAAAACAAGCTCATTTGGATTCATTTCACTTTTGATTTGAACCATTAATGAGGTGTTCATCGGAATAAATGTTCACTCCCTTTTTGGGATAGTTTACTTTCCAAAAACACCCTTTCTTCCTAAAAATGGAATTGCACAGAAGTCACAATACTGTTTCTTTTTTGGTTATGATTTTGGCAGCAGCCCAAGATAAAATCATAAAAATAAATACCCAACCATCCCAGCACAGCGTCAAACAGATCACATATCAACAAATTGAAAAAACTGCAGCGCTCTGCCTTATATTTTAAAACAAGGCAGATAGCAAAGCATTAACAGAAACATGCATCAGTTACATAGTTATCAATCATGCATACTACACAGTTTGAAACAGAGGCTGACTCAGCTGAACACTGACATAGGTACAGCACAAGGAATTCTGTTCACTGTTATTGGCTGTGTGCCAGAATGTCTGAATTCTCCCTGCAAGCTTAGTTAGCACACCAAGCCCGGACACTGTACAATGCATCGGAATACTAAAAATGCCTTTGTTTTCCCTCCAGTGAAACCCAGATTAATCAGTAAATTAACTTAGCTAATGCGGCGAATAATCAATTATCAAGAACGTCCATCTTTAGAAGCAAGTGACTGTTTGAAAAAAAAAGCCCAAATTAGGCGCCACTTGGACTCCGACATTCACTCCAAAGACACAGCAGAGCAGCTGACTCTCCCTGCCCCTACCTATTCCTTGGATCCCAGCCTCAGAGGGGAATATGAGGTCGCAGGCATGCTAAACACAGTTATCAGTACACATTGGACGTCCTGTTTAATAAGCTAATGAGGTTTACTGTAGACGGAATCGACTGTGGAGGCTATACTGCCAGGATCCAGAGCCACAAAGACAGCATTACTAATTCAACAAGGTTGGGTTTAATCCAATCGAAAATAGGTTAAGAGCCGAATGTTTAAAGAAGGGCCTGGAACTGGAACTGGACCAGACCACAGGCAGCTTTTCTACTTCCAGCCTGTTATTGAAGAAGGCTGCACCCAAAACATGAACACAGATTTCCCATTGAGCCTTTTTTTTTTTAGTGTGGAATTAAACTAATCGTGTTACTTTTGCAGCTTGCATGCTTACAGAGCACGCTTCCATCTAGCGTTATTAACTGAGTGTGATTATAGGTGGTGGCATTCCAAGCATGCACACTGAATTCCTAAGAGGCTCGTGCTTCATGCCGGGCTAGGCTCTGAACATAATTACCTATTTTAAACTCTTGACTCGCAGTCAAGATTTCAGCATTCGGGGTGGTGGGTGGAGGGCGACATAACCGAAGTTGATAGGCTGAAAACAGAAAGAACATAAAAAAGGAGAGGGAGAGGAACAGAAAGAAGTGTGAGCATTGTAACTTGCAGCTTGTAGATACTTACAACTTTCACTCCCATCCTACTTACCCGTGACAAGTCTCTGTAACACAATATAGAATTACAGTTGTGTCATTTCTGCACTATGAGTAAAAAAAAAAAAGTAAATCTAATTTAACGTACAATACCTATTCTCAAAATGTTTTCCAGCAAATGAAATTGTCTTTAAATCAAGAGAAGTACAGTACAACAAACAGACTCAGGAACATGTTTAAACCAGAATATTTTAAATTGTGAAGGAGTCTGTTTTCCTCTTGTGAAATGTACGTTTTATGGTGTGACACATTCATGTTTAAAAGAGAAATTATTCTCAACATCCATTCGATCTAAAATGCAATTGTTTTTGCATTGCACAGGGAAAGTCTTACTGTTTTGTCTTGCATTCGGTTGTATTACACCACATGTGTCTGCAGTACAATAGAGAAACAGCTTCACTCTTTTACTCAATGCCAGAGACCAAGGGGATTAACTACAAAGTAACTAAAAGATCTTGCGGAACAGAAAAAAAAATATTAATAAAAAAAAACAAAAACAGCTGGGCATCCACTTTGTCCCATTAAAAAACAAAACACAAAACCAGTGGAGTCCTTGTTCCTGGCACAACGTGACTGTTACTTTTAGTAACAATATAAAAGCTAGCGGGGGGGCTCATAGCTCAGGCAAACAGGGACTGAATCTATCTGATAATAAGAGAATCTCCTTTTCACAGTAGGAAAGGCTGCTGTTGAGTGAATCTGTTTGCCTGGCATAATTGGGATCACCCCTGACCTTGGTAGTTGAGCATGAAGAGCCCTCCGTTGGCCGAGTCACTGTGGAAGGTGATGAGGATCTGATTGGAGGAGCTACGGGGAGATTCCTTTGCCATGCCCCCTGTGAAAACCCCCAGCTTCGGGGAACCTTCCTGAGAACCATCCCTGTATCACAGACAAGAGGCAAAGGAATGAGCTTAGATGCATCCCTGTATCACAGACAAGGAAAGAGCTTAGATCCATCCCTCTGTATTCAGAACAAGCCCTGCATATTAGCGTAACAAAACCTTTTTCCTAATTAAGCCTTCATCAAGGGTTCATATTTTAAAAAATAAATATATAAATAAATGCACCATAAGTATGGTTTTGCTGCCTGGGTAATGCCATGCTGTGCGGTTGACTTTTAGGAAGCACGCTAAAGCAGGGGTTTACACTATCTATAATTAAGCATGCTGTGACGGGCAGAAAGCTGGCTTTGCAGTATCTTTGCATTCTCCAATAGGGGTTCATCTGTAGAGACACAGACCTCTGCCCCCCCACCCCTTGCAATTACAACATCTGGCCACTTGGTTGGGTATCACTGTCAGCTATGCAAAAATCCAAGCAATGTAAAAGGAATTAATGTGTGATATTCCTGTTTGCTTTTGCACATTCGCTTCTATGTATTTTACTCAAATGTCATCTGATTTATAAACAGTGTTTTCCCTTTGAAATGCCTGGAAGGATTTAAGCCAACTTCGTGCTCAATTTCAACCAGCAGAGTATGTTTAAAAAGAAAAAAAGACCTTTCAGTAAATCAATGAGTAAAGAGAAAGATGAATCCACCCTCTTGCTGTACATTTCCCTGACATTTATCTGCTTGGAGTAAACAGGAGAGACTCAGTGTAGCCTCAGAGGCAACATTAAAGGGAAGGGTGTTACAGAGTTGCATTCTGGGATGCTGTTCTCTAAACACATTGTACTCAAAAAAACATTGACAATGATCCCAGAGAGACCCTCCAGCGCGTTCACAAAACAATAACCCTGATAAACACACCAAGGTTGTTTCATGAAAAAAAGGATGCCTGATACTGCTGAAGTCTAAATACGGGTCCCCTGTGATAAAAAACAAAACAAAAAAACAACTGTCCTAAATTAAATATTGCCTTGAGTTTTTATCCTAAAATACGATTCTTCTGTGACTGTTTCTTGCATGTCCGTTTGTGCAACATTTTTTTCTTCGCAACACCGATGTGTGACACCTTCTTGTCATTGAAACCAAGCACTGGGCTACACACTCGCAGATTGCATTTTACAGGGCTGGTGTTTTCAACATGAGCTTATAAGGTTGCAACCTTCCTAAACAGCAGAATGCAGCAATTTCACAGAAACGCACATCACCTCTTGGTAGACGGCATGCTTCCCCAGCAGTAGGGCAAGGCGGTCAAGTGACTTAATAAATCATTCTGTATGGTATATTCCCCAGGTTAAATATCTACAGAACATAAATGCAGACGATATATTAATACAGGCTCTTGAATGGCCTCTGCTTTATCTCTTCCGATGCAACGCTAAACACAAGCTTCAATTCACAGCCTGACAAGTGACAAGCTAAACCTTTATGATCAGCAGAAAGGGAAGTCATAGGCGTGCAGGGACGTTCCCCTTACCAGATGGTGATGAAGTCGTTTGGGTTCTCGATCTGCAGCAAAGTGAAGTTCACGCGGATCCCATAGCCCGGGTCTACCGTTATCAGCCAGGTACAGTCCACTGCGTCGGGGTATTCACTCGGATAGCCTGGAGAGAAGATCGTGCCACTGTGGGACGTGATGTTTCCTCCACATGGGACTGCAAATTATAAATACAGTGAGTGAGTAGAAAAGAAATAGGGAATCAAAGAAAGAGGTCTTGTCAGGTCCAAAGATCAGCTCCAAAGCCTGTTCGAGGCGAGACCTTTTAGCTGACTGTTTGGAAAAGATAAAGGCATGAAAGTATCTAAATTGTCACTCAGGGAAAAGGCGGAGGACAGCAGACCTTAGGCACTGGCAATACATGTTTGCTTGTAAACCGAGCTGGGCTTTTTTCTTGTGCAGGGAATTCAGGTTACAAGAGATCATCGGAAACATAGTGAACAATTAGAGTGATAATATTCTTTAAAAACGCGATTCCTGTCCATCCTCCTTATAGTTGCACTCAGATCTGAAATTAATATTCAAAGTACTAATGTAAGTACTAAAAAAAAAGCCTATAGCTATAGCCTAAAAAGCCTTGAAATAATGAAGCTGAGTATTTTTCAAACACTTTCTCTACTTAAAACCCTCAATCAAAGATTGCAAATTAAACTGGAAAAATTCTTAATGGAAATGACGGACGCAGGCCTTGTGGGCTGGTTATCACTCCTGGAGCCCTGTTCAGCTACACAGAGAGATGTGCTGAATTATGCACCAGTTTTGGACATGCTTTATTGAACGCTTGCTCCCTAATTTTAGAGAGCAATAATGCTTTTGGAACCCTTCCACCTCCCAGCGTATTCAGTGGCAGGCCGCCAGCTCAAGGAAGCACTGTCAAGTATGCAGAAGAAAGAGGCAATAATGAAATTAGACGTCATTTACTGAGAGCAGGAAGCAATCCATCTCAGTCGAGAAAAGCTAAAGAGTGCAGAATCAGGGGAGGCAAAAATAAAAAAAAAGATTTAAAAAATTGCAGTAGAATTGAGATGGACCTGATACAGAAGGAATACCATCAGTAATGCCTTTTGTGTTTCTTTGGTTTCTTTGCTATTTCCTTTTGCTCACACCAAGGTGGCGTGTGAACCTGTATTTGGTCCCAAATCAAATGTCAACACTACACCTTATATCACCCCAGACAAGAAGCCCTTCCCGTGTTTTAAGCAGGAAGCAGGGCTGTTTCTCGCTTGCTCGATAGCTCTGGCCCCTACCTTCACACCTGGGGAACAGGTGATCCCAGTTGCGGTTGGTCCCATGCTGGCAGGTGAGGATGGCTTGCCCGATGAGCTGGTACCCTGGCAGGCACTCGAAAGAGATGGACTGGCCCACGTTGTAGCCAGCGCCACTCACCACCCCGTTGGCAAAGGGCTCCGGGTCCGGGCACTCCTGAAGCTCATAGGCTAGGGAAATGAACAAACTTGGATACAACTCTTTGAAATCAGAGACTATGAATTCCAATGAAATTACAAAGGAACTAAAGTATCTTAACCTTAATTGCAATTAACTAATCAATCATCCTGTGTGGAGAAACTCTATGAAACATTTCTATGAAACGTCTTATTTCAACACATATGAACCAAACTCCCACATCTCACAAAAGCAATGCGGCCTTGATAGATAAATACAGGAAGCTATTTGAAAATCAGTGGGACAGAAATGCCAAAAATAAAAAGTATTGTATTCTGTACAGCGTAACTAACAAATCACCCAAGTTAAAGCTATGTGAGCGGTCAGGATAGAGTGTGCAGCCAACTACTCTCTTTGAGTTCCAGGTTGAAAATCGAGGAGCTCTCTCCCTGTTCCTCCTATATACACGTGGTCAGGCTAAATTGGCAATCAGCCATCCAATTAACCCTGACCACATTTTCGCAGGGTTTTTTTTTTTTACTTGAATGAGTTTAAACTGCCTGTCTTCGGCTGCCACAAGTTTCCCTCTTCTTAATTTGGGCTCGGGATTATCCTTTTAAATTTATCCAGTGTTGATTCTTGGGTACAACAGCCTTCCTTAAAGGGGAAGCAATTTTTATCCTTAAAGACTTCTATCAAACCTTCTGCTGTAAAATCCTTGACTCAGATTTTTGAGCAGGATCTGGATGGTCCGCCATCTATGACCGCCGTAAACAAGTTGTTGTGGGTGACGGGAAGTGGAACGCGCTCCTTATTAAATCTGCAGCTAGAATAATGTGATTTTAGGTAAGCAGGGAATGAAGTGTGACCTGAGATGCAGCCTATTACATCAGGCTAATTGTGCTGTCAGATTGGGAGACATATTTAAGACTATCCGCGGCTGCGGCGAGGTATCACTGCGTGTGTCAACAGGATAAATAAAACCATTCCTCAAGACATGCAATAGAACCCTTTCCAATTAGATTATTTCAGAACATGACAATGTATTATCTATTGCTGCATAACTATGTGTCTATATACATACATATATATATATATATATATATATACTATATATACAGCATATATATATATATATATATATATATATATATATATATATATATATATATATATATATATATATATATATATATCAGAACAGACCGCAAGCCCTCCAGATCCCAACCCCTCCAGTCTTAGTTTGACCTATGCCCTAAATGACTTAACTGGGCCAATTTAACCTATTCCCAGGAATTAATCACTTTATTATTTAATGATGCCTATACAACTTGGATGTCTCCAGACCTCCAGGACTGAATTTGTGCACCATTGATTTAAGGTTTCCCTTATTCCCTGATCCTTATCCTGAGTTAGCTGATTCGTTGCCTGCATGGGCCATTAAACCGTTTTGGCTTCCTTTCTTCTCCATAGCAGCAAGAGGTCTCGTTATACGTATTCAGATTCCTCTGTGCTTTACTATATTTTGCAATGTTTTAACAATGGAATACCAAAGTAAACTTGTGTCTAACTGGCTCCCACAATCTCTCATTAGGTCTTTTGGTCCAGTGAGATTCCTCTGGCTCTTACCTTGGTACTCAAATTTGAACCCGGGCTTGTTCTGCGAGTGGTCACTGTGGAAATAGACCTTCGTCTCATGAGAGGTGGTGAGGAGGGAGGGCGGGAGCTCGGGCCCGCTGAACCGGCCAATCACAGTGCTCGTATCGAAGGGCCCGTTCCGGATCTCGATGAAGTCATGGTTCGCCTCAGTGGAGAAGTTGAGGAACTGAATGTGGGCACCTAAACACCCCCAAGGAAAAACAACAACAACAAAAAAAATCTGGTCATATCCACAGAGAACTGCGTTTTATTATCTATAGTTTTGACAGGCATGGCGATTTAATTTCTATGAGATGAAATGTAAATACAACAGGCTTTTTTCTTTTATTTAACTATTTTAAATGAAGTATCACTGACCCTGCCTTTCAACACCACCTTCTCGCTCAACTGCTCTGTCCTTCCAAATGTCTCAGAAGAAGACCAACAGGCTTCCTCGTTGTTGTGTTAACACCATGTTACATGCAAGGTGAGGTATTGAACTTACCAAAGCTGACGGGCAGGGAGATTCTCCAGGTGCAGTCACTATTGCTAGGGTAGTTGCCTGGAAAACCTGGGCTCAGGATCACTCCCTCCATCTCTTCGGAGGTCCCACCACACTGAGCTTCAATACAGCAAGCAGGGAGAGGAAGTGACAACTGCCGTAGCTGCTACTGCGAGGGTGGGCAGAGTGCCACCCAAGGTCTTCGCTCCAACCATGTTCTATATCCTTCACTAGAACCAATTAAACCAACATCTAGGTCTAATGTAGTTCATTATTTAAATGTACCTGGAGTGTAATGGTCCTCCAGGGTGGGCATTTGCCCACCCTTTTAAAACTGCAGGACTGAGACTGACCCTTGCTACGCAGGCAGAGAAAATTGTGCCTTTCCGACATCTCAGAGCATCAGAAAAGTCTTTCAAAAGCAATTGCTTTTCAACCACTTATCTAAGAAGGATTTGAGAGCGAGATATCCTGGAATACATCCCATGAAGTGACATGAAAAGATCCAGGAACTCTAATACTTAAGTGACATTTTTACATTACCGGAACAGAACATCAATCATGCTCACTCTTAACTCCTGACCTAGTCCGATTATAACTATTCCCACTCCTTTATTTCTTAAAGGAGGATATAAAGCTGAATTGGTGGGCCTGCTAACCTTTTAGCATGCAATAAACCTTTTCTCACCTGTCTTTTAAGTTTTGTTGTTTGACCCAGTGATTCGTTGGCAGGACATTGATTAAATGGGGTCTGGTCAATCTGACCCCAGTTAAATCTGGAAAGTGGATTCCCTTGAACTTGAACTGTGTATCACATGTCACCCAATCACATATGTCGTTAGATTCCCAATGCTTTCAATTAGAATATCACAGAACTTGTAACTACAGTAAACTGGAGGTTTTTCTTAATACTAACAAAGAAGGTAAAGATAAACTAATAACCCCACCATGTAACCAGGGTGCACAAGAACCTGAGATGAATTCTGTATAACAATATATTGAATGCATGCTCCAGTTGGTTTTAACCAAACCATTAAGCCAAATTGTAAAAAAAAAAAAAGACTTTAGATGTGTGCTAAAAAAGACTAAAGAACAATGTTCCTCTTTCAAATAAAATAAACTTGAGTCACAAATAATTGCAACAGCTTCTATCTATAGCTAGAGAGGCAAATACATGGCTGGTTTACCAATGCAGAGAGGTGGAGGGAAATTCCAACGACGCACTGTTCCAGGCATACAGGATATATGGGAGTGACCCTAAAAAACAACACAAGGGTTACACGGGGGCCTATTTCTTTTTTTGTTTTTACTTAATAGTAGGCACTTAAAACAGATCTTCATTAAATAGTTTTCATTAAATAGTTTTTCCTACATACCTCTACAAGGGTATACAGTGTGGAGTGAAACTCTTTCCTGGTATTCTACACAGGTCTACAGTGTTGAGTAGAGCTCTCTTATTCCTAGACCTTTATGCAGGTCTACAGTGCTGAGGGGAGTTTTCTTTACTAGACTTCAATACAGGTCTATATTATTGATGTACCTTTCCTATAGTTATCTGTCCTAGTACTCTATACAGGTCTACAGTGTGGAGTGGAGTTATCTTTCTCAGACCTCCATGCTGTTCTGTAGTGTTGAAGATGCTGAAATGCAGGAAGGTTCAGCTACCTGGAGCGTGTATCCAGGCTCACACTGGAATGACACCACGTCGTTCACCAGGTAGCGGTCACCCAGTTTAATTCCACTACTGGGAATGAGGGGCTCTGGGCAGCTGGAGAGACCAACAGCTATACAGGAGTAAGAGAAAAAGAGAGAGTGTTGACTTGTGAATTAATGGCTAGATCCATTAGTTGCATACATTTCAGTTTCAGGGGAGGTGAACTAAAGTTTGTGGTTGTGAGGTTAAGGGCAACTTAGTAAACCCACGGCAGAGTTATTGAGCGTTATTGTGATTTAAGAAGCCGGGAAAGAGTGCCATGGGATTTTTAATGCACACAGAGCATGCAGAAAATCAGTTTAATGTCTCTGAAAGACTGTTAGTACTGCTGCTACCTTGGTTTTCTTATAAAAACACACATACTGATTGGTTCTTAAGCGAGAGCACAGCCTGCAACATCTAGGGAATGTACAGTATAGTATAGTATAGTCTATTACATGCTGAGCAAGCGGCCTCCAATATTCAATGCAGCTACCAGAAAATAAAATAGGTTTCAGGGCAAGGTCGGCACAGCCCTTTGACAAGCATTCATGATTAATCACAAGCGCAATTGAGCGTGAACCATTCTGTTTAAAATATGTGGGCGAAGAAAATAAAATAACTTTGACATTCTTTTCATTTCTTTTTTGTTGGCAAGGGCTGCCACAGCAAATGCACGCAGGTAATCCCTTTCACTGCAACTTCAAATACATTATCTCCCCCGGCGAGCGTGCTAGCCAGTCTGAGAAGGACGGTTAGCAGTCCCCTCATGCCCAGAGAGGCTCAGCCCACATCGCTGCAAACTGTCTCCCCAGAAACACTTACAGCCGCCGGAGCGAGATAACCTTCAAAAGACATTTCTGGGCTAAAGGTCTGTCTGCGTCATCTGCAGCTGCTTCTAGACAAAGTGTTGTAGGAGCTGATGGGATATGTGCCAGAGCTCATTCGAACACTGTATATATGTATGCATGCATGCAAAACCACTGCCTTTATTCAAGATACGTTTTATTAGGAATATTAGTATGGGTATAATAGTGCTGCTTGAATGGAATCAGTCCCTGTTGATCTTGGTTATTAAGTATAATGTCAATGGCCCTGTGAATTACAGGACAGGAGTGCCCATGTAATTACAGTGTAATAACGGGGTAATTGTCAATGACTCCTGTTCATACATAGTAACTACTGTGTAATAATGTGTGATAATATGGTGGTTTGTGAATATCTTTTTACAAGTTGCAATTGCATGGTAACATCATGGTAAAGACATTTGACATGTAATTACGCAATTATGCCACAAATGGTTACCATGTAAGAAAAGGAACATTTGGTAGTTATCTAGTTATTACATGGCTATATATGCCCTGTGATCTAAAGAGGTACCAATATTTCTATTTTGAGTTCGGGGAAAGTAATTGAGGTATGGTTCAATATTTTAGCTATGGCAAACAGAAAGGTACGTGCTTGCCTTGGGGTCTATCAGACCCAGATCCTGCTACTGAGGATTGACAGCAGTAAAATAATACGAGTGAAACATACACAAGTATATGATCTACTAAAAACTCTAAAGCTCTGTGGGGGTTTATAAGAAACTGACATCACATCACTCTGTAGGACGCAAGCAGGTGCCAAGCGGAACCCTGAACAGTATAAAGACTGAAGATGCTGGGGACTCTAAACTCTAAACTCTAAACTCAGACTCTGCTAGTCTCTCGCTACTTACTCTTGTACTCCAGGTGGAAGCCTGCAGCAGACACGCTGATATCAGAGTAGAAATGCAGGTAAAGCTGGTGTGAAGTGCTGTTTAGAAGTGCTGGCACAGTCGTTCCTAGTAGAGTAAAAAAAAAAACACACACACACACATGACAGACAGGCAGATGTTAGCAAAAATGTTTTGGGTTACTGATTCAAAATCCACCTTACAGTGACCAAGCTGATTGCATACACACACACACTTTTATTATCTCTTATGATGAGATGTCATCTCATGCAGTTTGGGTGAGAGGACTGCGAAGCGGACCTCATTGTCCTATTGTTCTCACTCGCCTGGCAGGACCACGAGTCCAGTGCTTCATGGGTCAAGTCAGGAGGCTCTATTTTCCTCACCTGAGAAGCTTCCCAGCATGGTGTCTGTGTTGTCTCCTCCATCAAACACCTCCAGAGAGTCCCAGTTCTGCTCCGTCACAAAGCTGATCACCTGGATCTGGAGGAAAAGGCACAGGAATTACAAAAAGGGATCTTTTTTTTTTCAAATGGTTTGCATTTTGGGCCCAATAATTCATTATTTTTCTTCTGTTTTCTCCACCAATTTTAATGTCACCTTGCTGCTGTGACCCAGGAGAACTACACATCGACAGATGACCTACATTGTCAAGTCAATTGGCTTTTTTCAACGACTGAACTTTAAAAAAAAACTGATGTTGCCAAGCAAGTGAGCCTTGGAGATGAGGCCCAGTCTGGCTAGTTTCTTCCTGGACTTGTCTAGACACCTGAACAGTAGGGGTCGCTGTAGAGCAGTAAGGTGAACTAAACCCCGCCTATTTTCCTCCCTAACCCAGAGCAAAGACCAATGCAAATGAGCTGGCCTCTGCATCCATACTGTATAACAATACCAGCAGTATACATAAAAAGACCAGATTGCTGCTCAAGAAACACAACTCAAAATCCCTGGCATTTTTCATTTTTTCACAACCTGCAGATTGTGTTAGAGAATGAAAGTGGTTCACATACATTCTTCTATATTCTCAAACAAATCTAAAATTGGACGGTCACACCAGGGTGGCTGCTGATTTCAATTCCAGATCTATACGTTCCAATGCTCTTCACTCTTGGTCCTTTATTTTTTTTTCTTTTATTTGCTCTGGCTCTCCACGAGATGAATAATTTAGATAGCTTAGCTGGTCAAGAGCTGCTCGCACAAAGTGATGCGCTGACTGCAACAAACCGAGACGTCTGTGTTACTGTCCGTTGGAGACCCTAAGCTCTAATCCCTTCCCATACGTCTATGATGTGTGTCTGAGCTCAGCAGGGTTACTCTCCAAATGCACTCATCACTATACAAAAAGGCAATTTATTACCACACACCAAAAAATGAGGGGGAAAAAAAAAAGAAACCGACAAAAGTCATTATATATTTACAAGAAAATAAAATACTTACGTATTTATAACAGATAAGCAAATAAATAAATAAATAAATAAATAAATAAATAACCCACAGTTTATTGAGTGCTGAGGGGCATTAATTCCGAGCAGGCGCAGGATTTGACGGTCTTGCCATGCCCCTTATCATGCAGCCCACAGATGTGCTTGCATATCCACCAGCCATTATTTATAATCTATCTCTGCTGCCGGCTCTCCTCCAGAGAGCAGCTAAAGTTAAGGAGAGTTTCACCTTCCTTTCTGAAAACGCTTAGAGATCGGAAGCTAAGCAATTCCAGGCCAATCTCTCTCTCTCTCTCTCTCTCATTCTCCTTCTCTCCCTCTCTCCCCCTCTCTCTCTCTCTCTCTCCCCCTCTCTCTCTCTCTCTCTCTCTCTCTCTCCCTCTCCCCCTCCCTCTCTCTCTCTCTCTCTCTCTCTCTTGCTCTCTCTCTCTCTCCATTCACCTTAATCCTTTCTAACCATTGATTCATAATATTAAACACATAGTAATAAATTGGGATGAGGCGAGTGGTACCTGAATGCCGGCTCCCTCCGGGACAGTGATCTTCCACACGCAGTTGAGGCTGTTGAGGTAGGGCTCAGGGAATCCCGGAGACAGGATAGTGCCCCTCCTCTCAGTCAGGTTACCCCCACACAGCACTGCGACAGACAGGGGGGAGGGAGAGACACTGAGGTGAGTTTGTCTTTATATGGAACTGGTTGGAAGTCACCTACCCACCAACCTTCCTAGTTTGGTGGTGAAAGTCTAAAATGAATTCATTCTTCGGAGCTATTCATCCCTCGCTGGTCCTTACTTTCTCAGTACGTTTGCTCGTAAGCCTGGGCTGTACCTACCCACGCAGGTGGGCACTGTGCTGTTCCACTGCGCCAGGGCTCCCAGCACAGTGAGGCACTCGATAGCGCCGGAGCCCTGCAGGGAGTACCCTGGGTTACACTCGAAGCGGATCACAGCCGAGACGGAGAAGTCATTACCAAGCCGCTTCCCGTATCGCGGCTCCGGGACTGAGCTGCACTGGGTGGCACTGGTGCGAGGAACCGCTGGAGGAGAGAGAGAGAGAGCAGGGGAGAGGGGAGTGAGTACCAAGCAGAGACATAGACACTGCATATATATATATATATATGTTTTATGTATAGTAGCTGTTTGTGACACTCTCCAGTCCAACAGCGATCAAAACAGAAGTAGTTCTACAACAATGAAAGTGACAAATAAAAAAGCAAAGGAAGCAAATCCTATTTCAGAACAGACACAAGCGGCACCGACCTTGGTAAGCAAAGTGGAATCCTCGGGAGGTGGCGTGACCTCTGGCGCTGAATTTGATGAGGATCTGATTGGAGGAGGCCAGGGGCACCGACTCGCCTAGGAGACAGACAGGACACAGAGAGTAAGAGACACAGTAACTGAGTCGCCAGCTTATGAAGTGGATTAGCGTGATCAAGAGGATTGATTTTAGAGTTCAAAGCCATCGCTCAAGGCAATCGAGACAAACGCCTTTTGTTTCTTTTTTTTTTTTTTCTTTTTCAGCGCAGATATTCATATTATTATTATTATTTATTTGTTTATTTAGCAGACGCCTTTATCCAAGGCGACTTACAGAGACTAGGGTGTGTGAACTATGCATCTGCTGCAGAGTCACTTACAATTACGTCTCACCCGAAAGAGCACAAGGAGGTTAAGTGACTTGCTCAGGGTCACACAATGAGTCAGTGGCTGAGGTGGGATTTGAACTGGGGACCTCCTGGTTACAAGCCCTTTTTTTTAACCACTGGACCACACAGCCTCCTCGATATTCATATTGCCGCTGCAGCCTTGGACCTCAAGCGGACATACAAATCCCAAACGATGATTTTGGGATGGTGTGATTTCGCTTGAGCAGGGAAGGTGTTCCCGGTCACCTCCAGAGAACCTCGTCACAACCCCAGATCCACTGGATGGGACTATTTTCTTTTCCTTTTAAATTTGCATTACGTATTATTAAAATAATACCCTGTAAACTGATATTAGGTGGGTAAATCATATACTTCGGCAATAACAACTCACACATAGGGAACATTTCCATTGATTCTGGACCAGTTTGGTTTTGGCAGTACCCGATGCAGAGGGTATCATTGCAAGTACATGTCAATGAAGATGTGGGATGTGCATTTTATATATGCTTTATTTTTTTCTACTGGGGAAACCCATTTTTCTTTTCGTTTTTTCTTGACGGGACTCTTCGAACTTGCTAGGCTGGTTCAAGAAAAAGAAAAACATATACACACAAAAACATATACACAGGAATTTGAATTGGCTGTACTATTCAGTTTGATCCGTTATAACTAGCCCCTAGAGAACCACGGCTTTTAGTTTGCTGGTTAAAGAAAGAAAAAAACATCAAAACCTGGAATACATTAATATTTGCAAACAGCAAAAAAATGCACAAAGTAATGATTAAGCACAGTTTTTTGGTTTGTTTTTCTTCTGCTGTGAATTAAAAGGCAACTGAAAGTTAATATATTTCCCTTGACATTCATTAGGGGGCAGCCTTAGGCACGAGTCAAATAGCGCGAACTAACATATATAACTGCAACATGGCCTTGTGATAGGCCCAGGGACTGGAAGGCAGTGAGGTCCTGGTGGTCAGAGATGTGGGACTTGGAGGATGGAAGGCAGCACAGCTAAGTGGTTAGGGAGGAGGATCTGAGATGAAGGACAACGAGGTTAGGAAGTGTGGTTCTAGTGGTAAGAGCTGAGGGACTGGGAGGAAAGCGGTGTGACCTAGTGTTTTGAGCTGAGAGAGGGAGGGAGGGAGGTCAAGTGGTTAGAGATAAGCAACTAGGTAGAAAGGCAGTGTAGACTGGCGGTTAGAGTTGAGGAACTGGGAGGCTGGGGGTCACAGCTAAGGGACTGGGAGGCAATGTGCTTTGGTGGTTAGACTGAGAGGCTTTAACATAACAACAGCAGAAGTCTGCCCTCTGTCCTGCAGAGCTCGGTTTACCTGTATGGGATCCAGAGAGAGAACTAAGGAGCCGGGAATGCTGGGTAGGCCCATCATGCACTTCAACCACATCGTTCAGAGCCGTCTGAAAGAAGGCAAACTGCCCGAACACAACTAAAAAAAAATTTAAAAAAAATCTTAATGAGTTTTCATCCTCTATAATACCTCGGGCTTGTTTTCAGCCATGAATCAGATTTAATTGATAAATAACACAGCTTGCATGATATTGAATTGCAGTAAAAGTCAGCCCCAAAACATTCAGCAGAATAAGATTTACATTGAAGCTGTAAAATACCGGGACGGACAGCTAGCTGTCACAGCAAATACATTTTAGAATGTACAGCATTTAAGAAGCTTAACACAGGCGCTGTCTATGTTTGCGCTTGCATTACTAGATTTAATTTGATTTCATCAATTGACAGGGGGGGAATAAAGCTAACTTAGCCCAGCAACAGACCAATCGTTATCATCGACCGAGACCTCCAGCAATAACCTTCAACAATCCCATACAAAGTAGCAGCGCGGACTGTCCCATCCCATCCAGCCTCATGCATCTTCAGCAGGATTCTGCGGTTTTGTGGTCCGCCCCAGAGTGCTTTGCAGAGGAGCAGGAGTGTTAACCCCCGGATACCTCTGTGCATTACAGCACAGTGCAATGCAATATCCTCGGCAGTAAAACAGACATTTATACAGCACTTGCATGTCAGACGTCCCGTGGAGCGGGTGCTGCTGCGCTCAGCAAGCTGTGTTGAAAATATCCTGTAATGGCAGATCTGCTTTAACATGCACTGCATTCAGTGATAATTAATAAGGTGGTCAATAAATCACACTTGGAATGACAACGCTACAATTTAGATCGTTAAAATTGATCACAGGGTGTTAAAACGTTTTTTTTTCTTTCAATATGATTAAATCCATACTAGCAGAACCCATTGCAGCCATATGCATTTGTTGACACAAACGTTTTATGAATGCAGTTTCATATTGTCTACCTGCAGTGGGATCCTGTACATTCAAGAGGTAAACAGATGCCCAAGCAGGAAATGAATGTCAGCGAGTCAATCCTGCGTGTTCCTGCCACTCTTGTGTATCTGCTGTGTTATAGTCTGCGGTATCTGCTGATGTTGTGCTACCAGGGGAGTGACTGCATCTGGATTGCTTGCGTTCAGAGTTTCCTGAGTCGTGTCACCTGACGTTTTCTAAGGGTCTGTGAGTCGATCATTGTAGTTTGACAACTAAACCCTTGGTTGCTGACAGCAGTTTAATTATTTTTAGTTAGGCCTTGCATTGGAGTTCCCCTGACCAGGAGAGGCCCTATATCACAGCACCGAGGATACAGCTACAGCTATTTACACAAGTTACGCACAGAAGTAAAATGGGGAATATTGACATCATAAAGGCACGTTTCTCTACCACTGGCTTTGCGGTCTTGCAGTTTTATTTTTTGCTAAAACAAATAAAGCATATATGAATAGCTCCAGGGAGGGGCTCACCATAGTCCTTGGGCACCGCAATGGAGTAGAGGCAACTCTGTCCACTGGAGTAATTCCTGGGATAGTTTGGGGACAGGACCACCCCATCGGAACCAGAATACTGCCCTCCACAGGGGGCTGAGAGAGAGAGAGAGCATTACTCCGAAGAATGCAAATCGGCGTGGTTCAGAACAAATCTTTGCCTTCAGGGAAGCATGGGCTCTCTGTGATCCTTACCCACGCAGGCTGGCCGGGGCTGGTTCCAGACAGGCTTGCCATCGTCCCCCACGATGCAGGTCAGAGTGGAGAAGCCTTCCACCACATAGCCGCTGTCGCAGTAGAAGGTGATGGTGGAGCCCAGCTTGAGGTCTGATCCCACCCGCGTACCGTTCCTCACGGCCCCAGGCTCGAAGCAGGACTCCCTCGGGTTCTCTGTGTAAAGACAAGCATTTCAGCAACACACGTCCCCAAGTCTCTGATTTCTAGGAAAACCTTATGAAACGGGAATGGCTCATGTGACTTCTAGATGTGACACGACTGAGTGTTGTGGGTGAGTCGAGGAAGGACGTGAGGGAGGCGAGTGGTTTGCAAAGCGTACCAGTGTACTGGATGACAAAGCCGCTGCTGCTGAGCGAGGCGTCGCTGCGGAATGCCAGGAAGAGCGTGTTGGAGCTGCTCTCGATTCGTTCCGGGATCTGGGAGCCGAAGAAACTGCCCACCAGCGAGCTGAGGGAGTCCGGACCATCATAGATGTGGAGGAAATCATAGCCCGGCTCCAGGTTGAAGCTGAGGACACAAGAGACACACGACAGAATTTAAAGACAAACACACTCATTAATGCTGTTGGTCTACATTAGCAACGTTTGCATCGAGCACTTAATTAAAGCAATATTTTAAAGTAGCGATATTCCCTTGCATTCGTTGGTACACCATCACAGACACAAAGTACAACGGACTGAGACATCTTCAGGAAATATTTCACATTTTCAGTTTTCCCAATGTTTTTATTTTTTAGATGGGATCATAGGATTATCACATGACTCATAGCAGACACAGCGACTGGAATGATGTCCCAAATGCTGCTGGGAGAGTCCTGGGCAGCCTTCACTGTCTCCGGTGAGTCAGGTGATGCTGTTTGAACTGGATTCCAGGGAGGGACTCTTACTGGTTGAAGGACAGCGCAATAACGTAGTCTGGGGACACCGTGATGGTCCAGTCGCACTCCTTGCCGTGAGGGTATGGCTCAGGATACTCTGGAGACAGAATGAGCCCCATCGGGCCAGTTAAACTCCCTCCGCACGGGGCTGTAGGGAACAAACACACACACACACACAAGCATCTTAAAAGGAGTTTACCAATACTTTAAGCACAGCACAGAAACCACAACCATAAATATACTCCAGACAGAGGAAAGAGGACACTTCTTTATGCAGAGCATGGTGAGGGTAAGGAATGGTCTCCCTAGTCATGTTTTTAATTCTGAATCACTTAGTTTAACTTGACACAGGTTTGAGATCAGTCAGCTACTAGGAACTGGATGAGCATACAGATGGGTTGAATGCATGAACTGAGTGTATATCTAATTTGTTCTAACTTAAGAAATGACCTGCTAGTACTCTAGTACGGTGGGCATGCGTAGGCAGGGCAGCTTGCTAGCTGTTTTGCTTGAGGACTTTCTGTGATCGATCTTGCTCTTAGATTCTGCACAATGGTTCACGTGGCCCATTCATCACAGGATTCAGCTCAGTTGCGTCAAATTGCTTCATGATGGGCCTGCCCGTATTTTCTAATAAACACCCTTAATAATATACCACTGTGACTCAGAGCACAGCAAGTATAAGTTCTTGCTGAATGCTTAGTTCCTTCATCCCTGCTTATCAATAACTCACTCTGCAGGCAGATTGGCTGTGGTTTACGCTGTGCCTCTATAGATCTGACAGAATGAGGAGGGGAAGGCAGTAGAATAAGCACTCACTGTTTCCTCTCTTAGTTTCTCGAGGACAAACAAGTAAACAAACAAGCAGGCGTCAAGGGTATGAAGCACATCAGAACGGCACATATGGGGGTCAACAGCAGAGAGGTGATGATTTCTAGGTTGTAATGAAAACCAGTCGTGGTTTTCCCCAGTGGGGTTTACATGCATCTGTGTATATTGATCCACAGGTAGGAGGGTCTGGTCCCTCTTGCATCAGCGTACCTGTGCAGGTAGGAGGGTCTGGTCCCTCTTTCATCAGCGTACCTTTGCAGGTAGGAGGTTCTGGTCCCTCTTGCATTAGCGTACCTGTGCAGGTAGGAGGTTCTGGTCCCTCTTGCATTAGCGTACCTGTGCAGGTAGGAGGGTCTGGCTGCCAGAAGAATCGGTTGTCGATCTCCACGCAGGTGATCTTGGTCGCCCCCTGATGGAGGTACCCGGGATTGCACTGGAACACCACATTGTCCCCTGGCTCTCGACTGTCCCCGCTGCGTGTCCCATTGGCCGGCGTCCCAGGGTCATTGCAGGACGTGGCTGTGGACACTGCGAGACATTTGAAGGGTTACATGTACAGTAGATTAGTTTAGAAAAAGAAACACACACCCACAGTGCCTCCTGCCTTAATCTATTTAAATCTCTGGCTTAAACACATTTGAAAGCCACATGCAATTGTTCCAGTTAGAGGGACAGAGAGTTACCCAAGAACTGGAGCGCGAAGCCCTGCTTGCTTGTGAAGAAGTCCGTGTTGAACTGCAGGGTGACGGAGCTGAAAGTGCTGTGGATGTCTGGAGGCAGGGTGGAGCCGCTCAGCTCCCTCAGCAGGATCCCGCTGTCCTGGGGCCCGTCCCAGATCTTCAGCATGTCGTGAACCTCCTCCGTGTGGAAAACCAGGAATTGCAGCCTGGAAAGGGAAAGCCAAGGCACCTTTACAAACGGCATCACACACAGCCAGCGCACCAGAGAAAACACTTGAAAACACGTGGGAATATGCTAAGCGTGTCTTTACCCTTTACCCTTTTCAGTTCCCCATGCTTTTTCCTATGGTTATACTATGCATTTACCATAGTTTACCCTGGTTTGCCGTGCTTATTAATTTGGTATTCTTTATAATGCTTTCCTATGCTTTATAATGATTTCTCTATGCAAACTTTTATAAGGATGTAAATACTTTAAACTGTGGGAGTATGCTAAGCATGACTTTAACAGTAGCATATTAGTATATCAACACTTTAGTGTGAGACAATGTACTGCATCGAAATCTAATATTTTTCAGGGAACACAGATGAAAGTTTTTATGTACAGAAATCTGAGGCCAACGAGAAGAACAACAAGAAGAATACGACACAGACAAAGAAGATTTCAGTGCCACTGTCTTGTTGTGCCAGGTTCTTAGTGTTAATGCTGTACTTTTAGAGAAGTGTAACGCAAGGCTCAGGTGAGGTAATACACAGAGGGGCTCTGTGATTCCTCTGATACCCTTCCTTCACTCCTAACTTCACTCGACAGGGCCGCCTTCCTGTTGGATTGATATATTCCATGCACGCCCCACGGCTCTGACCAGTGCATCTTCCCTTCCCTTCAGTGTGCATGAAATATTTGAGATAAAGCTTGAATCAATCACGAGATAGGATCTACGACTGATACTACACATAAGGCACTTTTCGCATGGATGAGCATTAACTGGGCTGGCATCCAATTTCAGCCACATTCTCTAGTGCATTACTGCGTGGCATAGTTACAATTGCATTTCCAGAGGAATCGGAAATAGCATTGATAGGAACCAATGTAAGATTGACTGGAATAGCTGTGGTTGAAAGCAAAGGGTGAAGCTCGTATTTCCATAACAGGGAAAAGGATGAAATTGGCAGGAATGAAAGACAAAAGAAAAATCAATGCAGCTATAACAATATTCACTTAAAAGCCTCACTAAAACCAGTTCTGAATATTTACTCAGAATTGCAGAATGGTCATATCCACCTGGAGCCGTCATCAATCCGTTTGAGATCTCTCTAATATTAAAAAGAAATCAGCACCAGTCTATCAGACTAAAACACAGCGGTAGGAACCCATAGCGTCAAAGACATGAGTTTCTGGGTGGGTAAGTTTATCAATATTTAAACTCTCATTCATAAGATAATCAGGAAATCTGAAAATAAACTTTAAAAAGAAAAAGAAAAATATATCTAATATATGTGCTTGTGTAACAAGAACATGAAGTTAGGTACAGTGCTGTTACGTTTTATGAAACCACTTTAAAGAACTGTGTGGGGACAGTCCAGAAAGCGACACAGTTAGAATCACGTGACACGCTGTGGCAAAGTGCCCCCCCTGTGTATTATATGTTACGTGTTGTGTGTAAATGTTGGTGTATAGTCATCGGTACACGGGATATAAACGGGTCTGTGTTTCACGTGTGATTTAAAAATGTAGATTTGTATTTGGCACGAGGAGGGCACAAATCACTTCACGTGCTGGTTAAAATGTAATGTGTGGTCACGGGAATTGCACTTTAATTAATTCACGTGCAGTTGTACCGAGATTCCAATTGAATGATTGACTAGCAATCGAGTCTCGGTACAACTGCATAAAAAGCATGTTTTCACTCACTCGGGGTTGTGTGTTCGGTGAGTGGAGAACGGGTGTGGAGAAGGAGAGTAAAATAAACTAAAATAATTGATAGTTATCTAAACTCACCGTGTTTCGTTTGTCTGTCCGGCCACTGTTTTGTTTACTGTTTAATCCGTTTTTGTTTGTCTATTTATTTTGGCGAAAGTGCCGTGTCCTGTGTTTTTGTTACAACCGTTTATTTTTCTGTTCTGTTTATTCATTAAATGCTGAGCGAAAGCATTCGCTCAGCTCCACCAAACTCCACCTCTCTCTGTTGTTTTTGTTCCTGCTTCTGACGTGACGTCACCGCTCAGTCGTCTTTGTGACACGTGGTGTCAGAACCGGGAGCTACAGCGCCTCAGGACTCAGGCCAGAGCAGGAACCGCAATTTGGGGTTTAAAAAAAAAACAAAAAAAAAAACAAACAAAAAAAAACCCAACAACAACAACAACAACAAAAAAAATGGAAGACAGGATGAGGGGGAAAAAGGACCGGGAAGCGAGGGACAGGGAGGAGGAGGCGTACATCAGGGCCAGGCACCCGAGGAGCTGTAGGTCACCACTGTTGTGCTGCCTCTGTAACCAGCAGCATTACTTTGCCACACACGCTTATCAAGATTTCTCATTACATTTACCTAATAACACATCTCAGTTGTGTCTGTGCTTGCACTCTTTGAGCCTCCCCCTCCCTCCCTCTCAATTTTACTCACCCTGTTTGCTCGGCCCAGCATATGATTTGCGATATCTTCTAGTCCGTGCACCCTCTTAAAACACAGTCATTATAATATCAGTGCAGACCGAACTGACCCCAAACCAGCAAGCCCAATTTGACAATAAGCGTTATTTGAACTGACCCGATTTTTTTTTTTCTTTTCTGACTTGAAATGACCAATAAGCACGTAAGTCAATCATCCTGTTATCTGCTACCGCGTTGCTCTTCAAGCAAAGGGCGTTGAGAACACTTAGGAGAGCTCATTTGGCCGTGGGAGGGAGACGGAAGGAATTAAGAAGTAAATGATCCGGATGATTTCGGATGCACTTACGAACCCAATCTCAGGCTCAGGCACCTCAGCGATTAAACACCATGGCAGAGAGACCCGGACTAATGGACTCTCAGACATGTTTACAGTGCCGGGGGGCACTAATGGAGGACAGGAGCAGCTTGCATCCGGAGAGGGAGCTGTCAAGCACTTACTAGGGCAAGCCTCTAATAAACTAGCGATATAATTACCAGCATTGAGATTTACTGCACACAGTAAATACTGTGCTATCTAGTAATTATAACTGTTGTGCATCTTCTATTTATGTATTTTCTTACGATTGTAAGTCGCCCTGGATAAGGGCGTCTGCTAAGAAATAAATAATAATAATAATAATAATAATATGTTTGAGGAACTGTGTTTGCATGGCTGACAGACATTTGGCTTGGGCACTGCCAGTGCTCAGATGTGAGGGATTAGTCCCCTATGTTGTTGTAGATTACCTTTATTTTGTAGTAAGAATTAACATATATTGTGCCAGTATGTCGCTTATGTGATTCAAACAAAGTTCCGGAAGTCATGATGCATATACCACAAGAGACAGGGTCAACTTGACATATTGGACCATATTTTCAAAGTGTTTACTCCAGTCTTTAATTGAATCCTAATTTTCAAAGAGTTAAAACCCCTGTTTAATTTTACAAAACTAAAACCAAAGAACTACGTTATTGTGACAGAGACAGAATGATTCTTGGTTATGAATCTCCCTCCCACCCTGTGAGGGCACTGTGTAAAGGGAACAGAGTGTCCTGGACTGGATGGCCAGACAATTCATTCCCAGGGTTAGGTGGAAGTCGGCCATCTAGAAAGGGGGCGGAGCTACGGTACACCAAGTTATTGACCCGGAAGGGAAGCGATGTGGCAGCCGTGGATTGGAGGAGCGGTTGCAATCGTTTACCAAGGGGGCGTGATTGACGGTACATTCTGCTGAAGAGGCATTTCAGTTCGGTACAGCACGAGCCCTAATGAGTCCCTCACCTCCAATAAACACAGGTGCTGTCTGGCTGTGATTGAATTGGTAGGATTAAGGCCATCGCCACTGCAAGTCTTGTCAAAGTAGCTTTGCAACACCCAGCCAGCACAGACAACCGGAAACCTAATCTATCTGTGCATGAAGTTTGAACCCTTTGCCTGTTTTTGTCTTCTGCTGTAACTTGGCACAATTCTGCTGCCAGGACACCCCAGCGACCTGAGTCCTTGCAGCTCAGAGGACTAATCAAATAACTAAATAGTGCCGCAGTTGTGTCATCATAGGAGGCTTGGTGATCCAGTGGTTAGAGAAAGAGGCTTGTTACCAGGAGGATCCCAATTTCAGCTTAGCCACTGACTCACTGTGTGTGACCCTGAGCGAGTCACTTAACCTCCTTGCGCTCCGTCCTTCGGATGAGTCGTAAAACAGAGGTCCTATTGTAAGTGACTCTGCAACAGCAGTTGTGATGCATAGTTCACCCCCTAGTCTCGGGAAGTCGCTTTGGATAAAAGCGTCTGCTAAATGACTAATTCATATCAGAGATACGCGTTTGCATAGAAAAATATCAAACTTCCCGTAGGGCTGAAGGTGAAGGAATATATGGTGTCTGTGTGCGTGTCTGAGTTAGTGAGTGAGTGAGAAGGAGAGATATCTCCATGCACATTCAAATGAGTCTAATTGATTTCTTTCAATGGCACATTATCACAAACCCTTGAATTTGTGCAAGTTAACATTTCGCATTACAGAGAGGACGCTGCTTGACCCAGCTGAGCTGCTAGTTTACCGCGCACCCTGTGTGAAGTGGTAACACACTAATCCTCTTGTTTTCCACACGCATATTGAACTCTTTGCAGCGTGGCTTGAGGATTTGCATTTAAATAAAAAACACTGACTGTAAAGCGGCAATCAGGCTCAGCGAATTCTGATTATTATTACTCGACAAAACTGTCTCTGTTTGAAAGTAAAATGTTTGTAAGTGGCTGACAACTATGACAACTATGGCAAATAAATAAATAAATAAATAAGCTATTATCGCAAATAATGAACTGCAAGATATTTGCCAGTATACCACTTTATTGTATTAGTTTTATTATTCTTTTTTTATATATATCATCCAGCACCTTGAGTGGTCTGGTTTTAGTGGAGGGCATGATTGCAGTCACACGACACATGCACTGTTTTTTAATCAGCCTGCACAAAGACAGAAATCACAACCCTAGTCAATCAGCCTGGCACTTCAGAAGGCTTATTAAATACCCTGGCAAAACTGCTTTTTTAAAAGAATTATTATTTCAGCAGTCCCTTCCAATGAATTGCAAATTATGTTTAATAATTGATTGCACAAGATGGGATCAAAAGAATATATATGCATACTTCATACTGTAGTATACATGAAAAAAAGGTTTTAATTAACCCTGATCTGCAGACAAAAGCACCCCCATGTTGTGCAGCCCCACAGAAAATAATGAAAGCGATTCTGTGGAGATGTGAGACGAACCAGACTCTATCCCCTCCAGTCCCTCCCCTCCTCCCCTCGCAATGTCTTTCTGTTGCTGTCTGGCTTTCAGAATGGTATTCTTTGGTGACCAATCATGCTGTAGATAAACAGCTTCTGAAAATGAGATTCTGTACTGTGTTTGAGTTTTGCTATTATGTGAGCACACATTGATTTGGTTCCATGACACTAATACGATTACAACAACTAATAATAACAATAACAATAACAGTAACAATAACAATAATGATAACAGTAATATTAATAGTAATAATAATAATAATAATAATGTATTCTAATTAAAAGGGAAAGAATAGTGATGTTATGCCATTCTAATCTCTCTTTTTTTCTTTTCCCTAGGGTCATTTGAAGAGGCACTATACAGCCAACACATTTTTTAGAGATCCTTTTTGAAAATCAAAAGCAGCCTCGCAGTGCCACCTGAAATGTTCACGGAAACGCACTGAGGACGACGTTGTACTGCACAGCTGTAACTGCTGAATTACCTGTAAAACAATCACAGGAAACGCACGGTGTCAGTTTTTCATTTCGGTCGAGAAACGCTCTGGGACAGCTTCTCTTCACAGACCTATTCCACAAAGGGAAGTTGCCATGGAGACATGATGCATTGTGGGTGGAGAATTACTCTCCTGTCAGCGAAACAAAATGGTGCCACGAGCGTGCCTGTCGCTTGTCAAAAGAGGATTTTTGGATGCAGAACAAGAAGAAGAAGAAAAAAAATGACACCAAGCATCTCTGAAGATGTATTACTATTTAACAAATAAACATCAGTTTACTTGCTTGAACCATGATCACTTGATTAATTTAACATGCTTTTTTTAAAGTGACATACAGCATGGGTGTTTTTTTTTAGGTTACCTTTCTTTGAATTATACTTCATTGAAACATTTCTCTTGTAAAAGCTCCTCCTGTGTTGCTTGCACTCCATTCAGATAAAATTAAGACACAGGATGCCTTCTGGCAAGGGGAGGAGAGCTTGTTTGGGGAACGCAAATTTGAAGCTTGCATAATTTATAGAGAGACCGAAGCGAGTTCTTTCCATAAAGTTGCATCAAACGATTTTGCAAAAAGTATTTGATCTATGATTTACGTTAACCTTAAAAACCGTTATTTCAACACAGGGTAACCAAGGAAGGTCCATTAATTGCAGAGGCACATATTTAAATAGCAGTTATGTGCACAAAGATAAAGCATGATCCCCAAACACTACCGAATTGGGAGTGAGCGAAACTATTGCTTATGCTCGGGGCCACATGACAAAAAAGGGTTCTGATTAGTCCGGTCAGCCTTTGAGATGTTAATCACACAATGCCTCTCTTGTTAACCAGTGGGGACTGGAAGTCACCAGTTTACACAGTAAAGCTACACTGTTCCTTTTTCAAAAAACATCAACTTCCTGCTGTCCACCCCCCTAGTTTTATTTCACACTCCATCCATGTGCTTTGTATACGGGAGAGATCAAATAAATAAAAATAGAAGAGACGTGTCCTTTTCTATAAGCTGCAGTGCTGCTGGCTCCAACAAAACACTGTTTTTCTGAAACCCCTCCAATGGACTGGAGATGCATGGTTACTACAGAGAGGTCAGAAATCCAGCAATGTGTTTCTCTTCCATTCCTCAAAGAGAAGAGGGAGGGCATGGAATAAAGTTTTACTTAACAGCAGTCTTTTGTTTATTTATACGTTTTTCTGGGGGGTTCGGAACTTGCCCCAAACCAGCAGCCATTCTGTCTGTAGTGGTGGACAGCTATTGGGCATGTGTTTAAGTTTCATTTTTGAATCATTATTGGTATAATAATATCTCCCTCCCCCACACTTGCGTATCTACACTAATTCTCCCTGTAATGTAAATAGCAGTTAATTACTAAACCCCAGCTGTATACATTTACTGATGAAAACAAACACATAGCTAACACAAGCTGCTATTAAATTGGAAGCCAAGTGCCATGTCATATTTCACAGCAAATAAACACATTAAAATGATTTAAACAGCCATCGTTTGAAAGGTCAGTTGTAGGACTGCCGAAGCGATAGTATCTGTAAAACTTCTTAACTAAAATCGAGTAAAATTTCAATTTCACCCGCAAACATTTATCCTTAACTGAACTCATAATCCCCCCTGTGTGAAGGGATAAGCCCTACCACCATGCTCTGTCATCACAATTTAATGCTAGAATGCTCTGTAAATGATATGGGAATGAAGGTCCTACACCTTAACTTGTTCAATACAATTTTGCTTTTAGTTTTTGCGTAGTGCAGCCCACACATTAAAAAAGTAACTCGCTTAAAATGTCATTTTTAATTTCACTGTTTATAATTATCCTCATTCACGTGGCGACTCTGCCAGCCTCACATACCCTTCACTTAAATAGACAGAGTTGACTTGAAAGTTTACATTGTCATATGATTTGCAGAGAACGAGGAAGCTTGTTCAGGCTCGTGGCAACAGAACCCAGAACCAATTGCAATGGTTGAAAAAAAAAAACAATTGAAAGCAATGACATTTGAAGCTGCTTGCTCTTTTTATATGTAAGCGGGCGGAGGCTGGGTGAGCACACCACAAGCACGCATCTTAACCACAGTGTAAAAGAGCCAGGCTATTCCACAGTCATGGTTACAGCGCTTCTAACATCATCTCATCTCGCCAACCGGGGACAGAATCCGCAAGGGCAGTGTGCCACACAACACTGCCCATTACATATGTAGGGCTTGGGGAGTCAATACACAATAAGTGGGTTCAAAAGGCATGACTGGGTATAGAGCAGTTGTTACGTCTCACTCACATTTCTCTCTCCTTCTCACTCCTTGTATTCCCTACATAAAGGTGAACCCCCAATCGATATACTGGAACCCTAATAGTCCAAATGCAACCGTGCATTAATGCAAACCTGTAATCTAAAGGTTCAAACATAGCATAGCCAGTGCAAATGACTTATTTTGTCCTACACATATACATAAGTAAATATGTAGCCCACTGAATAGACGCTTACCCGATGGTGCTTCCCGAGTCGGCCTTGATGGTCCACACACAGTGCAGGTTGTGATCATAAGGAGAGGGGTAACCTGGGGAGAGAATCCTTCCAGACGTCTCCCCACGGATCTGACCCCCACATTCAGCTGGAAAACAAATGATAGAAAAATGAGCGAATCAATCGAGCAGGTTCCATAACAAAAAGAGAGAGAACATTCCATCATTTTGTTTTTACTATGGGTGACGAATGACCGCTCTGAGATTGTTCTGTACCACCCTTTTGGAGCGTGCAAGCACTGCTGTTCTGAATATGGAGTTAGTTCATCAATCACATCCAAAGCGCTGCCTTCACCAAGTGATCAAGGTGGCAAGTGATGTTTCATAACATTAAAAAAACACCCAGGGCGCCGTTTAAAAAACAGAAGCTGCATTTCAAACGCAAACAAACCACAAATTAAAACAAAATCATACATCAACTGCCCCGTAAATTTCAGCTGAAATTTATCATCCTCATCTTCACATCTGGAGACAACAGACTTTTCACTGAGCTTCTAACAGATAGCTGTACCCGTGAGGGAACTGCAGATAATAAATCAAGAATCGAACCTGGAATCCACGGTGCTAGCTTGCACCTGCTCAAGACGTGGGAGGGCTGAGCTCCTTCACCCTGCCTGTCTGTCTACACAAGGTGGGTAAGACGTAGCTTTATGCTGTGAAAAATACAGTACTCTCCATAGAGCAAGAAGACCTGGCACTGTATACTGTACAACATGGCTTACACAGGACGAGCACCAGAGGAGACAGGGGATGCTATAGTTGGTACCTTTCAGTGCTTTAGTTGTATTGAATGACCACATATTTTGGGAATATGTCTGTTTTATATATATAGGCAGATTGCTCCTTGGATATGTGGTATGCTAGTATATATAATGCAAAACTTCTTTTGTAATGCACAACTCATATATCACACCACTAGTATACCATTCTGAACCATTCCTAGACAAGTGTAATAAAGCATAGTGAAAGCATTGTAAAGCACAGGTGAGCATTGTAAAGCACAGAGAGGTATGGCAAAGTATATTAATAAGCATGGCAAACCAGGGTAAACTAGGGTAAACCTGGTAGTATAACCATGGGAAAACTACAGTGCAGAAAATTCCACGGCACACTTTTGTAAGTGATTGGGAGTGGATGAGGGGCCGATGCTCCAGTGTCTTACCCACGCAGAGGGGCAGGGGGCTATCCCAGGCTCGCCGCTCCCCGGTCAGGCAGGTGATGGAGGGATTCCCCCGCAGTGAGTAGCCGGGGTTACAGCTGAAGGAGACCGTGCTGCCTGCAAAGTGTCCCTGATCCGAGAGCTTGTATCCAAACTGGGGGACCCCGGGGTCTTCACACTTAATGAGCTCAAAACCTGAAAGAGAGACGCAACTCATTTTAGAAAAACAGGTGAAAGAACCCCCGATTCAATTAAATGCTCGTTAAAATAGATCCTGCCCTGGTGTTTTTAACATTGGTAGAGACAGAAGTACACTAAAGAGACTCACATCAGGCTCTGTTTGATGTTTGATTTTCATAACCTTGGTACACAAAGCAGGGTCCTGTATTAATTATCCTGACAGTAAGGTTTATTTAGCTCAGTTGAATAGATCCCATTTTACATTCGGTAATTCTCATTGCTGATGTTTAGATAGCAAGCTTTTGATATTGTTTTACAGTTAAATACAAAATGTATTACAACCAATACCATAAGGCACCTTGTACTGTAACTATGGCTTATAACATTTACAGAGAGACCCAAACAAGCTGATCTCATAAAGTTACATAAAAAAAAAAGGATTTGAGCTATGATTTATGTTTATCTTCAAAAATCTGTCATTTTAAAAAAAATAAACGTTATTATAACAACCCTCTATACCCGTAACAGACAAACAGATTTGTTATGAGCCCCTGTCTGCTTGTCAATGTCTTCGGCATTAGAAAGGTGGAGTGGAGTGGAAAGAATCGGCGCTGGGTTTGTAGAAGAAGCTCAAGCACACGTACTGGAAAACTGCAGCTCGAAGCCCTTGCTGGTGTTCTCTGAGTTGCTAATGAACTCCAGCCACAGAGAGCTGGACGTGCTGTTGAGCTCTATGCCCAGCATGTCGGAGCCGGAGAAGACGCCCAGTAGACGGGCAGAGTTATTGCTGCCGTCGTACACCTGCAAGAAGAAATCAGAGGAGATGAGAGGGGAGTTTGGAGCAGAGCCAAAAGAAAACAAACCACGGATGCATTACAAATACCACGTGCCTTTCCAGGAGGAGTAAAGCCTTGCCAGGGTGACATCTTAATCATTTATCCCGAAACAAACCAAATTTGCTCTGAAGACGGTCCACTCGTTTACATTCAAGACTCCCACTGCACAGAAGCTTGAGCAAGTAGACACAACCCTAACCCTAACCCAAACCCTAACCCTTAGACCACACACCACACACCTTTACAGCAGGTTACTGGCAAATAAGGCTGGAATGACTAAACCTGACCAGTAACCTCAATCCAGTGTCCCGAAACGACTGCCCCTACCTTGAGCAGGTCCCCCTCCTGTAGCTGGAAGGTCCTGGCCCTCAGCTGGATGCCCTTGCCCGGTTGGCTCTGGATGGAGTAGATGCACTCATGGTTGTTGCCATAGTGGCTGGGATAGTTAGGGGACAGGAGCACGCCCTGGGTCCCAGTCACTGACGAGCCACACTCCGCTGTGGAGGAAGAGAACAGAAACACAGCCTTGTGTTACCCTGTTCTGCCGAGTATAAAGCAGCAACATCAAACCTAGCCTGGGCACCAAGCAAATTGCACTTGGCATCTGTTTTTCCTTCCTTCTCTCTCTCTCTCTCTCTCTCTCTCTCTCTCTCTCTCTCTCTCTCTCTTTTATATAATTGTGTTATCGCTATTCATCTGAATGCCCTGGACATTATCTCAAACTATTGCAAACCTATTTGTCAAAATCAATTTGCTCATTCCACTACGTTCCTGTATCAAACATGACACAAACGCTTTGCAAATCCTCGTAGTAGTAATTCCTTTCCTTCAAGTTTAGAAATCGTCTTTAGAAATACAGGTTGAACAAATCAACTCCTTTGTTTCTTTTTGTTTTTTGTTTATTATTATTATTGTTTTGTTTAAACGTCAGCCAAGCAAAATGAAAGCACGTGACCACCTACCAACACACCTTGGCAGAGGCGAGCTCCAGATACGACGTCTGCCTCCCAGGCAGGTCACTCTGACTGGGCCCTCAAGCCGGTACCCTGGGAAGCAGGAGAAGGTGAGGGGGTCCCCCACCCCAAACTGAAGGCCCTTGCGGGTGCTGAATGCGGGCACCCCAGGGTCATCACAGGGCTCCAGATCATACTCTGAAACGCAAGCACAGGGCCGTACACTGGTCAAGAATAAGACATCTGAGCACATGAAATAAACTATGCGGTCAGCTGCTCTCACACCTGACTATTGATTGTTTATCGATCAAACATGACACAACTAGTACCATAGTACAAACTCTCATGGTCTCACTTAACTAATAAGGATGCATACTTTAACAATGCTTTGTAATTCAATATGATTATACCGACACATATTTTATGAAGCATGTTATAAGCAACATTACTGTTTGTAAGTCAGCAACCCCTAGATGTAAGTCCCCAGCTTTTCCAGTGGAGAACTTCATTTTAAAATCCATTCCAATCCATCCCAGGCAACCGCTGCTCAGCCAGAGGCCATGTCTATGAGAACCTACCTGAGAAGGTGATGTTGAAGCCCTGGTAGGACACAGAGAAGTCCGAGATGAAGCGGATCTGCGCGGTGAAGTTCCCGTGCAGCCCGGCGCTGAGAGGGGAGGGCAGGGTGGAGCCCGTCAGCCTCTTCAGGGGCTGGGAGAAGCTGCCGTTCTCCGTGATCAGCAGGTGATCGTGAGGGCTCTC
This sequence comes from Acipenser oxyrinchus oxyrinchus, assembly GCA_030684275.1. Taxonomy (NCBI): domain Eukaryota; kingdom Metazoa; phylum Chordata; class Actinopteri; order Acipenseriformes; family Acipenseridae; genus Acipenser; species Acipenser oxyrinchus. The sequence continues at coordinate 17,543,539 of CM060273.1, read as the reverse complement.
CAGGTGGAACGTGTGGAAGGCAAACATCACACCTGAGTGAGGGTGAGAGAGAGCGAGAGAGAGCGAGAGAGACATCTGTATGATGAGGGATTAAACCCTGGAAAAGTCGGTAACACTTCACGTTAAGTGTCTCTAATTACAGTGTATTTACATAGCAGATGCATAGTAAATACATGTGTACTTACACATAATTACAATAATATTATGCACAGTTGCTATGTACTTGATGTGTAAATCCTCAGTAATTAGAGACGCTTAATGTAAAGTCAAGCGTGCATCACCAGAGCTGACAATTACCTTTCCCGTGCGAGGTCTCGATCACCCAAGTGCAGTTCAGATTGTTAGGATAGAAATCTGGGTATCCAGGAGACAGGATGGTGCCGGTTGACCCCTGGATGTAACCCCCGCAGAGCGCTACAGAGATGAGGAGAGATAAGGGAGGGTTAATTGGGGTGCTTCAACAGATTAATGAACGAGGCTCAGAGGTGCTGAATATTGTGCGTAAATTGATTGCACACTAGATTGCACGTCGTTCTTATGCATTTTTTTTGCAAGATCACTGTTTTAAATGTCTCTTAAACTGCATGAAGTTCAGGTGTCTCGGGCACAGTGAGAATTGAACATGTTAAATTCATATTGAGTAATTTAGCGTGTTGAATCTGGAGTGGTGTTTCTTGGGGAACGTGTGACAGGTACCCTCGCAGCTGGGAAGGGGTCGGCTCCACTGGAAGTTGGGCTCGCACTCCAGCGGCTCGTTGTCGCTCAGCGTGTACCCGGAGTCGCAGCTGAACGTCACCAGAGCTCCCACGTAAAAGTCCTTGCCATGGCGCTGCCCATTGACAGGAATTCCGGGGTCCACGCAGTGATCCGACTGCAGCTTCACCGCTGAAACACAAACACAACGACCATCAGGGACCAAGAATGAGACAGGGGGGTGGAATCGGAGAAGTGACTTCCTTTACGTTTAATCTCCAAACTCTTCTTTAAGTTAAGGAATGCATAATCAGCGTGACATTAAGCATCTGGTCGATCTTAATGACTTAAATGGTGGCTGATCTTCACACTACTGCCCCTAAACTCGTTTGTCTGCAGCGATATGTTTTATTATGTCTTGTTAAGTTAATGAGGAGGTCAACAGGGTTAATGTTTTTGTAGATCTGACACTGAATAAATAATTGAAATAGTCCCTGATATACAAAGTACTAGGCTGTGTTCTGCATAGGAACACCTGGGTCCTCTGCAGATTCAAATCCTGCATGTGAACTGCAATTAGTAAGAGTAATAAGGAACAGCAGAGAGACTGCCTAAATTTAGCACAAGGGTTGTGCAGTAAGCTCCAATGGGCAGCATGCTTCTGATTTTTTATCCTCACTTTGGTAATATACCCAGAGCATAAAACAGGCTTTGTTACACAACCAGAGAGAGAAATAACTCAAAAGATTACTTTTAAGATTTAAAGGGGCTCTGATCTCTTTGATTTCCATCACCTAAGTTCTTCCGCATTACTGGAGTGTTTTCCTTTTACAACAGAAATTGAACCCCTGGAGTGAAAACAAAAACAGACGGAAAGTCTACTGCGGTGGGGGGAAGGGTTTTTGATTCACAGCCTAGCAACAGGTCTGCATTGAGTCTAGTGCAGTTTTCAGGGGGGTTTTTGTATTTTTTTTATCCATTTGGCGGCAATGATTTTTTTTCAGCTTTTGCCAACAATCTCCATGGAAACCGGTATTGCAGTGCAGCTGTAAGTTTTGAACAAGGCCTGTTTTCCAGTTACTAAAGGGAGCAGCACATCTCTGCACATTCTCTCCCTCGGCCCCCCCTGTCTTACAGAATCAAAATGCATTCACCCGAATCTGGGGAATGAATGGGGAGTGCTGGAGAAAAGTGGTCCAAGAGATTATTGTTTTTTTTTTTGGGGGGGGGGGGTTTATCAGCTTGATGCTTGATTTCAGCAAAATGAATCCATCGATCCTATTTCGTCTGTAAAGGAGCGCCAAGTAGCAGTAATGCTGTGTTAAAAAAAATGGCGATCATCCTTCACTCAGTTTTGCTTTTTGAATACTTCTTTAAAAGCTTAAGGCTTTTGGCACCATAATTAAAACTAAACCCCAGCCTCGGTCTCAGAAGCGGAGGGCCCGCGAGACTTACTCTCGTAGCGAATCTGGAAGCCAACGTCAGAGTGGCTCTTGTCTGTGGTGAAGAGCAGGTAGAGGGAGTTGGAGGTGCTGATCAGGAACTGGGGGACCTGGGTACCCTGGTAGCTCCCTATTAACGGCGAGGAGTAAGACTTCCCGTCACGCACCTCCAGAACATCGTAATTCACCTCTGTCTTAAACCTGCGGGAGAGACAGAGGCAGAGAGAAAGATAGTCACCCATCGGGGCTGCCCGTGGCTATCCCTGTTCTGACCTGTGTCTGTTTAAACTTTTCACCTATGGTTCCTGGCATAACCAAACATAGGGGTCTATACAAGCTTTTAAATATTAAACTAGGACCATATGGGTCATTAAAAACATACTTTTGATGACATACAGTCAAGAGACATCAAGAGACATTGATTTTCTCAAGTCCCCTTTATTTAATGATTCAAACGACGATGAAAGATGGTCTACGAGTGGTGAAAAGTGCAAGATAACAACGGTTTGTCCATAGAGCACGGTTATTTTGTAGCCAAAAGACCACGCTGTTTGAAGGTTAGGTCATAAGCACCAAGTGAATTAAGCAAAGGTTTAGATTTTATTCATATGTTTTGCATTAGAATGGAAGAGTTTCAAACTATGTTTCTTTTTTTTCCCAAAGTGCTTTTAACTGTAATGCATTTTCAGATTGTGTTTCGTATTTTGACATTGTTATCAATTATCTCAGTATAACAATGGGAAGCTACTGGAAAAGCTACTAAAAAATACAAATTCAACTGAGTAGAAACCGTCCAGTGTTGAATGTATGCAGCATGTAATCATCAGTAACAAGCACTTTGCTTTGCTGCTTTTCTCCAGTCTTTTGGGACCAGCTTTACTACTAATGGAGTTGAGTCGCCTTGATTAGGGTTTTGATCACAAATCTAGAAGCAGCAGACACTTATTTAGCTTTTTTTTCTCAAATCGAGCTTCCAATTTCTTTCCTTCTTTCTGATTCAACTACATTCCGAGACGTCTCGTTTTGGGGCGACCTGTTTTCACGGACGAGCATTGCAAGACACTCGTCACCCCTCTGAGCAATAAAAACAGATCCCACAAACTTAAATGGCTGGAAAGAGTCTCATACTACAAGAGGCAGGGGTGCCCGTTCTGCACAAGACCTAACCACAGTGTATAGTGTGAGGGGTCTGACCTGTCGAAGATGATCTTGATGGGGTAGCCTGGTTGGGCCTCCATGACCCACACGCAGTTCAGGGAGTCTTTGTAGAATCCAGGCCAGCCAGGGGACAGGATGGTGCCACTGGGGGCGGTCAGGTGACCTCCGCAGGGAGCTGTGAGGGGATTGGGGGGCGGGGACAAGAGAACAGCCCAGATGAGAAGGAAGACAGCGTGGAACCGAGCAATCTGCTACATTTAGTCATGGCATCGACAGAGTTATACAGCGTTTCTCATCAATATGTGGATTTTATCATTTAAAAAAATATATATATAAGTCATAGCTTTAGTATTAAATCTATATTATTTATAAGGAAGGAAAAAAAAGTACAACAAAAAAAAAGTTAAATCGCCTTGGCAATGTTAGTTTATTCCAATCCATGTATTCCAAATGTTTCAAACAGAAACTTGCCTTAAGAAAAAAAAAAAAAAAAAAAGACCAAAAGCAAACTCCAGCGATAAAACTTCAAACCCATAAATCTCAGGACACCAACACACAAACAACATCACAGCTATTTGCGAAGTACAAACAGTGATTCATCATTGCTGCTCTGCTCTTCCCACACCGAACAAAAGCACAGGTCTGAAGGACGCTGGAGCAGCTCGCTGGCAGGGGCGCAGTGAGACATTCCCAGCCTCATTACGGGAGGCATCGTGCCCCTGTGCAGCAAGAAGCTCCAGAATCCTCCTTATAGTGGTCTGCCACAGTAAAAGAATAGCAAAGCATGGCAACGCATAGGTAAGCATTGTAAATCCCAAAGAGGTATGGTAAAGCATGCTGGAAAACCATTGCAAACCATGCTAAACTATGGTAAATGCATAACCATGGGCAAAACATGGGAAAACTGCACAGTTACTGTGCAAATGTATCCCGGGGGCCAGTCAGAGCTATTGAACATGATACGTTTGCTACACTGATAAGTGATTGATATATCTGACTAATGAGATGCCCAATATTTGTGTAGTTTATTATTCTAACACTATGTTATTGTGACCTACAGGTGGGTCACAATAATATAGGGATCAAATAAAATATTTTGCTCCGGGCTGTGGTTATACACAGGTAATTGCAAGGGAAGAAACAGGAGCTGGGATTTAGGCCATGGAGTAAGGACAGCAGGAAAATGTGTGTCAGGATCACTGCCTCTTTAAAACAATGCGATAAAGCAGGCAGCTCACTCCGGAGAAACTGTAATTAAATTAGAACCGAAGACTGCCTTTTTAATATTGTAATACATCTGAATCATGAGACAGCTATTTATAGGATATGTAGCAGTATTACATTTGTTCAGAGAAATAAATAAATAAATAAATATCTTATAATTTAAATCCAGACACATATTGCAATTTCCCATTAATATTTGCCTGACAAAACCAAGTGGAGTTGAACATGTTTTGTTTTTTTTTTTTATTTGAAATATTATTTATTATTTATTATGATTGATGCAGTGTGAATGGAAGGTGCTGGATTGACAGAAACTGAAGGTTTCTAATTTATCTTTGGAACAGGTGCAGCACACGCAAAAGCAATTTGAGCTTCCCCACAATGCTTTCCGCCCTACCAGATACTGGAAGGACCACCCTTTCTCTTAAAGTGTGAGGGGTGGAGCAGTTCAGTCTCCATGCCTCCAGCCTGCCCTGGACTGGAGGGAGCACCCTTTCTCTTAGAGGGTGAGGGAGCAGCTGAATCTCTATTCCCCAAGCCAGGCCTGGACTTCTTTTAAGGGGTAGAGGAGGAAGCAGTTCACTCTCCAAACCTCAGGGGGGGAGTTTGAACCTCTGTGTAACATTTATATTTAACATAATTTGAAATATCTTATAAATCTCAAGAAAACACTCTACTCCCCCAGTATTGGGACATGGAAAAGGATCAATAATATTTTTTTGCTATGGAAAAACCCAGCTGGCTTGCTATTGAAAGCCTGCATACCTTCACATCTTGGAACCGCGTTGTCCCAGACCACATTCCCATCTTTCAGGATGCAGGCGATGGTTTCCGATCCATGAGTTTTGAGGAAGCCCTCTTCACACAGGAAGGACACCGAGCTTCCCAGCTGCAGACTGTCTCCGAACCGCTTCCCGTTTATCGGAACGCCAGGATCAGGACACTCGTTGTGGCGGAATGCTGGACAGAGAGAAGTTGAATTCGCATTTTTATAGCTCCTGTCATCACATTGATCTCATTATAGTGCTTCACAGTAAAATCCAATACAACTGAATCTGAGAGTCTATTCTGTCTGGGACCACAGAATTAATGTAATTAGTGTCTAACGCGTCAGAAGGAGCAGATATTACCGAGGCACACCTCTAGTGGTCGTTTTTCAAACCATCTCACTTCAGAAAACATTTTTAAAAGTGTCTGCAAAAGTAGTTTTTATTTATTTTTTGCTAGAAAAGCTAAAGTGGTCTTAAAGAAGAGAAATGTGGAAGTGAAGAAGCCATCAGTCCTCAGCGGGCAGTGCTGTGCGAGGCTGCGTCAGATCTGTGCCGACACCAGGCGTGCTGATTAATACCCTGGAGTCGCTCTCCCCAAACTCACTTTCTGCCTCATCCATCACCTTCATTTCATTTATTAATCCAGCTACAAGCCATGCAATAGAGTTCGTCATCTTCTTAATTAACATGAATCATATAATGCGTGAGCTGGGAAGGGGTGTTACACAGTCGCATGATGTTAAAGACCTGGAACCCTGATACTAAATAATATTATTATTCATTTCTTAGCAGACGCCCTTATCCAGGGTGACTTACAATTGTTACAAGATATCGCATTATTTTTACATACAATTACCCATTTATACAGTTGGGTTTTTACTGGAGCAATCTAGGTAAAGTACCTTGCTCAAGGGTACAGCAGCAGTGTCCCCCACCTGGGATTGAACCCATGATCCTCCGGGCAAGAGTCCAGAGCCCTAACCACTACTCCACACTGCTGCCCAATTTCCCAACGTTTCGGTATGTTTAACAGACGTTTGTGTGTGTATATATATATATATATATATATATACACACACACAGTATCTACAGTGTCTGTCTCCCTACAATACCTACCTATCATATCACATCTAACCCCTCTCACTTCTGCTTATATGTCTGTCTTGCTTAACTGGGTAAGCTAAGTGACAGAGGCTGCGCACAGTGTTTCTCGAGTAAGCAATAAGAAGGGGACAGAAACAGAGTAGCGGGAGAGGTGCTGGAGATGTTGCGTGACTCTGCACTCTCTCGAGCCCTGCGTTATCTCCGGGCTCATCAGGGAGATGGCTGGACCCACCAGGTAGCACTCCAGCCTGCAGTCTGTGTGTTTAAACACCTGCACAGTGAAGCTCAGCCTCTATACTGTAGCTAACATTGAGCCCTATTTCATCTGACATTCACAAGTCTACCCTAGAAATTGTGCACGGCAACAGAGTATTTTATTATTATTATAATTATTTGCATTCATTTGAATCCTCTATAAGATGCCTATTAAATGCTGCGCCGGACTGGTACTCACTGGTGAAGCTGATGTTGAAGCCCCTCTTGGCGTTGGAGTGGTCGGTCAGGAACTCAAGCCTGGCTACGTGTCCGCTGCTGGTCAGGGGGGAGGGCACCTGGGTCCCGGAGAAGGTGCCCAGCACGGGGGACTCCGCCTTGCCCCCGTCCTTCACAGCCAGGAAATCGAACTGCGGCTCCACGTCCAGGTCGTTGAAGGCCAGGTGGATGCGGCTCTCGGGCTTGGCGATGATCAGCCACACGCAGTGCATGTTGCTCCCGTACTCCGCCGGGTAGTTGGGGGAGAGCAGCACGCCCGCCGGGGTGGTGAAGTTGAAGAAGCAGGAGACTGAGGATCAGAGAGAAGAACAGGGGAGAGGAGGGAGTGAGGAATCTAGAACTGGAGCGAATACACAACTAAGAGAACGCAGTAGAGCTGGAGAAAAAGGGGAGAGGGAGTGAGGAATCTAGATTGAATGTGACCAAGAAAATGTAGAGCTGTACACCAACCTTCCACCACCAATCATTATTATTATTATTATTATTATTATTATTATTATTATTATTATTAGTAACGGTAGTAGTCATAGTCGTAGTAGTAGCATTATTATTTATTCATTTCCCCTTCAGCACAGTAGTTTGCAAGCTTCTGGTATCATTCTGAAAGATGTTTATGCAGGTTTACAAGGCGCAGGAGAGGTAAACTAAGCCAGGGAATTCTGGTTGATTTATGAAGTTATTAGCCATGCCGGGCTATGGAGATATGATCGATGAGATTAGCTCTCACAATCCGCCTCCCCCCTTCTCTTACCCTATGCACCGGTGATGTCCAACATGCTTCACGCAGTGACAAGGTAAAGGACTCCGATTATTTCTATGATAGCCAGAGGCAGTGACTGGTTATTGATGTGCAATTTGTCAATCGACATGCGTAATTACTAATTTGTATGGTATGTGTGTGTGGATCACGCATGATTCACATTGCATCAACATGCTTCAGACGTTTTCCACTGTATTTTTTTTTCAGTTTTACCCATGGTTATGCATTTACCATAGTTTACCCTGGTTTGCCATGTTTGGTAAACTGCTTTACCAAACCTCCCTGTGCTTTACGATGCTTGCCCATGCTTTACCATGCTTTCACTGTGCTCTATTACAGTTTACCACGCTTTTACTGCGAGAAACTTTTATAAAAGCTTTAACTCAGGAGTTATTTAAAAAATATATATGTTTTAGATTGCTGTATGCAGGTACTGAAAAGAAACTTCAGCAAGAAGCCTTTGTTTAGCTGTTGGTAGCTATAGTTTGATGAAGGTCATAGAAATCGGGAAGGGTAAAATAATTTTAAAAAAAGGACATTTTAGATCTATACCCTTTAAGAGCATGGATTTTGGAAAAGGCATTTAATTACCAGAATTCCAGAACGATGATGTCTAGTTAATTCACGATGCAAATGAAAGGGGGCAAGTTGTCGACCCATTAATGGAATCTGTGGAACAGTAAAGATGTATTTGATGTACTTTGTATCCTTTCCATAGGGGCGGAGATCATTCCTGTTTATTACCTTTTCACCAGACGCAGATCATGCAAACTTCATAAAGCAGAACTGCAGCTTTTATAATAACAGATATACTGTCCCTCAATTTCAATCAGCTCTTTAGCATTTTTATACTGTTTTGAGTCACCATTGATTTTTGTTAAAGAATATCAATTTTTTTCATTTTCCTTTCATTTCTTTAGTGTTATGTATGCTGCAATGAAAATGTTTTAAGACCTGCCTAATGGAATAATGGGGTTTCTTTACGTCTCTCTTTGAACAGGGATTGAGGCTGACCTACAGCTCAGGAATTGATCAGGTACCAGGAAACAGTGGTTTAAATTTAAATAAAAATATACGAGCAATGCTAGGATTTCTCCATCTTAAGGAAGGAGGTGAAAACGATCAGAAAATGACCGATGCTGCTTTCTGCCCTAAAACCCTCTTATCATTTTGCATATGCATATCTTACAATTCAGAACATATTTCTGCTAAAAAAAAGAAAGATTCCTGGCAAGTGGTGGTGCACAGAGGACTTAGGTTTACTGTAATGGATATAATTAAGGCAAGGTAAAGGAAAGTGGTGCTGAGGAAGAGTTACAAGTCATGGTTATGGTAAAGGCTGGAGGGAGGGTAAAGGTTAAAGCTAGGTTAAAGGTCCGGATTTATGGTTATATCAACGGGTCGGGTGAGGGTTCAATCTTTGGAGGACGCTTTTATACCTCATCGGAGGCACTCGGATAGTTTCTCTGTCAGAAAGAGGTTTTGCAAGGAGCTCGGTAAGACTTGCCTCATGCATTCCGAATACGAAGCCCAGTAGGAAAGCTCTGATTGGTCGAGAGTGTTAGCCCGGAATAAAGGTGGGTAATTAGGCAGCCGCATCAGATCAGAGAGAGTGAGAGAGAGAGGTTTTCAGAGGCATAGCTTGAGAGGAATGCAGAACTACAGAACTCAGCAGCCATACACATCAGAGAGCACAAACGCATATATGCTTACATGTGAGGCCAGCATTGGCATGATAACAAAAGGTGGGGAAAGAAGAAGAGTAATTAAAGTTATGAGTGAACGTGGCCCACAGCCTTTCAGTTGGCTGGCAGTGGAAGCTGCTTTGAGGTAGCGGCTGTGGGTTTGTGTCCCTATAGATCCCTTCCCCTCCCTGAAATGAAACAACAGTGCTGTCTGATCAGTACAAGAAGAGCTTCTGACAAAAAGAAAAAAGAGAGAGAGAAAGAAGATAAGGGAGGATAAAGAAAAGTGCGAGGGATAGAGAGAGAGAGAGAGAGTGGAGCCACGGGAAGGAGAAAGGGGGCGGAATAAGACAAGGGAGAGAGAGGGAGGGATAAAGAAAGTGAGAGAGTATGATGGGGAGGAAACAGAGAGAGAGAGAGAGAGAGAGGACATGGAGAGAGTTGCATTTGGATGCACTAACACTTTAAATAAGAGAGAAAGAGAGAGAGAGGCAAAGGGGGAAAGGAGGGAGAGAACAAGTAGAAAGAGAGAGGAAGCCGGCGCTGGGATGGACTCTCGCTCCCACTCACAGACACAGCTGGGTTTCTTGGCAGACCACTGGTTGTTCTTCTGGCAGGTGATGCTCTTGAGCCCCACCAGCTCGAAGGCAGGCTGGCACTCGAACCGCAGAGTGTCCCCGTGAAGAAACCTGGAGCCCTCTCTCCTGCCGTAGGCCGGTACCCCCGGGTCCCCGCAGCTCCCCTGCTCGATCTCTGCAAAAACACAAGAAGCAGAGAAGCCATCTGTGACTCGGGCACTTTGGTCATTATTACAGTCACTGAACTGGAAGAGAGCGGGATCAATCCCTCGCCAGGACTGAGGTCTAAACACAACCTCCGAGAGACCATTTATTTGGTTTGTTGCATCTATATCGTCAATAACATCAATGTTTCGGCTTGTGCCATCGTTTGTGTACTGTACACTGACGAAACGTCTACGTGACTTAGTTTCTTATTTATTTTCTTATTTTACGTACTGTAACATTCAAAAATCCATTGAGGACAACTCCCACAACAGCAAGGCTTTTAGATTGTTTACCAACACTGGATGATCCAACGTTTTCCCCACTGCAGCCTCTTCAAAGCAATGCACTGGCAGACCCACATGAGCCATCGCAGAGAAACCTACAAACACATACAGACGGCCAGCCTGTGCTGGGCAAGGCCACCCTGACCCAGTACCAGCTGCAGAGAAGCCCCTTAGTACAGTACATCCTAATGCTAAAATTACAAATTACAAATAAACATGCAGGGCCCTGTTTGTCACACACCTGCCGCGCAACGGCATGCATATTTAACAGACAGAATAAAAGGAGAACTGAGCAGAGTAATGTCTGTCTGGCTATTACTGCCATGCTTGTAATGCATTTGTAATGGGGCCGGTTCCTGAATCTGCAAGCTCCCTCGTTATAAACTGTCAGATCAGTTCTCTACTCTTCTATAAGAAGCAGGGAGGGTGTGTGCCTGAATGTTGAACTCAACAGGGAGCCAAAAAAACTTGAATCTGAAACGCTCTCTTTCTCAATTTCCATTCTGACAGCAAACAGCAGTGACTAGTTGAAGAGGAATGTCTCCCCGTCACAGCGTGAGAGACACTGACGATTTTAAATGTACTAAAGCTTTTCAGTCTATTGAGGAGAAATAGAGAGAGCAAGAGAGGGAGAGAGAGAGATTGAGACGGACGTCTGTGTTTGTGTTTGGGTTTGGAATGCAGAAATCCAGCACGGAAATTGCCACTAAAAATGCAATGCAGTTTGTAATGCAATGGGAGCCAAATGCTCCAGTTTAAAGATAAATTAAGTGCCAGTACTCATGCATTAGGACTGTGTTAGAATGACTCTGTGAAACAGGAGATTACAAGCTAACCAGGTATACGCTTTGGTATAACATAGAATAGGAATGTTATAATACTTATTATTACATCATTAGCATTGATCCCTACCAGCTACACCAGCACTGACTTTAAACATTTATACAATCTTTAGAAATATTTAAAGTTTGGGCAAGCTAACAGTTTACCAAAGCAGTTTATCAACACCAAACCCCAACGGTCACTGCATGCAAACTCAGTGTCTAATGTAGCATGCTTTTGTTTTGTGAGTACCACACAGCAAAATTCAAAACCACACACGATAATAAATGGAGCATATTATCTAACTCCTCTCGATGATTTTGCCATAAATAAACCCAACAGCATCATTTATCAAGCTTTCTCTCCTCTGTCGAGGAACAGAGCCCTGGGCTGAAGGAGCGGTCAGAGACAGCTGATGGAAAGCATGGTCCAGCGATTATCTCATTCCTGACCTCAGACCTGCTGGCTGCTGAGACACTCACACCATATTGACTTCAAGTGACGAAAGCTGTCACAACCCCAGAATAAGGGATGGTTCCTGGCTGTTTTATATAGGACCATATGCTGTGCGTTTCCGGGCTCCTTTACTAGGTTCCACTGTCGCATGGGACAGTTCCTTTTGTGCCGTGGAAATTGCACAGGAATGCTTTTCAGCCATTCAGATAGCTTGGTTTGTCTTACAAATGTAAACTATAAACCTCACAGGTGAGACAGACTTCTGAATATCTGCAGAGAGCAAAGACGGAAAAAAAAACGATACGATGTTTAACATAGAAACTTGAAACAACCTGAGTTTTAATAAATTAAGTTTCTTTCAGCAATGTCCTGTAGTTTCCATTTAAAAAGGTGTCTATAAAAACAGAGAGTCACAGAGGAAATCAAACATTCTAATGCAGTCTAACGTTTTACGAGCGGCCGCCAGAGGCTGGAAGGAGAGTATGCAAATCCCTCCGCTCTTTAACCATAAATATTCGGAATTAGAAACTGGATTATGTAAGCCTTAATTCTCTTTTACGACTCATGTCTTGTGGATGTCGAGCTTGCACTCTCAATCCGTGGGGTTTGTTCCTTGTTCTTCTTTTCAGTGCCAGAACGCTGCTTTAAGGAGATATAGGGAGCTTCCTTCAGATCAGATTCATTTTACGGAGTGGTGTGCAGGGGTAGTCCAAAAACGTTCACATCACCAGTACGAACGCAAGACGCTTGTTCTCCCTATTGTGCTGAAGGCAGGAATCATTTGCTACTACCTAATTAAAACAGGATAGAAAGCAATGAGACACTGAGAGCTATAGGCCAGGGACAAAACCCTCCAGAAATTGCTGAAAGAAATGTGGTTGTGATTATATTTAAGTGCTGAGATCCTCTCTGTGTCACACACGACAGTACCTTATCAAAAATGAACTGCGTTATACTTGATTTGTCATTTTGTTCAGTTCTGGTTGAACCAGAGAGGTCAAAAGTTGTTGCAGAGGTTGAGAGGTAATTTTATATTTCTAAACCAACATCTCAACTGGCAGTTCATACAGGCTCCTGGGAAATCGATGGCTTTTTCTGATGCCGGTTGCGAAACTGTAGTAATTTCAATCAATTACTGAGTACTGCGGAAATCCTGTCTGTCTAAAGTCATTGAGCCACAGAGGCCACAGTGATCTTTGAACCCCCTACACCCCCACCCCCCCGGAGCTATAAATATTTCAAATCACCTCAGATGTGTATGGTTTCCTCTGCTTAACTCAGTTTCCAGACTGATTTATGGGAACAACAGAGCTACGGATCAATTTCTTAAATGTTATTATTATTATTATTATTATTATTATTATTATTATTATTATTATTATGATGTTCTATATTTATAAAATAAAACAGGTAAGGCAAGTGTGTGAGGTGGGTGCAGATCCAAGCCAAAATAATTAAAACGATACGCTACCTTCATAAGAAACTTTGAACCCCAGCAAGCCACTGGTTTCATCCGTCTTGAAGAGGAGCCACATCTGGTGACTGGTGCTGACAATCAGGTCTGGAGTGGTGGTGCCAGTTAACCTGGACCAAGAGAGACAAATCATTAACCAGGCTGACCCTGCTCTTATAACCACTTAGACAAACCACTGACATACACAACTGGTCAATCCACTGACAATACAGGTACCAATGGACAGCGCATACGGAGCGGCTAAACACGGTTGTCCAAGTACAGATCCATGGATTATTGTGTGCGGTAATGGAGTCAATATCTGGATCAACTGAAGCTGCTTGTGGTGTTTATTTTGTAATGTCTTATGATGGTAATAAAGGGGTCAATATTATTACCCTATTCACACTACTGTTGTTTACGCAATCTTGTGGTTTCAATGCATGCTGATTGCGCATTATTTGGGTAGTGACGTTTAGATTGCTTGAACCGATTATTTGATTATTCGATTATTAGTAGTGACCTCTCTAGATTGAGGCCAATGAACTCATTTTAACCTGTGACCTGTACCAGAATTCAAAACCCCCCAAAACGGCACAATTGAAAATGTAGAGGATCGACCACAACAGAATCGCAACCGATTTCGTTTAACAAAGGATGAACGGGGATTTACTCACACATGAAAAACTGTCTTCTGGTCCCCGACTTGCCCCCCGTCCCCCACGGTCAGCGTGTCGTAGCCCCGTTCCAGGCCGAATTCCTCGAACGAGAGCTTGATCACCTGCCGGGAACACAGGGGTCAGGGGTCAATGGGTTCAATTACACTGAAATGGAATGTAGTGAACAGACCGGAGTTACCTGTCCCTGGGCTACAGTGCTCCCTGGACCCTCCTCTCCACCCCCCACTCCAGAGGCATGTGTTTGAGGCTCTTCCTGTCCATTCCATTCCAGTCCAGGATCTTGTTCCAAGCCTGTGTCTTTAACTATTCAAATGAACAGTCCGTAGCCTTGTTACTACCAGGACTTTAATTGTTTAATTAATCTTAACGGGTTCAGTTAATTAGTTCGATTCCTGGATTGAAATGGACTGAAAGATCCACAGGTCTGTAGGGTCCATTAAGGGAAAATAAAGCGAATTATCCAGTTAATAAATGTTTCAAAGTACATGATTTGGCAGTGCTAGGGATGATGTTAGATTGTGCAACTATATTAACAGGAATAATGCAGGGCTGTAAAATGATCCATATCATTAGTCCAAGTGGCATATACTTAATTACGACAGAGTTAAAAATGACCAAGGTCTTTACTAGACCTTGGTAATTAAAAAGACAATTAACTTTTGATATGCTTAGGCTGGTAACCTTGTTGGATTGCACTTTACAACTTTCGATCGTGGGAAACGGGCTTGGAGAGAAACTCTGATTAATTAAATTGCAGAACCCGTTAAGAGGAAGAGCGCCTCGTTTTTTTAAGTCACGAAACACTGATTACAAGCCGTGCAGAGTGTCAATATTTTAATTCGATAGACTTTAAAGTAAAAAAAAAAACAATGTACATCACATTTAAATGTAAGCTTTGGATCGATTTGTGATTGTGCATGTGATTAAAAGAGAAGCAGGAGCCTCCTGACATACGGCACGTATTGTGTTTTTTGGTAAAAGTAATGCAGAAATAAATTGGAAATAAATTCCTGTGTGTACTCCACATAACAGATATACTGGCAGGAGAGCTTAGGAAAGCAATCAAGGAAGTAGAGACCCATTCAAAATAGGGTGAGGCATGTGGGAAATGACTTCTATTCATTTGTCGAAGATGCAAGCTGAAAAAAAAATGGTATTGTATGCAGCTTGATTATCTGATGATTTCAATATCAGGGGCCATGTCCTTGTAATAAAAACCATATCAGCAGATTCCTGGATTGCTAACTACTTAGTCAGCCTTGGCATATTCCTATTTGGCTTTTTTTTAAATGATAAAAATGAGCAAATTCAAAACTTTTACAAACTGACTGGGAGTGAGGAAGACTGATACATTTCAGTCTTCCTCACTCCCAAAAGTCAAAAGTTCTCATTTTAGCATTTTAACACTTAACACTAACCCTATACTTAACCCTACCCCTAACTCAAATCCTAACCCTAAACCCAAATCCTAACCCTAAACCTAACCCTAACCCTGACTCTAACCCTAACCATAACCATAACCCTACACTCTAGCCCTGACTCTACCCTTAACCCTAATATTCTAGAACCCAAAAAAATTCACAAAACAGTAATTTTGTGCCTATTTAAATCAATTAACAATAAAACACAATCACTTGCACTGAACTTTGATCTTTAACCCCAAACCCCAGTCCCAACCCTAAACCCTAAGGAAGCCCCTATTACCACTCTATAAACTACAATGAAATGCAATGAAAGTCACCCATGGCCTGCGCCGAGTGGCAAAGGGAAACAATGCTCTCCTGATAAGGACACAGATCTGCGAATCCATTTGTTCATGCCGCTATTAAAAAAATGTTGGCAAAGCGAGCTGTATTGCGGCCTTGAACGAGCAAGGAAAGTCATTCCTTCCCCACAGTACAGCGCTATAGCCCTGTCATCTCCCATAATGTTCTTTCATTGCTTTTCACCGTTCCCCCTCCATTCAGGGCAATTTATACAGAGGGGAAAAAAGGAACTACCAAGGTAAGAGAGAAGCTTAAAAGATCATTACACATACATACAAACCTACTGTAGAAACATATATATATATATATATATATATATATATATATATATATATATATATATATATATATATATATATATATATATATATACTGTAGTTTTCAATTGATCTTGATTCTACTTTCGAATTATGTGTTTGGTTCCCTGCTGGCAGCAGCTAATTTGTTCATTTGTTCCCATTCAGTACAGTGCTGTTGACCTGGCTGCTGACAGCTCTATAGCCCTGCAGTGGGTTCTCAATGGCTGCTGTTATGACTTGTTGCAATTGTATTCTTAGCTACTGTATGGCTCCCTGGACGCAAGGCTCTGAGCTGCAATACATCCAAGGAACAAGAGTCTCGTCTGGTAAATGAACGCGCCGTGCTGCTTTATTGCAATGTATTTGTTTGTGTTGTTCTTGAACATCAATATCCCTGTGCTTTAGAGAGAGGCATTGATGCTTTTGAATTACAATATGAAACCATTAATATTCTTAAAGTGCGGATGCAAGAACATTTCATTTTTTTTTTAATCAGTGAGTTTTATTATTATTGTTCGGTGCTTATGAGCTTAGTGCTCATGAGAGCTGAGTACAATGGCAGTGGATACAGGCAGGAATTGTGCCATTAGATCATCGCCCTACATCTCTGAAAGTGAGACAGAGAGCGCACCTCAGCTCAGTACTGGGACTCACACAAGCAGAGAGTGAAGTCCATCAAACACAATACAAACAAGCTGTAAATGGCATCTTCACCATATTTTGATGCTTGAACCTTGTAAACGTTGAATGTTGCTTCAAATTGTCCCCTACAAGTCGCTTTTTCGATAGTTGCCTGGTGTCTAGAGACCTCTAGACGGCAATACTGTCAAGATGCTGTGCTTTGTACCATCAGGATAATGATCTCTGAGCAAGACTAATGACAACCGCTGTAGATAGGGTGTGCGATAAAACAGAGGCGTTTATAATGCAAAGCGCGCTAGACCGACCTTGGCAGGGCTGGAGGCAGTGATGACCCAGGTGCAGTGGGCGTTGTTATCATACTGGACTGGGAAATTGGGAGATGTGATGACTCCACTCGGCCCTCGCAGGTGGCTTCCACACATCCGCGCTGGAGAGAGGAACAGAGAAAGACAGAACCGATTACTCGTCTGCACAAGCCCCTTAACATGAAACTTTACCTAAATCGTTAACGTCTGAGACAGCTGTCACCACCTGCTGTAGACTACTGCCAGTTAGGTGTCCCGAGCTGAAGGAGAAGCCACTGAACGGTCAGTTTATCTACAGGTGATGACCGCTATGGTTCTCTAAGGCTGCTTGAGTTTGACGTTTCCATTTAAAGGGAATAACAAGATTATAAAGCCCTGTTAGCTTTCAGAGGGTGTCCACCAGTGGATTAATGAGCGCTCTGCTCAAATCTGATTGGCTGAGACCATCTGTGAGGTTTATTATATACTTTATAAAACTGTACCTATCCTTTACCACATTATAGCAAATAGACTTTTTAAGCATTATGTTCCCACATGGTACATGGAAAAAAAGATGATTTACCTCATGGGGGACTTTGCTGAGAGCAGGTTTAAGACCTCAAATACTGGGAAGGAATGAATCCATCAGTTTTTACAAGCTTCAGCTCATAACACATCTTCATCTTCAATAATAATTAAAATAACAAACTCATTATAATGTTGACCTCTAGTCCTATATCAGTTTCACACACCCCGTTAAAATTGAGAGAAATGTTTTAATGAGCGCAAGGACGTGGGGAGACCATTAGAAGTTGTAACCATTCATTTAAGCTCAGGCCAAGGTGCTTTAGGTCCGCAAGACAGCGCAGGGTGACTCATGGTGGGTGTGTTTGTTTTTAAAAGACCTCATGGAAACTGCAGCCTCCTTCAAAAGAACAGGCTTAGAGCATAATATCCTGGATCATCTGAGTATATCTTGTGCGCATTTATATTTCACTAATGACTTGTTTTGATGTCTATGGGGCTCCTGCTCAGTATACAGTATAGCCACTATACTGCGCTGTACTGTACTGCACTCAATAGCAGTACTGTAAGAAACAGATTCGCGTTTGGGGAGCTTACACCACAAGCCCGGAATAAATCAAATTAATCAGGGGACCCTCTGCTTTTTGTCATTTTTTTTTTGTTGTTGTTGTTGCTTTGTCCGCAGCATATGCCAGAATAATCTCTTAAACCGACACAGTTTATTCAAAGTCTTCTGCTGCCTGGAATTTTCAAGCCAGCGTGAGACTTTGAAAAGGAATTTGAAACACAGCCCTTGAAATAAGCTCTTGCAACACAGACCGGGGGGGGTGGGGCAGGGTTGGGGGGAGTTTGGGGAATTGAGAAATTCGTGGTTAGTTGTAAGCATTCTTAAAGGAAAAAAAAGAAAAGAAAAGCGAGGCGACTGGTTGATAAATGAATGAATCAAAAATCATCTGGAGCTAAATAAGAGGATTAAGGGTATGAATTGCCATTAAAAAAGAGGTTTTGTACTGTAAGCGTTTCCCTGCAGGGCTGTAATGAAAAGCAGATAAGCTGGAGGATTCTGCTCTATAGCATAATTATACTTGAATGCTGGTGTCTGCTTGTCTGTCTGTCCATCTTAGGTCACGTGCAGACACAGCCTCAGTATTACTCTTAATACGGTTTGTTGACACAGATCCGATCCAAAGCGCAGTTCAAACACAACTCAGAGTCCGATTATTAATTCAGCGTGGTTTAACAACAGCAGCAAGTGCACAAGTAGAGACAGCCCATGTTCCTGTTGGGTACCTCACGCAATACTGTGTGATGGGGGTCTGAGTTTAAACAGGAACTACACACTGTGCTTCACTTTCAGTTCCGAAAGGCAGCTGTGTGGGCAGTGCAATTCAATGCAGCGAGTGCAACTTGTGAAACAGAGACCTGGCACACCTCAAAGTGAGCGTCTAAACCACAGTGCAAAAGAGCCGGGCTCGTCAGCTTTTAACCTCATCTCATCTCACCAGCAGGGAACACAATCCGTAATGGCAGCGTGTCACACACTGTCCGTCGCACATGCGGGCTCACTGTTGTAAGGCATATATCAGTTATAAGTCTCCAGTGTTGGTGATTGTTTGGAGTGCTGTGTGAGTAAAGGCAGTTTGGAGGAAACCTGTTTTCCAAACCAAGCATGAATTTATTTGCTGCTTTTACTGCTATTTTTTTCAATGATGTTTGGCTGTGCTCAGTTAAAGTATTGCTCAGCAGAAATCCATTTTCTTACCTAGCTATAATAGCATTATTACCAATTCCCTTTTTATTGCACTGACAATATTTTAGTTCACTTCTTTTTATTATTTCATGCTAATTCAGGTATAAGAATATATATTCAAATTACCGAGCGGCAAGGAAACACACAAATGTGATTTTTTTTTTGTTTATTTTTCTTAGTAGCTTCTGGAAAGAATTATTCGCTAAATTTGTCAGGGGAAAAATCTGACACCTTCCTTCTATTCATTCTGCATTTAAAAAAAAAAATACTGCGGTACTAAACCTTACTTAAAAATGCTGTCATTTAAAGCAATGAAAAGAGATCGGGTCATGCTATTTTTTTTTTTAGGTATGTTATTCTTTAAGACTGCAGTCTTTCTCAGCCTCTCTTTCTGCCACACACCGATGCCATGAAGGACAGGCTGGTGACAGGAAGGAAAGATCCCAGAGCATAAACTTCACTCTGGCAGATTACCTAACTGTAGGGAGAAATGTAAAACTCGGAGAGACAACCACCCAGAAATAGAAACAGCAACCAAAAAGAAAGGATATAGGTACTTACAGACACACATTAAACTGGACACCCAGAGAGGCTGTTCTCTGTAAACAACGTGACAGGACTGCCGTAGCGGCAGGAATACATTCAGCGCAATATGTTGCGTTCTGTCGTGTCATAGAAAATGCTAAGTAGATGCACTGTAAGCACTGATTGGATTCTATGTGTAGTAATTTATGCACTAACTTTTGCAATACTTGCATGATGACTTGTCAATTTAAATTATGGAGAGGGTACAGTCGAAAGAGGAGGAGAGGGGAAGAAAAGAGGAGAGAATAGGGGAAAGGGACAGAGGAGATAGGGAGGGAAAGGGGAGGAAAGGAGAGGACAGGGCAAGAAGAGCGAGAAGCATAGGAAGAGGAGGACTTGGAACGTGAGATGGAAAATGAAAGAGAAGGGGAGAGCACAGTCACTCAGCCCTCACCTCTGCAGATGGGTCGCTGGTCGCTCCACGCAGCGTAGGTTTCGCTCACTCGCATGCAGGTAATGCTCTTGGAGCCCTGCAGCTCGTAGCTTTCGTCGCAGGAAAACTGCACGCTGGACCCCAGCCTGGGAGAGAAGAGCAATACAGAAACAACACGAGACATCAAGCAGGAGAAGAGGTGCGAATAAAAAAAAAAAAACCTGTTAAACAAAAACTGCAAAAGCCTTCTGTTAACATTTATCGAGTCCTTCATTTAATACAGATACTTTCCTTCAGGAAACTAAATGGCATCAAAGCAATGGGGAATAACGCATACCTCTTTCCCAGGATAAGATTTTAAAGATGTCGGCCCTGTCCTTACAACAGCTTTTACAAAGTACCAAGAAACTGTGATAAAAAATAGCTGATTTTTATGGCATTTGGTGTGGTATGCAGTGCTAGCATTAAGTAATTGCAAACACTTTTTTGTTATTTGGTAATTTTTTTTAAAGCTGCCATAAAAGCAAAATTAACCCCAAGCGTCGGTGTTATTTAGTTAGTATCATTCGTACCCTTATTGTCCCTTGCTTGCTTTGCATGCATGAGGGCTAACCACTACACCCTCTTCTTTATGTGCGGATAGGATAGAAAATGTGTTTCTTCAATCCTCCACTTTCAGCACAACAGAGGACCAGATGTGTTTTTTCAATTCTGATTTAACGTTACATCCCATCTTGGGCAGATAGGAATGCAGGTCATCCATTTGACTCGACTTCCATTGATTTTAATCTTCCTCCCCAAGGCTGTAGCCAGTCCCAGACAAAAGCAGAATACAGATGGGGGTGTTATAAAACCATGATCCAAGCGCAGAAAATGAAAAGGATGTTGAAGACCAATTAGGACATAGCCAGGGGTCTTGGGGTAAAGCCAGCTTGGACAGTGACTCGATAACAATTTGAAAATCGTTTTTTCTTCACCTCAGCGGTACTTTAATTCCAACACAGATTGCTTTGGCTCCTACGAACAACCGACTGGAGCTCGGAGAGTCCCCCGTGGATTCTGCCGTGGTCTGGTGTGGTCCCTCCCCTGCTCTACCGCTGAGCTGTGTCTGCTTCTCAGGGTTAGCTTTCCCAGCAGTGATACTGAGGAGCTCTCCCTGTGTCACGCTTCACAGCGCATCTCCCCTGCTGCTACTGCGGCCGGGCCAGAGACTAACAAGCATGATGTGAAGAAGATATGAAGAAGAACCCTGATGCAGCTGGCAAAGGCTTGCTCTTCACCCTCTTGCTCAGTCAGGTTGTCTTCAGAAGTACGTGCATGTTTCTGCAATGCCTGCAGTATTCATGTATTTAAGTGGTGTGACGGAAAGGTCATTCACTTAGTTACATTCTGATCTCAGCAGCTCTGCAAACTCCCTTCTGTTTTTGTGTACGCTGCATTCATACCAAACTAAAACAAGGGAAAGGCAAGCTGGGAAATCTGGTTTATCCACTATTGAGTCCTCTAGGTTTCATTTTCATACGCTGCAGTCTCCGGTTAAGTGTTATTGTTGCTTATTGGTGTTTGTGTGCATTACGCAGTAATGTAATAATAACGTGCACCCCAGGGAAAAAGGGCATTTACTGTTCCCACATCCCACTTGCAGGATTACCTGTAATCAGATCCGATTTGTTTCCCTCGCTCTGGGATCCCAGGATCTGGGCACATGTTTAGCTCCTGGGGCACACCAACCTGTGATACTGGGGAGAGAGACAGGTGTAAGACGGGCACTGCAGCAGCTAGTTACACCAACCCCGGACAGACCCTTATAAAAGTTTACCACGGTATTTTTACAGTTTTCCCCCATGTTTTTCCCATGATTATACTGTGCATTTACCACAGTTTACCCTGGTTTGCCATGTTTATTAACATGCTTTACAATACCTCGCTATTCTTTACAATGCTTACCTATGCTATGCCATGCTTTCACTATGGTTTATTACACTTTGCTATGGTGAACTTTTATAAGGGGAAAGATCTTCAATACGAAACTAAACTAAACTGAAATTGCATGGAATTGGAATACAGGCTATGTGTTTGATGAGGTGGCTGGTTCAGACTTCGTGCGGACGATTTCTAGTCTCTCCACTGTTTCCCAGTGATTGCATTTCTGAAGCATGAACCAGCCTTTAAACCCATGGCTGTAAGATCTATTATTAGTTTTATAACATGATCATTTTTATTTCACAATTATTTTGAGCAGCACTTTGGAGTAAAACCTGGGCGGTAGTGGTCTGTGGTATAGTGGTCTGAGCCATTCCAGGTATTACTATGCATTCAAATTTAAATCTGTACATCACGAAGACGGTTTCTCTAACTAGGTGCCTAGGAAAACCCGGAATGGCTCACTGCCGCTGTAGGGAATCCTATTTTATCATCTCTGCCCTGACAGGGAAACAAAAAAAAAAAACAAGAGCTGACTCTGAGATTGAAAACTGCTGAAGGCTCAGACAGCGCTGGAAATGAGATCTGACATATGTTGATAAGAAATCTCACATAACTACGGATCTCATGCATATTAATACCAGACGAAAGGGCATCTCGACCAGGAGAGGATGGGGATTTGTGTAACTCAATTTCTGTGGCATCTCCCAGGGCTGCCACATGAAAATGTGACATTTTCTTACAATGATCTTCAAGTAATAGAAATGTAAATAACACAGCTGCCTGGTATTAATCATGGGGCTCGCATTGAATGAGATTCTTTATTCCAACTGGAATGGTCTCAACCAAGCAATTAGCGCAGATGCCGAGGTTTGTCAGGGCCACATACCATCCAGGAATAGGATTTTCACAGGGGAGAAATGTAATATACTGTGAACATGCAGTGCAGTAAGACACTATGGGACTGCCTTACCTAATGTGTTGTGGCATTTTCATCAGTATTGCGTTGTTCAAGGTAACTTGAGATATAACTGTTTACCCCTGTTTTATTAACCGTTTTGTTTGGTATAATTACTCCTTTGCTCCTTTTGTAATATATGTCTGGTTTCACAGATGCCAATTATCAAAAAAATGTGTCTACTTAATATTAGGCAAGCTAGTCCACTGCTTTATAGCATTGTGTATTATATATTTCCCATTTCCTACACTAAAGAGACTCTTAGATGTTTGATTTTGATAGTCGTAGTACACAAACAGCTTTATTTAATACCTGAATGGTCGCACCATTTAGAGCTGTCTCTGTTTAGGTGAATTTAATACTGTAGATCCTGATGTATATCCATCAAATCCGATCATCGATCGCTCAGGGTGCATTTAAAACATTTACTCTGCAATGTGGAATCTGCACAAATATGGTGTTTGTTCAAAATCGCTTTCCATCCTTTAAACCCAGTTAGGAGGGTTGCAGTGTGAAAGGAGGACAATCATGGGAATCAGCTGAAGATGACCTCAAGCAGGATTGCATTATAGATAAGACTTACAGACTGAGATTTTCTGGTGGTTGTCTTTACTGGGAAGCAGTTTCACTCCTCTGGACTTCAGTTCTGTCATTTTCTTAACTGGAAAAAGAGAAAGAAAACAAGAGGCGCGATCAGCAAGGTTTTTAAAAAAAAACCTGTTTAACTTTGTTATTTGCGATGGCTAGGCCCTTTTCATACAGTAGATATAGATAATGTCTATTTTAATGATCTACACAGTGGGTGGTCTTAATACTGTCACCCTTTAATGATCTACGCAGTGGCCGGTCTTAATACCGTCACCCTTTAATGATCTACCCAGTGGCAGGTCTTAATACCGTCGCCCTTTAACCCTGCTTTAAGCCATTCCCCTTAAGAGAAACTGATTGATCCTCTTATTAAAATCTCTGAACACAATCAAAATGCAGTTTATAAACACACAATGCAACAGGGTTACCAGATCTAGGGCAGCAGTATTAAGATCTGCCAACCATTTGTTTTAACTTCTTGGACCTGGGGCCACCCCTGTGTTATACATAGATTGAAGAAGCCCTTCTCTCGTCTCTTCAGTCCCATCAAGGGAAAACCCTTTTTTTAATCTCTTAATCCCTTTCTGTGTAATGGAAATGGATGTAATGGGACTAAGTACCATGTTAAACTACCACCACTATCTCCCGGATAAACTGGTTATCCGTTGCATTCAGAAATCAATATGAAATTTATTTAAGTACTTAGCCCTTTTCCTTTTTTTTTCTGTGCCAAACCTGTAATCCTATCTCCTTCTTAAGCATCCTCTCCACTTAAGACTCTCCTCTTACGTAACCAGTGTAAATCCCTTGTACCTTTCTCTGACACCAAGCCTCTCGATTCAGAAAAAGCTGAAAGCTTTGAGAAGGCGGTTTTTGTTCAGCTATTTCAGAAATATACACACCGTCACACAACGACACTCCAGTGGAGTTCTTATTTAGATAACTGTACCATGAACAACAGTTTCACCAGCGCCCAGAACCCGGGATCTCTCTCCCTCACTCTCTCACACACAAACGGTACCAGACCTCTTGTTTCTTGACAGTAGCATGATGCTGAAGCATTACTAAATCCAAGGACAGCACTGCACAGCTCAGCCTTGATCAAGGTCTTTAATCTTCTTCAAAAGGAGGTACAGAACCTCAGTCTCTCGCGTCATTAGATGTGCTGCATACCAGTAATGAGGTATTCCCTAAAAAGCCTTCTCTCTTGCATGGCTAGGGACTCTGACCTGCTGTCAAATGCACCACAGGCTGTCCAAACAGAAGACAACAGATCGAGTAACTGTAATTTCTGAATAGGCTGCATTTTGTACATATCAGTTCTGTTTGGGTATTTTCACCCTGAGGATGATTCATGTTAAGGGAAGCTCTTCACCTTGGTAGTGTGCACTGAAGCCCTTCTGCTTGTGGTTCCCATCTGAGGTGAAGTGAAGTCGCAGCCAGTTCTTACTGCTGATCACTGGAGACGGCAGACTCAGACCCGTAAACCTGCATCGATAAAGAGATGAAATCCATGCCAATGTCGAAATGACACATTTGTTCAAATAAAACCAAAAATAACAAGGGATCCCCTGTTGTATTTTATCAAAAGAGCAGACTAGTAAACTAATGTAATATACAACAAATATATGTATTTCTACTCCCAGAGGTGTTTATTTTCCAGTAAACTGTGTAGCTATCAACTTCAGTCTCCAGTGTTCATTAAGATCAAGAGACTAGTTATGAAATAGGAATTAAATCTAAAAGTTTTAGAACTGCAGACAAACTTTAATATGCAGGCGAACACGAAGAAGACAAAATATATGCAGTACATATTTCAAATGTGTAGGAGTGAGAACAAAAACATCTAAATATGCAAATGCGGGGAGGGGGTTGCTAAAGTACTATAACTCTCAATTCTAACAAAAACACTTTGTGCATTGAAGCTGGCAGCCATTCAGTGTCTGTGAGTTATTAACGGTGGAAAACAAACTCTGTGCAGAAGAGCTAACATTAAATCGGGAGGCCTGGGGCTTCTCCATTTAAACAGGAACCCAGGTAATATCTCAGGGAGTTATGCATAATGAAACACACTTGGGTACATACAGTAAGTACATCCTTGCTCATTATAATAGCCTCCTTGGTAACCAGGCTTTTCATGCAAATCTTACAATTCCTTATGTATGTTTTTATGTGAGTGTCCAAAGGTCTCGATAACCACCCGTTCAGGACTTTTCAAATGACCGTGAAGCTTTTTGCGTCCAGCGATGTTTCAACTAAGAATGCTCACGGCTGAACAAAAACCTACAGTGACCCAAAAACTTGCATGATCCATGCAAAAGTTGCTTGAAGGAGTCTGGCTGCCCTCAGTTTGTGTGCATAGCGGCAGTGCGAGGGGCTGGTGTCACTGGTAACACAGATCCAGCTGTGGCAGGGGTCTGAGCACAGCTGGACTCATGGCAGCTACTCTGCACTCTACTCCGATTCATTGGCTGAGCTCAGCTGCCTGGGTCCTGCTCTCCTCAGCTGGGTGGTTTTCCCAGTACAGAACGAGTAGCCGCACAGCTGGGGCAGCAGCGATGCAAGGACTTGCTTGTGCAGTGAGCCTCTCAATCACAAGACACAGCACTGGACTAAACGCTTATTGGTCCTGCGTGTTATAACTGCTGCGATGCAAGTTCCAATAGTGCGTTGATCGTAGGTAATGCAAAAATAAAATAATAATAAATGTCTGATGTATGAAGATAAGAGATGTATAGACAAACAGACATTCCATGCTTTATTATTTAAACAGTCTGGTTGTGGAGTTTTGAGTTAACTAGATTCAGTTATGTAAATATTTTAAGATGTTTTGGAGTGATGGAATAAATAACATTTTGTATGCATGAAATCTCCAGGCTGCTGTTGTTAAGGAAACCAAAAAACAACCTGGAAACATAGCCTTGATATAAAAAAAAATTTAAAAAAAATTAAAAAAAAATTAAAAAAAAAAACCTGGTAACTCATCCTTTTCTTGATTGAAATGAGTCCCAGATTTGTTTCTTAAATTGTGCCAATAGAAATCTCTACAATGGGATACAAGAAGATGCTGCAGTCCTCAACCTATATCGTCGAATGCATCGCTTTGCTGTAATTGTAGAAGTTACAAACAGATACACATCTCAATGGAGCTAAAGGATTCACACCCTACAATTTCGCTGGAGCGATCCTGCACTATTATCTTTAACTGTGCTAGCAATTGGCTTTTAGCAAAAGCTTTGCTCAATAACCTACAGTTAAAGCAAAACTAAGAACAACAATAAACATGGTATCAGCTGTATCCAGCAGTCCATTACATAGACATCAATAAAACTGAGAATTAATAAACAGATAACAGCAGCACATTACCCAAAGAGAAGCGGGATCCCACAGGGTAGAAATCCATGATTGGAATTCATTCCCTACAAACAGAAGTCATTTTCTTTACAGTAACATGCCTACACCAGGAGAGACCGGCTCAACCATACAAATTAAATGGGATACTTGCCGTAATATCATCTGTGTAATTTCTTACCTGTTTAATATTCTATTATTTGTGTTCTCTATCAGTCTCTGTCATTGCTTCTGCTTAAATCACTGTTTGTCATGCTGACTAACTATTCCAGCAAACAAATGTCTCTCTGCTGGGTCTGCATCCCCAAACGCACACCCTGTCATTGAACATTGATTACAATCCTGGTAAACAACGGCCTAAGCAGAAACAGTAAATCGAGAATTATCCGAGACACCCATTGTGTAAAAATATATTAAATGGTTATGGAATTAACTGCTCTGTTAATGTAGCTGGTATAAAATACCCTTTAACTTCATAGAATTCCTCCCCTGTGTGCTGTATGTTGTACACTTTCAACCAGCTGGTGATCTCCAAGCTTGGTGAAAATCAACTCAACCAATCCTAATTGAGGGGCGTCCTGGAGAACTTCACACAACCCACAGTTTCATTTTGCTATGATAATCCTGTCCCATATTACCAGCCAAACCGAAATGCTTGTGGGTTACTGAGGTTTTTCTTTCTTTCTTTCTTTTTATAGAAGATCCAGAATATAGTGGGACATCCAATACACCTCTCAATGAGCAGTAAGGCATAAGAAAACAATAGCCAATGAGTTAAGATGCACATAGAGGAAGACTATTTACTGAGCTCCTTATCCCAACCATTCTAAGCAACATCAGAAATGCAATCATGTCTCCTGCGTAGGCTGGATCATCCAAAGTATCTTTATGTTAGTAAATGCCAGCACCCTCTTGTGCACAGCAATGTATTGCCAGCGAAAATAAATGAACAAAAAAAAAAGCATAGCATCACTATATGGCTGACTAATTGCAATACGAACCACTGTAATGATTGCCAACATCATGACATGGTAAGGGAGCGCTAACGATAATAATTAAAAGAGGCTGTGGAATTAGGGACCCTACGAAAACAAAACCTGAAAATCCATCTAGTGCTCATTAGCACTGGGATTGGTTGTGTCTGAAGGATCACAGGCTGTTCATGGAAATTCCCAGAGCTTTTATGTAAAATGAATATCAGATGAAAGGGCTGGTTTGGGATTTAATAAATACGTTATTGATCGTGCTTGTGTTGTTTCTCATTTCCCATTGTATTTTAAAGGTTATATCTGTTTTGAGTTTTTCTGCTGCTTTTGAAATTGCCATACTAACTATATTCCTTGTTATATCAAAGACGTTCTTGTTGGCAAATGATCACCTTGTTCTTTCTCCTTCCTTATCTGAGTGGATAACATAGTCATGGCGTGATAGAACGGAATGCTCCACACCTACAACTGTCTTCTAAACTTGGAACGGGTCCTCCACCATTGAGTATTATTGTCTTCTTCTTAATACAGCAGCAGTGCAGGACAATCCAAAGTGTCATTATAGATCATAAATGCATTATTAGTGTGCTGCAAAATGCTAAATCAGTGTTTATTTCTTTCTTTAAGGAAACGGTTTACCCCAGATAAACCATCTGCTTTCACAGCCAGAAGCAAATTATCCATTTGGGTAATTAGACTGCTCATAAATTGTGGGCGATTGAACCTCCTTACCAACCAAAGTGTTCGTAAGGCAGAAGTGTACACAGTGCTCCAATTCCAGCCCCCCTCCCCACACACAATCAACGATCAGCACTTAAATAAAAATAATGTTCACATTACAGGTTTTTAGGTTAACACCCAGAACACCTGCCCCTCACCCTCACCTCATCTCTCCACGCTACTGATTTGAAAGCGCCCCTGGACAGAAATCTGAAAAATGGAATTGGCTAGTTATGTGGATTAGGAGCAGTAACTGTGATGGAGCCCCAGTCAGCCCTGACCTCTCTCTGTATTTCAGTAACAAGGCCTCCATTCAATCACAGTGCGATTGTGCAGAGCTTTGCTTGAGGAGGGAGTGATGCAGGTCCAATGAAGCCCTGTGATCATGCAGACGTGCCCGTGCACAGCATGCATCATATTCCAGCCCAGGACCTTGTTCCAACTAGGACCCCAATTAAATCAAAATTACAGCGGCGCCATATCTATTAACAAGTGCGGCTATAGTGAACACTGATTAAGTTATTCTAACCAGTTATTTAATTGAACCTGCTTGGACTATTCAGTTAAATAAATAAGGCCCTGGTTGGAATAAGCGAGATAGAATATAGTACCCTTGCGACAAGGTCAGAGAAGGCTCACATAACTGTGTCCTCCTTGAGTTAATTCCGTATTCAAATAAAGCCTTATTCAAACAGGATTTAAAATGCTTCTATGGCCTTGAACTTGAAATTTCTAATCTTATAAGCAATCTTGTCCAAAGTATTGGGGATAGAGGGACCATTTCTACAAACATTTGTTCAAAAGGCACTTTTGAAATGAAGCCCCCGAAGAGCTGGCTGCACGGTGATATTTAAACAAAGACACGCAACCATGAATCTGGAACAAACACATGTTGTTGAAACCCTTCATCTATAAAAGATGGCTCATTAATTCCTGGCTCTTCGCTACATTATTCAAGCGTTAAGGTAACTCCTCTCCCCACAGGCAATCAAGGACATGTCTCTTCATAAGACACACACAGGAAAAACAACTCTATTTCACACCTGTTGACCCTCTTTAGCAAAGCACTGTCAATACAACCAAGGGATTCCTATCAGCTACCTCACTTACCTGTGAACGAAACTGAAAACTAATAACCGGGGTGTGTGTGTGTGTGTGTGTGTGTGTGTGTGTGTGTGTGTGCGTAGCTAGGTATACAGATTTCTAAATTGCCATCAACAGCTGCTACAGAGAATTTGAATCTCAAACTCAACAAGGACACGCTTGTAAAGTTGCTGCTATTGTACACACACACCACTTAACCCTTACGCCCAAATAAACTGTGCTGTCCTTCCCTTGATCACTCACACCATCTAAACTGAATAACGTGGAGATGAAAGAGGCAAGAAGGTGAAGCGGCGGGCAGAGAAACGCAAACCTGACGGATTTCAGGCTGCAACAGGGCTCTTTGATTCCCTCCAGGCTCCTCTTCTTTATTTCATACCATTTTGTTAAAGAGCGACAGAATAAACCGCCTTTGTTGAGATATATTTCAGCATGAAGCAGCTTTAACACACAAGGACAAGCTTAATTGCTGCTATTTAGGAGGATCAATCACAAGCTGTTATGTATTCAGCACCAGGCTCCTTTAGATATGGGGGTCACAGCAGCTTCTAGGTGTTACATTTTAGCATTTTAATGGCTTTGTGATTAATATATCTGAATTGCGAGACTATTTTGCTGAAAAAGCAGACAATGTAGACTTTCTCTGAAGGAACTGAAGCAAAAGCTCTTTTTAAAAATCTCTGCCTCTAAATCCATATTGCCATATTGTAAATTGTCTGTTTTTCTTTCTTTTTTTTAACCAACGGACTAGGGAATCCATGTAAACTATCTGACTGATTCATTTAAAAAATAAATAAAACATAGACCAATTGATTTGCAAAAAGGAAAAAAAAAAATCTATTTCTGTGTGTTTAACACTACAAGAGGTTTAAAAAAAAAATCTTGTAACTTGTTATCCCCTGGGACAGCTGCAGACACAACATCATGTTCCAGTCAGATTCCATCCCCACTGAGCGCTAAACAGAGGAGCGCTAAACAGTGGCACAGCGAGAACAGCTCTGACATCACACTGCCTCTCCAGGAACACACGCTGGCATCCAAGCCTGGCACAATGTGTGAGTACAGGATGCCCAGGAGTTACCTCTTTCCAACACTTACTGCACTTGCTAACACTTTACACTGAGCGTCTCCAATTACTCTGTATTTGCATAGCAGTCAGTAAATCATACATGCCAACAGTCCCTATATGGTCGGGACAGTCCCGATCTCCTAGCAAACGTCCCGTGTCCAGATGCGTAGGAAGAAAGTTCCGATATTTACCCATAGAAAAAAAATCATTTATTCGGCACAGTAGAGTTAGTGAAAACCACACGCTGTGCTCTTCGTGTGGCTGACACATCTGCTGATCACTAACTTATACAATGGTAAGAACGCTTCATTATGTCTGTTTCCACTGTCATGATGGCCGTGTGGTGTTGAGTTGGGGGGATACGTCTATTATATGATAATGAGTGTTTATTTGCGTATGACCCCTCCCATGTGCATGAACCCCCCTCCCAGGGGACGAGCATCCCGCTGAACAGTTTCCTAATGTTGCCAAGTATGAGTAAATACATGTGTGCTTAAAAACAATTACAATGCTATTACAATGCACTTAATGTGTAAATGTTTTTGCACAGTATATGTAAGTTCACAATGGTATCAGAAAAGCGTTCAGATGCCTTCAGCACACTGTACAAAACTAATTGAAGTAGACAAATGTTTGACGTGTTTCTTCATCTGTGATACCGAGGTGACTTCAGTGTTTCAATTGGGCTGGATTTAACAATTCATAATCTAGGGATATGTTTAAAAAAAAGGTATATGTTGACTTCTATTCTTGCACTTTTTTGTCAAATTTGTTTGCAGCCTGCTGCCTGCAGCCCCGCTAGGTTTTCAAAGGCAGGAGCAGCAGCAAATCAGAATATTTATGGATTTACCCGTGCGAACTACAGCGTGTATGTCTCTGTCGCTCCTGCACCTGTAAACATTATGTTAGTGCAGAGTGGGGCAAGGTCTTGTAATAATACCTGCAGGCGTTTGGTAAATTATTGCACACAAACTCTGCAGGGGCAGCCAGTGTCACCGAGTAGCAGTCTCCCAGCTAAGATGCTTAATCACATGCAATGCACCCAAGGGTTTTTGGTAATTTGTATATATTACAAACAGAGGCTATATTCAAAGGGCTGCCCTGCATAACATATCAGAGCAGCTGCGGAGTCTGCATCATTCTTAAAATGACTATTTTCCACTGTGCAATTATAAATTATTCATAAGACTCCCTATGGCAGTTTGATAGCTGCTTGTTAAATCCCTACAATTTTTATTTTTTCTTTTGCATTGAAATACTGTAGATTTTGATTGAAAGAACTGCCCTCTGGAAATGTAATGTTTTTTTATCCTTTCTTTCCCCCCTTACTTTATTTAATCTGAGCTTTTTAAAAATGGGCAGACATAAAAATCTGTGCAGATTCAGGAATGCAGATTCTGGCTTTTTTTTTTTTTTTTTTTTTCTCATTACAAGTGACCCTGTGTAAGCAACTCCTGTATGCCGGTGGTGCTTTTACTTGCTCTGCCAAAGAATAAGAGTTCACGCTGAAAAGAAGAAGCAGTTAGCTGTGTGCTCAAAGTGGTGCTCACACACACGCACAAGCATGCACGCACGCACACGCACACACACACGCACGCACACGCACACACACACGCACGCACGCACACACACAAACCTCTTTCATCAAGCCCCGCTGGCTAAATATCTCCCAAAGGTTTATTCAATTGCTACCTCTTTCTCTCGCTGGTGTCTCTTTGTTTGTTTATTCATTTAGTCGCTGTATTCATTATATATCTCAGCATATCGAGATGCGCTCGCCCTTTTGAGATTGCCTGTTTACTGTACAGCCTATGCTACCCAGGCTGCACAGAGTCCAAACGGGAGGGTAGTGGGGTCCACGAACCCTGCGGCTGAGATTTCAATTCATTACAAGATGGAGTGTAAAAGAATGTTGTTGCATTCTTTGTAAACTAGACAGAATGCAACCCGAACCCAGACTGAAAGGCTTCGCTCGCTCAGCAAGACTGCCTGCAATATGCAAGTAAGTGATAGAAAGCCGGCAACTGTTAGCCCTAGTGAAAAGACTGGGAACAATGCTTATAAGAACAATCATGAAAACACAGCAAGACCTTGGGCAAGCCCAGACCTGGGATGCAGTAACTTAAATGCATCTCAGCATCAGCTCTCAAAGAGCACTAAAGAGAGATTGTAGAGGCATTGTGAAACACTCGCTCAGCCCAATTCAATTCGGAACATTAGCTTCACTCTATAAATAAACAGCATTATTAAAATAAAACTCCCAACTCAGCACTAAAGAGCTCCTGAGTATACATTCATCACAGAAGCCCTTCAATTGCTTTTGTTGTCTTCAAATCTAATGCAGAGACCCGACATTTATTTCATGTCTTTTTATATTATTTTTGCAGTTCAATTGAAACACACACACACACACACACACACACACACACACACACACACACACACACACACACACACACACACACACACACACACACACACACACACACACACACACACATATATTTTTGAGGTCGGCATGGGTAGAAAATCCTGAACCGGGTACCCGCCATGAGAAATACCCAGATACCAGGGGCTTTTTGGGGTAATGATTAAAAAAAAAAAATCACATATATTAATATTTTATGTGCATGATACATATTTAAATACTATATAGTACACACACATTTAGTCCCTTCAGATCTGTAGCCTTTTTAAGAACTGCAAACATCGAAATAATAATAATAATAATAATATTAACAATAAGAGACAACAAACCCAGCCGCCCTAAAACATGTTAAAGTCATTTGAAATAAGAATGGAACGTTATGTCAGAAGTTTCTTACTAAACTTTTAATTAACAGAAGCAGCGGTCTCTTTTGCAGACAGCGCACTGCCTGCTTCCCAGGCAGAGTAATTGACTGATTTGTATGTGGTGCCCTTTCTCTTGGGCACAAGTTCACATCACAGGGCCCCTCTGCACAGCTGGCACTAATTGGCACTGAGAGCTGACAGGCAAAGGGGAAGAGCGAGAAAGAGACAAGCAGACAGTGTGACTGTACTTGTGTTCCAAGTAGCTTTAAATACACAATTTTATGACATGACTTTTTTGATGCAGAATATCATTAATCAACAGAACTTTTTAAAAGAGAATGATCAAATAAATGTGTTGCGTGAGAATAAGCGTTGAAGGAATCTCTTTCAAGATGCTTCGGAAAGGTCCTAAAGAAACTGGTTCTGTGTTAACTTGTCCCTTTAGGACAAAGAAGCAGTTTATGAAATCTCAAAATGCAAGGAGAGGAAGGGGCAAAGTCCTTCACACAGCAGAGAGAGAGAGAGAAAATAAAAAGAAAGCAATTTCTCTTTGCACAAACCAACAAAAAAAAAAAAAAACAGGCTTGTTACGGTTTTTAATGGTTTATAACATTACCCAAGGTGGAACACCCCATCCTTTTATCAAAATGAAAATAAAAAAGGAACTTCAAATTCACCCCTGCACACATATCCTCTTTTACATTTTATTATATCAAGCTCTCTAACCTTAGCCTATTGTCACTCTAGGGCTGCATCTAGCTCTCTCTCTCTCTCTCTCTCTCTCTCTCTCTCTCTCTCTCTCTCTCTCTCTCTCTCTCTCTCTCTTTCGCGGCACATGCCCTCCAAGGAAGAGTAAGAGATGGATGTCTTTAGGCAGCCAGTATCTCTCCATATGTAACAGTGAGCCTCAGATCACAACAGCCGAGCAGACAGAGGCGAGCGAAACAAGTGGCACTCATTGGAAACAGCCCCGAGTTACAATCACATCGGTGTGCATCACGCCGTAGCCAATTACTTCTGCTTGCAAGACCCGCTCGCCTGACCTTGTGAGCAAAGAATAAAGACGGTACCCAGGCCACCGGCTGCTGGAGCCCTTAGCTCTGACAGTAGCAAAACAAAATCTTGTGCTGTACATGTAATTAAGGGCTAAGCAGCCATCCCTTAACCAGTGCATTAATGTTAAACATCCCAGAAATAACCACTTATGCAAATCTCGTTCCTGACTCAGGAGCCCTGATCCATTCGGATTGCAGGGACAATCTGCTGGCAGAACGAACGCCTGTCACTTGGAATTATCTGTCGAGCGCCGCTTGCCTTGTTAGAGCAGACGGGTTCCCAAACTGTGGTCCACGGCCCAAAGGTGACCCGCGACACAGTCCCAGGTGGTCCACCGGCACAGCCACATTCTATGATTTTAATATTAAAAAAAAATTGAAAAAACTATAATAAACACAGCTTTCAATATAACTATAAACACAGTAAATAGAGACACTTAATGCAAAGTGTTACCTAAGGCACTAACAAATAGTTAATACTGTAATTGCTGCAACAGGTTACTGTTAAGATTTCATTAGAGAACCGGCAGAAACGTTGTTCCAATGGCCTGGCCTCTCAGAGCTTTCACACAGCCAGCAAATGCCTCCAGTAAAAGGCAGACAAGAGGGCCACACTCTTACCCTCCCCCCCTTAGAGAGAGGTCAACACCTGCTGCAAAGTGGAGGAGGAGAGGAGGGAGGCAACAGAAACAAGGCAACAAAAAAGACTCTCGTTTGCTGATTAATTACTTCCCTGCCAGAAATATCAATTACATGAAAGCTTCTCGTACGACAGTGTCGCCTGCTTTCCTGGTAAACAGCAAGCGCATTAGGAGTCCAGTCAATGCAGGCTGAACCGCCAGGAACAGGCCGTCAGCCTTGACTGCAGCGCCATCTGTTCTTCTAGGCTGTGCCTCGAATAACGTGACCCAGCCAGGAGACCGCACAGGAGAGCTGCAGAACCCACGCTTATGCAAACCACTCCGGGGACAAGCAATGTTTGTATATAGAGAGTTTCAAATAAAGCAAAAACCTTTCCCAAGAATGTGTTATTTTCTAACGTATACACACTGAAATTTTTAATCCCAGTGGGGCTGTGGGGTCCAGTCCAGTGAACCCACCTTAAACATTTGCAAATAATGTTATGCTGTTATGAGAGATTATTCCATGCATGCCTTATTATATAATGATATAATAAATGAGTTAGCATGTACAAAATGCATTAATAATAATGACATCTTGTAGGGGATTTGTGAGTGCACTGTGCAAACTCTACTGTTCCCAACACGCTGTCTGCTCGGAAGCAATCTCCACTTCCTGACAGAGTGCATGCAGGACTCTCTCCAGTGAGGTTCAGATAAAGTGGGGCTGAATCGCTCAGGTGGAATGCCCTACAGTTTGCTAACCTGTAATACAGATGATCAGTCTGTTACAGATTGCGACAGAGCCTCTGCTGCCACCTGACCATTTTAGAAGCTTTGTTTCTAGAGACAAAGAACACAATCAGTTCTGGTTTAGGGAGGGTGAATTTCTCCAGACAGGGACGGTGCACCCAGAGGCACAGAGCACTTAGTGCTGGAGCCTGAGACCTAGTCTGTTTCCAGCCCCAGCATTAATCAGCATCACTGGAAGAGTGGATGGGGACTCCTGCGGGCCATTAGTCCGAGCACCAATCCCAGCTAGTGTGGCAGAGTGCTGCAGAGCTGAGACAGTGGTCATTTCCCAAAGGACCACAGAGGCATTCCCAACTGGAGAAGAGTCTGAAGAATTCCTGCTGTGGATTTCTGAGGGACAGAGAGAGTGCTCAGAGGCAGAGTGCAATAAACAGGCATGCTATGCAGCCCTTGCCAGTGAAATATTGAGTCCTTGAAGATTTCTGTTTCATATTTTGTATGTCCAGTTTACCTATTTAAGAATGGGGTCCAGATTGTGCTCTGTGTGGGTTCCATGCTGGCTGTCCCTGTAAGATGTCAGCAGCTGTCTTTATTTCAAGGCTGTATTAATTATGAAACCAGCATATTGCTTTGTTCGGTGATAATTATTTATTTAATAAGACGGCTGCTTTGGAGACAGAAGTTGCATCCGCTGCCAATGCAATTTTGTTTTACGCTCTCTGACTGCATAGTTTCTGGTCTACAGGAAAAAAACAATCACCTGATACAAACTCTATGACAGGCACCTGCATTAGGCCATGCCCCCTGCTGGACAATAAACACATTACACTTGACTTCTGTAATGCTTCCAGTCAAACTGATTTGAATTAAAATACTCCTTAAATAAAAAGTAATTTATATAAACAAGTGCTGCTGTATATAAATGTGCGCATTAGTAGTAGTTTGACCCCCACCCCTTCTGGAAACACCACCATTTTTTCACATTCCCCTATGCTACCCATTCATAATGAGAACACAAAACCAAATACCTGTCTAGAGATATCCGCAGAGAACACTAATACAACAGCAATGCAATAAAACACTTCCAGCAATTACGTACATGATAAAGTTGATCCATCCAGCCCCTATTGCAGGAAACAACATGTACAGCAGTGCAAACACATCATTCATTAGCAATAATTACAAGCAAGTCATTAGATACTGTCCATACATCATTCCCTAATACACTCGCGTTCACTTCCCTTCCTTGTGAATTTATAGCGTTCTGTTCCAAACCTGCGAGTGAGTGCAGCATATTCATCTCAATTCCAATTCATGGGGCGCATTATTAGGGCATTAATACAGCCTTTTCTTGCTCCTAAGGCCATTAAAACCAATCAACGCATGTGGTCTGGGACAGTCAAAGGACCATCCCAGCTTTCCCAGCCATTGGAGATTTTTTTTTCAAACAAAGCAAATGAGGGAGACACATTAAACATGGTTCCGTAATCCGTGCATAAAATTATCATACAGTCTGCTTGAAAGAACAGAAACGTCTCTGTCTAGTAGACAGAAGTTTAAAAGCGTTGGAAAGACGTGCCTGTAGTTGACTGTTGCAGGGTCGTGGTTCACCTGTCACATGGTTAGTAGATCTCGTGTAATTTGGTTGGGATGGGGTTAAATGTCCTATCCCTGCAGGACAGGGATATCAGTTGATAGTGCCTTCTGGCCCCAACCCACAATTAACAAAATGGCGGACCAGCAACAGCATCACAGATTTCAACCCACGTGGGGCAATAGTTTTAATAAACTACATGCATATATGTATATATATATTACGACATGATTCATATATAATCACTTAAAATGAATCCTAAAGTAGTGTGTGGAGGTTTTATGTATTCCTTTAGTGTCACTGCAGGAAAGGTATGAAAATCAACAGCGGTTTTGGATACTAATTGAAGATATTTATACTGTATATTTGGAAAATTTCTTGAAGCAAGGTCAGTGACCCTAACTTCATTCCGCATCCCACTTTCTTGATTTCGCTTTACTCATTAAAATAAACGCCACAAAGTGAACAAATTCACTGCTAAGAAATTAAGGCACGGAATTATTGGTTGTACCAGTCTGATAGTTTAATGAGCACCCAAAAGAGCCTAAAGACAGGATTACAGTGTTGTGCCTCAGTAAAGACAGGATTACAGTGCTGTGCCTCAGTAAAGACAGGATTACAGTGCTGTGCCTCAGTAAAGACAGGATTACAGTGCTGTACCTCGGTAAAGACAGGATTACAGTGCTGTACCTCAGTAAAGACAGGATTACAATGCTGTGCCTCAGTAAAGACAGGATTACAGTGCTGTGCCTCAGTAAAGACAGGATTACAATGCTGTGCCTCAGTAAAGACAGGATTACAGTGCTGTGCCTCAGTAAAGACAGGATTACAGTGCTGTGCCTCAGTAAAGACAGGATTACAGTGCTGTGCCTCAGTAAAGACAGGATTACAGTGCTGTGCCTCAGTAAAGACAGGATTACAGTGCTGTGCCTCAGTAAAGACAGGATTACAGTGCTGTGCCTCAGTAAAGACAGGATTACAGTGTTGTGCCTCAGTAAAGACAGAAAACTAAAACATAAGTGCTGAAGCCTCTCTAGTCAGCATGCTTTAAGGCATGCACATTGTGGGATTGCATTTAAGGTTGGATTTAGTGGACTATATATATATATATATATATATATATATATATATATATATATATATATATATATATATATAGCGTTGCTTTAAAACCTGCTTTATACATATTTCTCAGGAAAATGAGTTCCAATTGGATTATGATAGAGAACACATATGTAATATTACATTAAACAGGTAAGGAATGAAATATCAATGAAAGGCAGATGGTGTAAATGATCTCTGTAATGGACAGCAGACACATCTTCACGGTTCTCAAAAAACATAAATATCCCAAATTGACTGTCAAGCCATTCATTCCCCATTATGAAGGCGTCTTCCCAATAACTGATTTGCTCATCTGAAAGTTAACATCAGAAGCAGTCATGCGAAGGGCAAAGTTAATTCCTTATTGATTAGCAGTTAGCCGTTTTCACTTACACAATTATTAGATGTTATTATTAAAGACATGATCAATCAGAGAGCGCTGGGAATAATGTGAACACACACACACACACACACACACACACATATATATCAAAGCAAACGTGTACAGTACCCTGTGTAAGCTCTAACATCATGCCTCTAATTGCTGTAATAGGAAAGGTCACCTCAGACTAGATAAGCAGGTTATCTCAGGCAGCACTCTGTCCCTCCATCGCTCTCCCTCTCAAAGCTGCCAGAGACCACGGTATCATACCCATGCAGACTGAGAAGGAGCGCATTGTCAATCAGGCTGTAGCTGTAGTCGACAGCTTCTCTTTTGCTTGGCCTTGTGTTGTTCATGTATTTACTTATTTACTTATTAAAAACCAAAAAGGTAGGCAAGTGTGGCTCCGGACGCTTTTGCCTTGAAGAAAACCTTCACTAAAAATCAAATGGGACATGAATAACGTGTGGTTAAAATGTGACTGTGACCAACTGCATTTCCATTTTAATAACCTGTGATGACATATTTATAAAATGCTTTACTAATGGTTCCCTGGATGTTTCTATCGGGCTCAAGATGCAAGGACACTAAACCCCTGTGATAATGACCGATTACACAGCGTTTATTTCAAGGATGGCAGTGCTCTGACCCTCCCAGAGTATTCAGCTTCTGATCAAAAAGACAGAGGACAGCGATCCAGGCGGTTTCATTAAAATCACAAGGACATCAAACACGGCAGCAGCAGAACTGACACCCCCACCAGCACAGCGAGCCGCCACTCCATCAAATACGCAGTCCCTCATGCCATCCCTTTGGACTCAATTAACCCAAATTAAACAGCAGGCATGAAATCATTAAATCAGCAATTAAACAGGCTGCTCTGTCCTTTCTGTTTTAGATTTCATTCCTAATTGTTGTATTTACTCATGTTTTTGCTGCATTTATTTGCGCCGATGACTAACACCACACAGAAGTTAATATACATGCAGATTATGCCACAACCAGAAGCATACATCATCATCATCATCATCAGTTACTTGGCTTGAATGTCTTTCTAGTGGCATGAAGGACAACCAAAGGCAGGGTACCACAATGTAAGGAATATGGGTAACACTTTATATTAAGGTAATGCTTATAAACGTTTTATAAATATATAATATATGCTTACTAACTGTGTTATATAGGGTGTTAATAAAGCATTATAGATGGTTTATAACCATGCAATAGGCAGAATTAGTTTTATAAAGGGGACCGTTTTTAGCCACCTCTTGTACTTTGGGATGTTTAAACGTAATTCCGGCTATGGCTATTGCAGGGTTATAAACCATCTATAATGCTTTATTAACACTCTATAACATAGGTATTAAGCATATATTATATATTTATAAAACATTAATAAGCAGCACCTTGATATAACGTGTTGCTGGAATATGGCACAGCTCTGATAACAATTTCAATAACTTTTAGCAACACAATGTCAGGAGATGTATACACAGAGCTACACTAACATACTAAGGATGCCTATTACATTATTATTTCTTTTTTGAAAAAGGTCTTTTAAAATGTTTTCTTGTAAAGGGAAAGTCCAACCCTAATGCTCTGTGCTTCATCTGATTTATACATCTAAAAAAGCTGGTGAATTTCCTTGTCTGTCCATCGCTGTCAATTCTCCACTGCTTAGAAGTGTGATGAGATTCGAAACAGAGACAAGAAGAAAGAGGTGTGTCTCTTCATCTTTGAAAGCAAGATCACAGGAGACCAGGATCCCTCGCAAAAGAAGCTGAAACACACAGAGAGGCCGCACGGGGCTAATTTGTTCAGTTTTTACATCAAAAAGGCAGAGCAAGCTTTTCATGCAAAAGTCCTGTCTCTCAATGGTGTATTGATAGAACTCTGCTTTTGTGCATGGAGCAATCCTGCGGTCACCTTTGAAGGAAGCACAACAGTGCTTCCGGCAGCTCAGATTCGGAGTGGGCAGGTTGTATCTACAGGGATCAGAGGAGAAGAAAGTGGCGTATTGTTACTGTTGTTACAAGCGTATGGTACAGGTGTGTAAGCACTGAGGATAGTCACAGGTGTGGCTGTGTCTGCACTTGTTTGCAGCTGCACACACTTCTATTTCTCTTGTACTTTGTTAAAGTTGCTTTAAAGTTAGCTGTGACCTCATTTCATTGTACTGCTGCGTGTCTTGCAACAGTTTAAAAGTTATGGTTAGCTATTATCTATCCATGAACAGAAATGAAAAAAAAAATCATGATCGAATTCTCATTAGCCTCCATCTTAATTGTTCAGTTAATTTATTCAATAGCCCCCTCACAAGCATGCACTTTTAATTAACATTTAAATAAAAACAGAATCAATAAAATACATTTCAGGTGAGCCCAAAGCCCTCCTGTTAGCAAATTGCAAATGTAAGGGGCATCGGGAACGATCGTTAATCTGGCCTCTAATCAAGTGGATGATGTGTTCTGTGGGCATGGCGCTTTTCTATTTGCATACATTAGGCAGGTAATTAAGAGGTGAAGGGAAATGATTTCCAAGGCTCCCGCGGATTCTGGGGGCTGTAAACAAACTAATTAACCTCCGGAGCTGGCCTGTCATATTTCATCAATAGTTTGCGCAGCGAGGAAGGGACAGACGGCTCGGCTCTTCCTCTCTGACTGCATTGCTGTGCGGTGCGGCAGACGAGAGGAGAGAGATCGCTGCAGGTCTCCAAACAGCGTCTGAAGAGTTTGAACTCATCCATTAATCCTCTATCAGAAACACTGGATCAGTGGATGGGTTTAACTTTTTTTGAAATTGCATTTTATAAAAGTTTTTATTGAATTTTCTTTCTGTTCAGGTGTTTTAAGTGACTTGGGGCGGTTTCGGTTGTGAAGTGCATCACATAAGCCCAAGACTGCTGCTGCTGTGCTGTGGGAAAGCTGGAATAGCTAATAAATATTTAAATATGTTAATATGAACTCTGATTCAGTTTCACTGGTTACAGCGCAAACAATCAAAATTAGTCAAAACCTGACTCAATCGCACAGGGACTTAATCGTAAAGTATTCACCGGTATGTCACACCCATTTCTGTGTGTGTGCATGCGTGAGTTTGAGAGTGTGCGCGTTATTGATTATAGGAACTTTATCATGCGAGCAGGAGCTCTGTAACTTCCAGCTGCCTCTGTAAATATGTGCTCTCTTTTATATACGTCAACTGCAATCCCATTCTGCTGCCGCAATGATTAACCTCATTCGTATCACCCCCTGCCCCCTGTAATCATCAGCATTAATCAGTGCCATTGACCAGCTCTGTTTCTCTGTGAGTCCTCCCCCCCAACATGCCTTTTTCCACCTTGACTGCAAAGTTGATAATAAAATGATTAGCAGGATAATCTGCAGCATCTTGCTGCGTTACTTTTGTTGTTTTTTTCCTCCATCTTCAGATAGCTAAACCCGTGTTAATCCCTTATCCAATTTCCTTTATATATATAAAGCACCAGAGCCCAATGGTATCAACACAAGGAATTAATAACCTAGACACAAAAGCAAGTTACATTTCTTTTGTCCTTATAACAGCATTTGAATTAGGGGTGTCCAGGTTGGACTTTCCCTTTCAGATCTTTGAAAAAAATGCCATTACTGTGCTTGGACACCTGGTGGCGCTGTGTGCTATACAACAATTAGAAACTAAAGTAAAAAATAATGGAATAAAAATCAGTGTCTTGTGCATGTATCTGTTTTGCACGTACAGTATATATGTGTGCATGTCCCCCTTTCACAAAGATGTAACTTCATGGAAGTTATTTAAAGAATGTTTTACATATTTTGTATTATGCATGCACTGTATTAATGCAACTGAATATGATAATAGATACAGTATTTCTTCCCCTTTACAGTAACGACAACTGCAAAAAAAGAGACTCCGAGAAATAAAGCACTAAACCAGCTAGATACAGTTACATTCAATAATAAATAATAATAACAGAAAGAAAATGTGTGGGTCCAAAGTAAAGACATGGCCACGTTGGCTTCTGAGGAGCGGTAATAGTGTTATTAGTCTGATGCCAGAGATGCCATGAGATATTTTGTACATGCAAAGTTTACTTTATTTTTTACATCGCCACCCTCTGATCTGATCTCATTATTGTTATGGTATTCATTTTTTTATCGTGACAGCTTGGTCTGCGCTCCCGGCGAGAAGGAGCTGTGATACTGCTCTGGATGCAGCAAGGCTCACTCTATAATAACATGTCTGTAACGATACAGCCCCCAGTTAATTGATGTATACGCTCCCAGACCAGACCCAGACTTTTTTTTTAGGAGGCGCCTAA
Source organism: Acipenser oxyrinchus oxyrinchus (assembly GCA_030684275.1). NCBI lineage: Eukaryota > Metazoa > Chordata > Actinopteri > Acipenseriformes > Acipenseridae > Acipenser > Acipenser oxyrinchus. The sequence continues at coordinate 17,500,189 of CM060273.1, read as the reverse complement.
TATTGGGTTGGTTCACGATTTGACGTGATCATAGCCTTTGACATGACATGACTCCACAAGGTTCTTGAATGGGTCTTGATGGATGTTAATCGATTCAGCGGTTATTAATCCCCATGGTTGGTGTAGAGAGGTGGGCAGAGGATCTGGATGACGAATGTGTCCTTCAAGTTCATCCCAAACATGTCAACGTTGGATTCAGAGCCAGGGATTGTGGTGGCAATGGAAGACGCCTGAAGTCTCAAACTAAAAAGGTTAGGGTTAAATTCAAAGTAAAAAGTTTTAGGGTTAATGTTTTCTCCTGGAAGAGTGGTTCCTGGACTCTTTGCCAGGGGACAAAGCGACCACATGCGACTCATACAGCAGACCCATCAAATGACTGCCATCATAATTACATCTTAAAATTTTATAGAAAGGGATGAATGCAATTGAATTGGAAATCAGAGGGGGTATTTTCGCATTTACATTTTGTCACCCTCTCTTCTGAGCCACCGTACTTGTCAATGAAGCCATTCTGTTTGCACTGACAGAGGTGCTGACTCGTACAGAAAGTCTCCTTATTAAATAAAGGTGAGAAGTGGGCAGCCATTGAATCATATTCAATGACACGCATTGAATGGCATTCATTGCATATGCATGTAAAGCAGGGGTGGATAAAGAGACAAGCGATTCGCTTCGCGTTTTTCTGGAGGAAAAAATTGAAGAGTTGGCTCCACTCAGTCCTCAAGTGCCAGAATTGATATAATAACAGGAGTCAGGTGCAACGTGGAGCAACATTAAAGCCGGTGCAAGGCTTGTTCATCCAATCCAGTGTGCCTGATCCCCTAAGCTGAAGTCTCTTTCACCACTTTCTCGTTAACTATTACACCAAAAGCACTCCGTACAGCTCAGCATCTCAGACTCCTATTATGCAAATGCAGATGGGTCCTCAGGCGAAGGGAATTAATCATATTAATGCATGGGGGGGGGGGGGAGAGATTAGCAAAGGATACGGTGTGTGGAATCTAATTGTGCTTTATGAAATGAAACCCGTCGCAAAAGGTTAAAAGGGCTTTAATTACAATTAGTATCAAAATAGACTGCTAACCACGCAACTAATACAATGCCTCAGAGTAAGGGGCTTTAAATCAGTGAGTGGACAGCTATCCCCTACGATCATTCAGTCTAACCTGGGATTCTGAGCTGAGCTGAACTCTAATGCTGAGCAGGACCAGGGCATCATGAGAACTGGGATAGGATCCCCCCCAAAGAATAACACTAAGGGGAGTCAAAATAAAGCTGAGATTACAAACTAGGGATGGTAATTTTGAAAGTTTTTTCAAGTGTTTTCCATTGCCAGTGATACGCATGTGGAATGCGGTCACAGCGGGTGTGCTTCTGCACTAGGATGTGTTCAGTGTAGGGTTATGTATGTAATATTTATTTCAAGTCTTTATACACATTAATGTTGTACACATGTTCAGTAGTCTCACACTCATGAGTGTATCATAAAACAAATCCCAGCACTCTATCGGAGGGCTCCTCATGCGATTCCCAATATAATGTTTAACACTAAGGTTTAAACATTTTGGAAATTAAAAGGAATCTAACACCCCTATTGCAAACCAGCATTGCAGAAATAGGATTGGACTACAATACTTATAATTTTCTTTTTTGATGCATTTTGCAAACCCCTTTGCTTTAAAACTGGGTGTCTCTTTTTTTTTTTTAAGCAAATCGCGAATCTCCATGGGAATGCGCTGTGCAAGCGGACGATGTTATCCTGGTAAAACAGAAACAAGCAGGTTCTTGACAAAGAGTGCTGCTTCCAGTCTGTGCTGCTTCAAGCCTGTTTCTTTTGCCTGTGCAAGCCAAGTATCTTTGAGTGTTGATACAAACCTGTGTTAAATAAGGCAGGAAGAAGTGAACTGATTCTGCAGTGTTCAGCACACAGTAAAACAACTGCATCTTTCCTCTCTCTCTCTCTACTTCTCACATAGACATTCTCTGAGATCTATGGAGTATTACATCACTTTCTTACATACTGGGGTCCCGATTTGAATGAAAATGCATTATGTAAACCTTTGCCTGGTTATTTATAATCTATGTCAAGCGCCTACAAACTGATCTCTAATCCTTTTGTCTCGTTTTTGCAGCAAAGCTTATTAAAAAAAAAACATATGCAAACATGTCTGAAGAACTTAGACTATGGCAAATGCATGGTAAATATACGTGAAAAGCATGAGGAACTGAAAAAATACCTTGCAAATTTTCTGTGCAGAAGTCTGTAAGAACAGGACCTTCTGTGTTATCCATGGACAAAATCAGCAAATCTCAGCTTAAAGTTTGGTTGTTTTTTCCCCACAGATCCAGGTTGCCTATACAGTCATTTTAAGAAAATTTCATTTTTCATGTCAGCCTAATATATTGCTTAACCCTCCAGTTAATTTAAATCCCAAGCAGAACAACAGAACACTTATTAGCAGCATACTTTATTTTCTACAGTACCGACAGTCTTAGTGAAACTAATACCTTATCTACATTTCAAAACACTGGGATTTTAACTGAGCAAGACAGTGAGAAAGTGATTCATTCATAATCTTTTACATGAACATTTAATGCATCTTCCATTCATTAACTTCAGTCAATGTCCAATCAACTCAGATTTGAAACACCGCTTGCTCCTACCAAGCTCAAATTGACCTTCTAATTGGGTTTAGTACAAAAATAAGACAATACTGTAACCCAACAGCCATGGATGGTCCTGTGGGATAGGATCTCGGTTAAGATGGAAGCCTCTAATAGGTATAAATCACAGGAGGGAAAAACACAAGAGTAATTTACTCATTAAGGCAAAAGTCTAATCTCTGGTTTCATTTAATTAAGTGGCTCAGCTGTGAATCTAATACAGTCACAGTCCTTTGTACTTTGGAAGAGCCAAACAGCATGCAATATTTACCCGGCATACAGCTCCTTGTGAAGGAGCATAGCCAGACAGCTTCACAGTGGGCTCTGCTTGAATTCCAATATCACTGGCCTGCTTCCACCAGGTGCTTGAGCCAGAATGAACCACATTGAAAAGTGAGCCTGTTAAGTCTCTTGCAGGTTCCTGCGCTGCTTACACAGCTCTGTTCGTATCGCGTATTGCCGCAGCAATTAACACTTGCGTGCCAGGGTATTATTAATAGGGCCCTCTGTGGAGCAGCCATGCGGTTAGGAATCAGGAACCCGGGGACACCACCACTGCCAACAGTGTTTATAATTATCAGTAAATCATTTATATAGGTGTTAGATCTGTCACTGTTTAGATCAATTGAATTGGCCTCGCTTGCTCTAAACTGATTATGTTGTTATGAATCAACGTTAGCAGAGCAGGGTTGCATTACTTCCACTACTATACTAAGCAGTCCTGTTAAGATAAAACCACACCACTGCGTTCCTCAAGCAACAGCTTGTTGGCTGCTCTGCTTTGACAGGACTCATAGGCACCCGATCTCAGCTCTGCGGGCCCTCGAGTCTCGCACCAAGGACTGTGCTGCTCATCAAACCCAGTTTGAGAGAGTATCATCGTGGCATCTTGTTGTTAACCGTCATACGTCTTTCACAGCTCATCCTCGCACAGGCTGGCGCTGGCGCTGCATGTCTGGCAGGGAGACGGGCAGAAAGGTTAGAGGCTGCAGCAGCTGCCTGCGACTCCCAGGGATTTTAACGCAATGGTGGGGGTTGAAACAAGCTATGCATGCTCAAGCATACCCTTGGGACCGTAAGTCTGGCTGAGATGCCATGCATATGCGGCAGTTTGGCACCTCATTGTTTAATTGTGTCTGTGGCACAGCACTGATAAATGTAGCGCGGTACAAGAATGCAGTATGGAAGGGTTAGACTGTTTGGCCCAGGGTCTAGACGTCCCATAATTGAGGTGTGACAACAAGGATCCCTGACCCACCCTGAAGCGATATACAGATGCAGTGGGGAGGTGGGGGGTTTAAGAACACTTAGTGAAAGATGTTCTGTGTTTTAGTCAGTGAGCTGAACTTTGTCCCTAGAATCACAACACGCGTGTAATTAAACCTGTAATGGAACAACACTCCTTGACTTGGAGTTGCTGTCCTAAACTCTCACCCACACTTTGACCAGACAACTGGTGTTATTAAATCTCTTTCTTGCTCTATTTAATTTTTTTTTTTGCTAGCTGATGCTGAGCCTCCTTGGAGGCAGCATCCAGAAACACTGGCGACCCCGCAATCTGGATTTCTTAACATCAAGCCATTTCTGTGGTGATTGATGCAGGCATTAGGCAGCCTTTGGTAAACAGCAGAGTTGACTTTGTGTAACAATTAAGTACAACTGGGAGAACCAAATTGCATTCTCAACAATATTACAGCTATGACATTCAGCAGAAAGAGTCTTGAGCCACGATTTCATTAATAGCAGTCTGTCAATAAAGTGAAAATTAAATTAAACCCTGCCAATGCTTTAATCACTCCATTCTCAACAGCTTGAAAGCAATTTTTTTCTTTTAAGGGATGTGTGTTTTTTTAATGCAAAACATATGCATTATTTTTATTTTCAACTTTTCCCATAAGGTTAAACAAACTAGATAAATCAAATCTAGAGTATGTTATGCTTGCTTTAGGAAACCACTCTCCTATTAAACATTCTTCCATTCAATCTGTTTCTGCAATTGCAGTAATTATAAGGTCATTTGTCAGCCTTTTATATTATGGGGATTATGTAACCAGGTAATAACTGGATAACTACCAGGGGTTAGGAGGCTGTGTGGTCCAGTGGTCAAAGAAAAGGGCTTGTAACCACAAGGTCCCTGGTTCAAATCCCACCTCAGCCAGTGACTCATTGTGTGACCCTGAGCAAGTCACTTAACCTCCTTGTGCTCCGTCTTTCGGGTGAGACGTAGTTGTAAGTGACTCTGCAGCTGATGCATAGTTCACACACCCTAGTCTCTGTAAGTCGCCTTGGATAAAGGCGTCTGCTAAATAAACAAATAATAATAATAATAACTACTGGTGGAATCAGTGTGTAAATACATGGAAATGGGCAGGGTAACAGAGTACTGCATAAGGGGTGCTTTTAGTGTAGGTTAGTGCAACTCGACTCTGTTTTGTTCTAACAACTCAATACAACAAAATCAACAGTGGCTTTTATTCTGACTTCCTCCTATTATTACATCACTTCTGCAGAAGCTTCGCCAGCACAACCAATTCCATTTTCCACAAACCATCTATTCCCTTTACATGCAAGCCTATCAAAGGAATGAATCATGTCTAATAAGTGCATAAAGAAAAAGATGAATTAGACTACGTGGTTAATACTGTGCCAATAACTGTGAGAAGAAGGAGGAGAAATAATAATAGTGGCTGTGTCATGTGCATAACATTACAATACAGTATTAATCAGGAGCATTCACCTCAGTAAAAGGCAATTTTATGCTAGTGGATATGTTTGTTCAGTTCCCAGCCGTGCCCCTTAACAAATGAGGTCCTGAATTTATATTGAGTCGTGCAATGCCTGCCTTACGCTCATTGCTTAACCTCGCTGTAATGCAATCTGTCCCGTTTCTCTCCGGGACAACTGGAACAAAGTGCTGCCGAGGACGGATGACAAATATTCTGTCACCTCAAGAGCTTTTCCATAATCTTCTGAGCAAGGAAGGCGACGGGCCAATTACCTGCTCTCCATCGAGCAAGCAGAGTATGAGTATAAACGCATGCTCCCCCCACGCTTGAGTGTTTTATTATATGAAACACTTAAGCTCGTGATGGCAGGCAATGCCTGCCTCCCTCCCCTTGATGGATGTGAAGGCTTCGAACAGGGGATTTAGGCAAATAGTTTACGCTTGTGTGGTGAATTTCTGAGAGTTTGCTTTGTCATGAAGAACAGGGCCAGGGAAGCGTGCTGTTTCTGAGCATATATATTTAAAGAGATATGAGTTACATGTTCGCTCATATTTGCCTTTTTATTATTGTTTGAACTATTTATTAACTATTGCATTTGTTCTTCAATCACCGGGACTGCTTCTGATAAGACTCCTAATAACTGAATTTCCATGGTGAGATGAGACAGATTTCTCTCCAAATAAAACAAGCACTAAGTTCACCCTCTGAAGCCCTTATCAAGCCTCTGTTTAATGATGTTAAACACCAACTGACTCTTGGAAGCAGCATAACACCAATTCAGAATGTTTCATAAAAGAAAGCTGAAATAAAACTAGGGTGGTTAAATCAGTAGAATAAACTGGATAAACTACAATAAACAGAATCCAACAGCATTCATTTATACTGTAACTTCAGTACTAAGGCCACCCTATATTAAGACCGCATTTTGTTGGTCCCTTGACTGGCCTTATTATTAGCAAGGTTTCACCGCACTTGAAATTCCACACATGGGCAAAAAAATAAAAAAACATTGATTATCTTCCCAGCGCTTGTCCTCAGCTAGTGAACCACTGAGATGATTGCCCTTCCTTCCCAGCCTCCTGCCTGCTCACAGTTCAAGCTGCCTGCGTTCTCTCACCAAGCAGCTTTGAAGATAAAGGAGGCTGTTGAGAGAGGTGTCGTGCGGGTGACCTTTTAAAAGAAATCTTGTTCACAACGGCTGATCGATACAACATGAGAAGGGACACATCGCAGACACCACCTCAAACACCAGAGATGTTATCTGCAGGTTATCTGAACAGGACTGCCCTTGATGGAAAGCAAATAAAAGAGCCTCACAGTGTCTGAATTAAGGGCGCACAACCGCTCAATGCTCAATGCACTGTCCGCTATAATCCAAGCAGTTGTGGGTACTGTTTCACCTCTCAGGTTTTATCGATCTAGATGTTTTTTTTTCTTGTTTTGTTTTTTCATAAATCCCTCGATGCCATGCCTGTGCGCTGGTTACTTTTTAATCCATTTTTGTATTTCTTTTTTTTTAAATTTCCAAACTTGGCTAGCTTACAGATCCGATCAACACTGTAGTTGCGGTGAAGCTAAGTAAGATAATCGAGCTTGTGCTTCGGATTTCATTAAAAGTTATCGGAGACAAAGCTTCTTTTCAAAGTCGTGACTTCAACAGTATTTAAAAGGGTAATAATAACTTTTTTCATAACTTTCGCTATCGCAACATCTTTTTCCCCCCTAAGTCCCTTATCATTCGGCTGCACACCAGACTGAATATTTACTTTGGTGACCCCATTTATCCTACCACAACAATATAAATGTACTTCCTGTGTAACCAATAAGACTGTGCTGCTGCCGGGGTTTGCGTTGCTGCACGTATTTAAGAATACAAATAAATAGTCTTTTTTTTTTTTGTTGTCACATTTGATTGAGCAGGATCTTCGACGGAGGGACTGTTTGAATGAACCCCCCCCAGGCAGTGCTATGTGAGTCTCTCTGCATCATTGACTCACCCTTCCCTTCACTCAACCTCAGACCTCGCCAAGCTTGGACTGCAGATTATTTTTTTTGTACAGCACAGGTATGCCAAGAATCGTTTTTTAAACATGTATTGCCTTTTTGCATGCGGTTACATTTTCGATTCAGGGATTTAGTTGTCAAATGGAGTTTGAAGTCATTAATAAGTTAATTGAATGTGCAGAAAGCTCCATCTTTGCCAGGCTAAGTATTTAATAATTCAAAGCATGCATGACGCTCTCCCCACACGCACAGCTGCTCATCTCTGCATCACACACTCCCAAATGTTATTGATATATTACAGGAGAGTATATACAGTAAACACAACCATTTCACGAATGCGTGTCTGAGTGGTGTCTATGGACTGTTTAAGACTCGCTTTCTCCTGCCTTGTTCATTAGTCGTCTGGATCTTTCCAATAGTGACATAATTACCCATAAAGGTAATGGGGGACAGGATGAGCAGCAGCTGCAGTTTATTTTTACATGCGTTTGAAGTACTTATCAAGACTGGACATGCAGTAATGGCCATCTCTCTGTTTCCTCCACATAACGTACATTCAATACAGTATTTCTCCTTTCGAATGCTGGAGAAACAAAGGATGGCCTCCTTGCGTAAGGAAAAACAGCCTCCCAGAACAAACCCTCTCTGAACACAGAACTGCAGTTGCAACTTTAGCCACCTGTTGGCATGTGTTTATTAGAATATAATAATAATAATAATAATAATAATAATAATAATAATAATAATGCAGTAACAACTGCCACTATATGCACTAAATTAAACATGTAAATATCACAATTTTAAAGGTAAGGATAATCAAGCCACAATGCATTTGGGGTTTTCAAATCAACCTGCCAGTAAGAACAACCAATTCCAGTGAGAAGCACATTACTGTTCATGGAACAAATGAGCCCTGATCCTGTCTCAGTCCAGGCTCCGATTAGGTATTGCTCTTGTCAGGTCCATAGCATTGAAGCTGGCCATGCTGTGTGTCACAGCGTCACGTCTGAGCGCTCAATAAAGCATGCATGTTCTACCAGGCTGTTCAGCAGGCAGAGGTGAACAAGGATATTTATCTCACATTAAGCGCCGGCCGTAATTGCGGTCCCGTGGCGAGCTTTAATGTGAGTCTGTGTTCACCGGGGTCTGTGATGTATAACGCGGTGGTTTGGATTACAAGCCAACCTGTAAACCAAGCAGGAGTCAGCACTGCTCCAATTAAACAGAACGTTCCTCCAGTGCCTGGGCTGATCTCTGGAAGGGGAGATGCTGCAGACAGTTACCCAGCGATCATCACTCTCATCCCCTACCGGAACAGAGGCAGGCTGGCCAGGTTCACCTTGCAAGGAGTAGGGCTTGTGGGATACCCAGCGGTAAAATGGTTTGTATATGCATATGTACATTTTGGCTTGTATATGTGTGTTTTTTTTTTGTCATTAATTTAAATGGAACAGGAAAAAAAAATTCTTTCCAGGATTTTTTATGATCAGGAGTCTATGCCAAATAGTCCTGCCGACTACTGTTCATAAGAAAATCCGTCTCCCATGAAAACAAGCCAGTAAGAATTGATCACATCTGTCTGCAGATGCATCACATCTACGGTGCTTCCTCTTATCCAAAGTAAATGTATTGATTTTGTACCTGTTGGGCTCCAGAAATGAATCACAGTAACAGGAAATGCACGCCAAGTGAAACTGTAATATAATGCTATCCAAACTGCATTAATCAGAATTGACTGTGTAATTATTATTATTATTACTATGAAGAATTCATGAAAGTACAGGTGCAATGAATCAGCAGGGAGGCAGGCAGGGAGGGAGGGAGGGAGGGAGGTGAATTCCCAGACAGGTGAAATCACTCAGCTCATCATACCTGCCGTCACCCAGCCTCTCCCTCCAGGCAGGTAGATTAAACTGACTCCGCTGAACCGCACAGGTTTCTATTACCGCAGAAAGCAAACAGAACACGCAACACTGGCTCACGTACAGACGGGCGGTCAATGATGTGCTAATTGATGGCACTGAGGGAGAGGAGAAATGCATTCCGTATCTAATGCAGTTCCTTCTTGTTTTTTTTTTTAAAGGTCGCTTTAGAGGCCATGTTGAAAATAATAGCTCTGCAGATGTTTAGAGGGTAACAAAAAAAAATGGGGAAAAAATAGTTTTGCTTCCTAGGCTTCTCGGACAGAGCTTGAGCTGCAGATATAAGGTTTTTTTAGAAAAGTTAGTAAACAAATAAGCGTCTAAGAAGAATCAATATTTGAACAGCACTAGACTGAGGGCATACAAGTGTAGGTGCCACTTTTAAAAAGGTCACATGCAACACAGGGTAACCGATTTCAGAAGACAAGTGCACATTTGTTTGAGTGCATTCCTGTATTCCTTAGAAGTGTTCTGATCGGTCAAGGATGGCATAAGGGATTTCTACACTGTCTGATGTCTCCAGCAAGACAGGGGATTGCAGAGAGGGGTGGGGGTGGTGGAGATGCAAAGACCTCACTGCAAAATGCTGAACCCCACAATGCATTTCTCACCCCACACAAAAAATACATATATTTCTAAAGCATTTGAACCCGTACTAATATGCCTTTATAATTGGTTGGTGCCACTTTATCTTTCTGTTCATTTGAAAGGAGTTCTTACCACAGCGAGGGGCCCTCGGTGCCGCTGATCTCCAGGAAGTCGTAGTCCTCCTCCAGCTGGAAGTCTGAGAAGACCAGGGCGATGGTGTCTCCCGGCTCCGCCAGCACGGTCCAGGTGCAGTCTGCGTTGTTGTGGTACTCCAGAGGGAAGTGGGGAGTGGAGATGACCCCACTCTGACCCCGCAACATACCGCCACAGCCATCGTCTGCTAGAGTGGTAGAACAGTTATTTACAGCGTGATAATTGTATTGCTACAATACAATTATACAAAATACTTCAGGTGTTTCATGCAAGTAGCGCCTGGTCCTTTCAGGCTTACCTCTGCAGAATGGCAGGGGGAAGTCCCAGGCGGCAGTTCCTGTGGAGGTGGCCAGGCAGGTGAGGACAGTGTGCCCCTCCAGGATGAAGCCAGCTGTGCAGCTGTAGCGGATCTTGTCCCCAATGTTGAAGGTGGGGCCCTGCTGGACACCGTTCTGCAAGCGGCCCGGATTTCCACACGTGTGGCTCGGCAGAACTGCAGGAGACCAGAGAATGAGTGAGAGAGTGAGAGAGAGAGTGAGAATGTGAGAGAGTGAAAGAGTGAGAGAGTAAAAGCGTGAGAGTGTGAGAGTGACAGAGTAAGAGCGTGAGAGAGTGAAGTCTAAGCAAGAGATACAGAGCCGTATTCTCAAAACAAAACATTCACACCCATTTCAAAAGAAAAAAAAAACAAACGCTAGTATTTAAAAGTGTCGAATAAAATTACGCAGGATGTTCGCTTAAGAGCTACTGCTTGAGCCTTAGGATGGCCGTCTCTTGCTAGCAAGTTGTCATTCACCTAAAATAATGTGTGCAGCACTGTAAGAAATGCATCGTGAATATGGCCGATGTGTGATACAGTATGTGACAAAATCGAGAATAGTCCCAATATGATTCCTTTTGACAGAGCAAAACCACATTGTGGGTCTGTTTTAATGATCTAAACAATGAGGGATCTTAATACCACCATCCTGCAATGTCTGACCCTGATCTTTAACATTAATAAATTACATTCTAAATTGCCCACTGGGGGAAAATGAAGACTGGATTAATTCAGAGGAAAACAGCTTTGGTGTTACGATTATTAATGTCCTGAATGGAGTAAAACCCAGGCGTTCTTAAATCTCCTTTTTTTGACACCCAAATCAGCTGTATGTTGTCAAAGGACGTTTCCAGGTTTCATGTTGAATTTTATTCGACTGTACATTTTCAATCACTCTCCCTTCCCAGACCACATTAGCATTGTTTGGAGTGCCAGCTAATAACATGTCACCCAGAATGGATCCCAGTTATCTGAAATGATTAGATTTATAAGTATTATACAGGCAGCGTTGTAATGAAAGAAGATGCACCCTGATAAAGAACAGCACCATTCATTCAGCCTTGCTGCAGATAATGTGCAACAGCCAAATTATCTCCCAAAAACACATCTCTCCAAGATCCTTGAACTTGAGGAAAGGCAACAACTACTACTTGAGAAATGTTTGGTCCTCTAACGAGACGGAATGAACCGGTCCTTTCTGCATCCTTCTTCCATAATGATCCTGAGTGTGCTGCCTTCCCTGCCTCGCTGGAGTGTATCATTAAATATCAAGAGGGCTGCTGATGGTGCAGAAACCTCACTAACAAACTGAGGCTCCTCTCTCCTACCTTTCCAAAAGGTATTTCTATAGAACCATAACAAGGGCTGCTCACAAGATGAGCAAATAGGAGCAATTTGTCTTTTGTTCCTTTACTGCATAATTCTTCCCTAAAGCAATGCAAAATGCTGTTTATATTTTATAATAAAGTCATTACTTTCCCTTCTATATATAGATATATGGGATTGCTTGCTGCTTTTAAATCCCGAGGGAAAGAGAATCACAGTAATAGGGAGAACAAGCAACAGAGGGTTAGATTCTTAAAGATATTTACTCTGAATCATCCCCAGCACAATGTTTTTTTGGAAAGGAAAAATGTGCAAAATAAACAGCTAAGAAATTTAATGTTTATGCTTGTAAGTAGTTGTTTTATATTTGATTTGTAATTGTAATTGTTGGGGTTTTTTTTTCTGATTACAAAATGGTGCTAATGACATAGGTGCTGATTGGACAGTTTGGAGTAGCCAGCTTTGAGATCTAGCCCAGAAGCGTTTTGTAGCAGGCCTGCATTCCCAGAGCAGTGGCCCACTTTGTTCAACATACGGTATTTCAACAAGCCTGCAAGCGAAAGGCATATCTGTATCATTATTTAATGCTACTCCAGAACTACCGCCGTCCCCAGTGCAAATAAATATTTCACTGCTGTCTCATCCACACACACACATACACACACACACACACACACACACACTGCCCAGCCTTCTGACCAGTCTTATCACTTCCAAAAGCCTGACTTCCCATTTTCCTGCTGAAGCCACAGTTGTTTGCTGCTCACCACATAAAACCTTTAAATGTTAATTCGCCTATTCAGCAGAATGATCTATAAATAAATACATACAGCATGATAGGTGGGTGGGTCAGTGGGTGGGGGTCCAAGCTTCTACCCATGGAGGCAGGCTGTGCTGATCACACCAACGCAGCCCTCAGAGAGGAGAGAGCAGATACACTCACAGTGCTTCCCAGTGGAACGCTCTCTCCACTCCACTGCTCATCCCGGGACAGGGGCTGGCTCAGGGGACGCCTGTGCAGAAATATCCCCTTCACATGAAAACCAGGGAGATCACCACTACTAATGTGTATTTCATTTCACACATCCAAAAGTACCGGAAACAAGGGTACTTGGTAAGGTGATAATAATGCGGTTCTTACAGCACATCGCAATGACTTTTTTCATAAAAATCTTGTGCACAGCGACGGTTTGATGCAAGTCAAATATAGGATTTCAAACTGTCCCATTTAATCTATATCCGTCCGCTTTTTTGTAACTTTTTAATTATGGCCACAAATTCATATGAATTTTAAATTTCAAAATAATTTCATAAAAGTGCTGAATTTTTAGAGAAAGCTTGCTCTTAATAGAGTCATTTACCGCAGCTAGCAATACCTTCAGGTTTATCCAAGCCAGCACGAATGGTCAGATAGTTGAATAGGATTTATTTCCAAACACTCACTTACTGAGAGAATAATTCTGTGTGTCACTCATTGACTAGGAGGGGGAGAGGTCCAGTCTGTCTCCTTACAGCCTAGGAGAGGGCATGTATGTGTGAAAGCTGCATTGTGGACCTGAAGCTGCATTAAACTTGAAAGTGTTTTCTTTCTTTCTTTGTTTTAGAATCAGGTTCAATTCCCTTTTTCTTTCATTCTGCCGAGAACCCTGAAGGAAACAGGCTACTCCAGTGATCCCAAACACAAAGAAAACTACATTTCTAAAAGAGAGAGACCTACACCAAGGCTCTCTCCAGCACTGATTCAGAATATAAATGTATTAAGTGAAGGAATGTGACTGTTTGGAACCTCTGATTCACTCCTTCAGTTCCAGTTTGAAATCCGTGCTGCTGACAAGGTTGCCAAGGCAACTTCCATGACCACAGGGAAAGATGTCAGGGAGCCATTTTGTGTCGAAATCAAGGTATTTTAATATCACTCTCACTTTGTTTACTTGTACAACCGTTCCAGTCTGAAATCGCTCACCTTAATTTATCTGTAATTATTTCAAACTGACAGCATTGTGGCATTACTTGAAACCATTCTTGAATCTGAAATCACTCTGCTTTACAGCATCCAGGTTTGGTATTTTTGCCTTGTGTTTGGTACCGCTCAAACAACTGCCACAAGATATGCAGTTTTTTTTTTCTCCAAAAATAACATTAAAAAACAAATCTAAATGTTAAAACAGATCAAAATATCTGTTTTTGTCAGGGATGACCTTCATAGAGCATTGGGCCTGATTAAAAAAAACTGCAACTATTGAGTTATTTAAAGAATGTTTTTTCAAGGTCTGCTTTTATCAATAAAACCCAAGCTTCATGAAAACTTACCTAAAGCCAAGCAGAGCGATTTCGCGATTATGAAACTGCATTTGATTGACACGGAACAGATTTAGGGGTCAACGAAGGTTAAACAAACATTGTGAGCACACTGGAGAACACTGTGCTCAGGCAGAGCTGTAGGGTAAGACGTGGACGCTGCCCAGCTCAACCACCCCAGGATACAAAGGAACAAGGAATTCTTAAAGTGGGGTACATCGGACCTTGTGTAGAAGACGCTCTGTGTCTGAAACAACACTGCAGCTCACGTCAAGAAATTGTGTTTAGATATTGTTAGGAAAACTGAGTGTAAGCAGAGCTCACAAGGTTCAGCTTCACACACACAGTTAGGTAAGATATATAAGACAGGCACTGGAGCGTGCGAGTGAGAAAAGCTACCTGAATCCTTTCCTGATGACAGACCATCAGTGTACCCGAGCTTTCTCCCAGAAATGAGGTCATTGATCCCGCTGATTTATAACCAGGTGCTGCGCTGTCGTGTCTAACGACGATGTTTCAGCGATACGTGTGTAACTTTTGAATATTGGTTGGAATTAATAAATGGAAAGTTACGAGCACAGCAATTGGTATGGTGCCCACTCATTTGCAGACATCGCATTTGTTTCCTTACACAGACTTTGAAAAGGTCAGCAAGCAATTGCCCATGTCAACATTGAAAATGCAGTTTCCTGTATTTCTTACACAGTATGACAAATAAAGTCAAGGGGAAACGCGGCAGTGATATTTAACCAAGGCAGGCTGGTCCTAGCAGCTCCTCCTGTTCTGGCAGATAAAGTGATCCCTTTTGTTCCTGTACCTCCCTTTGACTCCAGACCACTGACATTTCACTTATTTATCCCGTTCCCCACCGGCATACTGAAAAAACTGAACGTCACTTCACATCCCTTTAGTTACAGCAACATGGAACAGACGAGTCAGACAGCAACTGTTTCACAATGTGAAAATAAAATAGAAGGAGGTGGTACAATATTGCCATGAGAGGCCTTGTCCATAAACTGCACTAGCCGCAGATTCAAAGGCATCAGAGCAAGGTGGTAGTCAGGTGAAATAAAGAGGCTTTCAGTCTTAATGCAATAATGTGTGATGCCATCTTCCTGATGGTTTGAATAGATCAGTAAATAGAAGAGATTGCAACACATTTGTAAGAGTAAAGTAAAGGTGTGTTTGTGGCTGTAGCTATTTCAGCTAAATGATTGATTTATTCCAAAATAACATTATCCACTGTAAAGATTACACTACCAGGCAGCAAGAGGGCAAAGTAAAGGGTGTTTGTTTGTGCTTGTTTTTTTTGTTTTTTTTTCTTTTCTCGCCCAAATGCAGTTTGTTTATTAACGTCAAAGGTGTTTAAAAGAAGCAAAGGGAGTATCCGATGCTGGGAGTAGACGCAGAAAAGTACCCCAAAAAAAGGACAAACAAAAATAAGCTATTAAGTTAGAAAACAGCTGACGTCAAATCCTCTGCTGCCCTCTCTGCAGCTGTTTGCTGAGACCAGCCAGCTCTTTTCAGTTTATAAGCTGAATATGTGAATACTGGGTAATTGGGTAATTTCCTGTGTGTATATACTGTAAATATATAGAGAGAGAGAGAGAGCATGGTGTTAACAGGGATACTGTGTATCAACTGATATTGGTTTGCACTAAGGTTAAAATCCAGATAATCAATAACAATGCCAGTGCTTGATAAATAGCAATGCATCTCTGGACTAACGCCAGTCCAACACCCAATGATTAATAATCATTAAATCCATGACTCTTACCAACGTGACTAATGAGACGATTTCCCCGGTGATGGTTCCTAATGATTGTTGATCTGGGATCCCATTAAAGTCTGCAGTGCAGAAAGAGTTAAGGGGTACTTTATTTGAATCCAATACTAGATGCTATTATTATTGTGCACTGACGTGCCGGAGGTGTACAGTGTACAGGGATGGAAGAAAGAACCCCCATTGCATAGCAATTTCCAATTCCTGGTTTTACTATGAGTTTAATAAGACACACCTGAGCTTCTAATCTGTACACTGTGGTTAGGAGTAAAACCTGGAATGGGTGATGCAATAGAAGTCTTACCCAAACTAAATAAAATAAATACAGAAATAATCCCTGCGCTGCTGTTGTTGTTGATTTTACATGTTTCTCTCCTCACTCCAGTGCTCTCCTCTCAATGCAACACAAGGTAATATCTGGCGGGTCAGTCAATCAGATGTGTAATGCTCTGCAGGGGTTTTTTTTTTTTTTCAGAGCAGAGCCAGCTGTTTATCACAGGAAATCTGGCCATGGTGACAGTGACACATATCTACTGCAATACATCCAGAATACTGATTGGTTTTACTGATATGGAATTGCTACAGTAAATAACCACGCTCGGCTGGATAAGGACAGATCAGAGGACCAGCAAAAGCTCATTTTTTCACCTATAAATCACCTGCCAGCTATTATCATCTGAATGTGCAGAGTGAGCCTATGAATCCAGCATGGGAATGCATTTTCCTTCCTCTCTGATTTATCAACGGATTCCGATTACGACTCACCTTAGCAGACACCTTACTCTTTCACCTGGCATGTGTAGCCTTTAATCAGGAATCTTAATGCATCTCACTCAGCTTAAAATACCTTCACACTGATACACTAACACGCTCGGCTGAATCCTCAAACAAATGCCATTTGTTTCACCTTCTGCTTCACAATACACAGTCCAATAACTTATCAGAGGAGAGTGGCAGCTGTTTACACTTCAAATACGGGCTGGAGCTCTGAAAGCAGAGCCAGAGACCTAACAAAGATCTCAAATTCACACACTGGGTCCATCTACAGTTCAGCTTTATAACTTATAAATTGGTGCGTTCGATCAAGGCTGCTTTATAACCTGGACCATATCCCTGCCCTGTGGCTGAATTCAATCAAACTTCCAGACATAGAACCCAAGTCCCGCATTATCAGTTAATACGTTATGTGCAGGATGTCTCGTATTGTTAAATGTGATGCCATCTCGTGCAGTTTGGGTCAGAACCTAAAAAAATTACAAACAAGAGGAGGCTATTTTGCCCGTCTATGCTCGTCCTGTTCCTAGTGGCTGATTGATCTCAGAACTTCAAGTTGGGTCTTTAAAGGATCCACGTGATTCTGCCTCAACAGCATGACTTATTTCTGTCTTCTCAAACTGAGCGAAATTATTTCTGTTGTACGAGACACCCTACAAAGGGCATATTAACCTATTAAAAAAACAGACAGATATAGTACTCAGGAGCTAATAATAAAGTAATTTTGTCTTCAATGGTGATGAGTTGATTTCTCGAGCATGATTTAGTTTACTTTGATAGTTGAGTTGAATGCTTCTCTATATGAGTTATCTGTAACAATTTTTTTTTTCTGGTCCTATGGGGAACGGCATGCCTTTGAGGAGCTGAGTTCTGAAGACATTCTCGATGGATAAGCGAGATGATATGCTGTCAGCTAAATCACAACCCGGTGCAGCGGATTAGCTTGGTTACCCTTTGAAGAGAAAGGAGCTGCAAGATGTGAGGATCTCTCTAAACATCCGTGACACTTTCTGTATTCTCTGTGCTGGCATGTTAAAAGTTGACCTAAATAATTCAGCATAACTAGAAAATTACTGAGGAGCACAGGCACGCATTGAAGCTGACATGCAGACCTCAAAAGGCAAGAATGTGTAAATCCAAATGAATTCACTTCTAATCCAAAAGCAACAAGACACAGTTTCAATCCACGTTCTCCAAAAACTTTCATATTGAACTTCCATACATGAATACTGAAGAACCGTAATTCAAAGCAACCATGAAACGAAGGCACGACCGAAAGATCCAAGCTCTCAAACACTTCCCCAAAAATAGATCAATAAATCAATACAAATTCTAGACGCTGTGCGATGCAGGGGCACTCCATGTCTGCTGCTGCTTCATTTGAAATAAAGCTCTCAAACAATGCATGCCTGCAATCTCTTACTCCTGCAATCTCGTACTACTGCAATCTCTTACTGCTGCAATCTCTTACTCCTGCAATCTCTTACTGCTGCAATCTCTTACTGCTGCAATCTCTTACTGCTGCAATCTCTTACTCCTGCAATCGCTTACTGCTACAATCTCTTACTGCTGCAATCTCTTACTGCTGCAATCTCGTACTCCTGCAATCTCGTACTCTTGCAATCTCTTACTCCTGCAATCTCTTACTCCTGCAATCTCTTACTGCTGCAATCTCTTACTCCTGCAATCTCTTACTGCTGCAATCTCTTACTCCTGCAATCTCTTACTGCTGCAATCTCTTACTGCTGCAATCTCTTACTCCTGCAATCTCTTACTGCTGCAATCTCTTACTGCTGCAATCTCGTACTCCTGCAATCTCGTACTCCTGCAATCTCGTACTCCTGCAATCTCTTACTCCTGCAATCTCATACTCCTGCAATCTCTTACTCCTGCAATCTCTTACTCCTGCAATCTCGTACTCCTGCAATCTCTTACTGCTGCAATCTCTTACTCCTGCAATCTCTTACTCCTGCAATCTCTTACTCCTGCAATCTCTTACTGCTGCAATCTCTTACTCCTGCAATCTCTTACTGCTGCAATCTCTTACTCCTGCAATCTCGTACTCCTGCAATCTCGTACTCCTGCAATCTCTTACTGCTGCAATCTCTTACTCCTGCAATCTCTTACTCCTGCAATCTCTTACTGCTGCAATCTCTTACTGCTGCAATCTCTTACTCCTGCAATCTCGTACTCCTGCAATCTCTTACTGCTGCAATCTCTTACTGCTGCAATCTCTTACTCCTGCAATCTCTTACTCCTGCAATCTCTTACTGCTGCAATCTCTTACTGCTGCAATCTCTTACTGCTGCAATCTCGTACTCCTGCAATCTCGTACTCCTGCAATCTCGTACTCCTGCAATCTCTTACTGCTGCAATCTCTTACTCCTGCAATCTCTTACTCCTGCAATCTCTTACTCCTGCAATCTCGTACTCCTGCAATCTCTTACTCCTGCAATCTCTTACTCCTGCAATCTCTTACTCCTGCAATCTCGTACTCCTGCAATCTCTTACTCCTGCAATCTCTTACTCCTGCAATCTCGTACTCCTGCAATCTCTTACTGCTGCAATCTCTTACTCCTGCAATCTCTTACTCCTGCAATCTCTTACTCCTGCAATCTCTTACTGCTGCAATCTCTTACTCCTGCAATCTCTTACTGCTGCAATCTCGTACTCCTGCAATCTCGTACTCCTGCAATCTCGTACTCCTGCAATCTCTTACTGCTGCAATCTCTTACTCCTGCAATCTCTTACTCCTGCAATCTCTTACTCCTGCAATCTCTTACTGCTGCAATCTCGTACTCCTGCAATCTCTTACTGCTGCAATCTCTTACTGCTGCAATCTCGTACTCCTGCAATCTCTTACTGCTGCAATCTCTTACTGCTGCAATCTCTTACTCCTGCAATCTCTTACTGCTGCAATCTCTTACTCCTGCAATCTCTTACTCCTGCAATCTCGTACTGCTGTTAATCTTGCCTTGTAAGATGCTGGTCAACAATTGCAGCTAGTTTCCACTCCCCCTGCATGTCCCTCCTGCTCAAACCTTGGCTCAGAGACCGACGGTAGTCAATGCAGCATCGTAATTATTTCTTTAATTGGTAGTCTCTCTATGGATAATCTGCCCCCCCCATTCCTGGTAGACCTGTCATTGGCAGAGGTATTGGCACCCCCCTGCCAGCTCCTGTCAATCCTCGCTATCCTCGAGTCAGCAGGCCGCTTGGCTGCTATGGATTAGTAATCTATTACTATTTAACATTCAACACACTCTCTAGGGTTACAGGGGCACAGGCAGATGCTTAAATTCATTGACCATTTTAAGCAGGCTTCATGCATCATCCGAATGTGTCTGCAAAGCAAAAAGAAGAAAGCAAGCCGGACGCTTTTACAGTTTTGCATTTTAAAATAACTTCTTATTTGCTTACTTACTTTTATTTAGGCGCACAAATAATACAATTAATTACACCTAAGTCTCAGTAAATCTCCTCCAGGAACCTCGTCTCACTCTGACTCATATCCTTTATGAAGCCCTGCGTCGGTGAAAGGCACCTCTGAATTTAGCATGCAAACGAGCCGGGAGATGTGGCAATCACATATCCGATCCTATTATTAAAAATGAAATGAAATGATGAAGTGATATCGGGAGAGTGCTGCACTGCAGATTCTTCACAGGCAGAGCAATTTCAATATAGATTTCACTGGAACTGGTTAGGGGAATAAAACCTTACAGGTAGCAACAGCAGACCCAGGAGCAGAGAAAGGTATGGCTAGCAGCATTGAGCGCTTACAAAAGTTTACCACCGTATTTGTGCACCGTATTTCTGCAGTTTTCCCATGCTTTTCCCACGGTTATACTGCGCATTTACCGTAGTTTGCCAGGTTTATTAATATGCTTTAGCTGTACCTTGCTGGTCTTTACAGTGCTTACCAATGCTTTAACATGCTTGCACTATGATTAGCCTTCTATAAAATGTCCTGCCAGGGATATACAGTGTTTTTGTTTTATTTGTTGTTGCTACCATGAATACAATTATGATTTTGTTATGTTTAGTTCTGTGTTGTTTGTGTGGGAGAGAGGTGATCTGTGTCAGGTTCATTAGCACAAGCCCTTCAGTGATGAATAATACTTTACATACGGCAAAGTGCTAATTTGCTGCACCCTCTGGCATGGCCACGCGCGGATTGCAGTTTGAAGGCACTGACTCGCAGTGGGGGGCATTGGTATAATAATCACAGCCATTCTTCAAGCCCTGAACACAGCTCTCTCACACGTCAGAATGGGATTGCTCTTGCTGCTGTTGTTTTGCTCAGAATAACAACAGGTTTATAGGAAACATTTCACCTGGCAGCAGCACCACTCTGCTGTAGGTGATTCAATGATATACTCGGGGAAAACCAAACAGGGACACGCAAGCTGCCTTTTGTTTTTGCAAGCCATTTAAAATGTAACAACAATTAGTGTTACAGGCTTGTTTTTACACTTTGCCGATTACGCAAATACATTTATGTGGGGTCTGTGAACCCCACAGCCTCCTGCACTGTATTGTTTTTGCATTGTGCGAACGTCCCATTGTCACACAGTATCGTTTTAATCTGAGTATCAAATAAAATAAAAATGAAGAGGAATGAAGCCTCTGCTTGTCCTGCTATCCAGCTAGCTGTGTTTCTGCAGACTGGTGGGCTGCTCTTGAATCGCGTGTGCTCATTTCAATATGCATCATGCACCTGTCCAGACTCTCATCTTGTGTGGGGATTAAAAAATATGTTGCTTTACAATCCTAACTCTCTGTCCGCCCATCTCTCCCTGTTATGTGCATTTTCCTGTGCATTTTCATACAATACACTATTTATAGCAGTAAATGCATGCTGCCTCTCTCTATCTCGTTCTCGACTGACAGCATGGTTGCTTCTCAGACAGAGCATGGGAGACAAACCTCAGCAAAGCTGACATCACTCAGGCTCTCCGCTCACATCGCTGCCTAGCAACAGGAGATGATACACACACTGCACGCAGGAGACGGCAGCCTGCTCCACAGCCCTTGTTCCGCTCCAGCGATACTCGCTCCACCGGTGTCAGATCAGAAAGCCACGCTTGGTGACCTGTCAGCCGTGGTTCTCAATAGGAAGGGTTTGCAGGGTCCAGAAGAAGCCACATAAATCCTCAAAGCAAAATCAAACCATTGCATTTCAATTAAAACACACCACTAATCCAGAACCCAAGAGTACATTATAAGTGTAATGCGCTAAGTGTCCAGAAGGTGGCTTGGACTAATATAGAATGCTGGTGTAATGTGTTGAGTGTCCAGCAGGTGGTTACTGAGCTGTCCTTATTATATCTAACGGGGGAAGGAACATGTAGGTCAAGTGACCTGGCTTGGGTCCATGGCTGATCTGGGATTGGAGAGCTGAGCGTCCTGACCCTTTGGTCGCCTTGTAATCATTAGAACACACTGACCGCAATGGGCAAGTATCCAATGTGCGCCCCAATTACCAGCACCCCACAGTCAGGGCCCTCTTGATGTTTTTATTATGCCAGCTAACCGGAGTGCCTGCCCTCGGCTCTCCAGATAACAGCAGCATCTGTTTCCTCAACAGTGTCATTAAGGCCCTTGTGTCAAAGACCCAACAGGGCAGCCTTGAGCATCGCCCAGCGAAGCAATTAATACCGTTCTCATGCTGTCAGAGATGCAACAGAGCAAGCTGTACTTTCTGTGCAATATCCCCACCACTTTAAAACAATGTATACGTGGAATTGCCTCCTTCAGACAAGCATACTATGAAGACCTGATCAGACCTCTGCCAGCACTTTTAAACCTCTTTTACTATGAGTTTAATGAAATACACTGAGTTTGCTACCTATACACTGTGGCTAATCAAGCTCGTAATAAAACCTGGAATGGGTGAAACTGCTGTGCAACAGGAACGTTATTTCCAAGCCTGGAAACTTGAGAGTGCTCAAGAGACCTTGAATGATATATTATATTAGGTTGCTGGGTTCTAGTTTTAAAAAAATATATGTTATTTGAAAACTGGAGGAAACTTATAACTTTAATTATATCTGTGGAAAAATAAAATACATTTGTGGCTGGGGTCTAGGGTTAGTTTTCAGTGAAACGCCGCAGCATCGGTACGTGTGACAGTAATGATGAAATATTTACAGAAAAAGAAGGCTTGTTTATCGTTGATGCTATTCAATCATCTGCTGTGTTTATCTACCTTATGTTTTTTTGGGAGAAGGAAAACAAAAGCCCTGTATGAATTAATGAGACACGATTCCAATATCGCAATATCAAGAAGGGTTCAAACACAATTTGCCGCAAGGCCTTCTTTTTTTTACTTTGTTTAGTTTTTATTCTGTTTAAAGGGAATTAGGAGACAGAGGGAGGCCAGGCACAGCAGGGTGTATTACTCTTTGTGTCAGTTCGAAAAATGAAAAGAAAACTTCTCTGTCTGCAAATGTCATTCTGTAAAAAAATTTTAAAAAGCTTGATGCGGGCTGGCAGAATATCCACTGCAAGAGTGTCCTGATTTACTTTTTAATCAGTCTGATTTTAACTCACCTAAACCCTCAGTTGAGTTGCCACACTGTAGAGTGCGTTGGCTCTCACTCAATCAAGCAAAGGAGCAATAAAGACCAGAAAATACCACTCAGGGAAAAATCTGAACTCCTGTTGATCAAACAGCAAACATTAATGTGGACTTGGCTTCAAACTCCATCGTATCCAGGCACTCGATCCTTTACTCAAACCATTTGACCAAACCGCACGCTAATTAATGGGCAGGATTTTCCATTACAGGAGGTTAAACCAGTTGAATCCAATCACAACAGTAGATTTTTTCTCCCCCACATAAACACGTACCGTATGAGAGACATCTCAGGCTTAGATTCACCCAAATAAAAAAAAGTATTAATTAAATACAATGTAAAATCTGCAATTAAAATTGAAATAGTATTCTTGTTTCTATCCCTGCTTTGAAACACACACCTCAGCCTGTGATAACCACAACTCCAGATGTATTTTTGATATGTCAGAACCAGAGAGCTCCAAGTTTACACTGCAGCAGCAGCATGCTAATTGGTTATGAATTACTTGTGGAAGTCAGCATTCTGAATGTAATCACCTGTTGTTCAGGGCTCCTGGGTAGCGCTAGCCAGTCTTGTGATTCCTGTCAGAATCTGAGCAACTCAGGAAACCTGTGAATACTGCATGACTGCATTCAGGTTTACTTGCTGTTTATTAACAGATTTGCAATCCGTTTGCAGCACAGCTCCAATGAAGTCATTTAACTTTTGACCACTTCAACTCTGAATATACTGTCAAAGACAATGCAAAGAACACACGAATACCAGCATCAGGTTTTAGGGCACAAAAACAAGCAACGGTACTCCTCTGATATTTCAGACATGCTGCATTTCTGTACTGCCTGCATCTGTTCAAACCGTCTGATTGAAGGCGAGTATAGTAGAAGGCGGTAGATCTACTAAAACCAGTCCAGGGGTTTGTGTCCGAAACGCTGTCATCGGACTCAGTTTTTGATGTGTTTTTCTTTATTGCACAAGGAGATCAGAAGCGACAATGCAGCCAGCAGTGCTGATCCCTTCATGCTGTGAAATGACAGAATTGAAAGGTGAGGTGCAGCAGCTCTTCAGCAGACAGGGGAAAAAATAATCAAATCCCTTCAGTTCTGCTAAAGGGGTCATTTCTACGCCTTTCCCAGCTCTATTACCTGAGGAAGCACATAGGAACAAATTCCAAGCTTATTACCTGAGTCTATCTCCTACTCCCTGGGGTGGAAAAACTCACGCGATCTGTGCACCCACTCCTGCATTTCAGAAATTTCATTGTTTACGCACAGCAGAGGATGGAAAGAAAAATCACCAAGTGCCAGGACTTTGATCAATCAGATATCCGGCTAAATCTGCTCTGAAACAATTCACATTATCACAGCATGAATAATTCTCACCTGGGTATGCAGGTTTACTAATTAGAGTTGTTCAAGTTGACTTAACAGGGGGGCTGACTGCTAAAACACCTGACACCTGATCATTTCAATATTGTACTCGATTGAGGGGAGTTTAGAAAAATGATTAAATATAGAGATGCGATTCCAAGCTCAATTTCAGAGGAATTACATTAAGTGTCTCTAATACACAACCGCCTGTGTAAACGCAGTGTACTCACTAAAGACACTAGCAACTGCCAACATCTGTCAAGCTGTAATAAAACATGCTGTTGCATTGAAAGGCAACATGTGTATTTACAATGACACTACAGTGTAATTACTATGTAGTTAGTGACACTTACATTGCCACATACCAAATATTATAACTGAAGTGATGCCTTTGGGAGAGCTGCTGTTGTATACTGTTCTGGATGACAGGTGCTGTTATTTCACTATGTAACATGTCTACGTTGCTTTAAATGATACGACAGCCGGACACTGGTTTTGGGTATTTGCCAAGCCCCAAACCTCTGCAAAAGAAGAGTCCCTGGCCACGATTTCAAATGAAAAGCTGAAGATTAATAAATAAGGGTGGCAAAAGGAAATGCAACATAGATTTCCTTCAAAAAGAGAACAAAGGAAAAGACACTGAGCGAATCTGACTGCCCTGCCCCATTGCTTTATGACTTAATTTAACTAACACTTAAGTTTAAGGGCCAGCTTCATTTTTCAATTATGCGCAGATTTCACACGCCCTGTGTGTTTTATCATTTTAATCTCAGCGCTGCTTAGAAGTAATTTGTGCTACAATATAAAATGTGACAGGCCTAAAACAGCAGCCGCTGGACTCTTTACTCCAACCCATTTCCAAATGGATATGTAAAACTCTTTTTCATCTTTTTTTTTAATAAACCTTTCCATGGTAGTGAGCACAAAGCATGTTACATGTGATTCTCTGACTACAGAATGGGCTATCAGAGCAGACTGGATACAGGGGCAACAAAGACTGCACACACGCACAGAAGGAGGTCGAATCCATACTCTCCCATTAGCTTTTCAAACCTTCCTCAGTATCCTGCTGCAGTCCTTGTCTCGCCCGAGGTGTTTTAGACATCACCACGATAGCAGTGTTTTCAGATCCATTGCCTCAAGTGCTCAATCATAAAGGAGGGGAAACTAAGTCAAGTGATCTTACTAAGTCAGTTTGAGGTATGACGATGATGAAGGCAGCGGGAGCCCCAGTGCTCATCTGCTTCTCTAGGGTTCATCTGAAAGCCTGGGTTATGCAAACACTGACAGTTATAACAGTGACGGAGTTTGAAAAAATATAACTATCAATGATTAATTACCCAATACTGTGTCTCCATCGAAAGGAAAGCAATCATAGGTGAGATTGTTGTTTTTTTTGGTATTTATTTATTTTTCCTGGATATTTGCTCCCACCAGCGAACATTTGTCCCCCGTCCTCTACACATATGCTTGTTATTAACCTATGTTTATGCAAATTATGCATGTATAATGCTAGCAAATGCGAGTAATGTTTGCAGGCTGTTATCATGTACTATTGTAGGTGAGACTGGACCTGTCAGAGGAGACTCAATGGTGCAAGGTTAGGGTTAGGGTTAGGGCTGTTTGTTTAAGGTGATACAGGCTGCTAAACATCTCTCAGCAAAAGCAAGAAGTGTAAACCTTGTGTTGTCACCTCTGCCACGTCCAACAGATTTAACAATGAGTCCAATGCACGTTCGGCACGGTGTTCAAATAGAAAATTATAGTACAGGCAGAAAGCGTGAAAGTAAGGCAATTTACTTTATCCAGGGGAAAGCAATCACCTTTATGTTGTTTTGTTTTGTATACCGGGTTGCAAAATCACAGGGTGAGGAAATGGCATTGCCGCTAAGAGGAGTAAATGAAATGGTAGTGTTTCTGCACTACAATTCTTTATTTTTTTAGAGCACGGCTTCAGCTCTTAAGTTATTACAGGGCAGGAGTTTGTTGACTCCAATATGATGCCACAACAAACCCCTAACCTCGTGCAGCAATTGCAGTGATGTTGTTTGGAGTGTGTGGGTGTGCAAAGCTAGGAATGGCGGTAGATTTTTTTTTTGTGTGTGGATTGCTTCAGTAAATGTATTTCAGTGCCTATAAATGACCTGTACATGTGGAATACCAGTGGTTAGAGAAAGGGGCTTGTTATCAGGAGGTTCCATCTCAGCTCAGGTGTGTTTTTGTGTCCAAATCCGGTCCTTGAGCTTGTCACATCCGTATTTAGCAACACATAGTCTTAACTGGCATTTAAACCATTTAGCTTCCCTGTCTAACTGATACATGGTTGCTATAGATTATTATATATTTTTTTGCTTCCAGCCTCTTACCACTCTCAGCAGAACGTCCCTGTAAAATTGCTGGGCAAGAAGAAAAGCAAGAGAATTCGGGGAAGACAAGTGGATATAAGGGTGCAAATAAAACAAAGAGTTAAAGAATTAAGAAGAAAAAGGAGGAATAAATCAAAGAAGAATTATTGCACCGAGGCGCGGGACAGCATTAGTGAGGTCAGTATGGGAGCTGATAAGTCAGACGCTATAAAGCACCTGTATTCACATTAGTGAGGTCAGTACGGGAGCTGATAAGTCAGACGCTATAAAGCACCTGTATTCACATTAGTGAGGTCAGTATGGGAACTGATAAGTCAGAGGCTATAAAGCACCTGTATTCACAAGCCTGGGCTAGGCCTGGTGTGCCAGCAGATCCTAACAGTAGGGGTGCAGCAAGTAATCGATGCATTCATTATTGATCATCTGTCCTTACATTTTACCGAGCTTCTATTACATTTTGGTGAATCGATGCATGGAATTAGTGCCCAGTTTTAAATCTCCTGTTGCTGGTTTGCATTAAAACCTTGAGTGTGAGTGTGCTGCTTCTAGTGCTAGTACGGTAGATTAGCACGTTGCTAGGATACACACTTCAAGCCAACATTACGCTTTGGATAAGACAAATCAGAAGTAGGCCAAGTATTCACGTTTTTTTTAATTTAAAAATTAAGGCAACACGTTTTTCATTTTATTTTTCTTTATCTATTAAATCTACCAATTACCTTTTGTTTCAAGGCATGTTGTGTTTGGATTCTATGGCAATATCATAGAAAAATAAGCTGAATTTAGTACGATAGTTACATTAGTCAGGGTTTGCGAGATTAATTCAAATGATTTGCTTTTTGGACATGAAATGTAAACAGCACTGAACAACCATAGTTCAGAAATGACTTCTGTTAAAAGATAGTATTTTTTATTATTATTACAATGACAATCTGATGCGGACGCACGCATATTCTTTTAAGTCCTTTGTATTTCTTTTGTTACAATAGGAAGTGTTCTAATTGAATGCAAGTCGTAACTATTATGCACAACCATCTTTTTATTTATTAGATCTTCTGTTAAAAAAAAACCAACATTTGTTTATTTTGAAAAATAAAACATCAATGCATCGATTATCATTGATAAAATGTCTATATGATAATCGAATACGAAATTTGGGTGCCGGTTGCACCTCTACCTAACAGCCAGAAACAACATCAGTGCTGAATCAACTTAGCCTGAAAAGATTGATTGCATGAAGACGGCTTTGCAATGAGCAGATTGACTTTCAATATTTAATCCTGAAGAGGAAACAAGCCTCCCCCCTTTCTACATTATCATTCCCCTCCCCTTCCCCATTCACCTCTAGAATGTCTTTTGCAAAGCAGCTTCAGCATGCACACTTAATAGTGATGTGCTGAAAGAGAAGGACGCTTGCAGAATCCCAAAAACATGCACTCTACAGTAAACCTGACTATGCACAGCCTTGAGTTTTAATCCATTTTGCTTTTGAGGTTAAAGGGAAAGACACATCTCATAAATATCCTTGAACCAAGCTTTCCCTGCGGATAACTTTCTATAGAACCAATGGACTCCGCGGACTGCAGAGTAGGGATAGGGAAGCTGTGGTCACCAGTTTAGGGATGTAACTATCTTAGGGAAGTGACTTTTCCAATACAAGCTCAGGAGAAACATGTATCCTTCCCCCCAGGACTGAGTGCAGGAATCAGCCTATCCACCCAGGGGCTGAAATACTGCTGACCTGCACTGCCAAGAAGAGTCATGTGGAAGAAAAAGTGCTTAGCATTATACTTTATAAAGTCCCCCCGCAAGCAGCCCTCTGTACTCTGCACTGTTAATTATGCTGGTGTGCTTTCAAAGCAATCCAGTGTTCAGCACTCAGTAGAGCCGGATTCCGCCTCTCCTTCTGTCTGTTTGTAGCAAAGTAAGCGCTCCCCCCTGGGCAGAGTGGGCGTCTGCTACAGCGAGACTCTGCAGTGTATACAGACAGGGAGATTATTCAATTATTCCTTAACGCTGTAACCTTTCTAGCTGAAGCACAACTACACCCCCCCCCCCCCTTTCTCCACCAACCACCCCTCTTGTTCTTATCTTAAAAGCTGAACTAATCTGCAACACTGGGTGCAAGAAAGGCCCCTAAGTGCAGCCTTGCATTTTGACAATGCAAAACGAGACGTGAGTCTTACTCTTTTCTCATCCTCGTCTTTGCGAACAAAGGATTTAAAAAATAAGTATGTGATGAATAAATGATGTTTTCATATGCATATTTAAACCCGTCCGCAGTAGCTTGGAAATCCTTTTTGCGGTACCACTTTGAAAAGAGGTAGAACACAGAATATTATACTATTCAGCTTCTAAAAGGATGGGGCTATTCCAATCACAAGGTAAGGAACGTGCAGACATGTTCAGCTATGATAAAGGTCTACTCATATAAATAAACTATGGAATATATCATGAATATAAGATGACTTCAAATAAAACAGGATATTAATGCTTAATGTGCTGTTGCAGTAGTTTTCAAATTATGGACACTTCAGGCACAGTTTTAGCTACGTCATCACTTTAGAACAAGCCAGAATGTCCAAACAACGAAGCGATCAATATCTCCATGTTCTAATTCGTGATTATAGCACCTATCTACACAACTGGATAACCGGGTCAAGGGATGAGCAGCATATGGATGTACGTACGGACAGACACACTGCTCCACTATACCCTCATTGCCAGGGATATGCACTACTAAATCCAGAATTCCAATAACAAAAAAATAGATTCTTTTCCTACGTGGGTCAATAAAATAAAATGTGCCCATCTTGTGCTTTCATTAAATAGATTAAAAAGATATAGGCGAGGAACAAGAAGAAAAGAAAGGAAAACATTTCAAAACACACCAAGCCAGCAATTCATCACAAAAGAGTGCTTTAAGTTAAGTGGTCCATTCACGACGACTTTCGCAACAGCACGATTTATTAACTGGCAGTCTCGCAGCCGTTAAATTCCAGCGCGGGGCTTTGGCAGGGAACCAGCTGGTAAACACCGGGCCGTGCTTCTTCTGAGCCACTTTTTACACAAAACTGAACACTCGGCGCCCACACTGCAGCAGCTGAACTCCCCTTCCAAATGGTGCTTCATCTAAAAAAGAGCACATCTGGTGACCCCTTAATGTTCTGCTGATAGAAAAGATCACAAAGGTAATTCTATTCATCTTTCAAAAACTGTTACCCTTATTTATTGCTGTATTAATTTCCCTGGAAACAACGATCATAATTAGCATTTTCCTTGGCGTTGAATATTTAATACCAGTACGTGGTATTGCTCAGCTCACACCATTGAATGGTAAATTATTATTATTATTATTATTATTAGTAGTAGTATTATTATTAGTATTATTATTAGTATTATTATTATTATTATTATTATTCAGTTTGCTGTTTATCATGGATAACTTCATTACATGGTACAATGGTAGCATCAAACCACCATTTACATCAGTTATCAGGATCACTGTTGTTTTAATAAAAGCAGCTGAGCAAATTTCAACAGGAATCCTTAAATAGTGATGGAATTTATTCAAAAACTTGATTATGTGTCCCATTCGTTAAAAAAAACTGTTTAATTAGTACTGAATGCATAATTAAATATCAATTAACCGAATTCCAGATAAGTGTTGCCTAGAGTCTTAATCAACTGAGATCTAATGGAAGGGAGTGCGCATTTAACCAGTTATTAAATGAACAGTTATACTCTTATCGTTCCTGTTCACACTGTAAAACAAAGAACCCGAGTGAATCACTGTGTATGTGAATGGCAGCTCAAAGCTCAGGAACAGCACAACAAAGAAAAGGGTGCCATTATCCTCTTGGCAACCACTCTGTATTATTTTAAGATTAAAAAATCAACAAAAAAATTGAGGGGGGGTTAATCACAAAAATGTCATGTTGTGGATGCTGAGTCATTGGGATGACCCGGGTAAGCAGCGATGTGCCGAATGGCTTCTCTCGTTCATAAATGTTTGGACATTCTTTCTCTAATTATATTCACAATTGTGTGGCGTTTCCTTAGATTGCATATATAAGCTCAAAAACAGAAAGAAGATCCCGACTTCATCACAGGCAGTGTTATCACATAAGCGGTTCTGTGAAGATAGGTTTAACTTTAAAGTGTGACATCTGGACTCCTGTCAGTACGAAGATATAGAGAAGTGGTTCCACTAAATAATCAGAGAATTGCATCACCAAATCCCACCCAGACCGATCCTCGCACAAGGCTAAGGATCCGCTGAAGAAGTTAAGGTCATTTTTCTTTTCCTGTTTCTTTTTCTTTTTCCTGCTTGTCTTTTATTTATTTGGGCTGCTGTTGTAAAGAATCCAGATAGGCATGTATTTTCACTTTCTGCCATCTATCTTATGAAAACCAGGCTTCCAGATGTGATTAATGGTTTATTTATTCTGCTGTTTTCTTTTTCATTTAGTTTCATAAACAGGAACAGTCTATAACTCACCTTTCTCAATTACGTGTTATCAATAATAATTCTTTCCAGCCTCGTCTCCAGTAATGCTGTGATATTCAATCCGCTGTTCTGCTAAGTAGAGTCTTGCCAGCTCCCATTAAAGAGAAGACATCTACTGCAAAACTCATTTGCTTTCGCATTTGAGCAAAAACGTCCTGTTTCTTACAGAACAGACGTGACCTGTCGAATGTCTGAAAAGTTGGCCCACGCTCAACTTTTGAGACGAACCTCAAGGGCACAGCCAGTCGCTGATGAGAAAGCAATATTTTTGTATTTATCTGTTGAGGTTTTTGTCCAAACAGGTCAATTGATTTGGCTGATAGGTCGTGGATGACAGATTATCTGACAGCACCATATGGAAATGGAAATCGTCACATTACGGGGCTGATATGTATATCAAACTATCACATGGGTTGAACGCAGAACTGGAGATACATTAATCAGAATTAACTCTG
Source organism: Acipenser oxyrinchus oxyrinchus (assembly GCA_030684275.1). Taxonomy (NCBI): domain Eukaryota; kingdom Metazoa; phylum Chordata; class Actinopteri; order Acipenseriformes; family Acipenseridae; genus Acipenser; species Acipenser oxyrinchus. Next base: position 17,468,353 of record CM060273.1, on the reverse strand, counting down.
CGCTATCCCAAATGAAGAGACACTGGATATGAAACATTTCCCATCTATCTACTCAATAATGGAATGCCAAAAAAATAAATAAAGCACAGCTCAGATGAAACCAGTTAATTATTGAAACATGTTGCCATGGAGGCTCAAGCCCTGCTCTTGACAAGCTGATTCTTGTAGTTTGCTGCGGTGATTGGTTTAGACAAACAAAGATAAAAAGCCATTTATCGACTCAGGAGTTCCATTATTATCTCGTAACACGCCACAGCAATGCCATTAACCAGTTCTAGTTTTCTTTTCAATTTGGCTTGAAATGCATTGAGTAAAACCCTGAGAGTCTTCACACAAATGCCAGTCCTTCCATTTCTGTTATTATTATGCTGTGACTTCTAATTTATTGTGTGTGGGGCGTGGGGCTGGGGTTCAGCGAGCTAATTTAGTCCTCTTTCCTCTTTCAGTCTCAAATTAAGAGACAAATTAAATGGAAAAGTGGAGAACTGGTGAACACTTAGTTGATTCACAGTGAATATGGGCAAATTAATAAAAAGCCTCCTGGGTCTTATCTGAAAGATTTAGAGAAGGAACAAAAACCTTCTCCACTTCATGCAAAGCCTTCCAAAGAGTATGTGTGCTTAATGCTTTGGGTGCATAATCTGAAGTGCTACCTGCTGTCCTAACATGATAATAACTGGATAACATTGCATGCTTGTATGTGGTACCTTCTGTTGTAATAAGCATGTAATTACATCAGGTAACAAGATGCTGCTCATAAGCCCATTGCCATACAATTGCACAATAGCAACCATGTAAGAAGCCATGTGTAATTACTTAGCCCATCTAAAGCAGTTATTTTAATCCACAAACAGTCAGAACTTCTCTCTAAGTACATACACAACCACAGTAAGTATATACATAAACTCCCCCTGCTGGAAAATTAACACATTACAGCTCACAAAAATTAATCTTGCAGGCTGTCAGAGATCTGCCAGGCATCAAGGACGCAGATTAGCATGGGAACCTCCTACACAGTGAGCTTTTTATTGATACTCATCACCTAGATGCACAGAAATACTCACCGGGCACCTCATTGAAGATGCACAATATTGGTAGCTTACCTTCATAGGTGGCCTTGAAGCCTTGTCCACTGACAGCATAGTCCGAAAGAAGCCACAGTGTGACTAGGGGGCCTGTGCTAACCACTGGGGCTGGAACTTGAAAACCAGTCAGTCTGTGAACAAACAGAGAATAAATATAGATTAGTGAATCCTGCATGAACCAGTCTCTGAAGGATCAGCTCGGATATCTAGATTGGATCAATTCGATTCCACTACTTGTATTCAAGCACCATCCAGGATCAAAAAGGAACCAGTTGATTTTCAGACCGGATGAGCCATCCATTGATTACTTCTGCTGCTGAGCCGGTTGTATATCTCAACTCTGCGAATGCAATCGTGGGCAGTCAGATAAGACTGATCCTAAAAATATCTGATACAGCCTTTAATACGCCACACGGTAAAGCAGAGCTACGGTAGCACCGATGAATCCTCGTGAAAGCTAACAGACATAAAACGTTATGTATCTATTTATTTATTTCTTTTTAACTGATCATAAACTGCTATCATTTAGAAAAAAATATATACTTTTTTTTTTATTGCGGGCAACATCATATTGCTTGTTGCGCAGCAAAATAATAAAAAAAACCACATAAAACAAAGTAATAAATATAAAAGATAACACAAATCACCCTCCGCAGAGCGGCTTTACAGCTGCATGCTCAGGCTGCAAACAATTAAAAGAGAATGCTAGCTGTTAAGTTGAATAGCAAGTTTGCAGAACAGTACGTTTAAAATTGACAGGACTCAATTCCACATGCACAAAAATTAGTTCTGGAATCGGAGCTGAGGAGCATTTGGAACACAGCACTCTTGCGTCCTGACAGTAGCAGTTGTCTGATGAAATGGGGTCTAAACTTTACGACGGAAGTGACAAGCTGGTATTTCCAGCTGACAGTGGGGATTAAATTAAGGGACTTTGAAATGAGGTACAGACAAAGTGGGTGTGGAGTTTCTGAGGAATAGATTTTTGTAAAAACACAACGTGATTGATATCTTTAAAAATGCTCCTGGGTCTTTGGTGCTTAGTAATGAGATACTAGCCCCTTCACCTCGGAGTCTGTACTATTTCTCTCTGTTTCCTCTTCTGATTAAAGCACTCAATGAACAGCACACAAGCCTGGCCACAGTAATTTAATACTCATGAGATGCTTTGTAATAAAATGTGATTAAATGAACTGTCATCCCGTTAAAAAAAACTGCCTCGCAATCTGATCAACAATGCTTAGCAGTATGCAAAGAATTGAATTAGTTGCAGACTAAAAAACAAACAGACTTCCTAAAGCTGTTTCGAAGTTTCCACTTTGAGATTTTTGAAGGTCTTGTTTACTAATAAACTCTTCAGAAGTCATAATAAAAAAAAAACAAATATTGCTGTGTTAAAAAAAAAACGTTACCGTTCATAAGCAACAGGTCACCTCATGCTAACCTCTCACAAAGCACAATGTGTGCACACTGCGTTAGCTAAAATATGAGCGTGATGTTGAAATCCAGAATGATAGAAACACTGGTCCTACACACAGGAGCTGAGTTCAGTGCTTTACTTGATACAACCAGGAAAACCCTGCACCTTAAAGCTCTCAATGTTTTGAAGGTAATTAAAAACAGATAAATCAGAAAACACAAATTCTTTAATTAACGTATGCATTATCACAGCTGCTTCTTCTAAATGTTAATGAATCCTCTCAAAACATCAGAGTGTCTTCAGAATTCTACCTGAGATCAATATCAATCAATCAATATTTATTTTATATGTGGACCATCATCACAAAGCCCTTTACAAGATAGTGAGGAACAATGCATAATACATTACATACAGGGCAAAGTACATTAAATACAGCAGTATGTCTAATTACGTTTAAAACCTTCATCTGTAAATTTATTCACTCAATCATAAGATATTAGCCAGAAGAGCTGAAAACAAATTTAGGAAAAAGCTTAGAGAAATATTTCAATCATACAATTCTCACTCATGTTGCTCCCTCAAAAAAGAGACTGAATTGAGATTCACATTTCTCCCCAACCTCATTCGAATGGGAAGAAACTGCAGACAAGATGGCGGGAGTTTCAGACGAGCAGAAAAAGAAAAGAAATCAAGTAGATAAATCCCGGACGGAACAGTGTTATTTATCGGCAGGGGAAGTTTTCTCATTATTCTCGGAGAGCTGGAGAAGACCGGAATCAGTGTCATCTGAAATGGAAGTCCATCTCGAAGCTGTCAGGAGCCCTGCGTTCCTCTATCAGCCTCTCCCTATTTCATTTCCCCAGGTGTGACACTGTGTCTCAGCTGCTTGATATCTCCGCTACCTTCCTGACACTGCCGCGGCCGTCTGTCAGAACAAGTGACAGCGACGGACACAATGGCACTTTCATTCTCTCCCACTCAAGGACTGAACCCCCCTCGCAGGAGACCGTAGAGGAAGACTCCTGCAACATTTTATTTTTCTTCCCTTGACTTGAAACACTGAAGGGTTAGAGGTTAAGAAGCGCTAACCAAGGTTTAAAATAAAATTTCTAACCTCTTGTTAGCTTCACCAGTATTGTGTTTTTTTAGTACATGCTTTATTTGGGGTATACAGATTGTTCATGTAAAACGCTGTGCATGCTTTTTCAGAGTGAAAGAGTTGTAAAGAATGAACTGCATAGTTAATTGCATAGTTACAATGTACTTAATATGTAAATCTTTTTGCACAATATATCTAGTAACATTTGTTTCAGTAAAGGGTTAGGGTTACATCATGCCTAAAGATGTGCACATTATGTACATTGTAAATACACAGTAATTAGGAGACACTTACAACATCTTTTAGTATGAACTTGAACTTGATGCGTGCAAGACTGGAGCTTTAAAAAGGAGGACTGGTGTTTGAATGGCGAGCTCTGTCTGTCTGCATGCCTGGCGTGTTTGGAACAAGGCTGACGTGAGTTATGGAGCCTCTCTGCTTCAGCCATCAGAAAGGTTCATGTGTCCTGTCCATCCGATCTGGGCTGCATTCCAAGCACGTCCCGAAAGATGAAGCCTTCCAGATTCTGGGAGCTCTTGAATGATGTTTAAAAGAAAGAATCCCAATCGAGGATTGTGTAGAGGTTTCTACAACACAAACAAGCTGGGAGACAAAGGGCTAACTCTCACAGCTGCAGGCTTACCTCTGAATCGCCATCTACAACACAAACAAGCTGGGAGACAAAGGGCTAACTCTCACAGCTGCAGGCTTAACTCTGAATCGGCATTAGGGTTTATTTTTGCTGAATGGAAGAAAAAAACACCGATGTGAAATGAATAAGAATCAACTGGAGATTCCACCACGTACGGTTTGAAATAGTACACTGACGAAGGCGCTGCCTGAACCATCTGTCTGCTTGACTTTGTTTCTTTTAAAATGTTACTATTTATAAACCCTGAGATCAAACATCAGCATTCATTACTTATGATTTGGCAGCTATATTGGAATTGTTTTTTTTTATTGATATTTATTTCTTTTTTTTTTTTTCTGAAACAAAATCTCTAATGATTTGGATTAGCTTTGAGAAACAAGTCACACTGTCTTAAACACGAAGCAAAATTCCTTTTAACAGTTATGCATGAAAACCTACTGCAGCAAAACTGAAGTAGGGCGACACTGTAAACATGAGCAACAGCTTAGCAGTGTAATTAAATGAGAGCGTAGGAATGCATCTGCAGCATTTTTTTGTGAAAGGAAAACTAACCGGTAATGTTACAGAACTGTTAAGAACTAAGAAGGTTTTGTGAACGTCCCTCAGATATTGTCTACGAAGTTTCTTTATATTCTTGTTTTTTTTTTTATAACAATTTGGTTCAATTATTTACTTACAGTGTGAAACAAGAATTGAGGAGCAAATCTCATTACAGTAAGTGCCAAGGGAACGTGATGACTGACGGCAGTACGATCACGTTTCTCCTCGATTATCACAACTGGTTTTCCCACTGGAGTTAGAGGTTAAACCTGCAGTAATTTGCTCCCCTGACAGCAATTGCTGAATGTCATGTGGCCAATCGTTCATTGACGCCGGGGAGTGGGAATGGGAGCCGTGGCATTAACCTTTAACATCAATAAAGATGTTCAGTCCATCTCTTCAGCCCCGGCTCAAGAGCAAGGCTGTTCTCAACACCAGGGAGTTTGCGTATACTGTACATATTTACACTGCCCTGCCGGAGCAGAAAGGGCACGGAAAGTAAGAACTCCTGCAAAGGGCACATGAAGCATGCCTATAGAAAGAGATGCTAGAGGGCCTACACTGGGTACCACATCTTATAACACTGCCCGAAACAGAGAGATAAGGAGTGACAGTATGTCCTGGACTTAGAGCAGTAAGACGTTGGTCATTCCATGAAAATGAGCTACACTGGATATGTAATCATGATCAGACTACAGGCTTTCTGATGATCAAACGTGTGTACTAGAATAAGATCCATCCCCCACCAAAATCCTGGGCTTGCCAAACGTGTGATACAGATGATTCATTAGTGTAACAAACAGACTGTTTCAATGCAGCTTGACCCTCGGGGTCACCAGACTGAGCCATCACACATTTGGTTCTGGATCTTCGGGATCTACAATATGACAATGATTTCAATCCATTGAGCTCTTTCCCGTTGTTTCCCCCTGTATGAAATGGGACACAGGTGTTGATTCATTTATTTGTCATCCTCCTGGAACCCATTCTGTCAGCCTTCATTTATCTGTACTTTATAACATCCCCCCATAAATTCCATCCTGGCTGGCTTGCATTATACATCAGCTTACTAAACAATTCTCTATTACTTTTTCACCCTGTTCCATTTTTTAATTCAGATGCAATGGAGATGGGCAATTATAAAGTAATCAGAAAGATGCCAGTCTTGTCTCTATCAGGGTATGGCTGTGTTTCTCTCTCTCTCTCTCTCTCTCTCTCTCTCTCTCCGCCCCTCTCCTCTCCCACTCTCTCATGCAATCCCTCGACCTGTTTCCCTTCCCTCTCCTTTCGACCCTTTCCTCCCAGTCACTCATCCCATCTCTCCATCTCTTTCTCTCCCTCTCTTCTCTTTTCCTCTCTGTATGCTCATGTTAAAAGCATAGCAAAGTGTCATAAAGCATGATAATGCAGATGGCAAGCATTGTGAAGCCCAGAGAGAGGTATGGTAAAGTGTATTTAAAAGCACAGAAAACCATAGAAAATGCAAAGTATAACCCATGGGAAAAGTATTGGGGAAACTGTAAAATTGGTATTGGCATGGAAGTTCTGTGCATTTACTGCACTGCACTATCAGGATTTTTCTTTATGAAAATAGACCACAGAATGGCTATTCAAAAATAAAATAGAAAAGGAAAGTGATATTGAAGTGCCATGATGCATAGATATGACCAAACCTCCTCCTCCCTCCCGGCTCCAGCCTGTAATTATCCTGAGTAACCGGACTGGAGATTCAGGTCCCAGCGATGTGGGGTCTGCAGTGCTGAAACGCTGCTCTGCACATGGCTCAGGGGAGAAGGAGACAGCTGCTTCCAACCAGCACCAGTGTGACAAGATGGTTAATGATGCTTCCGGCATGAAGTATAGTTTCTACAGCAATCAATAACGTCAGGCAACAATATCAGCCTGGGAGTTACATCCTTTCAGGGCAGGAGCTGCGCTCAGCCTGGATTTTTACTTGCTCAATAACAAATGCCTACTTTTTTTCCGGTTCTCCGAACTTTTCCTAATGCTGAGGTAATGGGAATTCTAGCATTCTAGGCACGCACGCACACACGCACACTCCAGTGTGGGACTCCAATTGAAAAAAAAAATCTATATGTTTGCAGGGTCAATAACGCAACACCCAGTAACTGACAGGAAACCCGAGCAGCCTGCCTGACGCCGATTCAGGTAGTTGCTTTAAAACATGGTTGGACAAACACAGACTCTACTATAACTTTCCACAGTGGCTTGAGGGATTTGAATTAGGATGTGGCTCCAAAACCGGGACTACTTTGCCCAGCTTGTGTGAAACTGGTCTGCTAGCTTGGTTTTTTAACTGCTGCCTTGATTACTGCACTACAGTGGCACATGCATTATAGAAAGAAGCACAGCCCCATCAAGGAATGAAGTAGTATTATCGAACATTAAATGTAACAGATTATTTAGTATAGCGGCTACACCTCTTCTTGCACAAATAAAGCCAGTTTAGGTGGTATCAATATTTGAACAGCCCCCCAAGGGGGGGGTTTGTTTCCCCCTCCCCCAAGGTTTATAAAACTTGATTGAATCCCTTCTGGTTCCTTTCTCCTCCTCTTCCTCTGAGCAGCACAGGAGAGATCAAAGCCGATTGTGCTTTACAGTTTGAGAAGGGAGCTGGGGGAAGGTGACGTTAGAACATGAGGAGAGGATGAGGCTCTTCCTGAGACCTGTCAAAAAGACGTCTTATCAGCAGTTAAGCGCGTCTGTGGCTTCGCTAATCTCCGATATGGCTCGAGTGTGATCTTAAAACATCAGAGAAGGCTTAGGGGCGCAGCGCAAGCTGAAACGGCTGATCCCAAGCGCTGATTTGTAATCGATAGCCACTCTGGCTTTCACTCAGGCTTATAACCCTTTCCTTCCCCAATAGCTGCATGTCAGAGAAGTACAAGATAACATCCTAGTCAAGGATTACTTCGTAAACGCTTTTGTGGGATCACATTTGAATAAATGTACTGTGGGCTCCAACATTTTCATGGAAAGTTTTTGGACCCTCGATAACCAACAACAAAAACATCCCTGGTTGAAATATGATTATTCGGCACTGTATAGCCATAAGAAATCATATTTGAAAGATCAGCAAAGTCATCCTCTCCTAAATCCTGCCAATCTTCTGATTCATGTGAACACAAGACATTTATTGGCTGTGACAATTCGATTCACTTTTAGGAAATCCTAAATGTATTCAATACATGGATTGAATGGGGAAACTGTGTTATTATTTATTTATTTATTTATTTATTATTCTTTAGATTCAGTTACAACACCGTCAGGGCGTTGAGATTGCATTATGCACAACTACAGTAATTACGCAACCCCAACAGAGCTTGGTTTTTAATTGTCAGTATTAAAACCTTGAGATTGGATTTCAGCTTCATTGCATATACAGCACTTTGCGATCCACATGTGAAGTAATCGTGAAGAATTTTTTTTTTTAATTCACTGCTAAAAAGCACCTGGTTTTAATGATGCCTAAAGCAAAATAAGTGTTGACACTGAAGTCTATGCGAGGAGCTTCTAGTGAATTGACTTGAATGGAATTATTTGTATCGATTCACTGAGGATATGAACAGTCTGGTACTAAGTTACCCTGTAGAGAGGGGTCTGTTCCAGGTTAGAGAGGTAAGGTAAAGAAAGTTTAAAAAACATGCTAAGTGCACAGTATAACAAAAGCATGGGAAAACTGAAAAATTGCTGTGCAAAATTACGATCTTGTTCAAATTGCACACTAAAATTCCAGTCGTGTAATGAATCTGAAAAATGGGTTGATTCTCAGACTCCCCAATCCAACTTGTTTCACTGAGAAAGCTGTTTCTATTTACAGCACATCACTCCGAGACCTGCAATCAGTTTACACCTTACAAGCCGGTGTTATTCTTGTCCTGAAATATTCACATGTTCGTCTTATTTCTGCATTTGTATTTGCAGCCCCCCCCCCCCACCGCCCTGAGACCTGGGAATTGATGGCTGATAATCCGCATTCTCCATTACCTCATGTCTGCTTAGAAACTTTCTGGGTTATTAGTCTCATACGAGACCAATCATACAGGATTAATCGGAGACTGACAGTCGCAGATAAGGAGATAATTGGAGTGTCTTGGGCTGGAAAGTGGTAACATTTTCTCTTGCACTGTGCTGAGTGCAATTTGCTGAAAACAAATCCCCCTCATCCACATGTGCTGGAGATTAGATGGTGATGTGGGATCAACACACAACAGAGCTCCCTTTTCTGGTTGTTTTCTTTATTTCCCCTTCCAGACGGTTTAGCATTATGAATAGCAATAGATAGATTCAATGAAACTGTCCTTCACAACTGGCAATGGGCTCCTTCAAATAAAGCGTGATAAACCTCTCTGGGATCTCATTGTAACCCCTGTGTATTACCCTGAATAAACCAGAGGAGCACCATTAGCAGACCACAGCGCTAGCGGCAATAATGCACTGTGATACAGCAGCATACTATTAATATTCTAGATTCCAGGAAATCATACAGAAATCACAGCTAAATGAATAAGAACATAAGAAAGTTTACAAACGAGAGGAGGCCATGCCACTTGTGAGATCTGAACAGCCTGCCCCTAGGAATTAAATATGCAGTGTGTAATTCAAGAAAGATATAGCAGGGATATCTTATTAAACAAACAAGAAAAACAGACATGCATATCGATGCCTATTCATAGATCCTTACACTAAATTGTGCACCAAATAAATTAGTAGAAGTTTCCTCTCCTCCCTTCCTTTCTCCTCTCCTCCCTTCCCTTCTCCTCTGCTCTCCTCTCCCCTGGCCTCAATCCCTCCCCTCTCCCCTGGCCTCCATCCCTCTCCTCTCCTCTCCTCTCCCCTGGCCCCCATCCCTCCCCTCTCCTCTCCTCTCCTCTCCCCTGGCCCCCATCCCTCCCCTCTCCTCTCCTCTCCTCTCTGTACACTCTAGTGCCTGGCTGTCTGAGAGCTGATAAATGGCACATTGGTCCTAGGATGTAGCAATCAGATGATAAATGAGCTGCATTCAGTAAGCAGACTGCAGGAGAAAGCACCAAACTGATACAGTGGAGAAAACTGTCCACCGTGCCCCCTGAAGGGTCACAGGTAATAAAGAAATGCTGGCTCAGGATACCGATAGAGCAGATGAACCAGGTGAACGGGATGCACCCCAATTAAAAACAGAACACAAAAACGATAAGAAACCTGCATGTTCTGCATCTTGACTCATCAGCACATTGCCTGGCTAAGCGGTGTTACTACAACCTGCAGAAAAAAAATGTCTGAAGACAAACGCAGGTGTAAAACAAATGCAATGTCGCAAAACTGCACCCGTCAGTCTTCCTGCAAAGAAACGACTTGAATGACAACTTTTACACGGTACTCTTGTGTTTATGAAGTGGGGGAATGATGTGTCACCTTGCTAAGAAATGTGGAGACATGCAAACATGGCCATTTTTATCCGCGTTGACGTAGTGGAATGAATGCATTGTGCCCATGCATCTATTCATCTGTGCAGGTAGAGAGATGGATCGCCTGTCAACAGCTTGGTGACATCAACAGTTTTATTTCCTTTCACACAAATAAAAATGATGCAAAATGCACATTGATGTAAAGATGAAAGCAGATCAGCATGCTTAACTCTGACGTCTCAGTCCCAGCTTGTATTAGCCACTAATGTGTATTATTATTATTATTATTATTATTATTATTATTATTATTATTAAAAAGTATCCACTCTGGAGCCGTAAACAGTCCCTGACATATCTTTTTATTAATGTAATGTATTCATTTTGTCCTTTCCCTCTCTTGTGCTGTTTGTTGCCTCAGGGTCAGGCAATGCTCCACAGGGTTCATTAAATGACACGCTGGTCTGGAGCCAAAGTCCCAGTTTAATTAAGGATCTTGTCTTCATTCTCTTGGAATCTGTCAACAAGCAGTGATTGTAAAATATGCTAAACCTTTCAAATATTAATGACCACAGACTTTCTCTCTCTCTCTCTGCTAACATCAGCAGTACTGTCCAGTAGATGCTAATGAAGCTGCCAGCATGCTGGCTGCCTCAAAAAGGTACGAGCCCACCCTTATAGAATTTTAAAAGCACAGCAAAGTGAAAGCATGGTAAACCATAGGTAAGCATTGTAAAGCGTAGCAAAGTATGGTGAAGCATATTAATAAACACGGCAAACCAGGTTAAACTATGATAAATGCGTAGTAAAATCATGGGAAAAGCATGGGGGGGGGACTGCAGAAATACTGTGGTAAACTTTTATAAGAGCCAGACTGAGTTGCTTGTGATACACGTACCTTGTTCTTAAGTTTCCCTGCTGGGGTTGCCCGTCGTACACAGAGAGGACGTCGAAGTCTTCCTCCAGCGCGAAGGCCTGGAACACCAGCTGAATCCGGCTGTGGTCCTGTGTGTGGATGGTCCACGTGCAGTTGGCGTAATTGGGGTAGCCGTAGGGGAATCCAGGGCTTTCTATCGTCCCGTTCGGCCCATTTAACGTGTGGCTGCAATTCTGAGCTGAAAGATAAGCAAAAAAAAAGATTATAGTCATGAAAGGTGTCCCATTATCATATTACACTGAAATATTTTTCCTTGGGTTCTGTTAAGTACTTTGGGCCCTATTCACAAAGCTTTAAGGATGGTTTAAGGTTGGTTTTTTTTGTGTTTAGTTTTTGCAGTTTGTGAAATCTTTGTCAACTGTTTTGGGAAGTGTTAGAAGTATCATGGCACCACTTCATACAGAACACACAGGTTTCAGATCAAAAAGGATGACATGTTTAACAGTAACATGGTGTGCACACTCATAGTTGATTGCAGTCAGCTCTCAGTGAACTTTTTTTGGTGTCATTGACTTGAAGTCTCCCTTGACGAGGCCAGTTTACTTGCAGAGAGCGTCGTTCTTATTTTGGTTGAAGATGCAGAGCTTGTGTTTCCTGTCTGGCTCTTGTTTCATTCTTCTTTCTGTCACTTTATCCAACGCGAGATGATTAGAAGTTATACATTTTTCTTTTTCACATATATATTTTTTAATCTATATATTTGTATTACACTTTAGACTCACAAGCACTTTATAAATACTGACCTAAGAGAAAACATCATATTTAATAATGCATGTGTATAGTTTGAGTAAGCCCTATCGAAATGGAACAACACTAGGTTAATGTAGATGCTATTTTGCATGTATTCCACTGGCTGCTCATTGCATTTTGTATTCTATATTAAATTGCAATAACATTTCAGCAATCTGGGCCAAATTACTCATCTGGCTTGATTTCCAAATAACCTCGTCCATTTTTTGTCCACATTCCCATTAAGATTCTGTGAGTCCCAGTTGCTGAACAAAGGTAATTAACTCCACACTTTGCCAACAAACCTCCATAAGGTCTTCAATTTATGAAGCTGTATGCTATTTTTCCCCTGACTGTGCAGTCTTCTGTATCTAATATGTATACTGTTAAAGCTTTGCTCAATATCGCTTAAAATACATACTGTAATTTGCCAGCTTTTAAATGCTAGTTGTTTGTGCAATGTACGTTTAATCACGCTCTTAAACGTCTGCTAAGGTTGCAGCATACTGTGCACTGCACAAAACAGCAGTTCTGCAGCCATACAGAGAGCTTGACCAGACCCGACCTGTCAGTACATTTTAAATCCTGTTTTGTGCACCTTGTTGCAAAACATAATATAGTTATCTTTTTGTGTGACTCATATTTCCTTTAAAGGGATAAACGTTGAAACATATCCCTTGAGTGTGGATATATAACTAAAACACTCAGGGGCTGGTTTCAAATCTCTGACTGCAGAACACATAAATATGTTGGCAGAAAAAGTGTGTAAATCTGTTATACCTTCAGGTAAATCATTGATTTAGTGATCTAGACAGTAGTGTGGCTCTTTAACTCTGTATTAATCCAGCTGGGGGGTTAACCTCAGGAGAGGTTTACTGATAGACTAATCAGCATTGCTACAAACAATACAAATAAAGCAAAAATTAGGTAAAATCTGGGTTATGAATTATAGACTGGCTGTATTAACCCTTTCATGCACAACATATTGTTTAAAACTATCTGAAACAAGTAGTTTTGGATGCAGTTTTTGGACGATACATTCTGGATAATATATTTTGCATGTGTGTTTTTTTTCAGTTGCATCCTCGTGTGAGGCTGTCATGCACGTACTGCAGGCTGCTCATTTTAAAGGCTTCCCTTCATTTCCATGTTGCTACAATGTTAAAGCTCACTGTACATCTCGTCATCAGTCTCGCACCATTGACTTCAATCTTTTTGTGCTGCGGATCTTGCTTTACAAACACGTTCGGCCGGGACCACGCATTGGTAAAGAGTGTAGAGTCTCATTGTGTTATTAAATAAAGGAGCTATCGGTTTATAGTCAGAACTGCAATCGCTTTCCTGTGAACGACGAGACAATCCGGAGAGCATGGGACCTCATTCTCGTGCATTCCTTTTACCTCTCTCCTGCACCTCACTCCCCCTCTCCTCAGAAACTTGCCATTAGCTACCAAACGCACACACACACATATTAAATACACACTGCATACATGCACTAAGTACACATCCCATGGCTATTCATATTTAACCTTTAACCCCAAACTATTTTTTATACCGTCTTGCTTAACTCTTTCAACACAAAGTAACGTCATAAAAAGACGACCCTGGGGATAACTAATTAAATAGGGACGGTGTCTTCAACTGTACAAGAAATCAATAACGGACATAGAGCTTTCCTGTACTGCATTTCCACGCTAACCAAGCAGGGAGTTCAAGCACAATCCCTTCTGTGATTATGACTGTGCTATTGGCTTGTAAACATGCTGGCCCTGGAGGTGATCAGCAGGTTGGTCAATGCTGGGCTCCAACTGGGATTGACGCTGTCAAGGGTGACTGCAGGATATGATTAAAGGTGATGTTTGATATCAATAGTGTTCTTACAAACTCTCTTAGGTTATCTACCAGCAGTATAACCAGTGTGCAGCCCAGTGCTTCCCATTTCTCCAGGTGAGAAATGAGAAGCCAGATCGTTGGGAAACCAATTCATTAACAGAAAAATATTAAAAGATGAGACGTTGTTGATTTTGCTTTTTTGTAATGGAATTTGCAACCAGCTAGCTTTCTGAAGCCAAGTGTGGAGCTACAGTACAAAGTTTGGGCAACATGTTGACTTGCTAAAAGAAACTTAATAAAAATAAACATTTTGACCAGAAGTCTTTCTCAATGTCTTCAAAGATCGGGTCCATTCTCAGTAGGCAAAGACACTGTTACTGAATCACTTCCTGTGTGTTAGATCACATGATCTGATTGTTGCAAAGCCATTGGAGTGAGACTGAGCTGCTTGATGTCGTGCATTAAAGCAAGCATTTGCCTGTGTGCTGTGTCTGACTGTGGAAATGCACTGTGAGCCAGTGTGCATGTGCTTGCCGTTTGCTAAACAAATAAATAAAACAGCCAGTAACTAAAGACAATCAGTTTATTTTTATTTGAGCTCTGAACAGCTCCAGATTACTGCTCTAGCTCATGACTCATTCCAAGCATCATTAACATACAGTACAGATAAAGGATGCGGATATCTGCTTTATTAAATCAGACCACACCATCGCACAGTTAAACGACGTCCCGAGCTGCCATTCAGTTTTCAGTTCTGTTCTCTCGGATTAGAGAGACCCCTGGAGATGCCACTCCACAAGGTTAAGGCATCAGCACACAACCCCAGCCACCTTTGGCTTGTGATCAGTGGCTCCTTGACCCGATCGGTGGTTTAAGCAAACAGAGCAGGGCTTGGGAGGGGCTCCTGGAGGCAATGTTAACTGCTTGGTTAGCCCATTGATTTTCACAATGTGATGACCTCTTGCATTATCAGCTTCTTTTCTGTTCTCCCTGAATGCTAAATGGTGCAAACACAGCCCTGGAGCAACAGATTAGGAACGGCTTTAGACACCATTCATTCATTCAGGGAGGCATTTCTTATTATTATTATTATTTTTATTAGTAGTCGTAATCGTAGTAGTCATAGTCGTCGCATTAAATTCTTTATAAATATTAAAAAAACAGAAACAAGCAAATATTATACTAATAAAATTTGGATCCCCAAAGCTACTGTTTTAACCCTTTCAGCCCTGGCTTTCTTAGCACTGTATGTTCACATATGCCGTCGGGAACCACGTTGGAACCTCATGGGACTCCTAGGTAGAGTCAGGACCACGCTCACAGTGCAATACATGTAAAATCTTCCACTGATAAAATGATAAAATTAAAAAAATACCACGGCCTGTGAGAAGGAAAGAAGCCAAATATCGTGGAAAAAGATGTACACATTAAGTGCATTATAACTATGCATAATAACAGTGTAATTACTAAGACGCTAATGTGTAATTACACAGTAATTAGAGACATGCAATTTAAAGTGCCACCCTTATTACAAAGCAGATATTTTTAAAAATCCTAAACCGCGATTGGACGATGTTTTGAAACATCTTTTAAATAATTTTACTAGTGAAAAATTCACAAAGCTTACAAAATAATGCTTTATACTGTAGTTGTCGATAAGCCGTTGTTGCACGAGAAAACTGAACAGAATATGAAGAAGTCTGAGAAAGGAGCCGGATGCTGAAAAGAGAAAATGTATCAGGCAATAGTTATAGAGTTTTCATAGGTTCCGTGTTCTTGTAAGATACTGCTGTTCTGAGCCTCCACGGTGATTTAAGCTTGAAGACATCTCAAGTTAATCCTGACAGGTAACAACACTATTGCAGGATCTAACCCTTGGATATCTTTGTAATTACAATGTCTGCCTGAGTCTCGCTCTCACGTTGCAACACTGTAATACAGAATAAAACTGCCATGGGACCACAGTGTCGGCTGAGCCATGAAATGAGAGGGAGAATACGACAGCAGCATGCCCCTGTCTGGGCATATATAGGGACATAACAAGCTCTGAGTCACTGCCTGGACAGGGCAGGGGGAAAAAGAAATGGAAGATCTGCACAGAAAAGAAACCCTGATTTATTGAGAGTGTCTGTTGTGGGTTTGAAGTTCCATGTGGGTCTAATTAAACTACCTCCCGAGAGAAGGGAGTATTAAAAACCATTTAGATGTCGAGCTGCAGGTATCAGCAAGCAAAACCACGCAAGAGCACGCCATCTCATGCTAGCAAAGTCAAGCAAGTAAAGCTGCACGTGTTTCAAGGTTTGCTTTCTAAAAAAAAAATCCTGTTTCAAAAGCAGTGGGTTTCTCAAGTGCTTGAACAAAGGGCTTCACTTGAGGTATTTTTGCTTCGTGGCACTCCTGCTTGACTCTGCATTTCTCAGCTTGTTTTTTAAATCGCTGAGTTGTTTTTCTTGTAAAGTGAGCAGCTCTCCCACCTATCTCCCCCGGCCTCGCGCAGTGAGGCAGGTACGGCAGGGTTCAGGTAGAAAGTAAGTGATTTGATGCTTTGTGACTGCGGAGGGCAGCTCCATAATAGCCAGTGCGGACTAGCAGTGCCAGTGCCTGAGCAGAGCGATGCTCCCCGGCTTGTTTAATATTCAGGCTTGGCTTACCGGATGCGAGGCACGTTATGTAAATGACAGAGGTAATCATGGAGATGCGGTCTGCCCAGGTCCGCTCCTCCCCCATGAATCAGCTCTGCCGTGAATTTTAATTCAGAACCGACACGCACACAGCTTCACAGAGTTGGAAGGACATTTTAATTATTGCACTGCTGTCCAGACCACAGGTTTTTAAAAAGTACCAAATAACAAAAAAACTTTATTTTTTCTATTTTTTTTTGTTGTTGTTGTTGAAATGTTGCTCCATGAAGGGCTTTAAGAGAAGATAACTTGTAGATGTCTAGTGACAGACAACACAGGCACACTTTTGCCATTGAGCAAGACTTCTGTGTGAAACGCTTGCCATTGAGTTTATTACATGCAACAAAAATAATAAGTAAATTACATTTTGGTGTAACGAAATGGATATATCTGGCCTGTTCTATACAACAAATAAAAATATACATGGAAATAGACTTTAGAAATATTGTCCCAATTCTCTGTGAATCCTTTAATTTGACCCCGCCTCGAACCCCTGCAATTTAGTCTAATAATCACAAACTCAGTTGTGTTCTCTGATAACTATCAGATGAAATAAACTGAGAATAAACCATGGGAATGGTTTAGTGCTCTATACCGAGGCTAGAAAATATAATCGTACAAAATGACTTGGTGACATTTTATAACAATTGTGATTACGAGTAATTATCACCCACTAGTTAACATCACTGCACATCCTGTCGATATGCATTCTATTTTAAGGAAGAGTTTATACTGCTAATATAAAATGTATTAGCACTTTTAATTTTTAGTTGTTTTTTTCCACATATTGCCTGCACAAATTCCCAGGAATTAGCAGAAACGTTAGATAATTAAACCGGGACACAAACAGTTAAAACTAGTTACAAGGCTAAAATAATGAGATGATTATTATCCTTTTTTAAAAAAGAAATAGATTCAGATTAATCTAATTAAGGGATCAAAGCTTAGAAAACGCTGATGTCAAAGAACTAAGCTGTACCACAAGAACGCAAAGAAAAGAGGGTGTCTGGGAGATGTCTTGTTAGATAGCACGGATTTCTGTATTTAAAATCTTCTATACCATTTTCACCCCTACTGCCCTGATCGTTTTTAGAGCCTGTGACACAGAGAGGCACTTAACTGAATGTAGAAGCCTCTGTCGGATTTGTAAAAAGAAATCTTTGATTTGGGTGTCGCATTCTGGCTCGAATGTGCAGCTGAGCACAACATCTTAACTGGGAGTGATTCAATTCAGAACTTCTGAACACACACTTGTATATGGTGTATATATATATATATATATAGAAGTAAGCTTCTCTGGTGTGATTCTGGAGGATATGCTTCCACAGCAGAACAGAAACACAAAGAACTCCTGCAGAGATCTATGGCTGTCAGCCTGTTTCAAACAGCAATCTCAGTTTTGCTTCGAATCCTTTAAACAATGACAGCCTTATAACATCATTTGATCTAAACAAACTGCAAATCAGCCCTGCCACGAGACAGAAGCAAGCCCAATGACTGGAGTTAATTGTCTCTGTCTCTAGTGTTTATTTGTATGTCTATTGTTTTACTGTTTATCAATTAGCCCTCGTGTGCAATTTAAACGGGGGGATCAGTATTTGATTGATGGAGCAGGTGCCTGCTACCTACAAAATACACACCACTGATGAGAAAGAGCCATGAATGTGGTTGTTCATTAAATATGTCCTAATGGCAATAATACACACTGGGCGCTATTGTCTGATAAAGCATAAATATGTCATGCGGTGGGAGTCGCTTGCTAGATAATGGGCTGTGCAACGGTATAGACGGTTTATCGCTATTGAGAATATCGAGGGCCCTGTGTACACTTCTATAAGAAGGTATAGGGGATTATAGAGCATAGCTGACTGCCGATGTGAAATAAACAAGGTTAAAACACAAGTGCATAGCCTGCATGGCCAATTTAGAATGAATAAAAAAGATATACACTATAAAATAAAATACATGACCCTGAAAACATCCTGAGGTCATTTGAGAAGGGTTGTTGGGTCAGCCTGTGCGTGAACAGCGGTTCCTGGTGTTTCACTGTTCCCCCAATCCTACGGCTAAACCCCTAAAAAATACCCATCTCGGTGGATTTCTTTCCAGATCCTCGCGTGCATTTCTGAGGGGATTGCCATTTTGCAGGAGTAATCCGCTACAAAAGGCGAATTCTGTGTAGTCAATTAAACATCATTTTCCTCCTGCCCATTAATATCGAGAGAGCCGGTGTATGAAACAAATGCAGCGCGCTCCACTGGGGTTACGGAAAGAATTCCAAACCTCGCTACAGCAGGCTGGCATTGTGAACTGAAAGCAGCACGGGGCTCCGCGATGCGAAGGAACAGGGGTTTGATCTCTATGCTAATGCAAAGCAATGTAACATTTCTTCAGGCTTCAATCGGTACATCCTTTCTGACGTGGATCAGGCAGCACTTTGAAAGCCTTGCGGTGAGATTTGACTACAGATGGTCACGTCAGGGAGATTTGTAAAGCAAAGACTTAAAATGCCTCCTACTGCAGAGCAACATCAACCCTAAAGTTTGCCAACACATCAATCAGAAGAGCTTTAACCATCTATTAGGGGACATACATATGTTATATTATATTTCATCTCTATATATCTATAATAATAATAATAATAATAATAATAATAATAATAATAATAATAATAATAATAATAATATCTGTGAATGTAATGCGTTTTGCATATGTTTGTGTTATTTATATATGTCGAAAGCAAGACAATTACCTCATCTTTACAAATGTACTTCCCAGTCTTTAAAAGCAATATTTCTAGAACACTCGTATCCCTCAAAACTCCACTAAGATCATGTGACTATCATTTGAGTGAATAGACCCTTTCAATGGAACCCTGAGAACCTCCCACCAAATTAAGTGCTGGTGAGTATCTCCAGTAACGACTGGACTAATAAACTGCTTCCGTGTAGGAAGGGGGGTCGAGGAGTGTCCCTAAACAGACCACAACTCCTTGAGAGGGAAATGCACACAATAATTACTTTTGGATTACCATAATCATTGAATTGCAAAACCCCAGTTTAAAACTAGGGGGCAAATGTAACAGCTGCAATAAAAGTCTGTGCTTATTTCCAGCATTGCAAGGTTCAAGACGAGCCATGCCTTAATATCTGCATGTCTAGGACAACTTAAATACCCAAAAGGAACAGTGGCAACATTCAGCCACCGGCAGGCACTGCATGCTAAGGGAAAATCCCATTGAAATAAACTGTCATTACCACATTTGTCCAGCAGCAGGCACTGTTTGCTATGTGAAGGGTGCAGTATTGCCTTTCACTTCTAGCCACTACCATTGCCCCTCACTTTGACATGGGCATACATTCTCAGCAGAAACTTGAATAGGCCCCTGTAAATGAAATTCACCCTGTCACTGTAACTTGAACACACAGCAACTAGGTCAAAGTATAATTAGATGTTTTTTATTTTGTTTTTTTGTTTTTATTTTTGAATACCTCTCCGGAACTCACCGATTACATGAGACTTCCTATTTAAAAACATGGCATAAGAAAATAATGTGCATTATTTATATTATCTCTGTCTGACGCAAACTTTCTACCTATGTAAATGACTTTCGCATTCTTACTTTGTATCCCTGTCACCCACGCATGTAGGCTGGATGCTGCATATGTATGATTTTATTTCATGTTCATTGTTAAAGCACTGTGAGTATTCTTCTGCATCTTAAAGAAATAGGACTACTTAAGCCAATTCAAAACCAAAACTGAAAGAAGAAACGGGTGCAAAATGAAGCCTTGCTTTATGTGAGAAATACATGCACAAAGGCATTCATGATTATATATAATCATAAATGCATCCATGCACATCAAAGCTTTTTATATTAAAAAGTGCTTACCAATATAAGCCATTTTGCACCCTAAATAATGTCTCCACAAAGTGATAAAACCATTCTTAGCAATGGTGAACTAACCATCTATGCATACCTCACTTCATTGTTGATATGAGTGGAGTGGAGACTGGACTGAAAAAAAAACTCTTCAACAGTCTTCAAGACATGACCACCAATGCTGTGCAGAAAAATCTTACATTTTACTTGATTAAAAAAAGAAAGCTTTGTTTTTTTTTACAATGCTTATAACACCAATGAAAGAGGTCACTCATAAAGAAAACATCGATAAATGTCATAATTTATCCAGCCCCAGTCCTTGTTCTTCATTGTTAATGGATTTTAAAACACAGAAGTTGTAATTGTCAACACGTGATTATTTGGGAACTGTTCAAACCTGTGACCATGCTCCACTCAGGTACTTAATTAATTAAATAATGAATGAATTGCACACCTGGCTTCAGTTAACCCATTAAATTCCTGATTGGAACAACACTGAGCTGAACTGCGCAGTCCAATAGTTAAGGGTGCAGCTGGAATGCAAAGGAGACATCAGTGACTGGTTTAGAGCATCGCCTTACTGTGACATTCATACAAGCGATAAATCATCACTGGGCACATTTAAAAGAAAGTCCTAATCGATGATTAAGGCTAATCAAACACGATGACGCAGGGCTGGTATTTAATCGAGAAAGCGGGAGAAGGTGTGTGTGTGTGTGTGTGCGTGTGTGTGTGTGTGTGTGTGTGTGTGTGGGTGTGTGGGTGTGTGGGTGTGGGTGTGGGTGTGTGGGTGTGTGTGTGTGGTTTGCTGTTTGAAGGTTTGAAATTAAATGAGTCACTGGTAAAAACGATGCTGGCACGCGCAACTACAGTAAATCAAAACCACCCTTAACATCGCTAGTAAGGAATAACATGTCTCAGTGACTCGGCCTGCCTTATCAAAACAGCTTGTTGGCTGACACGCAAATAAAAAAAGAAAAGAAAAAGAAAAAGGATATATTGACAGGCTTTAAATATATTCTACAAGGGTGTTGCATAGAAATGCAAACATTTCTAAACAGGATTAGGGTTAGGTAAAGTACATCAAGTCTCTGTTTTTCTTCTCACTAAACATATGAATGAATTATAGATAGAAATAGATTACTTAAAAAAAATAATAATGAATAATGTGATCATTGCCTCAGGGGGAAAAAAAACGCCTACTTGGCACTGGTTGTCTCTGTAACTGATGAGAAATTGAATAACCTTTGGTAGCTTCTCTTGGTATTATGTGGGTGTGAAAAATGCATAAATACCAAATTACACAGTTATCCTGGAATATAATTATCTGCTTAAAACAGAAGACAGCGAGAGAGAGAGATCCATTATGACCACTGTTTTGCACTTCAAAGGCTAAATGTTTAAGAATTAAGTCTTATGCAGCAGATTTTAAACCTGTGCTGGTGTTTATTTGAATTGATGTGTCTCCATTTGCTAAATCAATCACCACCATTACGGAGTGGTGAAAAGGCGACCTTGTTGCAAAGGCTATTGTATCTGTCTGTGCATTTGGATGTGAGGGTCGGTTCTTTCAGATATGTTCTCAGCACGGGTATTCCTATTGATTTCTTCACTGTATTGCGTAACAGGCCCGGGTAAAGTAAAGCTTTGGTGCCTCTCAATGGGAAGAGCAGGCAACTGCTCCCTTCAAAAAGAGTCTGAATACAAGCATGTAAAACACAAACGAAATAAGAAAAAAAAAACACACACACGCACAACAGAATACTAGTTTCATCGGCACTGTTAAATATTAGAAATGAAAAAGGAGCTCAGCTCGTTTTAAAAGCCTAAATGGTTATTATTATTATTATTTACCGCAGCGCATACATTGGTGGTACTTTGAAAATACTTGCATTGAAAATCACGCCACCATCACACACACACACACACACACACACACACACACACACACACACACACATTTTCACACACACACACACACACATTTTCACACACACACACACACACACACACACACACACACTCTCTCTCTCTCTCTCTCTCACTCAACGTTGTCCTGGGGGGGTGGGGGTAGCTTCGCTTTGATGAGTTTTCTTTTCCTGTTAATTAACGGTGCAGAAAGATAGCAGTCAGTCATGTTATTTTATTTGGTCAGAATCAGGAACAAGTCGCAAGCCTTGCACAATCCACACACAACAGCACAGGACACCCCTGGACTTTTAAAACGAGAAGCGTGCATTCTGGTTTGGGGTGATATGTCCAAAAAACCTTTCTAGTTCACTTCAATATCCCCACAGTGTGCTAGAGTGTAATGTCCACAAGGGTGCAATGATAATAACAACCATGACAGATATCTATGAGCAGCTACAGATATTGTAGCGTTCAAGTCGTTTGATATGATAAATAACCGAATCCATGTGGAAATACAAGCTGGAAGCACAGTGCATTCGCTGTTAACATGGTTAGACCAGTGTCGGGATATTAACGTATAGCGACTCAATTATTTAGGAAACCATACAATGTCCTGAACATGTAAAACATGTCCAGTAAAGGCTATTGTTCAAGGTGAATTTTGTAATCAACCATTTTCCATTAAACATGTGCGCTGGTGCAGATACAATAACAGGCACCAAAGAACAGATATATATATATATATATATATATATATATATATATATATATATATATATATATATATATATATATATATATATATATATATATATATGAATCTTGAAAGAGCATAATTCACATGAATTATTAACTAGCACGTCAACGGAACTTTATTTAACGAGAATATCTGTCGATTTTAGGGTGCCAGTTTTGCTGTTTTGGGTTTAGCGTGCTGCAAAAACGACAGGTGTATGAATTAAACACAGCTTTGTTCGTTGTTTTAGTTGTTTTATTTGCATTAAGAAGTTGCATCGTGTTGTCCCTGTGATAATAAATACACAAATAGATCAATATTGATGTATTATTTATCTGTTTATTTTCGGTTTTCTTCCTATGTCATTTTCGACATACATTTGCAGCGCGTGGGGAATGTGTAATGGGGTTGGGGGGGTTGGGGGGGGGTTAAGAAAAACAATCAAGTATTGAATACAGGACATATAAACACATACAGGATAAACAGCGTGACCTGCTAATCTGACTGCCTGCTCCTCTTGCGAGTACCCTCATCCCCTGTAGGCGCTGCGCTTAATAAGAATGGAGAGATTATATCCAGACACACGAAAAAGCAAGTTCCAATTGGAATTCGGCGTTTCTATGAATCAAATGCAACACTCCAAACAGCAACGGGTACTCCAATTGCGTCTATTCATTCCCAAGCCAACCAAGAAGACCCATAGCACCTCCTTATAATAATAATAATAATAATAATAATAATAATAATAATAATAATAATAATAATACCGCTGCATTCAAACGGGTTTATTTAAACCCAAGCCCGTGAAACTTCCATATAATGAAAATAATACCTTCAGCATGTTCACACATAAGCCACTGAAAGCGTGCCTTTTCCTCCCCTGCATTCCTGTGTTTGCCGTGCATTGAGCAGCTTACCTTTTGCAGATGCAGCCAGTAGCCCCATATACACGAACAGAACCCGGCTCCAATATTGCACTAGTACTCCCGCCTTCATCACAGCAGAAAATCCCATTTTGTCCCGTTTCCTCGATCCGTTCAGTGAACACCTACATGCTGTCATCCCCAGTCCCGGTCCCTCACAATGCGAAGCGGCTCTCATATCAGGATTGTTTTTGAGCAGGGACGTTACCGGAGGGTTTAAAAGGAAGATTCACTTCGTGTCGGTGAGAGAAATCCCAATGCATTGAGGCTCCGCTCCTGCGGTTGGAATGAACCATCGCCCAGAGTCTGCGGGGTTGGCGAATTTGCAGGGAAAGGTTTCAGCAAAATGACTCGTCTGACTCGTCTGAATCTCTCTCTCTCTCTCTCTCTCTCTCTCTCTCTCTCTCTCTCTCTCTCTCTCTCTCTCTCTCTCTCTCTCTCTCTCCTTCGCTCTCTCGCCCTCTCCCGTGAAATTTGGAAGACCCAAGCCCCTTTTTATTATATATACAGTAAATGGTTATTATTATATAGGATCATGCTGTCTGCATGACGACCCCAATCTCATAGTGCAATGGAATGTCGTGTGATTCTTCTTTTTTCTTTTTCTCTTATCAAAGTTTTGGTGCCAGTCTGTGTGCTGTTTTTGATTCTTTCTAATAGACCAATGGTGTCCATCCTGGAGTAGTTCTCGTGTTTGCCGCTGACTTTAATATGCCAGCGTGAGTGTTTTCTTCTCTTTTGATGATAAACAGCAGTTGGCTATCGGAGGCGTGCCCCAGAATGTATGTATCTAACGTACCTGTCAAATACTGAACCTCTATACCCTTTTGTATAAAGACTCACCGCATAATAATAATAATAATAATAATAATAATAATAATAATAATAATAATAGCTTTACCTCAATGGATTTACCTGCATATTTTATTCGGGGGTTGGGGGATTTTAACCGAATGTTTATGGTTCAAGGGGGCATCATTCGATGCTTTATCACTGAACTTCAGAGCTCTCTGTTGTTCGCTGTATAAGAATCGTTGGTTCTGCGCATACTCGCCACAGTGTTTTCCATCCATCGCTGGGTCTCAAGCTGTATCGGTGGAGACAGGTTTAGGACCCGAAACAATCAGCCCCACACTGGGAGTATATCTCCTCTACTTTCCGCTTCAGATTGCTCCAGTTGTCCTCAACGAACCCGCTTGACAGCCGAAAAGGTATATATATATATATATATATATATATATATATATATATATATATATATATATATATATATATATATATATATACCTCGCTCTGTAGACTTGACAGAATCAATCTCTCCTTTTCTTTCTTTTCAGAGCTTCCTCCAAACCCCCAACTTTGCAGTTAAGTTTATAAACTGATGCCAGCAGCCAAGGCAACCAAACCCCGACTATGAAAGAGGCGCTTTGTGCCTCGGCGAGGCGTTGGAATTCAGACCAGCCAACGCTACCCGCTTCAACGCGGCAGAGTGGACCCTGACATGAAGAGCTGCTGAATGTTAAGGGAAGCGCAAGTTATAATCTGCATTGTAAGAACAGGCGTGTCACTCTCTGGGGCAGTGTGGCAAAGGTAACACAAGTTACAAACTTGTGCAGTTTAGGCATATTTTACAAAACATTACAATTAAACAACTCTGTGTTTTCTGAGAGAAATTCAAGCAGACAAAAGACTGAGTTAACACACAGATATCACACAGAGAATATCACAGAGAGAGAGAGAGAGAGAGAGAGAGAGAGAGAGAGAGAGAGAGAGAGAGAGAGAGACAGAGACAGAGAGAGAGATACAGAGAGAGGGAGAGAGAGAGAGACAGAGAGGACGCTGCATTTCTCAGTTATTGTATTTAAAGACAATGAAACCGGAAGAAAATCTGAATACTGTGGCATAATTAAGAAAGATAATCAAAATAAATCTAAAACAGTAAAAATAAACCAGGTTAATAATAAAATGCGAAATAGGGAATTAAACATGACTAAGACAGAGAATTCAAAACATAAAGATAGGAGACCCAAAAATAGACATGGTACCAAATACACAAAAGATAAGACAGAAGACATAGTATTTAATTTATCAAGTAAAACCTTAACCACATCCCAAAAAGCAGTACTGAGTAAAGGACTTAAGTTTATACCGACTAAAAGATACATCGATAAAGATAAACTGGCCACTGAATTGAAGGAGTGGGAGAGACGCATGAGATTAGCGGAATATTTTTCAATGAAAATATCTCAGATTCAGAGGGTAATTATGAGCATGGGATTAAAGTTAATAGTACAAGCACATGGACTCCTCCAGATGGAAGAGACAAATGGTTAGATATGTATATTGAAGTAGTTAAACAAGAAATAATAGTAGGACTAAAGAAAAGATGTAAACTTAATCTAACCAATATTGAAGAACAAGCTATGACTGAGTTGTTAAATGATGATGATATAATGTTAAGACCAGCAGATAAAGGCTCAGGAATAGTGATAATGAACACAGATGACTATATGAAATCTGTAGAATGTGAATTAAATAATACAGATACATATGAAGAAGTTAAAAGCAATAAGATCAATAAATCGGCAAAAGAGGTTAAGGAAATTGGGAGAGACTATACAATAAAGGAATTATATCAAAAGAATTAAAAAATACATGCAGCCACATAATGCGAGAACAGGCCTAGCAAGAGGAAATCCTAAAATGCACAAAGAAAATCACCCGATGCGAATGATAGTCAGTACAATTGATAATCCAACACACATAATAGCTGAAATAGCAGAAAAACAACTTAGGTCACGTTGAGAAATTACCAAGCTATGTTAAGGATACAACACAATTTTTAAAAAGACTTAAATCAATAAAACACAACCTTCCAGAGAATACAATTTTATTTTGCATGGATGTAAAATCCTTGTACCCAAGTGTCCCTCGTAAAGAAACTTTAGAAGCTTGTCAAAAGCACTAGATAATAGACTAGATAAATCAATACCAACAGCAGAAGTACTGAACATGATCAACGTAGTTTTAGAAAACAGTTATTTTACATTTGTTGATAAGAATTACAAACAAAACGATGGTACAGCAATAGGATCTAAATTAGGAATGCATTTTGCCAGTACATACATGGGAACATGGGAAGAACAATTACTTAGAAAATCGGAAAGAGAACCTTTAGAATACATTCGGTTTGTAGATGATATTTTTGGGGTTTGGACACATGGAGAAGAGTCTCTCTTCCAGTTTCATAAAATAGCAAATGAAATACACAGTAATATTAAGGTGGACCTTCGATGGTCAAGGAAAGAAATAGAATTTTAGATACCATAGTAAAACTTGAAGAAGGTTCAATTGAGACTGACCTCTTCTGTAAACCTACTGACATGCACCAGTATTTACACATGTCCTCTGCACATCCGATACACACTAAAAGGGCAATCCCAAAGGGTCTAGGAATAAGAATACGAAGAATATGCTCAAAAGAAAGTGACTATGTAAAACAAAGAAATGTATTAAAAACAAATCTTAAAAAAAGAGGATACAAAGAAAGAATTATAGAGACGGAGTTAAGAAAAGTGGATAAACTAAAAAGAGATGATCTACTAGATTATAAAACTAGAGATAAAAGGTCAAAAGAGTCCCATTAATAATGACTTACTCTAAACTTTGCCCAATATTTCTAAGATAGTTTGGAAACACTTATGGATTCTACATAATTCAGAAAAATTAAAAAGTATTTCTTAAGGCCCCAGTTGTAGCATTCAAAAGAGAAGCTAATTTAGGTGATATTTTAGTTCACAGTAAACATAAAAGAATAATTGACAAAATAGGTTCTACGAACATGTGCACCAGTAGATGTAAAGTGTGTAAATACATAGATAAAAGTAAAAATATAATTAAACATAAGAACACCACATATCCACTAAAAACTAATACCTACTGTAAAAATAGCAATGTTGTTTATGGAATAGCCTGTGAAAATGTGATGAAATCAAATATGTTGGAGAGACTGGAACTACTTTATATAAACGAATTCAGAACCACCTTTCATTAATTAGAAATAAAAAATGAATGAACCAATAGTACAGCACTTCACCAGTCAAGGACATGACATAAATGATGTAAAGTTTGTAGTATTAGAACAGCTAAAATTAGACAATGCAACATATAGAAGAATAAAAGAAAGTAAATGGATAAATAGACTGAATACAATTATGCCAGCGGGACTCAACAGAAAAGAATGAACTAATTAACTTCAATAGATATATAACATTTAAATAAATAAACAAAGTTTGTTCAAAAATTGTGCATGCTGATGCGCTGGGAGGCCAAATCTAAACTGATCCTCAGAGCCAGCATTGCATGATATAATAAAAATATAAATTTATATAAAATAATGTTTATTAGAATTAATACAGATTCTAAGATAGAAGTAAAAATGATGTCACAATATATAGAAGAGCATTACATCATGTAAGAATAAATCATAGATTTGAATGTAAACAATAACAAGTAGTTGTCATGCCGTCAAAACCTATAAATACCTCCAATGTTTTGATTCAAACACAGGCTCCTTTGAGAAAGATATGTGCAACATATCGAAACGTTAGGCAGCTGGCTCTTTGAGCTAAAATATATATATATATATATATATATATATATATATATATATATATATATATATATATATATATATATATATATATATATATATATATATATATATATATATGATTGTATGTTCTTAATAGAACATTAAAGAATAACGAGGAGCGCGACAAGGAGCCCCGGTCTATATTAGAGCCATGATAAACTGGAGGCCATGTAAGCTGGGTCTTCTAGGTATTACTTCCTCGTTATCTAGTCACCAGGGAAATGATACATGTCAATTCCTCGCTCATACAATATCGATTCTTCAGCTAAACTTTATTAATTAGAAGCTGGACAGCACTGAGCTCGAAATAATCACTTTTTCTTTTCATCTCCCGGGAGCCACAGTAACGGGGTTAAACAGCAATGAAAGCCGATTTAAATCCACACCGCTGTCTTTAACGCTCCCCTGCCTACACGATTGTGTATTTTTGTTTGCCCTTGGTGTCCATTTCTCCTTGCTCCATAAACGTAGAATGGATTCCTAGCAGCACGGAACACACGCTAATAAATTCCAGTGGCATTTGCGTTTTGCATGTAACAGGTAATTCGTTTTATGATGCCCTTGGTGATAAGGTAATCTGGTTAGTGAAACGCGTGCCTTTTAAATAATAAAATGCTAAAACTCAACAGTGTGCGTTATACAGGCTGCATGACAACGATGCAGCCAATAGGAATTTTTTATTAATCTATTTATTTTAACCGCGTGTTCTATACAGTAGGTGAGTTAGTGTGAACGCTTCCACTTTCAGTACCTTGCACCGCGGACAGCAGTCGAATTCAGACCACCCAGGCAGTTCAGCGTGGATTCCTTCTCTTTAGCGCCATGTACAGGTGATAGGCGTCATTTCCCAGTTTATGCTGTTAAAACTATCGCACAAAGCCAAAGCCTTGCTTTCAAAACCAGCAAATAATCACGTCATTGTTTAAATTGTCCAACCTTACTATTAACTAGCGCTGTCACTCACATCCACTTACTACAACGACTAATAATAATAATAATAATAATAATAATAATAATAATAATAATAATAATAATAATAATAATAATAATCTTAAGAGCTTGGAGTTATTAACATCGTATATAAAACGTGTATTCTGTAAAGACACAAATATATAAATACAATATGTTGATATTAGGCTTTTGGTTGTTAGGGTTTTTTAAATGTATTGTTGACAATCCATTTTTTTTATTATTGTTTTTAATTAAAGAACAACGAGTTCAAACCCAAACATTCCATCATACACCCTGATCCAACACGTACTGATTAAAAACAAAACTGTCCCATTTCTTCTTGAGAAGCAAGACGTGATAACGAACCGAAAGTCTCTCCCACACCCACCCCCAAAAAACATGTTAGCTGAGGTGAATTTTGTCCATCCTCAGCGTCAACTGAAACGATCCTGTCCGCTCGGACCTTTCCCCCGGTCGGTGTGGATCCACGAAGATACTCCGCAGGACGCCTTGGACAGAATCTGCTACGAAATCTGGAAAAGAGTTCAAAGGATATCGACAGCATCAGCACCGGTCACAAAAAACACCGGCCACTCGAAGGAATGCTTATCAACAACCCACCCTCAGAACCAAGACCCCGGTATAAATAACAAGGGTCTGCGTATTAATGATTCCTCCTTTCTGCAACAAGATGCAATTGAAAGTTACAGCAGCGAGAGGGAAGCGGAGCCGACAAGAGAGTGAGTACACCCATGTAATAATAATAATAATAATAATAATAATAATAATAATAATAATAATAATAATAATAATAATAATAATAATAATAATAAGACCTATAATAGTCATTGAGTGTCATTGGAGGTGTAAGGGGACCGGTGTTATTGTTTGAGTGTTTGCGCACACTAGTTATGGTTCAATTGGTTCCGGTGGTTCCGTTTGGAACGCCCACAGGAACATTCTGTTCTAGGTGACCATGGAGACAGCTTGTCCAGCTTATGTAAAGGACTCGCAGGTCACACCGAGGCGCGCAGCTACAGCAGCCCAGCAGCACAAAGCTGAGACTAGTCATTAGGAGAAAGATATTTGATCACAGTGCATTTTGTAATGAGTGTCATCAGCGCTGCGTTTGCATTTTCAGTGCGGGCGCGCTGTAATGAGAAACGGGAGGTGTTGTGCTGAATGGAGTGGGTTGTACTACAAGATAACATGACATACTCACTTGGTTCGGAAGCGGAATTTGAAGCACAGAGATACAAAGAGTCACGGGTGCAAATGAAGTGGAAAGCATACATTGCTGAATTCGCGCAGCTGATAATTCCGAGGCACCCACCGGGCCCGGAACAAAACTTAGCTGTGCTATATTTCATGTGAACATTTGAATTAATTTTATTTGCACTGCAGGGTAGAGGCTGCGGCGTTTGTCAATCAGGTCGTGCAGTTTATTTATGAATGTGTTTTTTTAAGACCAGATAGAACACCGTTTGCCGCATTGTAGATGACTGTGTTGGTGTCATTGCACTATCCCCTGAAGAGCACTTCCTCTTTCTTTCTTTCTTTCTTTCTTTCTTTCTTTCTTTCTTTCTTTCTTTCTTTCTTACACCATACACTGCCTGGTCCTGTTTAGTTTGGATTTAAATGGGGTCCAGATAGCAGCAATTGAGGAAAGCAGTCCTTCATTGATTATTGGAGACAATCAATCAGAGAAGTGTTGGTGTTGATAAGCTTTGATCGAATGGGTCAAAGCACCAGGGAATCCCCGTGGATTGCATCAAATACCTTCTTTTGTAGGATTAATCCTGGAATAACACCAATAGATCGTTGATGCAATCCAATGTGATCCCCAGTGCTGTAACATGCTCTAAAAAATCCAGCTGTGGTCTATCAGGGTATTGGTTGATCAAATCAATCTCTTAGCTTTTGAATTTTGGCAAGATTTGGCAAGGCCGTATCCTTAACCCTTTCATGCATGACATATTTTAAAACAATAGCTGAAAAAAGTAGTTTTGGACACATAACAAATACATTTTTCATTCAACTTGTTTTTTTTTTTAATCCATTGCTTTATATAGAGAAAACATTGCACCTTCATATGAGCCTATCATGCATGTGTGTCTTCCACATGTCCCATATAAAGACTAGAAGAGGGCATGCTAGGGTTAAGCTCTTTTTCAATTGTTTGTGTTAAATGGCAGGTCTGTGAGGTGTCATCAGGTGAACAACGACATTTCGCTGATGGTCCAGCAGGAGTACCTGAGCCTGGTTGAGGAGTTCACCTCTCACGCTGACTCCCAAGGCAGCCAGAACCCGCAGGAACACCAGGCAGAACGGGACTGCCCCCCCACCGGGACCTCGCTGACCCTCGCTGCCGAGGAGGTGAGGAGAAACATCGAGAAGTACCTGAGGTCCGTCATCCGGGGGATCGAATGCACGCAGCAGAAGAGCAGGGGCTCCGGGGCTCAGGGGGCACCTGTTCCTGATTCTGCAATCCACCCTCCCTCCCAGTGCCGGTCCCAACCTGCCACCACCACCCCATCTCCCTCTGTTTTAAACAGCGAGGTCTCCCAGCTCCTCTCCGAGTTCCCTCGGGAAACCAGCGAGACTGTCCAGGCACCTGATAACACGATGGGGCTGGTGGAAGCCAAACTGATCCGGGATTTCCTGCAGAACAGCATCTTCCACTCGGGCAGCTGCAGTGAGACTGGTAACAGTGGCGGTCGCGATCAGAGGGGCAGCGGTAGTGCCTGTTCCGCCTCCCCCATCACCACTCCCACCCCCTCCCCGGCAGAGGCCCAGGACAGCGAGAAGACCCCCCAGCTGCTGCCAGTGTTTGCCAGACTCCACACCCCTGAGAAGCAAAGGAACGGGCTCCCCCAATGCATAGGTATGCTAGGATCACTATAATACCACAGGCGCCAGTCTGTAAATTCCTTGCATTAATAGAGCACTAAGAGCATAGTTTGAGTGCATTGTACAGTCATTCACTTTCGCTGCTAGTTTGGTCCAGGAATGATATCTCTATATATTTTTATACTGATTGTCTATTTAGGCAGGCAGGTATTGAGTTGTGTTGTCTGCAAAACTCATTAATCATCCCAAGAACATTTACCAGCGTCGATAATAAATAATCAATAACCACTATAGACTGTAAAGTGGTTTCGGGAAAGAAAGTTGGCACAGCTTTTCCAAAGGGAATGATTTATATATTTATTCATTAGAATTTTTTTGAGAGAGTGCAATGCTTCTGTACACTGCCACATTAAGATACTCCGCACAGCTTATCATAACTTTGCTCAGTTGCACAGTGTAGCTCGCTGTCTTTTTATAATGCGTAAACAGTGCAGGCAAAGGGTGCTGCTGATTATATTTATTATTAATATTAATGACGTCCCAGAGCTGGGTAATTAAAAGGTGCTTCATGATGCCAGACTGCAGCTGGCGTGTGTTTTCGACATGAGATCCGGGTTGTGCTGGTGAATAGATTATTCTACTAATTAATCTCCCAGTTCTGTGCAAGGCACACCTATGGCTTGAAAGATAAATTAAAGTCATTTTCTTCACAAGTAGTTTGTCAGAGCTTCAGGATTAAAAATCGCTGTTGTTTGCAGGGGTGGGGGAGTTGGGGAGTATGGGGGTGGGGGGGTGTGAATAGGCATTTGTGTTTTGGGGTCAGCTGGAATTTGATGTGTAGGCACCCCTCCTCTGTTGGGACAGCAGTAAAACACATCGTGGGGAGGGGGGGATCAATGGGCACATTCAAACAGACTTCAAGAACTGATCAGATTAGCATTTACTCAAAACAAAGATATTAAGTCACTAAATCCTTGCGAAAACATTTTCCACCAGGTTTCCATAGAACTGAATCAATATGGCTTTCTGAAAATGAATGCTGTTTATACTGCTCTGGGCTGAATGCAATCAGTCAGCAATGAATTTTTATTGCAGTTAATTCCTCTTGAATCCGGGGAGCGACGATGAGGAACAATACCCAGTCAGCCAATATATCGATTCCGAAGACAGACTGAAACACAGGAGAAGGAAGATAATCAAGACAGTTTTTTTTTTAAGTGATTTTTTTTTACTTCCCATCTTTTTGTTCCAATAAATTGGAAGATCTGACGTTCGAAAACATTACATTTCCAAGCATCAAAATTAAAGTTCCCGGTACAACCGTGTTGCTTTTTGTCTGTTCCTGCAATAACAGCGGTTAAAGGTAACTTTTGAAATAAGCATCAAGTGGAGTCGGCACATGATATTGTTCTCAAAACGCACTGAAACTTTTTAAGGCCATTATACAACGTAGTCAGGATTTGAAACCAGAGATCAGTAAAAAATATATACATTATATTATATGTATGATTTTTTTTTTCTTTCCTTTATCCTCCTCAGCTGAATCTGCTTTGAAGACTGTCGGCAAACATATCCTGATCACCAAAGAGACCCTTGCAGAGTTTCGTCTGCACATGTCAAACACCAGTCTGTTTGGAGGAGCCTGCCAAGGGCAAGACATACCCGTGCCTTGCAAGCCAAGTCCCGCCAGCTCTTTGAACCCAGGCTCTCCAGCTGTAGCCAGGGTGCCAGCCCAGATTAGACAGGCCAGTCTGGCACCCCAGCTTCTCCCGTGGAAGAAGGACCCCAACGTGCTCAGCAAGGCCAGTGACAGGTTTGGAGCCACCAGCTCAGGATCCGGCTTCGGGCAGGACTGCACAAGGAAGCAGATTGCTCAACCAGAGAAAGGCTTGCACTACGAATTCCTGGATAATGTCAGGAGACCAGATGGCCAGGCTGCAGTCAGCTGCAGGGTGGTCCACACGAGAGGTCCGCCAGAATCTATCCGTAAGTTAAAAAGGAACTGGCTTTTTCCACTCTCTCTTTGTTATTGTGTGTGTTGGAAATGGCCCTCGGTTTTAAACAGCCCAGGCAATAGAAAGTTGAATGTCATTTATGCTTAACAGGAAAATAAGAAACACTGATGAAGGCAATAGCCAACCCTGTTAACAGTTTGACCATGTTTTATTTCATCCTTATGCTGTTTACTATAATTCACCACGGTCGGCCATATTATTTAATGTGCGTTACAATACCTTTCTAGGATTTGCAATTCTTACCTCTGCTGTACCATGCTTTCACTATGTTTTATTATGCTTTCCTATGCTTCTACTGTGGGAAACTTTTAAAAGAGGAAACTTTTATAAGAGGAAACTCTATTTTTTTGAAACGCTGTCATTTTAACAGCTGCCTGTGCTGCTGAAGAAAGCAGGATGTGCTGTCCGGACCGCAGGCTGTGTTCACTAGCCTCAGAGCATCGCAGCACCTTGAAGTACACCGGGAAGACTTTCATCCCAGGCAGCGTGGCTGGCATTGTGCCCAGGACACCGCTGATGAGCTGCCAGCCCCCTCCACACAACCCTCCCGGCTTCAGCCCTTACCAGGTAACCCAGTGTCACAAAGACGGCCGGAGTGGGTGGCGTCAGACCAGAGCCAGGAAATAAACGAGAGACTTGGGGTTTTGATGAAGCTGAGCGCGTGATCGCGCTCAGCATTTAATAATAAAATAAAAGATTTAAACAGAACACGGCACTTTGCGGCCAAAATAAACAGGTAAACAAAACGGACTAAACAGTAAACAAAACAGTGGACGGACAGACAAACGAACACGGTGAGTTTTAAACAAACAAGTAACGTTATTTTACTTTTCTCCTCTCCACACCCGTTCTCCACTCACCGAACACACAACCCCGAGTGAGTGAAAACATACTGCTTTTATGCAGTTGTACCGAGACTCGATTGCTAGTCAATCATTCAATTGGAATCTCAGTACAACTGCACGTGAATAAATTAAAGTGCACTTTCCCCGTGTTCACATACTAATACTTTAAATGCACGTGAAGTGATTTGTGCCATCCTCGTGCCTAAAAACAAATCTACATTTTTAAATACACGTGAAACACAGACCCGCTTATATCCCGTGTACCAATGCCTATACACCAACATTTACACACAACACGTAACATACAATATACACAGGGGGGGGGCACTTTGCCACACCCAGCCACACAGTATTGTTCGCCGATGGGGCCGGTTGTGGCAATGTTGTGAACTGCTGCTTTTATCCAGCTCCCTTGTATAGCTTGTATAGCGGAGTTAATGTTACTTTGGCCGTGTGCAAGCAAGAAGAAAACCATGTCTTACCACGAAAAAGTTGCTCTCTGAGCTGTTAGGGTGCTATAAGGGCTTGAGCAGCTGTTCTCAGCTTTGCTACACAGTGGCCTGATTAATGCCTATCGTTTACTAATCAAATAAAAGCTTTTTGTAATCATTTTTTTTCTGTCTACTAAAGTAATTTGATTGATTGATTTCCCATTGTAAGTGAGAGGGGGCTACCAGCAGACACTTGTTTCATAACTTTCCCTCGTCGGCTTCCTTAATTACTTAATGCAGTTAATTCCGCCACGTGCTGTTGCTAGGCAACACAGATCCTTGACAAAAAAAGTGCTTTCCCTTATAAACAGTTTACCATAGTGAAATGCATGTGTGTGATGTATGCATGTGTGTATGTATGTGTGTATGTATGTATGTATGTATGTGTGTATGCATGCATGTGTGTATGTATGTTTGTATGCATGCATGCGTGTATGCATGTGTGTATGCATGCATTTGTGTATGTATGTGTGTATGCATGCATGTGTGTATGTATGTTTGTATGCATGCATGCGTGTATGCATGTGTGTATGCATGCATGTGTGTATGTATGTGTGTATGCATGTATGTGTGTATGTATGTTTGTATGCATGTATGTGTGTGTGTATGTGTGTATGCATGTATGTGTGTATGTATGTTTGTATGCATGCATGTGTGTATGCATGTGTGTATGCATGCCTGTGTGTATGTATGTTTGTATGCAAGCATGCATGTATTTCAATCCATCAGTCTTTCTATCAATCAACATTCTGGCCGTAGACCTGAAATATTCCCCTAAACCCCTTGAGCATGCCATGTAGCCTTTGTAACCTACACCAGAACGTGCTGGCTGTTTCTCTTTGTTTCAGTGTCACTGTTCTGTAATTAAAGACAGCTTTAAAGTGACCCTTGAATCTCACATTGTCTGCAGAACCCCAGGAGGCTGAGAGAGGGACTAATATGATGAGAATACAGCAGGGGTCCTTTTCATCAGGCCTACAGTGCAATCTGTTACACACACACACGCACACACACACACACACACACACACACACACACACACACAAAACAACAATCCTTTGGATAATTACCTTGAGTACATTATCAGTCATTATTATAACTCACATATCCAGTATATATTATCCTGTACATCTTGTCCTTTATTGCGCACAGTTGGAGCAGCCACAGCGTCTCAACTTCGCTTCGCGGTCCTCTCGCCCAAACTGCACGAGATGACATCTCTTATAAAAGAGACACCCGAAGCAAGGCATGTTAACTGATAAAGCGTGGGACTGCAGGCTGTGCCTGTGAGATGCCACTGCTCAGCTCGATTCTGTTACAGAGCCGCTCTCTCTGGGTTAAACGACAAGACATCCCGGTCGACTTTTTGAACAAGGAATGAAAATCTGCCCTAAGCATTGTATTGGCATTTTCTTGGCACCACTTGTATAAAACTATCGATTTCCTCCATTCTATAGATATAGTTATTTGAACTTTCTTGTATGCAAACAGTTCCATCTTACTGGTGTTATTGTCTAATGTCTTGTTTTTAAGCTAAATCAAGCTGCATCATGTCGCTTCCACGTTTTCAAAGGGTTTGCTTGTTTGTTCTTTATACTGAGTACCTAATGCTAAAGATGGGTTTATATTGCTGTCCACATGAGCAGATCAGCACTGTAACGAGAGTAGCCTTGATTGTGGAGTTGTACTATGCATGTGTGTATTTGCTTAGATTCTGAATCCTGTGTATCTTTTCACAGAACTGTTTTCAGCAGCAGCATAGAGCCCAGACACACTACCAGCAGGCTCTGAACTCCCAGGCTGGATATCATGCACGACGGGTAAGTGAGGGAGACTGGTGCTGTACTGCTAGCACTGGGAGACTGGGAAGCACAGAATAGCCCACCCTGGCCTGGAGGGAGCGTCCTTTCTGTTAAGGGTGGGAGCAGTTCAGTCTCCATGCCTCCAGCCTGCCTTGGACTTGAGGGAGCACCCTTTATCTTATGTCTGCAAAGCTGCCCTGAGTCTTTGTATGGAACACTGGGATGCAGTTATTCCACTCCCTCCTGCAACTGAAATCCAGTTTCGGTTCTGTAAATCACAAAGGCTTGCGAACATGTTCACTGTCCTATCATCTTTCCAATGGTGCATAACTTATTAGCTAAGCAGGTAGAGATTGTTTTCCTTAAGCAGACAGCACATGCATCAAATCATAAATATTTAGATTGCCTTGCAGACATTATCCCTGTTAGGTTTGAGACACAGGGAAAAAAATCCCTGTGTTGGTATCAAGACCGAATGAAAGTATGTGTATAGTACCACACCTCCTCCTGCGCTACACTGAAAAACAAATCATCGCTTAAATATCTTCTTCTCCGTCATTCTCGAGTGTCGTTTCCATTTCAGCGTTTGCTTCTGAAAAGACTCCTCGAGGTTGCTTTTTTCTGAACCGAGGCAGTTGGAAGCACATCAGTGTTGCACAGGCGTCAGTGCATAATCCTTAACTGGGAGCTTAGCAGGGTCTACTGCTTGTTTCAGTTGGTGTTTGTGTATTTAAAGCATGCCTGTGCCCCCCTGCGATGCCTCGCTCGTCGTGTAAGAAATTAGATAAAAATAACAATTTAATTAAAAAAAAACCATTCAACCAAATCTCTGTAATATTTGCGTGGCAAGGGGGCGCAAAGTAGAACGAGAAGTACTTTCCTTACAATTTTGTATGGGAGGATTAAAGCCTCTTCTTTTCAAGTCCCACGCAGCAGTTTCATTTCACACCACAGTGGAGTGCGCAGCAGGGTTTCAGCAGAATTCCTAATCAGGTGCGCTGTGTGGTTTTGTGCTGAGCGAAGGGCCAGGGTCAATAACTCCACTGTGAGAAGAAATCTTCAGAATATGAATCCGACTCCCTCTGTATTCCAGATGTAATAGTGATGTTGTTGAAGCTGACACCCTGGGATCCTTCAAGAAGCTGCTTGATGAGATTCTGGGATCAAGAAGCTACTAACAACCAAACGAGCAAGATGGGCTGAATGGCCTCCTCTCGTTTGTAAACTTTCTTATGTTCTTCTAATCAGAAGCATCGTCTTCAGTGCAGCACTCAGACCAGTCTTAGGAGAGATTAGCATGGTACATTTTGCAGTTTTTCCCATGTGTTTCTCCACTGCTTTTGATTTGTATTTAGCGTACATCTCTGTGCTGAATTACTCGAGCAGACAAGCGTTGTGGTGGCTGCATACTGTTTGTCAGGTAGTAAGTAAGCAATGTAGCCCGTGTTGTGTCAATATCACACTGTGACACACACCCTGGAGTGCCAGATTGTGATTATACAATGAGGTCATTCAAAATAAATTGTTTGAAATAATAGTTTGAACTCATTTGCTGAAGCATTTAGAATTATGCAGGCTTTATCTTGAATGCCTGTGTCGCTCCAGTGATATGTTTTAACATAATCATTTTCTAAGTGAGTGACAGAGCAAACCGTATTTCACAGAAGATGTTAATGATTGAATTTTGTTCATGTGAGTGTGGTTCATGATTCATCGTTATTGCTTGTGTAACCCCGGACCCTCTATTATGATTTTTTTTTTCATTTTTAATCAAAGAAAGCCTAGAGGTACGTTTTGGAGAGCTCAACAGAAACTGCAAATGAACCATTAGCAGCTTTGTGGTTTTTTTTTTTTTTCCTTAAGTACTATGAAAACAGAATAATGAAGACTGTAGCATTCCAGCGTATGGATATTTTTACATTGATTTAAGGCATTAATATTCATGGAGTACTAAGTATGCACTGTCAATGTTTCCTGCAAACTCTAATACATTAAGTGCCATTTCCACCCTAAAAACAACATTTTAATTAAAAAAAATGAATAATTTAAACGCTGTATTTGTCACTTTTCTGTCTGGAATCAGATTATAAAAACTGCAAGTGATTCCATCAGTAAATGTGCATGAATTCGCAAGTCTGCAGATTTAAAAAGCCAGAACCATTTTCACTGCTCCCCTTATCACTGTGTGGCTGAACTTTTCAGTTCTTCAACACAATAGAGCAGTCCCTACAAATGCTTCCTAACGCCTGGAACACAGCGGCGCAATGCCGTCAGCTCCAGGCTCCCAGCATGCATTACAGGAACGGAATGTTTTACTCGGCCCTTTCTAAATTGTTTATGTGAGTTTGTCTTTTGAATTTCAAAC
This sequence comes from Acipenser oxyrinchus oxyrinchus, assembly GCA_030684275.1. NCBI lineage: Eukaryota > Metazoa > Chordata > Actinopteri > Acipenseriformes > Acipenseridae > Acipenser > Acipenser oxyrinchus. The sequence continues at coordinate 17,428,546 of CM060273.1, read as the reverse complement.
TGCTAACTGTTTGTTCCCTGTTCTGTGGCGCTATTCCAGCGTTCTTAGAAGTGCAGTATGTGTGTGTAGTTGCTCCCTCTGGTGGTCCACTCTGGGATTAGGGACAGGACACTGACGTTTCTCCTTTCTTCTCCATGCCCCCCAGCAGGTGAATCACTTCCCCTACCCCCAGATGACACAGTCCCTCATCTACCCTCCGTGCTTCGGCTTCCTGCCCATGGTGCAGCCCTACCAGCAGGGCCCAGGCTCCAAGCCCCCCGGCAGCAACCAGGACCCATCGGGCATGGCGGGAGACGGGCCTCAGTACCTGTACCAACCCCCATACAGGTACTGGACCGGATCACCAGAGCCCATTATTGTATTGTATTGTATTGTATTGTATTGTATTGTATTGTATTGTATTGTATTGTATTGTATTGTATTGTATTGTATTGTATACAATGTTTCATATCCACTGTCTTTGTTTTACAGATACAGCTCCCCACACTCTAGTAACATGTACAACCACAATAACAGCAGCAGCAGCAGCAGCAGCAGCAGCAGCAATCAGCCCTATTTCACAAGCAACACAAATGGTAGGGTTTTCTTTCACTGTGTTTAGTTTGAACTGCGTGGGGAATCCTTTGCGTCGGGTTCTGAGGTCATCAGATCTGAGGTGAGCTTCACACTAGGTCAAGAAAGGTCCCAGTTTGCGTGCCTTGCCTTTCAGGAAGTCTTTTACTGCCTCACTTCCTCTGTACTGTAATTTCGCCTCAGCAGTGTGCTCTGGGTCATCCCACTGGCTGCAAGACATGTCAGTCATGGTGGGAAGTAGATGACTGGGTGCTGACAGGAAAGAAGGCTCTGAAGGGCGGGGGATGACCCCGGGGGAACTGACTAACAAAAAGATTTCCAGATATCATGTTTTAACAATTGAGCACCAATCAGTGGCAATCAACTAGATACTTCTTAAAGGCAATTCCGAGTGCGCCTACTTCTCACGTTCTCAAACCGTATCTATAGAGAAGCTGCAGAGACTCACTGGGTTGAACTGTGATCCTGGCTCCCAGTCCCTAGCACTCCCACTGCAGTGCCATCTGTTGGTGTGCGGCTGGGGGATTCCACTGTGTTGACGATGACTTTAATATCTTTTCTTGTTTTCCAGTTCTTCCGGGCTTCTCGGCCGATGGATCGTACATGGGGCCCATGTAGCTGAGCACTGCGGAAATCAGGACAAGCAGTTAGATAGTTATTATTATTATTATTATTATTATTATTATTATTATTATTATTATTATTATTATTATTCAGATGTTTCTGAATTTATGTCATTATGATAAAACTTGTGAGCCTTTCTTTTTCATTTGCAATGGTCCTTCGTGCTTTTTTCTTTTTTAATCTCATGCCTTCCTTTAGACATTCTAAACCACATATACGAAATGAAGCAATTAACATTAAGACTTTGTCTTCTTATCCTGTCTACAGGTTTCACCCGACACACACATGGTATTAACTTGTAGTATAAGGTTTAAAACACTGTTCCAAAATGTACAGTACGGTAGAAATGTACGCAAAATGTATGCAACCCAAGAATCAATCACCCAGTCAATGCACATGCTAACTGACTCTCCAAGCAACCCAAGAATCAATGGTAAAGTATTGTAAACTACTGTAAATCTGGTAAGATGCAAAGCAAAAGAAAGAAAGAAAAAAGAAAGGAATCCTGGAGACGAGGAAATGTATTCAGTGCCATCGTTTCACTGCAGGGTTCATTAACTAACAGTATGTAATAAAAATGATCATCCATCAAATGTAAGTATGTGCAAAAATAAACCAGCCTGCAGAAATCGCTGATTATCTTTAATAACTACGAGACGGGATCAATATCCGAGAGCCCGGTGCAGAATCCATCACGACGGGGAGATGACCCCCTTCTCTCACCTCTGTGTTAGCGGAGAGCCAGCCTCTGCACTTCTCAATGGATCATCAATCCGAGGGGGATAGGAAGAGGAGGAGGGCTTTTCTTCATGCTCAGTTCAGCGTCTTCTCCTACGGGCCTGTCGCTAAACCAAGGTCAGCGCGCGGACAGCTTGATCTACAGCCTCTGAAACCGGGCTGAATTGGGCTTACTTTGTGAATAGATCATGCTAATGACGTGTTGGAGTAAACAGCTTTGAGAATGCAGCGCTGCTAACTGGTTGAATCGGACGACGGAGCGAGCTCTGATGATTCAGGATGACGTATATATTATTTCACTGGAGGCTGGGGATTTAAGGCACTGGGTAAGCCTAAATGATCATCATTAGAGTTAAGAGCGAATCCCGCGTATCTTCAAGTGTTGCTGTGTACCTCCCGAGTAGAATCAAATTGAAATCACTGTGGCTGACTGACTTTGTGAGTCACAGAACAATCACGGATCTGAAGCACATAATTAAGAAAAACACTTTGTCATTGCTTTGAATGGATGGTATTCAACTCAGAGCCCTTGTGTAACCAGGGAGGTTTCCATGTGCGATGGTGTCGTGCGAAATCATTTTCACTTTACTGTGTGGTTACAGCGCTGTTAAGCTGTTATATTTTCTCCACACTATGCACTGCAGTCGCTGTTTTTAAATAGCAGACAGAAAAGGGGTCAAACTGGTGGAGTATGAGACTTTGACAAGCTGCTCACCTCCCGGCGCGTTGTTTCTGATGTGACATTAAAGCAAATGGCTGAGACTGAAGCTGGGCACAATTGCAGCTGCCATGATATGACAAGCGCCTTTAGAAACATCCAACTGTCATGGTAATGAAAATGCGCTGGGATGCACCTGATGAGAAAAAAAAAGTCATTTTCATGTAATGTCATCTGTGCGTGGAGCCATTCTCATCAGCTGAATGTGCCCACATGGTAATTGTGATTCAAATTAGCGCTTAAACATTGATAAAGCCCGGTGCGTGTCTCACTTGATAATGCATGGTGGAGATGAGATGTGATGCTTCAGGGATATCGGCTGTTTAAAAGCCTGCTCTGAGTTTAAAAGACAAAACTGATAGGGTTCAAAGAAATGGCTCGCGATTGCTCAACTTTGGGGAAAACAAAGGTAAGGAGAGTAAGAAACAGGTGAAAAACTGGGGGACACAATATACAGAAAGAGCAAGAGTAAGGGGGCTCAACTACCAAATGGAGGATAGTGCTTTGAATGAGGATCGGTCTACAGCCATGTGGAAAATTCATGCTCCGAATCTGCAACGCAATTTGAAACAGTGCGATTCACCCGGCCATTCTGTTGTTGGGTTTTGAATAGATGCAAGATCTATTACACAAAGAGACCTAGAGTGGCAGCCAAACCAAGCAAAATATGTCAGGGTGCTCTCCATGATCAAATTGAGGTCAATGCGATATGCAGTTTAGTTAACCTGTCCTGCATGCTCTGCACGCTAGAGAGCGTAATAGCTCGGATATGCCGAAGCCTTCAGCATATGAGGAAGTTAAGCAATGCTTTTACTGAAGAGATGGATACAAGCAGCATGGATGCATTCAGTCAGGAGCATCGAAAAGGTTATCAGATGCTGGATCTCTTTACTTGTTGTGCAATAGTGTCCCGTGTTGCTTGACCTAAGGAAAGTGATTCCATACATCCTTTCATATGCATTCTACTTGTTGTATAAGCTGAATCCTTCATGCACTTTCTGCAGTGCGACTTGTCTCTTTCTGGGGCTCGTCGCTTATTCATCCAGCCTCACTCATGGAATTACCGCAGTACTCCTTGAAAGATCAAGCAGAGCAGAGTCTCTCATCAGCCCCTAATAGGTCTGATAACTGTGTATTGGGTCCGTTACTCACAAAGAAAAGCTTGGACCTATTATCTAGTGTATTCATACACCAGGTCACTCTTATTAGTTTAACGGTTTGATGGATTGCACATGAAAGGGCAGAGCTGTAAAAAGTGCTTGAAATAGAGAAGCTGGAATGTGATTCGAGGTTCTGATTCGACAAGTAAAAGCCGGTCAGATACTGACAGACACTGGATTGTGATGCTGTCTGGGGCAAGTCAGACTGTATGATGAACTCTGTACTGGAGAATAATACAAAAAACATAGGTCAGCATTATTATTATTATTATTATTATTATTATTATTATTATTATTATTATTATTATTATTATTATTATTATTATTAATAAATGAAATAAACAGAATAAGACCCTAGCCCAGGACATGTTTTGGGGTTCTGTGCAGAATTCCGGGGTGCCTCTCCAGTTCTGATGGTGTGTTCCTCAATGCCTGGTGTATTAACCTCCTCACACTGTGATAAACACAGGCAGTGATTGTGTTGTCCTGCCGATGGCTCGAGGGAACGCAGGGCCTGTGTGGAGGGTACTAATCAACAGGTATGTCCTCAGCATTGCTGTGCAGGGCCAGCCTTCTCCAGCTCTGCAGAGGGACCAGCCTCTGTGATGAAGATGTAGTGATAGCTGCTGTTAAGGAGGAGAGAAAGTCAGGCAGCACAGACAGGCAGAATCTTACAGTATTCTTCTGCTGTACAGACACGGGTTTGAAACATAGAATCAAGGAAAGCCTGCCTATTTGTCATTGTTTTCAACTGTGGTTCTTCTGTGGTTGCAGTGCCGGTGAGCTGTTCTCTTTCCTCCGCTTACAATTTGCACTGAAAAAAAAAAGATAGCCAGACACACGGACAGAACAGATAGCTGGATTTACAGACAGACCCACAGATACAGTGATATACTTTGACCTTCTGTCTCCCACTGCTGTTTTAACCCTGGTAACCTTTGGACCTGCAAGAAGTAATGATCATTCATTACCCCCCCCCCCCCCCCGATCGATCCATCATCCTAATTGGGAAGCCAGTCAATTCCCAGTCAATACCCAGTCAATACCAGCGTAACATACAGGGGCCACCATAGGGTTAGATTTGATGAAGAGCTTTGCTGTCATCAAATTGCTCTTGCAGACTTCACAATGTAGAATAACTTTGCAATCCCTCAAACCCTTCCAACCTCATGAAAGTGTGTACCGCGGTACGCCACAGTGACTGCATTGCAGTGCAGTTCAGAGCAGCAGAAACAAAGACAGTAAACGATGGTAAATGCACACTGCAAACACGGGGGACTGCAGAGCAGCTTGCATGGCAACTTAGAATAATGGAGTGTTTATAAAGTGATTCATGATTGACTTGTGAGCGGCACGTTTTCATCAGATTCTTATTTAAATTCTTGTTTGTGTTTTGACACCTGTTCATTCTCACTATGAGCTGTTATTGCTGCTGATTGTCGTTCTAATGAGTCAAGGTCTAGCTTCGTTTTTGTTTTTATATGCTATATGGTTCCCCTCACACTCGTTGAGCAGGAGTTAATTAATGTTACTCAAATCTATCTCAACTGGTTGTATTTCAAATTGCAATGCTGTCCACCTATAACTTTCCAGACTCTCAATCACATCCTCTACTGTAATACTGAAAGAAACGGAATCGTGCATTTAAACACATTTCGGATTTTCATCAGTCAATGATAACTAAAGAAGGTGGTCTTGTCAAAATGTTTGTTTGAACTTGTCTATTACTGGAAATTCAAATGATTTAGCGTCGCCGTCGTTGTTTTTTTGACCAAATACAGAAAGGCAGGGGAGACATTTTCAAAACCTTTTTCTCTGAAGAGTAAATAAAAGAAAAACACTTGGCTACAAAACAGAAACTAGAACACAGCAGGTATTAAATGTGCAAACAATGTGCGAATCAGTCAATAAAGAGGAGAATTCAGTATGTATTTATGTACAGTGCGAGCCCTCTGAGGACTGGGCACAAATACTATATGTGAAAGAAGAGGGAGGGAAAAAAGTCAAATTGCTAGCTAGGTATTGATCCAAACCTCTGGTGAAGTTCCCATCTCTTCATCAATTCCAGACTGCAATCCATCACTGTCAGAGGCAGTGGTATCTGCCTGACCCATCAGCCCAGCCACGACTCATACAGATCAGCACAATGATTTGCTGTCACTTTCCCCTGCCTCTCACTGCTCACTGATACACCGCACTTCACTCACCCTCTGTTTCATTTTTTAACATTTTTCTGATGAATATTGGTCTCGTAAAAGGTGCTGGGTTGGCAATACTGGAGATTTAGCTAAATTAATGGTGCTCTATTTATGCACAGAGCTGGGATAGCAAATACAGCGTCAGTATTGCCAAGCCTGCCCCTTTCTCTTAGGGGGTGTGGGAGCAGTTCAGTTTCCTTGCCTCAGACCTAAGTCTGCACCAGAGTGGAGAGAGCCCCCTTTCTCTCAGGGGGTGATGGCCCGCGTACTCTCAGGGCCTGCACCAGAGTCGGCGGGAGCCCCACGCCTGCACTCAGAGTGGAGAGGAGCCCGCGTACTCTCAGGCCGGCGCCCCTTTCTCTCAGGGGGTGATGGTCTGCGTACCTCAAGCCTGCACCAGAATGGAGGGAGCCCCCTTTCTCTCAGGGGGTGATAGTCTGCGTACCTCAAGCCTGCACACCTGAGAGCTTCGGAAGCTGCGGCATTGAAGGGGTTAAGCCGTACCACATGTTCCAGGCAGGCAAACAGCGCCTCAGTCTAATATACTAAGTGATATGTATTGATTTGAATTTGGGGCTGAATCTCTGCAGTCTCTGGAGATAAAGCTCTTATTGGGCGTGTTGAAGCTGAAGTGCTCCCCTAGGTCTGTCCAGAGGACAGCTGCTTGTGAAGAGACGTGATTGAAATGTGGAACAGTACATGTACCCCCTCCACCTCAATAATAAGAGCAGGGTATACAACAGCAAGCTTTCAATAGAAGCCTACCCCCTACTAAACAAGATGACCGGCTGTCGTTTAAATAGCGATTGCTTCCTTGGATCATTAAAGAATAAATGGTTTAACCTGATTTGAAACGCCCAATTCGAATGTTGCAACCCACTTACTGATTTGAAATACTATTAATCAGAAGCTATCATTACCACTTAAAATGGCAAGTGTCAGACACCCAGAAAGGGTTCACGGTCATCTCTGCAAACCCATTTCTGATTACCTCGCAACATTACTCGGCCTCAGCACTTACATCTAGTGGGGTCTGAATGGCAATGCATGACTGGTTCAGAAACTGTAATGCACCACAAGCTCAGAGAAGGCAGTGTCTGCCCGCTACAGCGTGCAGGAATTTCTCCTCTTCAGTTACCAGCTCTTCATTCGGCCTCATGGAGTCCTAATAACACGTCAGAGATTTCATCCGCACTCACGGCAGCTTTCACCCCAATTCATTCGTACCATCAGAGTGGCTCTTGCACCATGAGCGAACTTGTAAGACAAGTTATCTTGAGACTGAAACTATCAAGCGAGATGCAGCTTGGATATAATTCAGGATACAGGTCAGGGATTCAGTCACGAGAGCCTCTTTATATAAACGCATGAGGTACAGCGAGCAGATATTCTGTCCCTGTATACAGTTACAACTTTTTCTTATCAGCTTGACTCACATCAGCGACAGTTTTTCAGTCGCCATAGCAACCTGGACAGTTGGCCATTTCCATCAACTCTTTCTTTATGACTCAAAGCAGCGAGCTCGACATCTCAGTCTAAACAAACTGATTCCAACCACAGTACTTCTGGGTATTTTTTAAGACACTATATATTATGGCTCCTAAATTTTTCCCCAGTAGCCCACAGCAGCTTCATGCAAGCATTGCACTGAGTGCTGTGATGTGCTTTACATTCCCAAAGCCTTTGACTGTATCAGAGACTACATAAGTCGTTCACTTAAGCATTGGCAAATGGCAATGCTCTGTTAAATTGGTTTTAGCGGAAAGCAGATCAGTTGTTTCCATTAGTTTGCAGTAGCACATTGGTTTAGTTTGACTGATGGAAAGTTGCTGAAGATGGTAGTTGTTATACTCTGCTAAGCATTTGCTATCATTTACAAACTTCACACTTTGCTAAGCTCCTGCTTTTCAAAGGGTTAGACCATCATTGGGTATCTATAGCACTCTGCACACCCCAGCAATGCCATTCAGATCCAGACACTCAAAGAACATACAGGGCTACATTCTCAAAACTATTTACTAAAAAATCGTCATTAGCACTTTTTTTTTTTTTGAAAAAAACGCAATTAAACATCTAAAACAAACAAGAAACAGCAATAATAATGCATTCAAGCTCCTGGATTAAAAGCTGTTTATTTTTTGGTTGGGTAACTTTATAGGATGCAATTCTCTTTCCTGTGTTTCTTCACGCCTGCACTGTTAACAGATTCCCCTCACTGGTGGAACAGATAGATGATAAAGCACAATGACACCAGTGTCCTCCGTGACAGTATTATGCTCTGTTGTTTAATAACCGTGCTGCGTGCGGTCCACCCATTCATCACGGACGCAATCAAAACAATGAACAGGAACAATTATCTCATTGCAAACAACACACAGCCATCGCCCTGAGGTATCAATAAATCATTACGACATCCTCAGATGGGTGAACCATCCCTTGGAGGGTCTCATCTGCAGATTGCATGTTTGCTGAAGAGTTGCTGCGTTTCTTATTTACGTTAAGGATGCTGGAGAGTTTATTAAAAGTAGGTATAAGCTGTCTTCACTGAATTTAAAAAAAAAACACTGTATATTCAACTTTAAGGCTGGGGCTTTATTGTCAAGTCATTCCACATTCTACCAGTCCACTAGCCACAGTACCTGTCCCCTTTCACTCGGGCACTCAGTGACACTGCGGTTAACCCCAGGAATCACGAGCAGTGAAAGGCACTGTCAGAATGCTTCTGTGGGATAATTCATTTACCAGCTGTGTCTCAGTGCTGTTAAATTATGTTGTCATCAAGTGCATGGGGGTTTTAATTTCCAAACCGAGATCCTTGACCAATTCTCATGCATGTCTTGGATGCATGTCCATATTCATCCCAAGGTCACGCCAAGGTTCACAGACCAGACATAATGACAATCGGACATTTAGATATTTTTGTAACTTGTATCGCAGCAAGTTACAATGCTTGCTAAATACGACTGAACTCAACGCGAGTGAAAACAGGGTAGGCTATATTACAGGTGATTTGAATTTTGTGAAGACATCTGCATAGCCAAGCGGGTGCATCAGAAAAAGTTCTCTAAATTGAATTTGGCCGTTGAGTTTCTTCTGAAACCCCGGAGGGGAGACTTACGTTGCAAACACAGCGAGGATAAGATTTTGTAGGATTATTTCAAAAGCTCAGTTGTTTTAATGGGAGGGCACTTATTTTGAAATCTTGAAGGATTGCCTTCTAGTGAATTATCATACCTACTTCTGATACTTTACATTATACATATCCAGTAGACTTTGAAATAAAAAGGCAAGGCTCTGTACCCTTTCTTTGTGAAATTGATTTAATCAATGCTGTATGCTTCTTTTTAAATATTCTTTTGAGAAAGCGCTGGCTACAGGCCAGCAGAAGACACAAAGTAAGATTTCTCTCCCATCTCCCTCTCTGCCCTTTCATCTCTGTGTACCCTCCCTTTCTATATTGTTTTATATATACTCCTGCTTCAGCCATCAGCTCCATTCTACCCTAACCTTCTCTCCTGCTTATCCTCAACCCTTCCCCCCTCCCTGCTCTGTCGCTCTCCCTCTTCCTCCCCCTTCTCTTTCCAGCTTAATGTTCAATGAATTCTTTCTGAGCTGAGATCATAAGAATCCTGTTTTTTGTTTGTTTTGACCATATGCAAGACTTTTTTTTTTAAGAAATGTATGAATGATTCAGCAAAGCCTTGGAAATGTGCAGCTAGCAACCAGCAAAGACATTAGAGCAGCTCTTTGAAAGGGTTTGCTAATGGCATCTGCTGCAGCAGCTCTTTGAAAGGGTTTGCTAATGGCATCTGCTGCAGCAGCAACACACACTCCGGAGCTGCAGAGGTGATCACATGCCCTGCAAAGCCAAAGTTTAAGCTTCTCGGAATATGCATTATTTAATGAATGCTAGCCAGGGCACTGTAGATTCATTAATGCTGGAATTTATTTCCCTTCTGCATTCGGTGGGGGACCCTTTTATCATGACAAACTCATGGCCCCGTGTGAAGTTGCATTGTCAAAAGATAAATCTTGCTCTCTTGCGAATGCATAAAGACAGTCTATCACACCATATTACTGCACTTGAGGGGAGCTGGGTTTCAGATAGATGTATCTGCAAGGACATGTACATAATTACACAGTATAATGCATAAGTCAAAAATGCAATCACATTAAAATGCATTCTTTGTGTCTGCTTGCCGCGTTAGTGCAAAGCCTTCCCTTCCGCTACTGTATGAAAAAGTTTTATTAGCAGTTCAGTTTACTTTCATTCTCCAAACATAGGAGGTTAAGCTAAAAGGTTTGTTGACTTGCTTTTACAATCACTCATAATCTCTCTTGTTTTAATCTTCTTTTTGCACTGACACAGCAGTCGAAATGTACAGGGCAAAGCAAACACAAGACTGCGTGTAGTACCAGATATCATTTTTTTTTTCATTAACAGAATAGATATGTAACAGCAAAGTACCTAGATCTAGTAAAAAAAAAAAAACAATAAGCTAAGTACAATATTTGCACAGCAATCGAAGCAAACCTCGAAAAAAAATAGCACAAGCAAGGCTGAATAACAGCGAGCTGCCCATGCTGTAACCTCACAGCATGCAGTCACTTTGCAAAGAGGTTACGCTGCAGCTATCAGGGTCACAGGGTTCAGCTCAGTCGCTCTTGACTGATTAGCAATCAACACTTGAATGTAGGTGACACCGGGTTCTGCTGCTGTGACAGAACACATCCTGTCAGGCGAGGTCAGTGTCTCAAAGCAGTCGGAGCAGGAAATGATCGCACGTAAGCAATTCTTACTTAACAAGGTAATAGATACGGTTTGACCCAGTGACTTACAGGACACGAAACACCCAACGCACGAGAAAAAATGATGACATTATACCTAACAGCAGCCTCCGCACCGCGGATTGACTTATAATCAATCAGGTTAAAAGAAGAAAATCTCAGTGCCTTGATCCATGTCCGTGTTCACACCAAGGTCACGCCAAGGTTCGCTGGCAATGCATGATGACAAGAAACCCATTCAATCGAAGAGGAGCAAGTCGGACAGACCAATTCGACACTCAGGGTTCCTTATCAGCTGTCCAAGAGTAATCATGTTTGGGAAGGGCACCGTGGCCCATGGATCAACCTTTAGCCATGGCAGCTTCCCTATGGAGATGGGAGCACAGTGATGGGAGCATCTGGTATTTGATTATTATTTGATTGTGTTTAGAGCATTGCTGTCAAACACAAGTGATGGATTTGTAATGATTTTACAAGGACAGAAGAAGCATGGTCCTTAATACGGTAATGCTCAGAGGAATATCCAAGATGAGCAGTTCAAATAAATGCCATCTTACAGTAGGTGGCCAAGTTGTTATAATACTTGGCAGTGGAGAGAGCCAGCTCTGCCTGTAAAATGTGTATTATTAGTAGAAGATTATTAAGCAGGACAGATGCACTGATAAACAGCACTGCGTTTACAAGGATTGCGGACCTGAAGTCTTGTTTTGTTGAGAAATAGATCGGATTGGATTTTAAGAACGTGAGAAATCTTACAAACGAGGTCATGCGGCTCAGTCATGCTCGCCCTTTCCCCAGTGGGTCGATCTGAAAACGTTGTCAATTCGGGTCTTGAAGGATCCCAGTGATTCAGCATCAACAACGTGGCTATGTTACCCAGTCCATAAAACACGGAATTGAACCCATGGCAGTGTTAGTGCTGAATCACAACCTCTAGTCCACCAGGGAATCTTAATTCAACTGTCAGCCGAATCTTTAATATCTCGTCCAAATGCCAGACCCATGCTGAAGCATCGATTGATCTCTGGCATAGAGTGATAAGATTGCCCCTTGCAGAACCTGATTTACCATGGAGCACAAACACTGACTAAGCCCAGCCTTGCTTAGCTTGTTAAAGCTGATCAGGCTCCAAGCAGGCTGCAAGGTGGGGTGGCTGCAGTCCTAATGGCCCCTAGGAAAGACTGCTGGGTTCCTTACCCTCAAATGTATCAGCTCGTCTCATTATGAATCACCTGTGAATGTCTACAGCTTTTCAGACAGCTTTAATATATTTTGCACAATGTAAATAATAAAAAGTAATTTAGGAGAGCAACACGTTTATGAACAGCTGTAATAATTTTCCTTCGAAATAAAACGGCTTCCCTGAAGAGATAATTACAGTGTGTTTTAGCATTCGACTGTACCAAATAACATGAGATTCATTAGATATTGCCGTGTACTGTACGGCAATACAGAAGACAGATCTATAGCAGTTAAAACATCTCTGGAGCCTTTAAGAACAAATATCTCAAGAGTCCTTTTTTTCCAATACATTAGTTGGATTATTTGTGCCATTCTGCATTGAGGTTTATAACCAAACTGGGTTATGCTGTTCCTCTTTGTGATTTATATAGATTACCTGGTCTGACTTCTTTAACTTGTTTTGTTCTTAGCTTTATACAATGCTCTGGCATGAAGGGTGTGATCTAAAAATAAATGTGTATTGTATTGTATTGTATTGTATTGTATTGCATTGCATCAAACGTGTTTCAAGAGCTCTAATTTGATTTTTTAATGTACAAGATACTGTGAATGCAAAGCAAGGAGAAGTATATAAACTAATAAGAAAAAAACATTCTTCTAACATTGCAGAACTAGTAAGACACATTATTTAAAACAGCCACGCAGGCTATTCATTTGAACCTGTAGCACATTGTGCATGAAATGCTTTGTGAAACCCCCCCCCCCCCCAGGCTGTCTGAAGAGTGATAGGCGGTGCGCTCTGTATCTGCTGCTGCTGGTGATGACAGGCACAAGGACAGAACCCCTCTTGGACACACCTGTTCACTCTCTCACTCCGCTCTGAGGCTCCGAGGTGCTGGCAGGCGTCAGTCTGGTGACGGGCCCCTGTGAGCGCGGTGGAGGAGCCCAGGTCTCGGCACAGCACGGCGGCCCCAGCGCACCTGCACAGCCATCTGCCAGCTCTGCCACAGACAGCAGAGCAGCCCGGAGCACACCACCAAGCACTCACAATTAACACATCTCTGTCTGCAGAGAGGCAGGCTAATCACTGCCCGCTTCAGTGGGTCACTGGCCCCTTCAGTGCCGGAGGAGCAACGGAGGTACATTCACATTAACATTGCAATTACTTTGAGATTGTTGAATGGGAAAAGTAGATAAACAGAAGTATAGATTGCTACATAGATTGCATTGCATATACATGCATACATACATGCCTACATCCATACATCCATACATACATACTTACATACATGCATTCCTGTACCTAACAGCTTGAGAAAGTCTATTTGATTTGACATAGTGCAGACACAAAACAAAAAGTAACAAAAAGACGCCAGTATACACGATTGTGGTGCTGAAAGGACACCTCTGCTTAGTGTATCAGTGCTATCCTCCCTGGGGTGTGCAGGGCAGGCAGATCAGTTACAGGGTAAACAGACAATCGAGATGTGAGCTTTTATAAAACTGCTCGCTCATCCATTCACTTATTTAATGGGATCAAACGCAGGGAGTCTCTTTTTTTTGTTGTTGATGAATGATCATTATTAGTATTGCAATTTGTTCTGGTATTGTTGTTTATTGTTGATTAGGAAACAATTACCATGTTGCATAGCTTGTATTTATTTATTTATTTGTTTCACAATAAACTCATTAGGGACAATTATATGAACCATTCTGCAGAGCAGACACATCATTCTACCCTCACCCTGAGCTCACGATGGTCCTACACCCTGCTGACACTGTTATGGCGGGTGTTTGTCCTCTGTAGAGCTGTGCTGATACTCAGACTCGGAATTGCCTTACAACTGAGGTCCACTCTTTGGCAATGAAATGAGTGTTTTAAAAGCTGGCTGAGATTTCAAGTTACTTATACAACTGTATAGTTAACTTGAAATCTCCAGCTGTTTAAAAGCTGAAAACAATTAAAACGGTCTAACTAAGCACATTATTAGTTCAATTAAGGGTTTGATTAAGTACTTGAGAACTCAGCTGGAATGAAAACTAGCAGACACAGGGGGTCCCCCGGACCAGGACTGGGAAACCCTGCTCTAAAATATAGATAGATCTCCAAAGTTTTTAATGCAGTATTTCCATTTCTTCTTCCACATTGTGTTTAAAATGTTGTTTTTTTCAGTTGGACACTCTTGTTTGCATTATAAAGTAAAGATGCATTTGGTTACCCGGAATTAACCATGGGGAAAAATGAATTAAAAAATCAATCGATCTGATCAGAGATCCTAATGTTCCTGGAGAAAGGAGAGGACAGTAACGCTAATCCCTCTGGTGTCTCTTGCTGTTAAATCCCCCCGGCTCGCTCCGCAGGGTAAATCAAACCTCTTCCTAGCATGTGATTGCACAGATGAGGTGGTTTTTAAAAGCAGTCTTTGAACGGTCCCACGCTGACTGGCCTTTCCCAGCCCCCTCGTTGAAACAGAGATGCACCTGTCTGAAAGGATCTGGGTGGCTGCTTCTGGCTCTGGCTCTGAGCATGATTGCCAGGCAATAGATAAGAGGTGACAGATATGGCCCTGGGGTACTCTGATATCTCAGTGGTAAACAGTATCGCTGAGCAAACTCAGGGAATATACTGTACAGCAGTGGATCATTGACTTTGCTCCGGAAGTTACAGTGTGTGTGTGTGTGTGTGTGTGTGTGTGTGTGTGTGTGTGTGTGTGTGTGTGTGTGTGTGTGTGTGTGTGTGTGTGTGTGTGTGTGTGTGTGTGTGCAGTGTGTATGTGTGTGCAGTGTGTGTGTGTGTGTGTGCAGTGTGTTGATCATTTTCATTGTATTGCAATTTTACAGCTTTGACTCAGACAGACAGACAGACAGACAGACAGACATGCATGTGCTGGTGTAATGTATATGCGAGGCTCCAGCTACAGCTCCAGGTGGATTCATCAATTGACAAGTGTAATTGAGGCTTGCACAATAAAAGCCATGGCAATCAATAACCGTTATGTTATGTTATGTTAAGGAGAGACAGTTGTGTCTGAACCTGTGAATCTAGCTGCGCTGGTTCGCTGAGCAACAGATTTGCTATAAATGCCAAACGTTAGATGGAAATTTTACAAATTGAATGGAGTGAAAAAGGCCATTTGTAAAAAGGCAATTTGTTCTGAAACATTTACATTTTTAAAGGTATTCTGATTTCAGAGAGTCTATATTGGTGAAATGTAATGTTAGTTCATGTATCATTGTATTGAAATCGCCGATTGCATGAGCAGTTACAGGAGTCAGAATCTGTAATAGCAGTGCCTCACCCAATACTGTCAGTTAACTGAAATTGCAAATGGGAACCGCAGCAAGCCGTGACAATGGCGTTGCGTTTAATAAAGGAACAGGACTCGTGAGCATGGCAAACACAACGCTGGGTACCTATTAAAAAAGAATGAAGCATGTAAACTTGTGCTTTAGTTTTCACACTCCTTTCTACTTTATAAAACTTAATCTGCTGACGAGGAGTAAGCGAAAGCCACCTGTCTGTGTCGGACGACGTCGATCTTTAGTAAAGTGAGAGATCCCCCCTGCTGAGAAAGTTCTAAACGGCTTCCAGGGTACTTTATATGGAAATGATCTGGCAATATTTTACATTGGGAAAGAAGAGCATATGCCGGCTGATGTCTAAACAGATGTTGCTTCTAGGAGGCTTTGATTAATACAGCTTTTGCTGATTACGAGAAGAAGCAGAAGAATAAGAAGCACACATATGAGCAACATGCCTCAGCCTGTGTTTCATCTGAGCTGATTTCCCGCACACGAATGGCTCTTCACTTGAATTAGCTTATGTCGGATGACTTGAAGCTGTATAAATACGCCTCTGAAAATGTAAAAGAAAATTAAGCACTGGCTGGGAAATAAGCAGCATCTGTATTCCACTGTGGTTCTAAGATCTCGGAGCTCAGATATACCGGAAGTCCCTAAAAATACTGGAGGTACTGTAAACTGCTTACATTTATATTTCAAAACTGTCAGTCTCTTTGAGCTGGTTCGAGGGTGATGTCCTTGAATACTAACTATCTTGGGTGACCTGAACAAGTCGTCCCCCATCTTCAAATACATCCAAATCCAGTTTCCTGAAACCATCCACTTATATTAAAACCAGTTCTACGCCCATCAAACCATCACAAAGCAGGTTTGAAATGGCAAGCCTTTTCTAGCTGGTCTGTATTCTTATAGAAGGAAAACAAACTTACAGGTTGGTTTTGACAGCCTGTACAATGCCAGCATTGGATTTGTTTTTAGCACTGTGAAGTGCCCCTGGGCTGTATCAACCAGCTAACCACGTTTATCCCGAGATCACCACTAAAAATAAGGTGTTGATGCAATATGCCGTGGTGTTAGGACAAGTAGCAATAAGGCGCAGGGCTATTTGGAAAGCAGTAAATGTATTATTTATGCATTTATTTCTAACCAAAATATTGCTATATCCAAAGTGTTGTTAAGTGAGCTGCCGTTTCTGTGTGGTGTGAAAGCCCTCTCTCTTAGATCTTCACCGTTAGGAACAATGTAAGACATGACTACAGTAGAGACGCTGTGCTTCTCTGTAGCGATAGAAAACACTGTGTGTGATCAGCAATTCTGAGGTCATTTCTCTGAGTAGGCTTGACCTCCTTTTCAAAGTAATTACACCCCTTTTTCTTGGCAGTGCTTTGTAGTTCTATGTGACTGTAAGCCATGCTTTCCCTGGTATGCTCCACCGCTGTGCCGGTGCAAGCTGTAATGATCACACATGTCTTTCTGATCCTGCAGATCGCGCTTTCAATGGGGGCTTGGGAACAGTTTGCATAGAAAATCTCTCGCCACCTTCTGGAATTGACTATGGATGAGCCACTTGGAATGGGCGTGCAATATCAAAGGCATCTAAACTAATGTATTCTTCTTCTTGTTTGGGGTTCACTTTGTATCAATTTCAGCATCAGTCGCCATCAGAAGTTAAAAGCATCCCCTTTGGCTTCAGTAGATCTCTCGGAGTCATGTCTTTCAGCTGGTACACCAGAGTGTACCCACTAACATGCCCCCCCCTCCCCTGCAACACTCTGCCCCAAGAGGATGCATGAGACACATCAACAAACAAACCTTCCAGTAGGGTGTGCATGTGGACAGCTTAATGCTTTCACACTGGGGTACCAGCTGTATTTAGAGGTTAGGCATTAGCTTTCCTGGGTCCACAGGGGATCTTTCTACTTCTGATAGAAAAAGATTAAAGCAACAAGAAAAATATTAGTTAAGATAACGCCTTTCGTGTGTTTAAAGGAAAACAACTTTTTTGCTTTTGTTCTTATGCGTCACGGTCTGACTCGCAATCACTAGACTGACTTCTACCAGCCTTGCGAGTTACACCATCATACCTGGGAAGCCAGCTTCCCCTCCAGTGCGGTCTTCTTGCAGCTCTCTTATCTTACTCCCTTTGTTTAGGGGATCTGGAGGGAGGCGGTATTCTTATTCTGTATTTTAGAAATCTGCTACAGGGGATCCCGCCAGCCTTGCATTTTGCATAAAGGCTAGAAAGCAACACATTAACATTTTTAATGGCAGGTATCCAAGATTTTAAAAACAAAACAAAAGAAATCGCTGACATTTGGATGGGTAACTATTAATTCCAGCCTGATCCTGCCTGTAGATTGATCTGCTAGCTGGCTAATTAAAACAAAGTGGAACTGAATACATTTCAATCCATTTCCGTTGACTGGTAGACACACGTTTTCTCCCCATTAGGATCGAATCGCAGCTCTTTTTGGAGTGCGGGTGGGTGATTCTCAGACCTTTCGAATGAATCATCGACGTGTTGCAGAAGATCTATCAAACTTCAGCCTTCTTAACACACTGTATGGGACTTTTCAGGAATATAGGTGATTAAAAACATTGCTGACAGTTATGGGCAAAATGCCTGAGTTCCCTTATACAGTAAAAGCAGACCACTGTGAACTTGAGCATGTTGAATCTGCAGTTTACCAAACCTACACAACTGCAGCAAAACTGCCTCAAAAGTGTGCAAAACTCTATACGATTCACAAACAATGCAACAAAACGTTATCACCGAGCCCGTTCAAATTGGATCATTGGCCTGGCACTGTAGCAGTTTTTTGATCCCATGGGAAGAGCATCCCTCCGCAACCATTCAAATGAACCACCTTGAACTTTCATAAAGAAAAGTAACCAGGAAACTCCAGGAAGAACAGAGAACGACTTCCAATGATACAAAGAGATGTACACCTTTGCTTTCCAGGTCATTATTTACTCTTACAGTGGGTTCTCCGGTCCCAGCGAGAAACTCCGGTGAGGAGAGGCGACATGCAAGCACTAGCAGATTGTCACAGCGTCCGCCTGCCACCCCAACAAAACCCTGCCATAAATCACAACCCAACTCCGACCAGATTGCAGCTATTCCCGAGCTGCTCTGAGGCAAGATCAATGAGGGGCTGTCAGGTGGTAATGGGGGATTATGGAGGGACCACCTCAGGCACGGCCGTTCACTCCTCCGCAGCAGAAACCCTCCAGGCTACCCCAGTCCTCTGATCTCCTCCCGGTACAGCATCACAGTATGCGCAGATTCCTGAGTCTCCTGCCTTCCCTAGTTTGCAGTCAGCAAAATATCTGTAGAGGTGCTGCAGTGTGTGTAACCATACAAAATGGACAAAGGACCCTTTGCACAGCAGTTTATTCCATTCCAGGTTTTACTAGGAGTTCAATAAGACTCACCTCAGCTTGTTACATACACGCTGTGGTTAATCAAACTTGCATTAAAACCTGGAATGGGTGAAACCGCTATGCAATAGGAGTCTTATTACCATCCCTGCACTTGCCGTAAATGCACCCTGGGACACAGCAAGCCGTCGCTGTCCCTTTCCTTTATTGTTTTAAAAGCATTTGTTCTGAAATAAAGATGTCAGTAATGTGAGAAGGTTACGTGGCTGCAGACTTCTATAATAAAACGCATCACTTCCCGAGCTCTGCCCGTCTACAGTGTTTATTTTTAAATCCCCAGCTTGGCAGCCGGGGCTGCAGAGATGGGTTCAGACTACCTGTTACTGTCATCCACATAGATCCAGCGGCACTGAAATATTCACACGGTCCATCATCTCTGACAGCATCTGGATTTGAGGGTGTCTTCATTGCTTCAATAACCCACAACTTAACCAAGTATAAAACTTTACGTCAAGGGTCTCTAACTACACAGTAATTGCATTGTAATTGCGTACATAGTTAATTACATTGTAATTAACCACATGTGTAAAACCAGCGCACAACTGCATTGCAAATTCACAATTATATAACTAATTAACGTGTTACTGCAGTGGAATTACAATGTAGCTGGAGAGAGTTCTGATGACCCACAATCCTAAATGGTACTGACAGAGTCCCAATCGAAATCAACTTGATCCTGATCTGCAATCAAAACAAACGAGTCTGATATCAAATCCTTTTTAAATCAGTCCTGACGGAAACGTGAATGTCTTGCTTCCTGCTAGTTTGAAAATGTATTGCATTTTGCACTGCTGCTTTAGACTTGACTGGCGTCCCGCTGCGGGGCCACTGCTAATGATACAACACTGTGAACCTGGGACCTCAGGCTTGGGACCTATTACTGAACTCTATACTCCCTCGTGTGGACAGTCCGTGCACCGCAATGCAAAGGTTAAAGTGACACAGCCTCTATTCATGACCTTTTAAAATTGCGCATGCATGTCTTTATTAAGTGAGGCCCTGGGGCAATAGGCAGCAAATTGTAAAAGCAGGTAATGTTCCCAGCCGTTGGCAGTATCTGAATGCCGAGATCTCTTGTCGTCAGTCCCCAGAAGTTCTGTGAGTTTAAGGTGACTTGAAAGTGATGCCAAGCTGAATCGATCCTTAAAGAGATCTGCCAGGGCTATCAGGAGCATCTCTGTGCGCAGTGTCTGTGTTTCAGGCTAGTGCAGATGCAGGATGTAGACTTAGCAGGTAGTGCTCTTCAGTAGAATCCGGGCTGCAAGAACCCTCGATGCAGCTCTTTGCTGTTTTAATGAAGCTGAATAATGCTGCTATTTAAAGGTCATGTAGCAAATCTCACTGTATGAACCTCCTCCAGTATGAAGGCAGCCAGGGCCCGGGAGACACTCTGCGTTTTCTCATCCGATTGCAGTGGCATTCAGACAGCGCTTCCACTTAAACAAGACTGACTTGGGAACGTCCCTCTGAAGCATTGCCTGGCCGTCTAATGCTTTCCATTTGTTTTGTAGTCGGGCGTACAGTTATTTCATTCAATTTTTTTTTTTACTTGTCACCTCATTACTGCAGTTTTTTTTTTTTTTTTTTTAGTTTTTTGCTTGTTTTTCCTTTATAGACCTCTGCTGTTTCCTGGAACCTTCTTTCAAAATGTTTGTCTAAAATGTGCAATATAACCATTAGATCTATACCTGCAGTAAAATACCAATATAACAGCGAGAGGCAGTGTGGTCCTTATCACAGGTCACGTGATCCTCAGCTCTTCAGCAATGCCATCTCTAAGCATACCCGTCAGTTAACTATGAAAATAATAAGAGTGGAGTTGAATGACCGTGAACATTAGAGACACCCCAATAACCTTAATGTGATTCTTGTTACGCCCCTGATTACAACCGACTTGCAAAAAAAAGAAAAGGCACCCCTTTCTCTTCTCCTCTACAGAGTGAAAGCTGGAGAATGAGTCAACAGATCAGTGGCGTATCAAGTTGAAAACCCACAAAGCAATAGCTTCCCCAAGGGTTTAATCGTTTAATCTTCTAGGCACAAAAGTACAATATGCTTGGGCTTAGGGGAAGCTAAATGGTCCCAGACTTTAACCCAGAAGTTAAAGAGCCAAAAAATTTGGGTTTCTTGTAGAACCAGATCCTGCCAACATTAATAAAGACACATTTCCATTAGCTCGCTTTTAAAAGGCGGATTAAACGAACCCCAATATCTGTTTCACCAACAGAATTCGAAATCAATCTCTCAAAACTGAAGTGCACCAGGGCAGTGGATGGAGCGTGGAGGCGTGACGATTATTCAAAAACCTGGATTACTCAACAATTAGCACAAGATTCCCTCAACGGTATTTATTCATGCATGACATAATAGGTAGTTACTGTAAAGGCCATTTGAAATCTTAATGATTTTAAAGAGAAAAGAAAAAAAAGAACAAGGTTGGTGTGAGAAATGATCCCAGCTGCTGAACTGGCTCCCGCTGTTGCTGAGAAATGAAGATGTCAAGGAGGACAGTGGCTTTCTGCTCCAGCAGCATTGCCGTTGCCATCTCAACCAGGATCTGAGGGAACGGAGAAGAAATTAATTGGTGACACTCTCCACATGGCTACGGTGTTATAACTGGAACACTTACAAAAGCAGAACCTCTAGTGCAGGGCTTCCCGAACTTTCTTGGCTTGGCTAACCCTAACCCTCACCCTAACCCTCACCCTAACCGTAACCCTAACCCTAACCCTAACCCTAACCCTAACCCCCTTACATTGGGCATTCTGACCTCGACATAAAAAATCTATAGAAATATTAAATGGATTCCTCTTTTACGATCACACCCTTTTTTTTGTATAATGGCAGACACTGCTAACGCAGGCAGTGCAGATGAAGATTGTAGCAGAGAGCTGGTCCTCTATTGTAAAAAAACAAGTCTGTTCTCTATTGTAAAAAACAAAGTCTATTCTCAAAAAGGGGATGGAGGGGGGGGCGACTTATACACAGGTGAGATTTATACACTGGTTTGTACGGTAGTCTGTCTGCCTTCAGGTCTGTTTGTCCTTCTATTCCTGTCTGTCTGTCTGTCTGTATTTATATGTCTATCTGTCTTTATATGTCTGTCTCCCCAACTGTATGAGCCTGCTTTGCTTTTGCAAAAAAGTTATTATACACTTTTGCCATTGTTTTTTTTCTGCTATTGTTTCTAACCAATTATAACCACTTATACTAAAGTGTTACCATAAAACATAGGTGGAAGACAACGGCAATTCTCTATTATAGAAAAAAGAACTCCAGCTTGGCAAAATCATGAACAAAATGCTCTTGATCTGTAATTGAAAATATCAAACTCCTTCTCTTTAGACGGTGGTGCTGCACGTCTTGTATAATAATTGGATCTGATTAATCAAACTCAATCTGCTGTGAGGATTACAACAGAAGACCTTCCCAATATGTTGCACGGGCTTTCTCTTGTTTGTTTCTAGGTGGAACCGACAGGAAATCAAGTAATCGCATCTCCGTAAACTTGGCAAACGTGTGTGGTGTATAATGGCTTCTGTTACAGTGCAGGGGAATTGCATTACCCCTGGATCTTAGATCAATCTCCGCCTTTAAAAGATAGCAAGGTCTGATCTCAGCTGCAGCAGCTCTAAATAAAGTGCATCTTCCCATCAGTGCCTCTGTGTATTTGGTTAGCTCTCGTTACCTGGAGAGTGCTTGCTTGTGCAGCGGATTATTAAAAGGGTGCTGAATCAAGTCAAGCCCTGACGTGCACACAGAAGAGGATTTAAAGGTAGCAACATTTTTGCTAGGAGAACGGCATGGGTGTCCTCTTTAATGAACGAGTCGTGAGTACAAGATGCAAAGATGTGCTGTAGGTAACACCTTACATGAAGTGTCTATGACCTCACTGTAATTACAGTGTAACTGCATGTGTGGTTCAACATGCATACCAGTATTGATAACAGCATCACATCAGCATTACAAACCACATGTAAGGTCATTGAAAATGCAGTCTCACAGTTCAAATGTTTTGTAGTTGTACAGTGTTAATGTAACAATCTGTGAATTTGTGCTTCCCGCGCTGTATTCCTGCCGCTGCTGTGTGTACCTCTGTGTGTGTAATTCTAGCCCTGCTTGCTTGTGTTCCGTGTCTCCCCTGTGATTGGTCCTGTCTGTGTGTGCTCCCATTGGTGTGCGGCCGAGGACCAATGGGATGTGTTTACCGTCCACACTCTGATTGGCATGGGGGGCGGGGCTAAGTGTATAAAAAGGGGCGGTGCCCGGCATTCTGTTTGGAATCCTGTGTTGCTGACAGAGCTGTGGACTCTGGTGTGCAAAAGAGCGTGCTAATAAAGATCTGGAAAGAAACCAAGCGTGCTCCTGCTCTCTGCCTCTTGTGTGAAATGCTACATTATGCAGGCTTTATGAAGCCACTTTAAAAAAATGTCTGATTCAATAAAGCGATTATCCTTCGTGATTATTCATGTCTAGATCAGCAGCCTGACATCTCCTGTCACAATACAGCATGTGAGCAACAGTATTATTTTATTTTTATTTTCTGAGGTTAGAAAAAGCAGGACTTATTAATTACCGTGTAATGTATTTTAATGGGCTGGATTATTCCGTGTTCAAGTTTATTTAGAAAATTAACACAAAGCCACAAATGGTACAATGCATGAGACTTTTTTGAAGTTGTTTAGACGCCTAATTAAAACACAAAGTGGTCTAACATTTTCACACGAGTGCCTGTTATCTCTAAAGCACTGAAAATTGAAATCCTCACACGCAGAGGTTTTCATGCAGGTAGGCATATAAAGGATATAAATGGCAAATGTTGAGGTGTTGTAATAAATGTGCACTCTACTTTATATGTATAAGGGTTGCTATTTTGTCTTCCAATATTGCCTGTCGGGGAACCTGCTGCACGGTGCTCAGTGTCTAACGTGCATTGTGCAATGCTATAACAAATCAACCAGCGACCCCGGATATTGCTAACAAGCTGCGAAACACAAGCCATGCAGGACAAAGAGACATTCATTATAAAGAGCTTTCGGTGTGCACTGGAAACTGTTACAAGGTGAGGTTCACCTCAAGGAAATGTTAAACAGGCATCAATGTTTAAATATGATTTTTATTGCCCGGGCAGCTGTGAAGGAAAAGGAACACCATCTCGACCACGCTGATTTATCAGAGCCCCCACTCTCCCACCCCCGTCACATTTTTTTTTCCATCAGCGTAATTGAGAGAGAAGCGGATCTGAAACGCAAAAGGCTTGATCTGCAAGTCATCATGTTAATATGATTTGCAATAGAACAGCAGCTGAAGAGCCTGCTTGGAGTTTATCATCATGTGTCAGAAATATAATCAAGAGGTTTTGGGTGGATGTCATAAAAACGCAAAAAAAAAAGCTTATTATGATGATATCGATTTCGTTCAAACGCAAAGGGGGGTTTGTTTTGATATATATATATATATATATATATAGCTGTTTGTGAGTAACAATGTTAATTTTAAAACATGATATCTGGTACTAAATCTCTGACATTAGCTTAAAGAAAGTTCTCAGTTTGCGTATCTTAATCTGTTACACTTGCACTTCCTCTGTCATTTCCTCAGCCAGTCCTCTGTGTCAAACCATTTGACTGGCTGGAATGAAAAGCAGCTGGTTGGGTAATGACAGGAAAGAAGCAGTAGGCAGGCTACTGCACTCAGACACTTGGAGACAAGAAAACAACTAAAAGCATCAAAAGGAACGATACTTACAAAATGCAGGCAGTGAAATGGATTGTTATTAAAAAATCATTGAGACGTTAAAGGCAAACAGAAGCATGGCGTCCAAGTTGCAAAGTCATTTTTTTTACAAAATATATTTTTACTCAAAGATTTTTACAAAACATATGATTTGTCACCCAAAAATATCAAGTGATGTATGTATGCACGCATGCATGCGTGTGTGTATGTATGTATGCATGTATGTATGTGTGAATGAATGTGTGGGGTTGATGTCTATACAGAGGACTGGCACTTTAGACTGATAGCCATTTCCCTGTCAGCACTGAGAACAGCTGTTGAAAGAGCTTCAGCTCATTAGCAATATAGACGAAGAGCTGCCAGCAATCAGGAAGCAGATCATCATTAGCTTTTCTACCTCCAATCAGCTGGAACAAATTGAACGGCAAGATGTTATTATAAAAAGTGTTGTTTTTTTTCTCAGAGAGATAAAATATTATTGTGTGGCGGGTATATTAAGGGTTTTTCTGACTAATGGAGTATTGGTCGGCTGCTAATAGCGAAGGATCAGAAAGACTAAGCTTGCTTCAGCTTGACGTCCCAATGACAAACGTCCTTGTCAGTTATTGCTGTAACGTGAAAGACATTGACGAAGTCGCGTCTCAAGGTCCAATTTTATACCTACCGGAATTTAACGAATATAACGGCGTCCTGTGTATGACTTCGCATGACTGAGCCCCCTTTAGTTACCTGTCCGCTGCTGAATTAGTACATGCAATGTGGGGATTCGCTTGCCATAATTGTAAATTGGGAATAAAAAACTGCCGCTCTATATATTACAAAGGAACAAATAAGATTATACATTAAATCTCAGAATAATGCACACTTAGCATATAATGCAAATCATATTTATGGCATGGAGACACTCTCCAAAAATAAGTGCGCGTTTTACTGCTTGTGCCTTTTTAGTTACACCGAATATCCATTTATTGTGTTTTGAAGGTGTGAAATAGGTTCAATCGTGCTTAAGCCAATAAATGGCGCTCGCCTGTGGCTGGTGATGACACCAGGCCAGGATTTGTATTAAGCGCTGCAGCGTGCAATGTCAGGCTATTAAAGCTCATTCATTTTGAATCTGAAGACATACTGTGCCTGCTAGATGATGAGAATTTAAAAAAGGTACAGCAGCTCCTGATGCAGGCTCTCCGTGGCTCTGCTGCCTAGTACAACCCGAGGCAAGAGACTCGACATCCTTTTTTTGTACTCAGTTTGTCGTTGCTTCCCTTACAGCAGAGTCATTGATTGAACTCACATATTCACAGTCACATGCTTTAGCTTTTCCCAGACCCGCTGTTTCACTCTGACCCAGTAGACAAAAACTGCATCCATGCACTCCCCAGTCTCTAATCTTAAATAGTCGCACACAGTGTTAAAAACAGCCGAAGCCCAAAAGCTCTTTACAAAAAGAACACCAGAAAAAAAGAAAACAGTACAGTACATTGCTACCTCAGTATTTCATCATCTGTCTTACACGCAAGAAAAAATGAAATCTTGAAAACGGCAAATTAGCGATAGTCTGTTTACTGTCAATGTGGTTTAATCGTGAATTAGTGAATTATCACATTTATTTGACTCAGTTTATAATCAAGTATGTTTTGCGTGAACATGCACATGCCCCACAGACTCTGTTGCAGTGCATACAGCACAGTGACCTGGACAGTTTACTGAGGACAGTTCACATATTGCTTGAAAGCAGCACGTTTCCATGCTGTAAATTGATTTAACTGCTCTTGGACGTATTCCATGGGAGCTAGTAAATTGTGTCAGTGGCTTGTTCGCACATATGGGACATCTCAAGTACAAAGCACAGCACATAGGGGGCATTGGTATGGACGAGAAAGCTTATAGTACAGGCGTATCCATGTTTGTGAACATAAGAGCTGTGTTTAATTGAAATGGAGATACAGTATGATGCAGGAACACCATGTGGCTTGTGGCTTCTGGTATACGTTTGTATGGGCTGCTGAAGCGAAGTCCATTCTGTGGCTTTGGGACTGAATGTATAAGCAATAAGGAACAGGCGACCGCTTACACCACAAATGAGCGTCCTAACCGCTATGCAAACAAGCCAGGCTGATCTGCATTTGTGGTTCTAGAGCCTTTAACCTCATACCATCCCACCCACATGGATCAGAATCCATCACTCAACACTGCCCATTACACTGCAGATACTGTACAATGGCAGGACCCTTTGGTATCCATATGTTGTCATTTCAAATAGGTGTCACAGGAGTAACCCATTGCATGTTTCCATATCAGCACTGGCATGCTATCACAGGACAACAACAGATTCATGTTCCATATCCATTGTGTTGCCATCTCGCCAGTAATGCTGTGGTTAGCGCTACAGGTTCCCTATGGGCAATGCACTGGTGTTATCAAACTTTCCTCTGTGAAGGGAGCCCAGACAGGCGTTTCATCACTGTGGCAATCGTTAGCAGGAGATGCTCTGTAAGTATTTCAGACCAGGTGGTTCGCTAGCGATCAGGCTCATTGGAGATCACGTCACGCTTTTGTTTTTTTAATGAATCCCTGGAAATGCCAGGTGGATTATGAAACGAGAGCTGCAGCTGTCCTCGCTGCCTGAGACACACAGAGGCAGCAGGGCTGCTTTTGCACTTTGTATTTTCACACACCAGCCCAGGTAAATTACAGATAAGCCTTTCCCCATTTATTTATTTAATTGGTAGCAGCTTTCAATCAAAAGCTGGTAAAGCTGAAAGCTGAACGTGCAGCAGATAAATGAGCATGGAAGAGCAGCTGCTAATTCACAGGCAATTTCATGCATGGAGCAAATCCATTAATATTCAGAAAATTAAAAATGAAACACTATAAAAAATAAAATAAAAAAAGGCTGTGGTTTTGACCCGGGGGATGGGGGGGTTGAGGCGATATGGAGAATCCATGTCGCCTCGTATTTCATACTGTACATATGAGCTCAAATGCCATCTTATGATAGATACACACATGCATGGCATATCTATTGACTGTTTATGGACATGCAACTAAACATCAGCATACGGTTAATTGCACGTTAATTAAATACTCATTTATGACCCTCAAAATAAAGCGCCTTGACCACTGAGTACGTCCTGTCCGTGGACCGGCGAGTGTAACAATTGTGATCACTGTGTCTGTCTCGCGGGCCAGGTGAGGTGGGGGTGTGGGGATCAGCGTGGTAATAAACCCAGCACCATCAGTACAACCACACCCTTCTAATATGAGCAATGCATATGATCACACTGTTGCACTAAAGCAAGTGGTTTAGTGCTGTTTGTTTGGTGCTTCTCCTTGACGATCAGATTTACAGGTCGTTTGGAACGGGGCCCAGGGTACACAATGTCTAACATGACAGGAAGACTTACGGCAGCGCTGAAAGCCAATTCCCAGGTGTTAGACGGGTCTACGTTTTATGAGCCAACATCACTGAGCCAAATATAATTAGCCACCAAGGACACTGTGTCATTCGCACCAGAACATGCATATTACTTGCAGTGGCTTGTGTTTTCACATTGCCCCACCTTGCTGACTTATATGTCCAACAATACGCAGGTTGGAATCTCGCCTCGTTAACTATCAGATTATAACAAATTAGCAATAGGAACAGAATTGACAGAGGTAATTAAGTGGCTTATCCATCCCCTCCTCCCCTATCGCAGTGGACCCACGTTTACCGCAAGCCTGTGTCTATGAAGATCGCTTCCCCTTAGTTTCAAAGGGGTTCTTGATAAACTGGTTGAAATACATTTCAGATCCCAGACACTCTTGGAAGCTGTACAGAAAGGTTCTCCATTCACTCAGTGAATTCTGTGGTGTTTTGCCAAGTTCAGAGAGGGGCACAAGCTATACAGAAGGAAACAGCATTGCTTTTTTGTGTGGTTGTTTTTCTTAGCACAGCATATTGCCTCTTGCAGATCTCTTTGTAAACCCATTCCGGGAAAAAATAATTGACAGCGCAAACAAAAAGAAACAACTTTTTTTACAAAGAAGACTTGATTCCTCTCACAACTTTCTAAAATGAGTTGCCTTATCTCTGATTTGCATTAGCAACGTGGGGACTGCTTTACTTATCGCTGGAGCGAGACCGCTTTTGATTCTTTAACTTGTTGTAAAACTATAAGGCACTTAGCAGCCAATGAATAAATCGGAAAACACAATTTTGTTGGAAATGGGAAAATGTCTAGATTTTTTTTTTTTTCTTTACCTTGATCGATGGTCCCGTCCGATAACATTTCCAAAAAAAAAAAAAAGACATTTTTTTTTCCAGTTTAGGGTTTAATTTAATTTGGGCCCTGGATCTGTAACAGTAACATAGTTTTGTTTGGGGTTTCTAATTGTGTTCGCTGCCTTTTCCTACTAGCTCAGCCCCTGGAGAGAAGCAACTGAGCTTGTCTATAAAGAGCAGAACACTCAGCTCATTCATTTAGCCTCTTCTTAGATGTATTTTTCATAATGAAGTGGTGGTACTACACGGGGAAAGATGAAAATGTAATCCTTGTTAATGATTGATGTGGAACTGAGCCAGTGAAGCATTAAATAGTTAATGGTATGCCAGCATCTCTCTTAAAAGGTTCATTATCTTCTCCTCGTGTGTAAAAGGACATATCTCTGGAATTGAGTTCAGAGCAATCATCGGTCCTGACGGGGGCTGGACAAAAAAAAAATTAGAGAGACCTTACGTAGCGCTGACTATGAGGCCAGTCAGGATGAAACTGATGGAACCTGGCATGGGGTTCTGATTTCCTACAGAGGAGTTTGTGGGTGTAAAGTCTGCTCTCCACAATAGTCATATAACCATACTATAGATTTGCAATAAGCACCCAATCTCCTCATTGGATACCTGAGCAGGTAATGAGCGATGCATCGAGAAGCAAGCTTTTCAAAAGCAAGAAGCTGAAGAAAGGTGTATACTGTATACTGAAAAACGTTATAATTAAAAAGCAAGCAGGTTCTAGATTAGATTCAGCCACTTCTCATCACAAAGCAAATGCAAACAGAAGAGCTTTATCCTAGCAGCATGCAAGGAAAGCATGGGTCACGGATTGTCTGCTCAAGGTCCCAGACAGGGCGCCAGGGTGATTACTCAAGCCGGCCACAGGGGGCACTTCAGAGCGAGGGGAAGGGAGGGGAAGCCCCCAGTTTGCTCTACAATCTTGGGTCAGTAAAGCAGCGAGTGTTACAGATGACCCTGAGATACCCAGACACGGTCCGCGGGCATCTGTCACTGTCTAAGCAGTAATCACCAGGGTTCTGCTGCCAGGGCTGATTCACCCTTCAGCGCCCTGCTTCGGTACAGAAAACACACACTGTAATACATCACCCAGCGAAAAAGCAAATTTGAGGACAAGAATGACATCATCAATTTTTTTGACAATTGCAGACCCTCCCCCAAGTCACTGACCATCCCTTATAAGAGTTCCTCACAGTAAAAGCCCAGCAAAGTGTAATAGAGCACAGTGAAAGCATGGGAAAGCATAGGCAAGCATTGTAAAGCATAGAGAGGGATGGTAAAGCATAGGGAAGCATTGTAAAGCACAGAGAGGTACGGGAAAGCATAGGGAAGCATTGTAAAGCATGATAAAGAATATTACAAAAAATATATGGTAAATGCACATGTAATTTTGTAAATATTGTGTGTGTGTGTGTGTTTTAGTAAAGTAGGATTTGTCTATTTTGAATTTAAGTTTGGCAGGGATTAGGTTAAAATCCCATCCCTGCAGATACCGGTGTGGAATGCGGCCAGTCCCCTAATTGGTTAACTGATTGCCAGTTTGGAGATGTCCGCCTGTATAAAGAGGAGCTGGGAGGCAGCTCCCAGGAGAGTGTTAGTTTGTGAAAGGGCTGGGGAGCAGGTTCTGCTTGTGGTTACAGCACCCCAATGGCATTAGCTTGGGTGCTGTTTTTTTTGCATTTTAGGAGAATATAAACACATGCAATGAACAAGAGGCAACTTTTCATTCAATTCAAACATCTTCAATAATGAATCAAAACTAAAATGGTTACGAGTTTCGAAGTGGTTCGAAGGATTTGTTTTAGTTGAACATTAGTTAAACTGGGCCTATAGCATCGTGTAAATGAAATGCTGGGGGAACATTCTGGGAAAAAAAATAAAACAATACAAATTCAAACAAACAAATTCAATTGCTTCAAGCGTGAAAGATCACAGGAAGAGATATCAAAGCTCTTGAGTGGGCGTGTTTCTCTTTACAGCTTTCTGCTCTTCACTCTTCAAAATAATAAAAGATGAAAGCTGCCTTGACGTTCTATCATCGCCGTCTTCGTTCGGCAACCAGTGTTTAAATGTTTTAAATCAAAAGATGTGTCAGCACTGATTGATATGTTAAAAAGCAAACAAGAGAATTTCCCAGGTAGTCAGGACACAGATTATACATGTCAGCGGAGCCTGATAATTAAAACACATGAAACAGCGAAAAGAAGAAAGCAATAAAGCACACGATAAGAGATGAATGACGCTTACTCACCGTTCCCCTGACATCTGTCACAATCACAGCGGAAAACATTGCTTAAAGATTCCAGCAGCTGGCTTTTAATGCAACCGGAATCTCATTTCTAACAAGCTGGCTTGTGATGTGTTGTCTCCCTTTAACTAGGCATCAAATCAAATCAGTAGAAGTTTTAAAAAAAAGGATAAGTAAAAATAAAATAAAAGCTGATGATATCAGAGTCTGGGTATCTCCGCTTTCACACACTGCCAGGGATTCGCCCTGGGTTTCCTTAACCACCTATTTTTTGGGGTAATCCTGGAATAGCCACAAGCAGGTGGTCTTCCCCAGTCCTAATGCATGCTTTAAAAATCGACCCATCTAAGT
This sequence comes from Acipenser oxyrinchus oxyrinchus, assembly GCA_030684275.1. Lineage (NCBI taxonomy): Eukaryota > Metazoa > Chordata > Actinopteri > Acipenseriformes > Acipenseridae > Acipenser > Acipenser oxyrinchus. Next base: position 17,397,216 of record CM060273.1, on the reverse strand, counting down.
ATGTGTAATAAAGCTAAAAGAAATGTATAAACCTTAATTACAAATGCTTTGACAAGAAGTCTTGAAGAAATTGAAGGTGTTGAGAAAGTCACAATGTTCAGCTGTGTCCAAGCAGGGTATCGTTTGATCAGTTCAGCCCTCTGGACAGAGCTAGAACCTGCTTTCTCAGACAGCAATCAAAGCTCGTCACAAGCTACAGTTTCAAAAACTTTTCACATACTGACACAACTTCACTGGAGACTGCGTACCAAAATAAAAATGCAAGAAGCCGGCGTACACAGGAGACAGCACGAGTAATTAGCAAGAACATTATACAAGCCACAGGGTCTTCCCCAATGCTGTAAGGCTATGCAGTATTCATCGCGAGCACTGTACATTTCAATACATTAAACGTCACATCAAGGAGTAGGGGGGGGGGATTGATAAAGCATTCAGGTTAGAGAGAAGAGATGATTTAACTCTTCAAATGAGATGTTTCCATTTCCTATTCTGACTTCAGGAATATTGTCTAATAACGAACGAAAGCTAACGTGAGTGCTAACTGTGGTTCACATGTTAGTTCTAATATTAAATATTGCTCAGCGCTGTTTGAAACATTACAAATCAATTATTGAAGTGCTCCGGGGATTAGTCACCCCTCTGATGCACCATTCGGAGTTTATCCGTGATTGATGGGCCTGTCACTTACTGACAATGAGAATATTGATATACTGCACGCTGCCTGAATCCAGGTGTCCACGTCTAACTGCCGTGCCCATTCTCTGCTTCCTGGATCTGAGAAATCACGTGATATTGAGGGCTCTTAGCTCTTTACACTTGCGCGGAGGCAGAGCTTGTCAGCTGTCCTGTAGGACTGTCATCATTCTTACTCTTCCAGCCTCGTTCCAGATCGCATCCCTGGGTATATAGATCCCAGCCCATCTGCCAGTCTTCAGCAGGTAGATAATGGAGAGGCATGCTGCAGAGCACTGAGCCACAGCGGCGCTGCACTCTGAACCCTCGCACCGCCAGGAATGCACTTTGACTACCGGCTTCCCAGCGCTACCCTGATCAGGCAGCTGGCTATTGCATCCACTCCCGTTACTCTACAGAACATCCCCTCGGACTCCCGACTGAAACGTCTTAATTAAACACAAATGTCCAGCCACTGTAAGGAGGAAGGGATAAGGCACCTCACAGGATTATCATGACGCAGACACAACAAAGAAAGGGGCTAGGGCAGCAGTGTGGAGTAGTGGTTAGGGCTCTGGACTCTTGACCGAAGGGTCGTGGGTTCAATCCCAGGTAGTGGACACTGCTGCTGTACCCTTGAGCAAGGTACCTTACCTAGATTGCTCCAGTAAAAACCCAACTAAATAAATGGGTAATTGTATGTAAAAATAATGTGATATGTACCAATTGTAAGTCGCCCTGGATAAGGGCGTCTGCTAAGAAATAAATAATAATAATAGATAAGAAGCAGGGGTTTGAATTTGAAGGAACATAAGATTTGATCCTTGATACCAGGTGGCTGATTCCAAGTGGCTCTTGAAGCATCCCGATGAATCAACAGTGGGGTTTGGCGACGCATTCACCCCAAACCAATGAACACTGCACATTCAACTCAGAAAAACTAGTTAAAAGTGAAGTTATGAACATGCAGACGCAACATTTTAAACAGGGATAGAGTATAAACCTCTGGTCAGTTTTAGAAAGGTGTTCTGCTGTATTCAGGGCTGTTTCACACCTCTAACATCCTTGCATCATGCGATCACATGCCAAAGACTTGGTGTGTACCCTAATGATCAGCTCTATCCATCATTAAATTAAATACGAGCCAAAAGGCAGAGAGTTAAATAGCCTTCATGATATGCAGTACAATTGAGTCAGCCCTGAAAGGGAATCAATTGTACTATGTTGAATACTTAGCCAGTGTTATTTGCCGTCCCAGAGAAATCCAAGCACCAGCTTGTAAAAGTCCCATGACAAATTGAAAGCGATGCTCAGTGGCAGTTTTTAAACAGGGGCATTGCGAGTATGATCACTTTAATACAAAGTGTTTTCAGTTTCAGATTGTATGTCAAGGTCATGTATGACAGGTGGGATTTCCCACACTGGGCCTTATCTTGCATAATTAATAAAGTATTTTCATTTTACCATTAATAAATTACACGCACATAAAATGTCACGTCTATTCGCATTAAACCGTGTAAAGCAATTTGCCAGTTCAAGTTAACCCACAATGTGCTAGCCTGCTCTGGAAGAGTGAACTACATTTATTTCAGCTAATTAAATTATTAGCAAAAAAATAACAAAAAAAAATTATTTACAAGTAACTCCCAGGAGAGAATAGAAGAGGAGGGAGAAGCGATACATCCGAGTGTATTTAAACTGAACAAGCATTCACTCTGGATTTGTTTCGTTTTTCTAATTCCAAACTAGATTCTGAATGTTCTTTTGACATTCAAAGAGAAGGAGACGTGATCCCTTTTATAAACAATAATTAATCACACGCTTGCAAGACCTCAAAGGAAACTTCTTCAGGTGAAAGTAGAAAGAGAGTGTTGCAATTTAATCTTAGGCAAATGGAAAATTCGGGTTTAAATTCAGTAAAGAAATGAAAAAGGGGACTTACAGGTGAATTCTACACAGTAACAAATTGAACAGACAAAAACTTTAGCAGAAATGATTTATAAAGGCCCGGCCACAACCTTGGGAACACTCAGATTAAGCAAAGCGCCCTATATTTAGATAAAGGCTTCTGCCCAGCATTAGTGTAATGATTTTTTTTTTGCACATGGCTAGCTTACATAATAGTATCTAATTAACCTCCCAGCCATGATATATTGGCCTACTTGTTTCCAATGAGTTTGCTTGGATCCCAAGTAGAGCTTTTCCGAGGATTCTTAATCAAACTCATAGCGTTATGGCTGGGGTCACTTTTGCACAGGAAAGGGTGTCATTTCTCATCAGACGCACTAATGAGATCGTTGCAGCGTAATTTAGATGTGTCAGTTACTGGAATCATACTGTAGCTATGCTGGCATCAACCTGATGATTGATTACAATTCGATCAATAAAACTAAAACATAGAAACAATCAATGTTTTTTTTTTCTTCAAATGAATAGATAAGGAACTGATTCCCGGGATTGTGTCCTATGCTCGGGTTGTCTTCTTGCCAGAATAATGGGGACTGTCACGAAAGACACAGGCGGACACGAGAGACTGTATTAGGGAGAGAGGCTTCTGACTGTTCAGAGGTCATCTGGTCATTACAAATGAATGCAATATGTTTTGTGTGTGTGTGTGTGTGTGTATGTGTGTGTCTTGCTGTCTCGTTTTCTAAGGAGTTCTGAATCCTGTTGCTCCAACACTGGGATTTTCAGCTCTGTGTTTTTTTGCTAGAAAATATCTGTGCCAACTGAACTGTACGGAAAAATGTATCTTTCCCTGTGATTTGTACCTTCTGGTCACCAAATCATGCCGTGTGTAATTAAAAGGCAACTGGAAAAGTCATCCTGAAATATTAAGCTGGCTTCGGGGTTCTGGATGAAAAGTGTTCTGCTGATCCAAATCTTTAAAAAAATAAATATATTTCCACCGAATGGCCAAAGAAAATGTAAGTACAGTTAGAAAATTCCACGGTGTGCAATGCACGCAGTCGTGTCAGGTGTCATGTGATCCACGCCACCTATATAAACTTCATTGTTCCAATGCTGAATTGCATCAGCGTATTTTTCCTTCCTCCTGGCTAACTGCATTACACCTTGGTGTAATATCTTAATGCAGCAAACTGTCTGGCTTGAACAGCTCAAGCTATCAGAGAAGAACTCCAATAAAGCAGACAACCAGGCTGAGTCGCTTACTGTAATCACTGCACTGCCAGAACTGCATTCCACTTTGCAAAGTCCATTTTTCTTTGTTTGCTCGAATCAATTTAAAGGAGACACAGATCTGGTTTACTCAAAGAATAATCATCCCCAAAATTGGTTAGTGATTGAATCACCCAGTAATGTCTACCAGCTAAAGCTAGAATGTACTGGATAGTCCTGCTTCTAACCTACATCTTATCTGATTGCCTTGTAGATAAGAGCTGCTGGGGGGCTCTTAGGGCTGTGTTTGTGGGCCATGGTTCATGTAGGCCCAGGATAAGCAGGCAGACACGCAGAAGCTGCAGTTTGATTTACTGTGAAAGCGAGTTCTACATGTCCTGCTCATCCTTTCCTGGTTCCTCTGCTGGCTTCTTACTGCAGCTTCCTCTACCTAACCCTCACACGTCTACCCTTCTACCTCGTCTGCTTCTCCAGCTCAGCTGCTACACTGCTCTCTGCGGACAGCACCGGGGGAGAAGATGCGCTCACAGATGCCAGCGCGGGGGCCTTTGTATCTCAAGCACCTCAGCTTCGGAGCTCATTCCCTTTGAATATTAAAACAGCCTCTTCACAATAGCTTTTTAAATCACTCGTAAACATGTATTTTAAATCTGACCAGGGTTGCAAATCTTGAAATACTGACTACGACCATGATCATGCCAATTGGAATTTTTTTATTTATTTATTTTGTTTGCTTTTTTTTATTTTACTGTTTTTATGACTGCTTTAAGTCCCATGAAGTGAACCAGTTTTAAATCGGCAAAAAAAGAAAAAAAAAATGACTAGCTGGTAATGACAAACGATACTCGTTCTCTCATCTACTGACTATTGCTTCGTAACTGAATATTTCTATACTAAACTATCTGAGGTGGGAGGGGATATGGAGTGTATCAATCAGTTTTACTTGGCCTCTTGATCTGCACTCTTGATCAGATCGATCCAATCATGTTTGCACTAAAAGGCCAGTTATATAAATATCACAAAAGTAATTAGGTACAGTATTTGATTTTAGTGCTGTTAAAAAATGTATTACTCAGCCAATAAAACAAATGATCCCAGAACATGCGACAATTGATTTACTATCTTTCAAAGTAATGGGCAGTCGTTAGTAATAAATGGCTTGTCAAGCTTTGCATGTAACTGGGAGTCTTGTGTATTTAACTCAAGTTAATTAGAGGATCGTCTCGCAACTGTTATATAGAAGTCTCTGAATTCTTAATGGTGTCTACTTATTTGATTTGAAAGAACAAATACCTAAACTCTAAAGACTTTTAATTTTCAAAACCCAATGCTAACTCATTTATAATTAAACGAGCATTCCTGGTAAACTCACGATCAATAATGACTGTATTTGAAGGAAATAATTGTTGCATTTATTCTATTATACTTTGCTGCAAGACCATTGGAAACGGTAAATCTTCTTGCAAAATATAACCCGAGCCCAAAGCTATATGTAAGTACACAATTGTATCAGAAAAGGGTTTGGGTTCTATCGTGCAAAAATTTTACACATTAAGTACATTGTGACTATGCATAGAGTGATAGCATTGTAATTATGTAATTAATTACACATGTATTTACTAAGTAACTGCTATGTAAATACACAGTCATCTTGGCTAGTACTGAAGTAAGATCTAGTCTCTTGATATTGCAAAGTGCCAGCATGATTCATTTTAATAACGTACGTATGAGTGGTAAACAAAAACCTCTGGGAAACAGCGCAGGTCTGTTTGCAAACACAAAGGTTGGGAACCCTTTTTGAACTAAGTAACCATCTGCTGCACTGATTCAGTCTCCCTGGTACTGGGATGGAAAACTGAATCAACAAGGGGCTTTTCAGTGTGAACACCTGTGCTCCTGTGTTCAACCCTAATCATTGCTATCGTCTTTAAGAGGGGTCGTAATGGATATGAAAACAGCTGTTTGCTGTTACCTCTCCGGAGCAGAGGCACGTCTCAGAAGAAGGAGGAACGGGGATCTTTAGAGCAGCAGCACACTGCTTCTCACTGTTTATCTTCTCTCATTAAGCAGTTCATTGTGCAGAAGTGTGAGCCAAACACAAACAAGATGCACTCGTTCCTTTGCTAACAGTGAGGCTGTACTCTATTCCTTAGAGTATTAGAGATGCTGATTCAAGGAATGTCTTATCAGTTAGCACTCTGTTGTGTGTGTGTGTGTGTGTGTATATATATGGCATAACACTGTCAAGATCATGTAGAGTCGCACTGATTAAACACAACGAGCATGCAGAACAAACATATGGCCTATCTACTCAAAAGTGGGTGCTGCATAGTGTGGGTCTTTCTATAGTGTGTCTTGGAGAAAATCAGGACATGCTTGTTTGGACTTTGAAAAACAAAAAGCTATTAGATTCAACCTTTTTTTTACCCCCAAGCACAAAAAAATATAATTACCTGAAAGAGCAGCGCCCGCGTTGATAGAAAAGGCTAACAATCATGAATTTTTAAATGAGTTCTAATGAGCGAACAAGTGTTACCCAGCACATCCATTGATTAAATGCTAACAATGCATTGTGCCTGAAGCACTGTTCGGACTGAATAGAATAGCTTTTACAAACAGAAGAGCCAAGGATACAAGATGGCAGGGTCACCCAACTGGTTAATGCTCTCACCTCCCCAAACCTCCCCAAAACTGTACTGCCCATTATTATCATTAACAAGGAAGAAAGGTTTACTGCACTTTGGAATTGTGGGATTACCAGTAATGCCTCGCATGAAGTGAGGTTCTGGTGGAAAGAAACGGCTATTACTGTGTGGGAGGCCACAAAGCAACAGTGAAATAAGCAATCACGCTCAAAAAAAAGCTTCATGAGTGAGTTGTGTAAAATAGCAGATATCTCTAAAATAATTATGCCTTTATAAATCGGGGAGGAGCTTGTGTTTTAGGGGTTAAAACCAGCGAATCACACAACACCTGTCTCTCCCTCGATATTTCATTTAGTCGATACAACGGAGAACAAAACGATAACCGCTTCGTCTCCAACCTGTCAAACAGGACGACTTCTCTAATTACTCCACAGCGAAATCCTGCCGCGCGCAAGCCATTGCTAAACCGGGAAATTCCAGTGCAAAGCTGATGTTATTAAAGTCGTTTGAAGGTTTCTGAAAACCAAAGACTTGACAGTGATGCATTGTCTATGATATTTATGACTGTCTTGAACCTTGAACAGTCTTGGTTTTCTCCACTTTCCTTTGTTAGCTTTGGGGCGGCTCAATATACAACACAAGCAATTCACTGCCTCAGACCTGTGTACTCCAGTGTTTGCTTGTGGTTTCTGCAGGTTAATGAGAAGGGAAGAGAGAGAGACCTATTTAAACATTCACAGTCAGGGCTGAGCGTCAGGGTGATCAGTCTGCACAGAACCGCTCTGTTGAAAGCTTCTCGATCCGTTTGTTCACTGCTCTTTGTGTTTCTTCTGTTTTGTTTAATGGGTTAGCCTCCTGGCCCTTTCTATCCCCTCCTTGCACATCTTTGCAGCTTTTAGATTTTAATTAAAATGATTGTGGGGTTTACATTGAGGGCTTTTAAACCAAATAGGTGAGGGGGAGGGGGGGGGTGGTAACAGCCTTTGAATAGAGGCAGTACTTCACAGAGAAATGTTCTGCTTTGTTAATTTGAGTAAGTGCCTGCGTGTTCGTATCAAGAAGCCATCTCTTATTGAAGAAGAGCACGATGAGGTATTTCAAGTGCTCCTCATGAACAAAATAAGGAATTCGAAAAATCTGGCACGCAAACCATGTGTTAATCTGGGAGCAGAAAAAAGATGGTTGCCCTTTTATTTCTGTTTTTAATTCCTGTGTATTGCCACTCTGTGTTATTACTACTAAGCATGACAAATAACTGTTAATATCATAATTAATAGCATGTTTCTAGATCTGTGTATCACTGTTAATGGATCCCTACACAGAAGCTTATATGTAACACAACAAACGGCATACTTATCCCTTAGTCAGCGCAACTGCTATGGAATTATTGACACATTGAAGCTGAAATCCTTAGATTACAGTCAAGAGCTAATATGATGGGAGCACACAATAGTGTACCCAGTGATGGGATTTTCCAGCAGAGCACACACATCACTACATAGCGTACAATGAGAAGAACAAAGAGGTTTTTCAGCTCTGCTCTGCGAGTGTTTATCAGCGTATATTGGCACGTTGGGTCCTTTAATGTGCCTTGAGAGAGAGATGAACGCTGTGTGTATAACGTCGTCATCTCGCAATGCTGATTGCTGAATAAAGGGCTTTGAAGACGAAAGACCTGCAGAGCACAGCGGAGTGAACCCCCGACCTTTCTTTTAACGTCTTGCTTTGGAGACCCCAATCAATAAAACATGTGCTTGCGGAGGTGTGAAAACAGCATCACATTATTACTGGAAATGTCAGCGCCTCCGGCGGTGCTTGTGTCAAAGGAGACGAGGGCACAAATTGGGCAGGGTGACCTTCATTTTCATGGGAGGCTTTCTTCACCATCATTCCTTCTTTTGTTTGTTTATGGGTTTGTTTTTTAAATGTATTGAATGTTTCTGTGAAAGACAGGATGCAGAGAACTAACGAAGAAGAGCTGAAATCCCTAAGGTACTGCATCCTGGACTATTTTAAAATGTGACTGCATGTGAGTTCAAGCGTTGTATTAACAGGGAAATAAAAACCTGTTTATTACCATTGTTACCAGACAATACGCCTGCATATATTGTATGTTGTTTCATTCCGGGGAACAGCAGGTAACTGCTTAGCTATATGTTCCTTTTCTCTTTCTATTTTAAATTAATGGCACGTATGGTCTGTTCAAGTCATCAATTAAATTAGACAGTCGCTAATTTGCCTAGTTTGACAGTTTTCCAAGATGTTCAGTTGCAGTGGCTTGATTTCATACGCACAACAAATCAAAACTAGAGAAACAATTTGGTTTTGTAATACATTTGCACACTACTGCATAATGAAGAAGAAAAGTAACTGATAAACTGAAAACTCGCTGTTTTATTAATTAGCTATATTTCTAGTATAGTTCAAGTATTTCTAGTGACTGATCAGTATCCTGTGGATCCTGATTCCTCTTGGATATAGAGCTGTTTGCTCTTCTTGAATTATCTGTACTATCTATATACATTTTCATTGATAAACCATGGTATTTGTTCTTGGTAGAAAAATAATGTGTATGCGCGTCACATCAAAAAATAACATGTGTTATGCGCATTATGAATGAATAAGACTCAGCCCAGATATCATTGTGTATTTTAACCATGACAGATAGACTGTTTGTCTGTTTGTGAAGACAGGACAGAAGGGATCTGAAGAGAGCTGCGGCCCATGTCTCAACAATACCAGCAGGTCTGCAGCTGTCAAGTTAAAACAGAAAACAGAAAAGTCCTTAAATAATGAGCAGCAAATGAAATTGCGATCCCAAGTCTGACAACAGCGTGGGTAACAAGGCACAAGCCGGATGACTCACATTGTCTGGTATGTCACTAACAAGAATACTAATAGATCGCAAACCCAATAGATGCCACATAAAGAAAACTATGACGAATGGTTCTTTTATTGGTGGCAATCCAGACCAGAGGGGGTTATAAAGGACCTCATCCCTCCCTAAAGTAATGATTCTGTCTGCTTTGGTTGACGGCTCCCATTTGTTTGTGATGACTGCTCTCCAGTTCTGCTCCTTTCAACACCTTAATGTTTTAGTTGTCGGTACTTCATCAATTCCCCAGAGCGTCTTACAGGACCGCCATTAAATCCTTTCACGAACATTAACATCACAATTAGGAGAGGGTATTCTGCCATCTGCACATCAATCCACTTTATGAACAGAGTCGTCTAACTGGGTTTGCTTTAGTGTCAGGTCTCCACCTGTAAAAAAAAAAAAGTAGTCATGTGCTGGCAACCAATATCAGATTGTCTCACCTTTCTACTGCTAATTTCACGCTTGGCAGTTCCAAGTATGGGGAGTAAAAAAAGGATATTACATAAAAAAAATAATAATAATAATCTCGGATTTCAAACATCGTTGCATTTCGGTTTGTTCCACATGGGTTTTCTCTCATTTTAATGGTGCATTTTGAAGGTTCTGTTCAAGTAGGAATATATCCATTCCAAGCGATGATCAGGTGCTACTGATGCAGCCCATACTGCTGAAGAACACAGACAGGTAGTGCTGTCACAGTAGAATCTTTTCCAGCTAGTTGGAAAGAAGGGGCAGAATCACACAGCCTGATTCTAGAATTCAGTGTAAGAGCCCCTCCCTCTGACCTGAATGATGTTTGCATTTCACTATAGCTGCCTGTTCTACTTTCAGCTAAATGTATTGCTACTTGAGAATGCCTGCTTATTGTCTTTGAGTTACTCATTCCACAAAGGTGCCGGCTCAATATTATGCTATAGAACATGCAGAGCAAGAAGAAGAAGAAGAAGAAGAAGAAGAAGAAGAAGATGCAATGTAATTCTAATAATGCTTTAAAGAGTTGATTTCGTTTCTTGTCTCCCAACTAAACTAATGTGCTTGCCTCTACTCAAAAGTTTTCCAGAGCGACCTGGAGGCGTTGGTGTACTTTATATACTGTAGACTGCACTTTCCTAAAAAAAAAAACTCCCTTCCTCATCAATAAAACAATCCCTCCAGTTTAAGAAGACAGATTGTGTTGCTGAAAATCCTGCCTTGGAGACGCTATTTCCCCAGCCGAACGAGATGTAAATGAACAGTTTAGGTTAAATGGAGACATAAATCTTCCCCTTTACTTCACATTGCCAGTGTGTGTGTGTGTGTTTAAATAAATAAATGACACATCAAACTTGAAGCGACTCCATCCTGGGCTGGATTCAATCCAGACACAAGGTGAACAACAGCTTGCACTTGGCCAGCCAGCTCCCGGCACGGCTCAATGTCACAGCTTCAACACTCTCCAAAAAACACTGACAGTCCCTCCAACTCCTCACCTGACAGTGGAGCTGGAACAGGCTTTCACAGAACGCCGGCAGAGCTAGGAGTGCCAGCGTGCTCGGCAGGTTTATTGAGATGAATGTGTTTCTTGTAATAGCTTCTTTTTTTGTGAAGTTTGCCGGGCCGTGCGGTTTTCTAAATTCCCTTTACAAACGCTGCACCGTAGTAAAAGCGGAGCAAAGTGTAACAAAGCATGCAAGCATGCAAAATCACAGCTGTATTGTAAATGCAATTACAGCACAGTAAAAGCTTTAAAAAGTGTGGAAAACTGCAAAAGCAGGGTAGAGATTGACAAACTAAACTTTAACAGTGGCATTAGCACATAATAAAATGTACAATCGAGAGGAGGCCCACCAGTGCTCGCCTGGTTCCTAGTAGCTGGTTAATCTCAAAACATATAGAGACTTAAAGGATCCCAGAGATTCAGCATCAGCTATATGGCTTGATAAACCTTGGTCACCCATTCCATACAATCACCACTGTGTGAAGAAGTGTCGCGTACCTTCTGTCCTCAGTCTTACTCCACTTCATTTACAACTGTGTCCTCTGGTTCTGGTTTGTGTTTTTGGCTAAGTAGTTGCTTTTATTGAAAACACAATCATGAATGCCCCACCCCCCCCACACCCAGTTATTACGTGCTGTTGTTTCAAAATGACACATCAGCTGCTGTGTGCTTGACTCCCCAGTCGCGGCTGTTTCATGGTGACTCTTTTGAACAGAACAGCCCTTTGTAATTGCCTTGTCACCTCCGTCGCGGTTTACAACAGAGAACAGCGTGAAGGAATGTAACGTTACGGTGAAACGGGAATCAAACTTATCGGGCATCTTTCAGTTTCTAACTCCATACCAGAAAGCAGCACGTATTTCAAAAGAATGCACAGTTCACAGGGTCGGACTCCCACAGTCAAGCATGAACTTGATCACAATACGCCTCAATCAAATGTAGATGAGTGTAGATGAGCTGTGCCGTGGAGACTGGTTACTTCACAGCACTGATGCCATCCCCCTTGATGAGGTATATATTACACAGCATGCGGTATAGGGGAGGCTTTATCTTGATGGGAGTACTCAGTGCATGTTTATCTTTTTACATTTTTCTTCAGTCAGGATTAAAAAAAACAGCTGAGGGAGGTTTGAGAAGCAGCACAGATTAAAAGATTTTTTTTTTAAAAAGGGTTTGCATTATATTCTGGTAGCGCTGAAAGTTTGTATTTGTTGTTTGAAGGCAGGACACCCGTGGTTCTAGGTGGAAGTTTCTCATTAAAGGAAACTCTACGCATCTGATTTGGAATATGGCAGACACCTTGAGCTCATTATAAAATAGCTCTCTTAAGAAGCATGCATGCATCATCGCAGACTTGCACAGACACCCACCTTTTTGCCTGCTGGGAACATTGTGCACAGCAAGCCCCAGACCCTACAGTATATAGAAATCTTCAGTTACTACTGGACATGTTTCACCCCACTCCTCAGGACCTCTGACTCACCAAACAACTTGGTAAGTCTGCCTAGTCAATGGACGCAAATAAAGCTAACACTTTCGATTGCCCTGGCATATGTTATCATGTAATTCCATTGTAATAACAGGGGTAAGTATCAATGGTTCATGCTGTACATGGTAACTACAGATGGAATAAGTATGTAATTACATGAAAATGACCTGTATAATACTGTTACATGTAATTACACAGTAACGTGCAAGCACAAGAACCATTGGTAGTTATTGTAGTGTAATTACCTTGTTATTAATGCCCCATAATCTACAGTGCCACACCTACATTTACTTCAATGCAGCAATTGCACATCAAATGCAATCAATATACTACCAAATACAGAATAACTGTTTTGGGAGATCGTTATTACCTTTCTATTATAGCGACTCAAATTAGAATAGGACACTATAACCGGATGAGAAATAAAAAGACTGCAATAAAATTACAGGCGGCGCCATTAAATCTTGCTCTGACCTGGGAAACCACACTGTATAAAGATTATGGCTTTTCTATTGCAATTGTGAAATTGATCCGAAAATCCATAGAAGTAATTCTGGCAGAAAGAGAAACTGAATTAGTACCATTGCTATTGCCGTTTGTGACACAAAACTATTATTCTGAACGCAACAGTCTCCTATTAAAAACTCCATGATCGTCTGAGGAGCTCACTGCCTTTATTCCATCACTGAAAGAGAAACACATTGAAACGTGGGGGGTCTTACATTGCATGTAGAACCCACTGTACTTCTAATGATGATCTCACTTACAATGGCCCTGGATAAATCTTGTCAAGGTTTTTTTTTTTAAATTAAAAAGGGAAGCATTGTTTAACTGGGGGCGTGACACGTTTACAAGTGGAAAATTCAATTCAATCACATTAAGTAGAGTTAGTCATGGCAAGCCTTCCCCAGGAGCAGTACTAAGACAAGAAGCCCATAATAAATGCTGTGACGATAACAACAAAACAAGCAAAACAAACATCTTCAGAGTTAGGGGGGGGGGAAAAATAATGACTTTAATAACACAGATAGATAGATTAGTGTGGGGAAGATCAAGAGAGCAGTTTTAAGAGGTCACAGCTCAGAGGAAGCAAGGTCAAAGAAATAGAAGCCTTGCAAAAACGGTTTGCGATGACATCACTAAAGTCAGTAAAATAACAAAAAGGCAGCAAGACCAAAATGTATCTATTTAAGTTACGAACCCCACACTTCCAAATGGAATACAGGGTGCGGCCAACTGTAAAACAAGAAGAGATCAAATGCTGTCCATTTTACTGTTTAACACAGCTCTCCTGGCTCATTTTAGTCACTACATGAACATTCCCCATTCCACATGTCTCTGTATATTTGATTTCCTACTGTGTTTATTTAGTTCTTTATTTGCATTGGGTCTAAACATAGACACCACTGTAATTTAAAAGGAAACAAACGATGAACAAATGCACCAATGTTTCTGTAATGAAAGTAGCTGGCTGGAGATGTGATTTGTTCAGCTTGAATGTGTGCATTTGCAGGGTCCGGGATCATCTCTGTTGTTCTGCATTTCGGTGTATTAAACGCTTCCTAGCCTGTCGCTGACCGTGACTAATTATCTTCTGAACACTATTAGTTGCTTGATTAGCAGCCTATTTTGTTACTAATTCCAAGAGGTGACCTTTAGCCCCCAGATTCTGTGACTCATTTGATTAAACACGATCGCTCATACGCTGCTACTGAATCTAGTCCTTTTTTAATTGAAGCCACGCACACAATTGCATCCCCGTCTTTATTAGAAGACTCCAGTGGTTGTATTGTTTGCCAAGATTTCACTCCAGTGCACCATTTTCACATCTACTGAAACAAACTCACAAGCCCATTGAAGCGCTGGAGACTGATACTGCAGGTAGAATGATGGCTGCTAACTGTTTTTTTGCATCAAATAACTACAAATGAAAGAATATAATTTACCACATGGGGTGCAAAATACAGTTTAGAGCCCTTCTGGTCTTTGATTCACCAAACTGAACCAATTTAACCTCCCTCAAGTTCTTAATCAGTTAATTATTTAAAGATGCCTGTGGCAAATGTACTGTAGTTCCCAACCTAGGCTCTGCAAAAAGAAGCAGAGATGCTGTGACGTTTAGAGAAGGCAACCCAGGCTCTTAAAGACGGGCATTCACCGTGCTCTGCTAAGCAGCCCTTGCGTGTCGCTGGTGACCTGAGCGATTGTTCCTCACAGCACTGAACAGGAGCGCTGCTGGCTGGGGTACGATCTCAAACTCCTGAACATCTGCAGTGTGGAAAGAGAGCGCTGCCCCAGGCTGTGTCCTCTCTGTCATGGTTCAAGATACCTGCTGGGCCCCTCTCCTCCAGCCCCTCTTCCATTACAGTTATCTCAAAGTGCTTTACAGGTGAAATAAAAAACAATTAACACATATTAAAACAACAACAAACTACAAAAAAGCCAATTGATAAAAATGAGTCCTTAGACCAGATTTAAAAGCCTCAGCAGCCTCACAGTCCTTCAAACGTCCCTGCAAACCATTCCGGGGGCGAGGGGCCACAGAACAAAAGGCCCGATCGCCCATCGTGCGCAGCCATGTGCCAAGCCACAATTAGTTTGGCACTACTGGCGGATCGCAAATTGCGCTGGGGCACATAGTGACAAAGCATATCCCTCAAGGAAGCTGCACCCAAGCCATGTAAACACTTGAAAATAAGCAGCAAACTCTTGTAATCAATTCTGTATTTAACCGGTAACCAGTGAAGACTGCAGCACTATTTTGTACATATCATTGATTTTTTTAGAAACTCCAGCAAGCAAAGAATTACAATAGTCCAATCTAGATGACATGAAGGCATGTATTAGCTTCTCTGCATCAGGCAATGATAAGGATGATCTGAGGCGAGCAATGTTTCGCAGATGTAAAAAGGACACTTTGCAAGTATTCAAAAGACAGTGCTGAGTCAAACCTCACAATATGCAAACTATAAACTGTTAATAAAGTTAAATAATATGATATATAATTAGGGATTGCGGATTACGATTAGAAATGAATTACACTGAAAGGTGATATATAGTATTGGTATACATGTTCATATATATATATATATATATATATATATATATATATATATATATATATATATATATATATATATATATATATATATATAATATTATGTAGAATGTATCACACATTAATGTAAGTGTACTAATGTAAAGCTTTGCCTTCAACTAAACTGCTATCTATCTATCGTTCTATCTATCGACCTGCCTACCTATCTAGAATATCCACTAATCACCAATCTATCTATATATCCGTCTAGCTAAAGCACATTTGTATTTTAAACAGAAAATCAAGTCTCACTTCTTCCTCCTGCCTGGCTCTTCCAAGCTCCCTTTGCTTTAAATCCCATCCGTCTTTAATGTTTCCCTGATAGCTCAGAGTTTTATCTCATTATCGACTGCTGTCTTTAAAAAAAACAATGAAAACGAAGACATGAGGGCACCTGGGAGACAGAGAGAGAGAGAGAGACAGAGAGACAGAGGCAGAGACAGAGAGAGATAGAGAGAGAGCAAGAGAGAGTGTGAGACAGAGAGAGAGAGACAGAGACAGAGAGAGAGATAGAGAGAGAGCGAGACAGAGAGAGAGAGAGACAGAGAGAGAGAGAGCAAGAGAGAGAGAGACAGAGAGACAGAGACAGAGACAGAGAGAGATAGAGACAGCAAGAGAGAGAGACAGAGAGACACAGAGACAGAGAGAGAGAAAGAGAGAGAGAGACAGGGAGAGACAGAGAGAGAAAGAGAGAGAGAAAGAGAGACAGAGAGAGAGACAGAGAGAGACAGAGAGAGTAAGAGAGAGCGAGAGAGGATATGGAAATGAGAGATGGGACTGACAAAGTCCCCATGTGTCACCTCTCTGTGACGCAAGCACTAGGAGTTCTGGGACCCCACGCATTAAGCAGGGATATAATCAACTCTCTGCGTCCGCATAAAATGCCACGCCACAGGACCCGAGGTGCGTGAAGTCTTAAAAACTCCGGGGACATTACATTTTAATTGCACTGCAGCTCACAGGGTGGTCTGTCTAAGTACCGGAGAAGTACCTACTGTATATAAAATTAGAAAGGCTATCATTAATGACAGCCGTGGGTGCTTGGCTCCAACCCCAACGAGGAGCGAAGCACTTCATTTTATCAAAGGAATTGGAGGATTATGAGCGTCTGTCAAAGTAATGGCCAGGCAACAATCAGATCTGTGATTTAGCTGACGTGGCCGGGCTTTGCTGCTCACTACACTTTCTGCTTTTTAAAACACGGTAATTAACTATTTTAAAGGCTTCACAGACAGAGCTTTTATATGGGTTCTGTTTGCAAAGCTGATTTGCAAGTCAGATTTTATTTATTTTCATGTGAAGTTTGATGCTCACCGGCCATCAAGCCAGCACTGCGTTGTGAAAAGCAACATGTATTTTCTTAATAGAAACAGACTTTTAGAACTAACACAGGGCCCACTGGTTCAAGAAAGTCCAGTAAATCTAAAGCATGCATTTATTTCACTGCTCTCTACTGCCCTATAATTTAGTGAAATGAATCTAGAGGCTGTAAACCTGTCCAGGGTGTTTTAAACAGTGCCTTTTTCATCAAAATTACAGTACATTGGTTGTTGCTTTAGCTGTATTTTAAAACTTAAGAGCAGTAAAAAAAAACTGTATTTACAGCCATCTGAATGAAGCTATTGGTAAAACCTAGAACAGATTTTGAGTTACATAGGAAAATGTCATGTAATTACATTGTAATAACTATGTAACTACACGTGGTTCCTGCTGGTACATGGTAACTACATTGTAATTCCATGTTAACAGCCATGTAAACAACATTTTCTTACCTGATGTAATCACATGGTCACTCCATTGCAGATTCTGTGTAATTACATTCTTATTCCACAAGTAGTTAACCAGTTATTACATGGTGATGTGTTCCCTTCATCTCAAGTGCTGTGTAGATTGTCTTCTTTTCGTTACAAGTGAATGAGGAAGGTACCTTGAATAAGCAGCTCCTGTCTTAATTATATAGATGTTTTATGAACAGATTAGTAAATTAAAGTGTCACTGTATTTTCATGACGCGGGGAGATGAGCTGAAAACGCACATGGCCAGCTATAGGCAGGTTGAATGAAAACTATACTGGCCATTGCTGACGTGTTTTTTATTACGCCATCCCCCAGTCCCAGCACGTCTCCTCCTCCACCCCCGCACACCTGTCACAGAGGTTAAAGCTTCATTGCAAATTCATTTCCCTTAATTAAAATGAACGGCTGCCAGCGTTTCTGCATTACCGATGCCGCAGACCTCTGACTGCTAGAGTGCACAGCTTCACTTACACTCCTGAGTGCTGCTCGGGGACGAGAATGATGACGGAGCTAATTCCATCCATGCCACTCCTACAGAGGAGGAATGATACTATGCCAGCAGTCATCATTTATTTGACTAATTGGCACCGTGCTGCCGGCAAGCACTAAAGAATGTAGGTATGGTGCTGGGCGGGGAGTCGGTAGAGGGCTGGGCGAGGAGTCGGTAGGGGGCTGGGCGGGGAGTCGGTAGGGGGCTGGGCGGGGAGTCGGTATGGGGCTGGGCGGGGAATCGGTAGGGGCTGGGCGAGGAGTCGGTAGGGGCTGGGCGGGAGTCGGTAGGGGCTGGGCGGGAGTCAGTATGGGCTGGGCGGGAGTCGGTAGATGGCTGGGCGGGAGTCGGTAGGGGCTGGGCGGGAGTCGGTATGGGGCTGGGCGGGAGTCGGTAGGGGCTGGGCGGGAGTCGGTAGGGGCTGGGCGGGAGTCGGTAGGGGGCTGGGCGGGGGTCGGTAGGGGCTGGGCGGGAGTCGGTAGGGGCTGGGCGGGAGTCGGTAGGGGCTGGGCGGGAGTCGGTAGGGGCTGGGCAGTGGAGTCGGTAGGGGATGGGCGGGAGTCGGTAGGGAGCTGGGCGGGAGTCGGTAGGGGGCTGGGCGGGAGTCGGTAGAGGGCTGGGCGGGAGTCGGTATGGGGCTGGGCGGGAGTCGGTAGGGGCTGGGCGGGAGTCGGTAGGGGCTGGGCGGGAGTCGGTAGGGGCTGGGCGGGAGTCGGTAGAGGGCTGGGTGGGGAGTCGGTAGGGGATGGGCGGGAGTCGGTAGGGGATGGGCGGGAGTCGGTAGGGGGCTGGGCGGGGAGTCGGTAGAGGGCTGGGCGGGGAGTCGGAAGTCGGGAAACGTGTATCTTTCAGAGAGACGGTATAACTCCTCTCCTTTAAACGCCTGGTGCCAGTGCTAATATTTTATTTTGATTATCCTAGTGTCCGAGCATCTGGTAAGCTTCCTCCATAAATATGTAAGAGAGAGAACACTTGGTTTCAAGGCTTGGCTGCTCCTACGATTCCAGGGAGTTGGGAATCAGTCACAAAAAAAAATACAGCAATGCTTTCTGATCGACTTTAATTTCTTACAAGGTCCATCAAACCTCCAGACTGGATTCACTGCTGCACTTTACAATTGAAAACACAAACATATACACCCCTGGAATATAATTGAATACTATCATAAATCAACAAGTTCATTTAGGATTTTCAAACCTGGAGTCTATATCTAGAGAGAGAGAGACAGTGGGGAGGGTAAGGTATCAGGTTTGAATTGCTTTCTGAATTGATATAATGGTTTCTCTTTTCTGTTAATCTCTTTTGCTCCCTGTGAGAAAGGCAGATCATGTTTAGGAAGCATTCCCACCGGCCCTGCTTGAGCTATTAAAGCCTCATTACCATCAGCTTTTATTGTACGCGGTCCATGCAGCAGGAATTACCTGGATAATGAGCAGGACCTGTGCAGCAGGAGAAGATGACTCCTGAAACCTCACCCTGCCGTTTAGAGACAGTATCCATGCCAACGTGGTGTTCAGCTGATTGCATTGATGTGGTTTGCTCAGGAAGCAATGAATCCTCAAAGAGATGCTCTTGCTGTCGTTCTTATTCACTTGTTGTCCCATTCCCTCTAACGGCAGTTACAGTGACACAGACAACACGATTCAAAACAAAAAAATACTCCCAGAAACATCTCAATATATTTCGGACACTTCAAAATAAATGACACGGATCTGTTGAATGGGTGTTCGTAGGTAAATCCATAGGAATTAATCACAAATGTTATTTTATCGTAAACCTTCTTCTTCTTCTTCTTCTTCTTCTCAAGCAGTGGTAAAGAATGGGTGGGTGTTCCGGAACACTCATGACGACTCTGAACCACACCAGTACCTGCCCTGGCGTGCAGAATGTTAAACACAGGAATAAATGATGAAGTAAACCAATCTGTGCTGTGCCCTGCTGGTGTCGTTTCTTGGCATTCCCATGCAGATCCAAGCTGCCGGCCTGCCCTTCTCTAATTCCGTCGCCTAAGAGACGCTGGCTTGTGCACCCCGCAGCGACACTCTGAGAGGCAAGGACGTAATTACATGCACAGCTGGACCCCGACACAATGAAACGGACGCTTACTGCAGGAAAAAACAGACATGTTAGCATGAAGCAAGTGCCCATACTGTACTTCAACGACACAGTGTCCCTGTCGTCACTAACCCTTCTGGGGAATCATGAGCCAGGCAAGCAAGTCCAGTCTCCAGGAGGTTTGCTTTACAGTCGTTTCTGGGTTCATCTGAATATGGGAATAGAAAAGCTACTTCTTGTACTTTATACAGTGCTAGTGGTCTATAAATTGGAGAGTTATTCCTAAAACACAAAAAGGAAACAATGATCATTTATTTCTGCATAGCCCACAGTGCCACCAGGTGGAAAACTTTTGCAACTGCGTCACAGTTTTCTTAATATCAATAAACCAGAAAAACAGAACAGTGAGTTACACACCACCTTGCCTAAGACCTTCAGTGACTCATTGCTGTGTATATCCATTCACACCGCTCTATAATCTTCAAACTAAATATGCAGCATTTAAAAGTGACATATTTTGTAGCTTCCAACGCGATAGCAGAACAGAGCAGGCGAAAACAGGAAACCGATGCTTTGATGTTGTAGAAATACCAGTTTAGAGGGGTCAAGCAGAGCCAGCAGTATTTTATATAAGGCTAATGGGCGTGCTGACAGGGAAATTGAACCAGGTCACACTGGTTCTGCAAAGGGACACCTGCACTATTCAAAGCGACAGTACACTTGCATGGTCTGCCAAGAGTGCTATTCTTGTATTCTGCATGGTTTACAGGGATAAGGTTGGGATTGGGTTATATCGGTAACTACTATGTAAATACACAGTCATTAGAGACACTTTAGGTTACTACCATTCCTTAAGAGTTTAAATTAAAATTCACGTAAACCTGTCTCTGTTCTCTGGAGAAGCAGGACTGCAGCAGACACTCTGAAAGCACACCCTGTAGAGTTCAAAGACACGCTTCCTGGATGTTAATTGTACTTTTTATCCGTGAGCTGCTGGTCCCTTGGTTGTATTTTGTTGTTCAGATTTCATCGCAATCGATACAATCGATCAATACAGTTTAGTTTGCCCCAGGTAGTGTACAAGTGTAGAGAAAAGAAAAAAATGACACATGGTTTATTTTTTCTCAAAGATCAATACTCACTATCCTTCACTGAACTGCAGCACTATGGGAAGCAAGGAACCTGTGGCACAGATCGTATATATGATGCCTCTGGAGTCTCGACCTGCATCTTCCACTGCTGTACAGTTTAGTTTTCTGGTTTCGCAAACGGCATTACTACCAGGTGGTCGGAGGAGTTTATAAAATGTTGAATTATTGTACTGCTCTGGCCACTTTATTAGGACGTGTCTACCTGATTGGATTCGGCATCTCTCCTGGTATACCCGGAGGTATATCTCTCTGTCGTTCTCTCTGTCACTCTCTCCCCAGTTTGAGTGCAGCCGACTCACTCCAATGGTCTAGCTGCGATCAGGCCATGCGACCTACAGCAAAGGTTGTATTTTAGATCTTTTAAATAGTTGCTTATCCTTATTTAAGGTAAATTAAAAAAGATATTCCCAGGACTGACTATCGCTCATTTAATAAGCACAATAGCGGACAGAATCGAGAGACTGGCACACAGACTGAAGGGCAGACACTTCAGAGACATAAATACAGCCGTGCAAAGAAGTATACAAACGACAGCACTTCAAGCCTGTGTTTTTAAACAGTGTGAACAGCGCCATCTAGTGAATGGAAATGGGAGTGCACCCCGAAAACAACTCCATCCAAAACACTTTATCATTGTTCATAACAATAAGGCAAGCGTACGTCATTTCTCCCAATGCGTTTAAAATGGAACTCTATTCAAGACAGCAAAATAAATCTGGATAGTGATCCAGTTATGTTTACTTTATATTGGAAAATGAGATGAATATTGATTCATCTTTCTTTCTTTTGTCCAACTACAGTATTGAGAAATGTTATAATGATAGAGACACCTGTTACAGCAATGAACCTGAAGTCTGTGAACTCCCCCCCTATAGTACAAGCAAAGAATAAAAAGTAACACAGAGAACTGTTAGATTTGACCACAGTAAAAGCAACTGCGTTTTCACTGCTGAGCCACTAAAGCTTGGTAATTAACCACATCCTTCATAGTAACGAACATGCGTTCCAACCTAATTACAATTCACTGACCGGAAGATATCGAATTCCTATGAGCAGGGTGTCGTTAAAAAGAGGTTCAAAATGATTTCTGAAGCGCTGCAGCTGACAGAGTCGCCGGACCTGTCAATGGCAGATCAGTAAAGAGAGATTATCTGATCTCCAATAGTAAGTGCAGGCCTGTCGGTATAGTGGGGTTCCTATCCAGAATCGCTATCGGCTGCAGAGACTAAGAGAACCGGTGGGATATGAAGGACATTGATTCCATTCCAAAAAAAACCGCATCCCTTGCTAAATATAGCCGCGTTTGTGGTATAAATTCAGATACTCCATCAATCATGCACCGGTCTGAATGGAGTGTTTCTAGTTCAATTTGGGGTTTATGTAATTTAGCGTTGCTTCAGTGACAAGCCATATTTTATCAGTCATCACAGTTTCAAGACAACTTATCATTTCAGAGACAAGCTTTTTGCACAAGCATGGGAGATTTGCTTTGCTGCTTTTACTCCGAAAGATTTTTATTTCTGAGCCTCAACTTTATCCAGTTTTCTTGCATAATAATAGTTGCAGAGGTGTCAATATAAACCACAGTACGGTGCTCTGTGTTATTTTACAGTCCAGCCTACACATATTGAAATACTGAAAACAAATAATCCGCAAAGGACCCTCAACGTACTGTCAACACGGCCTTACTGTGAATTAATCCAACGTTGTATATATGAAAAACAGAATGTGTTATTAAATAACCCTGTTTATCCTCTCAAGAATGAGTCGAGTCCTGTAATGAATGCTTTGCAGATTTGAGGATCATTGTGGCAATCAACTTAAACACTAATACACAGCCCCCGAGTAATTATGCTCATGCATATTTTAGCATAATGTTTGAGATTCTGCAGTGCTGCAGAGTGAATTTCAGCAGCACTGTGAGTCTGTGTAACCTGAGTGGAACTCATGCAAGGATTAGGAAAACAGCCATCTGAAACTGGTTGAACTAAACAAAACAACTCCATGACCTAAATAAGCCTCAAATGTGCAGCTTTGAAATCAACTCATCTGATAGAAAACTTAATATGTGAACAGCACAGTGCGCAAATGACACCGTGGAAAAACTGTGTACTTACATATATCCTGCAAAAAGATGCACATTGTAACTATGCATAATAACAGTGTGATTATGTGTAAGTACACACGTGTTTACTAAGTAACTACTGTGTAAGCACACAGCAATAAGACACACTTAATGGAAAGTGTTAGCAGGGCTTGAAAGGTCTGCCTGCAATTCCTTCCACTGTCTCTGCTTGGATAATGCATGGGATTGTAATACCTGAGCTCCGAGCCGAGCCCCCTCTGAAATCAATCAGATCACTGAGTGTCACTGAAAAGTGTCACACCTCAGCGCACTAAAGATCAGCTTGGTGCGGGTATTAAAATGCATCTTTTTTAAAGCTTTCTTTCTTGTTGTTAAGATTCAAGTTGTCATTTTGACTTGGTAACTTTATTTGGTGCGTTTGCGCTATCTTAAAAACAAATGAAACAATTGTGCTCAGGACAGTTTTTAAGCGAATAGCTTTGAGAATCACGGCGATGGTGTAAAAGGCTGGTGAACACAAAGATATCGAGGGGACAGTTTTAACAGGAGCACAGCAGATCATTCTCCATGACAGCCTTCACACTCTTTCTGTCACTGCAGCTCCTCCAGTTCTGGAGCAGCACTGCAGTCGACAGAAGCACTAATTTGCTGGAGAAGACATTTTGTATTGCTATTATTAATTTGAAAAGTACAGGATGTTAATGGTTTGAAATTTTGTTCAGCAAGGTTCACAGTTATTAAAATCTGCAACCCTTGACTTGTGTTATAAAGCTCTCCTCCAGTCGCAAGCTTATTGAATTATTGAATTGAATGCAATGGTATTTGCTTTATATACTGGCTCTAGTGGTTATATAAAAATATTTCCCAGTGGGACGTATTTTAGGATTGCATTCAATACAACCTAGGCATACAAATACCTGGGGAAATTTCTTGTGAGTTTACCTGGAATAAATGCCATGTACTGTGCCGTAGAGCAGGTAACTTTGGCAAGGAATTACATTTGCCCTTATTGGCTCATACTTAATATCATTCAATAAAATGTTATGGATGGAGCTGAGAGAACAGAGAAGTGCCTTTGGTCAGTGGTTACTCTGACTGCAGCATTGCGCTGCTCCAGTGAAAATGGAAACTATATTAAACTACCTCCCACTCATTACCCAGGAAAGAGTCATGCGCCGAGATAAAGCTGGTTTACTGACAGACAGGAGGAAGTGGGCTGCAGATGAACTCACTGCAAGGCTTCCCTGGAAAATCATTTGCAGGAAGAGGATGCGAGAGAGTGGCCCTTAGTTGGTACCGTAGCTCCACTGTGGAGGAGAATTAATAAGTAAGGCTGTCTCAAGGTGCTGGCTTCTGTGCTTTCAAAGATAAGGTTGCCTTATAAGTTAACTATTCAAATCAGTTATATTAAAACAACAGGAACACTTTACATAAAGTGTCTCTAACGACTGTGTATTTACATAGTAGTTATACATTAGATACATGTGTACTTACACATAATTGCAATGTTCTTCTGCAAAGCTTTAAACACACAGTAATTTGAGACACTTAATGTAAAGTGTTAAGTAAACAACCAATAACACGTACATTTGTACAAAAACATCAAACTAAATATAACCTGCTTCACGATGCAGGTTATGTATCGATCTTTTGTGTTTTCATTTAATTTTAAATGTTTTTTACTGAATGTGAAGGCAGGGTGTCCCCTTTAACACAGCAGTGCTACAGATCTAGCTCTGTAGACAAGTTGTCTTAATAGAAAATAGAAAAAGTTCAATAGACAAAAGTTAAATGCGTTGTTCGAAGCCGGGAGAGACGGGCTTGTATTGTTTCTGGAAAGTGAAATCTTTTGGACAAACAGAGTCTTTTCTTTAGCTGGATGAAGCTGAGGTGCAGGCGTTCGCATGTTCAATCTCCAAATAATTGAGGCTGCAGCTTCTCTGACTATTTCTTTCTTTTTTCAATACAAAAAAACAAGTGGTTTGGTTACGGGTCAAAGTAAAAAATAAAGCTGCAGTTTAGAAAGCGGAGAGCTGCTCTGTATTCTCCGCTAGCCTTCTTGATCATTTCACAATGGGATGTTTGACAGAATGCCAGTTCTAATACAGCTGCTGGCATGTTCCTTGTCAACTCTGATACACTCACACATCTATCACAGAGGTTTACTTCACAAACTTTCATTACAAAAGTGATTAAAAATGATCCTTAATTCAGGGGACAACAAGCAAGAACCTTGGTAATAACCCAGAGGCAGTTTTGATTTTTTTTCTTGAGGCTCTCAGCGCTGGAGTCACGGGTTCTTATGGAAAGCTGTGTGGCAAGAATATCTAGTGCTGTAATACTTTGTGTACTGTTAGGTTTTACGTTTCCTGGCTAATTTTTTTTTTACCAGTTACTGAACGATACAGCTTTTTACCAACCTTTACTTTGAGGCCCTTTTTAGAACATAAGAAGAACATAAGGAAGTTTACAAATGAGAGGAGGCCATTCAGCCCATCTTGCTCGTCTGGTTGTTAGTAGCTTATTGATCCCAGAAACTCATCAAGCAGCTTCTTGAAGGATCCCAGGGTGTCAGCTTCAACAACATTACTGGGGAGTTGGTTCCAGACCCTCACAATTCTCTGTGTAAAGAAGGAGAACGCACAGTAGTCATTTAAATTATTAATGAAGACTGTAATTGAACAAGAGTTTTAAATAGGAGGTTCCACTACCCAAGGGCCAACCCCCCAAGGGCCAACCCATTATAAACAGGTTTGCACCCAGTCCTTTCCAAGCAGCTGGTCCCACAGGTGTCTCAAGACACTCCACTAACCTCATATTTATTTATTTAGCAGACACCCTTATCCAGGGCGACTTACAATTGTTACAAGATATCACATTATACAGATATTATTTTTTACATATAATTACCCACTTATACAGTTGGGTTTTTACTGGAGCAATCTAGATAAAGTACCTTGCTCAAGGGTGCAGCAGCAATGTCCCCCACCTGGGATTGAACCCACAACCCTCCGGTCAAGAGTCCAGAGCCCTAACCACTACTCCACACTGCTGCCCTTTTTGTAAAGTGTACAGTAATTCCAGATCCAGATTCAATGCCTTTGAACTCCAATTGAAGAAATCAATTTGGGGTTTGGAGCATTTATTTATGATGCCACCCCATTCAGAACAATCCAGAGCAAGCATGGCAGTCATCTCTTACAAATACTAAACACACCGCCAACAACACCAAAAATAAATAAATAAATAAATAAATAAATAAATAAATGGCATGAAAAGCCATTCAGCCCAGAGCCTTTAAGAGAGATGAACTCCCAACGTCCAGCCAGAACGAGGCAGAAACCCAAAGTGTTTCATCATTATAACCCATTGAGAGTTTTTATGGGATTCTTTTTATAGTTGGCTTTTATGGATCTACGGGGATAGCTCATGTACAGAGAGCACACACTACACTGACCTTGGAACGAATTTAATTATCTACAGTTAAGTACACTGTACCAATGTAATAGATCAATGCAAGACTCTACATGGACCGGGATATTGCAAAAACAGTAAACTCAGCATAGGCATTATTCACTATTCAGTGTAGCAAGATGAACTAGTCTGTGGAGAAATGGTTCGGAGATTTGCAGGGTAACCTCAATGGCTTGTTGCTGTGTGGTTTTATTCGTGTGGTTTTAGAATACAGTATCTGCTAAGCCAGCCAGTAACCCAATTGGATGTACTGTTTAGCGTGCGTTTCTGTATTGAAAGCAATGATTTTGCTTGGAAAGCAATGGAATTTGCTGCAAAGCTTTGTACAGCACTGTTGCAAATCACGACAGACCAACCAATTATCTTGCTACAGAAATTGCATTTTACCAAAACTCCAAAGACCTTAAGAAACCTTGTTCCAGAGCCGCGTGTTTATTTCACTCTTTCTAGCACCCTGAGTGGAAGCAAGCGGCAGAAGACCCATTAAATATGAAGAGTTACAAGATCCCAACATGAAACCGCTGCCCGTCGGGGATGCTTTTGACTTGAAAAAGTAACAAACAGGCTGGGAAGCACATTGCTTTAGAAAGAGCTAAAAATAACAATAAGGGTTTTTGTTGAGGATTAAAGGGAGTCTATGACCTGCGGTACACCAGGTTCCTGAAACATGGATTGCTTATTTGTTGGTTTCTGATTCTGGTTCCCATATGGTGCCTTTTATTATATATGTCTATTTACTGCTCTGTATTAGTTATGGTATTATGGTTTGTCAAAATTCCTTCTCCTGTGTACAAATGTTACCCTGTGCATTGGACATACAGCCCTATTTCAAAATAAAAATTCAACAACAATTTATTTGTAATCTTTAGTAGCAGTTCCTGACTACAATAACAGTGTTGTGAATAAGAAGAGTTTAAGACGTTGTGTGTAGGGAGCTTATTATGGAGTCAATGGTGGGTGTGCACAAATGGAAAAGCTGAATCCTGAACCATCCCGAACCAATTAATGGGCTATCGAGTTTAAATTAAAAACCCAGTACAAGGAATGTCTTTGTTGTAAAAGTTTGTAAAAGTTTGTTGAATAACACTGAATATTTCTTTATGAAATGGCGCTTTTCAAATTGAGCCAAAACTGTCGACCCAATACAAGGGAGTCATTTAACTGTAACAACTGAAAACTTTTTTGTTAGCATGGTATCTCTGCTTGAGTGTCTCTTTAAATCAGTTCTGCGAATAGTTAACCAAATTACACGTTGCAAGCAATTTGTTTAAACGGCATGATCTAACTATGCAAAACATCAAATAAATGTGAACCTTTTAGGCTGAAAGCTGACTTTCATTTCGTTTTGAAAATGATATCAGATGTTTACTTAACTAACCCCCCCTCCTTTCATCAGCTTTACAAAACCAGGTCACAACTTTTTCCCAATCAGCGCTTGAAAGCCAAGCTGCCCCGAATGGCCTCTGTGAGTACAAAGGAGCGCTAATTAGCACTTGTAAGCAATTATGAAGCGCTGTCACTCCCATCAGACTGCCAATTTAATAAACAGATTAAGGCTGATTTGCTTTGTTCGCTGTTGTCGTCTCTGGCATTCTCCTTTCGCGAGACGGTGAAAAAATCCGATGAGAAAGACTCCCATTCCTGGAAATCCATCGCGTAAAAGAGCAAAGTCAATCCTGGTCACCCTCATAAATTCATTGCAGCTCCAGCAGTCACCTCCGTCCTTGCCTGCTGGAGCCCGTGACTTTGAAAACTCTCCATTCCCAGCTCTCCAGCGCCGTCACTCTGCATGTTAATTAGCGCTAGAATAACAAGTCGCCTGCCTAAACTTTGAGGAGCAGCAGCCATGAAGGTCCCAAACACCAGCCCGTGCTCCGGGCAGCTCAGCACGCTCTATAAAAAGAAGCAGAAAGAAAAGAAAGTTATTAATACATTTTTTGTAAATGCTCCATCACTGCCTTAATCTCCAGAGGTAGGGGTTTGCAGTGCGATATTATAATTACACTTCCAAGGTGAAATAAAGGCTGAGCAATAAACAGAAATGAGAAGTGAATTAAATGCAAAGCAGCCTAATACAGTGGGACAGGCTTAATTAGTGCTATTACAGGAGATCAATCAGGATCCTCTTGATATGCATGCATGATAAGAGCCCTGTCAGATAGCAGCAGCAGCAGGGTCAAGCTGGAGGAGCACAGGAGCAACTGCCTGATTGATGAAACCCTGAAGCGTCCCGCTCGCTCCTGCCTTCAGGAAAGCTGTGAGCAGGCAAACACTCCTGACTGGCGAGGAATCATTCAAAGGAGGGCAGCCCCGGGAGATCGGGACGAGGCAGGCGGGATGGGCGGCTCATGAGATCGAGCTTTCTCTCTGTGTTTTTTGTTTTTGTTTTTGGGGGAGGATCACTTTGAGTGATTTTTGAATGGGTGTTTTGCATTTTGAGAGGAGATAATAAAAAAAAGAGCTCCTGTTCATAAATAGTATTTTAATTTTACACTTTGTTTTTGTCATTTAAGTACCACAACTGGATATGCCAGTCTTTAATTGACTCAGATTTCTGAAAGCATAGACAAAAAGAAACACACACACACACACTGACACACACACACACACGCACACACACACACACTGACACACACACACACACTGACACACACACACTGACACACACGCGCACACACACACACACACGCACACACACTGACACACACACACACACACTGACGCACACACACTGACACACACACACTGACACACACACACACTCACACACACACACACACTCACGCACTCACACACATTTACTGTAGCTGCACACTTCATATCACAAGAATGCAGCCAGTTATTTACTGCATTTGCTCTGTAGGTTTCATGAAATACGACCTGAATAAGCAGCCCAGTACCGCCCCAGGGACCTTGCTTACAATACTTTCCCTGCTGATCCTCTTTCCCTTACAGAGCGGAATAAAGTAATTCCTCCGTGCTCAGCCCTTTCCCATCGCTCCCTCGGTATGGATTCTTATGACCCGCAACGTGTGAATCAATGTCTGCTTTTTATGTCGCCTATGAATATAAAAATATCCTGCGCATTAATACCGCGGTAAGCTTCAAAATTCATCAAAACCACGGCACCCTGTGAAGCGCTGTCAGGAGACGTGCCATCTGCCATTACTCAAACGTGCCACGGAATACGCTGCCACGCAGGGCAATCTGCGGGCATTGATCTGCATTTAAATCTATGGATTACGTTTCGCAAGATCTTGCTAGGACCATCGCTGTTAACATTTAGGAGTCTGTGTGACAACACTCCTTGATACAGTGGATGGCGATAGAAACCTGTATAAGCAACGTTACCCTTAAAATAGGAAACCGTAGCTTAAAAACATATCAGAGTTTGAAAGAGGCGTAACAGTGGGCCGCTGATGAGTGCAAGCATGTGGCGATTGACGGGAAGAGAACGGTTGCAGAGGACTGAAGCAGTTTTGGATGAAGTTTTCACGATGTGGTAATCTGCAACGCGCTGTCCAATCTGTGAAATGATCAGCTGCAAACGCCAAAACATGTCAATCAAAAAAGAGGAAGACAAGAGAGAAGAGGTGTCACTCTGCCCTGAGACCCAGATTTTAATCCAGCACGATGTAAGACAATGAGGAGCGCTTGGTTAAGATTCTGTGCCAGGACCCCCACACCCAGAACACGAGGCGACCTGTCAGTGCATTCCTCTATTAAGTGTCAGAGTCAGTTAAGGAAATCAGCAATCATTTTTTTTTTGTCTCAAGCAAACAATTACACAGTTTTTCTCCGGTTGGGTATTGCAGCTTCTGTATAAACACTTCAGTAACTGTTACTTACTCCCACTGTCAGCTGTCAAATGTGATTAATTGTAATGAGAGGAGACAGGTGTGCACAATTGACACTGTGGCTATCTCTGGTATACAATATTTCTCAATGACTATATTTACATTTCCATGATGACATCGAGTAAACGGATTTAAGGCGGTTTCATTAGATTTTGGCCACAGCCCCTAAAGTCTTGAAGGCAATCTTGCCCCTAGTTTATTTAGCTGCTTCTTTCACACAGTGTGTCCCCATATACCCCAGTATCCTGGAGGCCAGTCTACACACTCTGCTCAAACCACCAGCATGCTAACATTCTGTGCATCTACATGAGAGCAAGTTCTCGGAAAATCTCTTTTTTGGGCAAAAGAAATCCCTGCAAACCAGAGCAGAGGGCTGCACCTGAGGGCTGCACCAGGGGGTATCTGCAGTCTGAAACACAGGCATTGTTAGTTATTTATAGAGACAGGTTCAGAGTTGTGGAGAGACAGGCTGTTGTTCCATGGAGAGTACGGTGTGTCTGCTGCAGTCTGTGCTATAATCTTGTTGTCATTGCTGCAAGCCATTTGACATTTTGATTGATTTTTTTTTTCCCTAAAGTCATCTTTTACATATGGCTGCTTCTCCACTGGTAAGCGCATCAGGCAAGGATGCGCTCTCCAAAGCCTGTGTAATTGAAGCGTACACAATGCATTGTGGGGGACATCCTGGCCTGTGTCAACCTGATGCAGTCAGCCCCAGGAAACACAAGCAGGGCAAACATCCCCTCCAAGGGCATTCCAAAGTCTGCGGCAGGTGCATCTGCTTTAAGAATAATGGAGAGCATTGTAACGGGCTTGCTTAGTGCAAAGGCTTGTCTGGGGTCCAAAGCAGTCTCGTTTATTACTTGAGTGAGTAACACACAATAGCATAACAGATACAAGTCTCTATTAACACAATGTGTGTGCTAGCTGGCTTATTCTGCAGCGCTTGGCTTGAGCTTCCTCACTTGGTGTCGCTAATGTATTATTTGCACTCATGTATAGTAATCGATCCAGAGAATTTTCTTCTGGCTGAGGAAACGGGGTCTAAATCCACGAAACAGAGCCTGAAAAAATTGTGTTAGCGGGAGGGGATTATCGCTGCTTGGCGCGAAGGTGGAAATGTGTAATTTCCTCAGGTGTTTGACAGCGATGGATTCATTCAATTGCTCTCTGATCCTTTGCCTGGATTCACCAGCGTCCCTGCTGCTGAGACTCGGGAAGGGGATGATCGAGCCGTTACAGTATCGAGAGCACAGGCGATACCGCCCTGGCAGCGCAATAAGCAAGAGAGACGAGCATTACCCACGCACGGTTCAGACACGGTCATATTCCAGTCCCTTTGTACAAAATCACAGGCTTCATTCAGCCAATCATTTATATTGAGCCCACAGCAGCTTTCCAATATCATTAAAATAATCAAACACCGGTTATTGACTTTACGAAGACGTGTACTTAGAGGTGATTGAAAACATGACCAAGTTTATCTGCCTGCCTGCTATCCCCTCACTACACTGTCATAGCAATGCAACTGCATACAGAGTTACATGGTAATTCATTAAGCATGCTGTTGCATTGTAACTACAAGCCCACACATGTTATTGCTGTTTTATTACAGCGTAGTTAGAGACTGATGTATTTTTGTAGGGTGTAACAACTTGAAAGCAACCAGAATCCAGGTCAAATTACCAAGGAAGTGCAAGACTACCTGAAAGTAAGACAAACTTATTTTATTGCTGCAATTGCAGTAGTACACATGCTTGTTTAAAATGATATGCAGCAACAGATTTCTCTTTCCAAACACATGTTTAGCATACATGCCAGCAGACTGCCAGCCGGGTCACATACTCCCAGATGAAACCCTTCCTTAATAAACCCTCGACCTGGTAGTTCAAAACATATCAGAGAACAAATGTGTTCCATGCATCACTCAAGTCATCAATTATCCACTTCAATCAGTCCAGAGAGGAATCACACAACTGTTTCACAAACAAGTATCTGAATGTTCGTTTCTGTATGTCAGAGCAGAGCTTGATTTACGAGCACTGCTTGAACCAAACTTATTAAATAAAGATATACTGTACGATTTATCTGGAAGCTGTATCTGTCATGCCACTAGATCATAATCACACACACACACGCACGCGCATACACACACACGCACGCGCACACACTGACACACGCGCACACACACACACACACACACGCAGTCACACTCCTCAGGGACTGCTGTAGAGGTTCTGTAAGTGATGGTAGTCATGACACTCAGGCTCTCTCAGATTATTACTAAAATGATCAATTTTCCATGTCAGCAGATGTACAGAAAAAGATAATGAAAAGCTGAGGATTTTTCAAACACTGTCACATGCATATTTGATGGTATAAATGATAACCATGCGCTGATAGATGACAAGGATCTTAATCTAATTCGGCCTCGGAGATCAGGGAAGAAGGCTCAGGAGAGTGATCGAGAATTTAAAGGCATACGTCCTCGGATTTTTAAAAAAAAACGAAATGATCTTTCTTTAATCTGGCTTCAAAGGCATTTTTATTCCTCTCCCAAACATTTAGGATTATTTTGAAGCTTGCGGGTCATGCCCGCTTTCCTCCCTGGCTTGAGGACAGGTGCCGCAGGTTTGCTGTGTGGGTTTCATGAACTAGCAGAACAGGTTTTGAAGAAATACCGATTCTCACCAGTTACAATTCAACAGCTAAGAAACAAGACAACTGACATGTGCTAAATGTGTGTGTTTTCTAGGTTACTTTATTGTTTATGTTTTAAAAAAAAAAAAAATGGAAGTGCGAATAATAATTTTGAATAAAGGTCTTTGAAAGTGTGTTCAATGAACAGGCTGCTATAACTTAACATATAATAGTTTTCGATTCCTAGATGAGCAAAGCACAAAACAAAGAGCTGAGGTATCTCCGTGACAGAGGAGACGGCTGAGGAATAGGAGACGGACCAGAGCCCCCCACCCCACCTCCCCCCCCCCGTGTTCTGAAGGCAAGCCCGTGTTAAAAAAGGAGGTTGTATTCCAGACCTGACAAAAACTCACAACTTCAAACCCGAGCGCGGCGCTTTGAAGATCAAAAACAAGTCAAGCCAAGTGAAAACGCTGGCGCTTTGAAGGCTCTGTGCGTGCGTCTCATTACACATGAGTCATAATTCACGATGGGGTTGCATGAGTTCTCATTTCATCTCTGGAAACGCTGGCACGCTGGCTCCCTGTCTGCTGCCCGGATGGGAAAGCTGCGGCTCATTCCATTTGATTTCTGAACCGTCCTTCGGTAAGGAGCTCAGGGTAGGGAGGTGGACCAGCGTCAAGAACATACTGAGAACTTGCTGTAAAAGCAGGCTGTGCACATCAGTGAGTGTGCCTCCCTCCTCACTCACTGATGTGCACATTGAGTGTCATCATTAACAGAGATGCTAACCAGGGCTTGAACATCTACCTTCTCACTAGGGTTAGCACTGACCCATTCTGTGTGTGTGTGTGTGCGTGCGTGCGTGCGTGCGTGCGTGCGTGCGTGCGTGCGTGCGTGTTTGTGTATGCGAGCGTGCGTGCGCACGTGCGTGCGCGTGTGTGTGTGTGTGTGCGTGTGTGTGTTTTATTTCTTTGCTTGTCTTTTTATACTATTTTACACTGATGATGATACTAGCCCCTAAGTGTGTCTGTATAGCTCAGTTTCTTATCAGTTCTGCTTTATGACTAAAGTGTTTCTGAAGTTATGGCTAAGTTATAAACTTTAGCAAAAAAAGTTAGGGTTAGGGTTAGGGTTGGGTTAGGGTTAGGGTTAGGGTTAGAGTTGGGTTAGGGTTAGGGTTAGGGTTGGGTTAGGGTTAGGGTTAGGGTTTTCTGATGTCCTGGTTCACATAATTTGCTGTGGGGGTTATATATTCTATTGTGAGATGTTTGGACTCCCACAACCCCAAACTAAAATGCACCCATTTTTGCATCTGTGCTTTCTAATGGGCTTTCTGAACTCCCTGTGGACACAGCAATGGAAATAGTCCTGTATCTAATCAACGAAAGCCTTGGTAAGCTGTAGTGCAGCAAACTCAAACTATATATTCATGTCAAACTGCAACGTGCCTGTGCAAACTGACCCCGGTAAAGTCTGCACTGCCCTTCTCACAGGGATTTGAGCTCAGCTCTGAGCGGGTTTGCATGCTGAGCTCCGTCAATATCCAGCAATCTTCTTCTCCGTGTTTCTTTAAAGAGGTGCGCAGGGGTCTAAGAGCTTCACAGAAGATTATGGACTCGAAACCCACACAGCTGCCTGGAAAGGAAGGCCAGTCTCCACTGCCATCAAAGTTCATCCCAGATCGTTATAAAGAAAAGATTAGCCCGGCTTAGAGGAATTGATTGGATTAGGAAGAGAGATGCTGACGACAGAGCGGGGGAGAGAGAGATCGAGAGAGAGGGAGAGAGGAAAGGAAGAGACACAGACAGACAGGATGGTTAGGAAGACTGAAGAAGCCGTAGCAACACGGTTACAGATCCCATAACTACCAGCAATGGCTTCAGATTTGGAAGATGTATCCCACAGTGGAATGATTGCACATAGTATGCTGTACCATAGCATTCTGGGATTTACAGTGCTTGCCTATGCTTTGCCATGCATTCACTTTGCTTTATTACACTTTGCAATGACTGTACTGTGGGAAAGTGTTGTAAGGATTGGTACTGGAGCTGGACAGGATTACCAGCAGAATGCATGAGTTCATATCTGAATGACTGTGTCAGGGAGAACACCCCTCACATGTAAATATGGGGTTATGTTTGGTGATGTATTTCATGTAAATAGCTTCTTTACTTTGTAGCAGTACTTGGCTTCCATATTCTACAGTATAAATGCACATAGCTATTGCACCAGCTACATGAATAACAGTAGTATCTGTGTCTTCATGTTTAAATGTGTGTTAGTTTTTGGTTGCAGTATGTGTTTATGACCTGAACCTAGGAAAGGGCTCAGAGCCTTCATTTAAACACTTCCTCCCCATGTGAGAATGTGGGTGGAAAGGAGAACAGTGTGGGCCTTCATTGGTGGGCCTGTCTGTCTGTCTGTCTGTCTGTCTGTCTGTCTGTCTGTCAGTGAGCGTGTGTGTGTGTGTCTATCTGTCTGTCTGTCTTTCTGTCTGTCTGTCTGCCTGTCTGTCTGTCTGTCAGTGAGTGTGTGACTGTCTGTCTGTCTGCCTGTCTGTCTGTCTGTCAGTGAGTGTGTGTCTGTCTGTCTGTCAGTGAGTGTGTGTGTGTGTCTGTCTGTCTGTCTGTCTGTCAGTGTGTGTCTGTCTTTCTGTCTGCCTGTCTGTCTGTCTGTCAGTGTGTGTGTGTGTGTGTGTGTGTGTGTGTGTGTCTGTCTGTTTGTCTGCCTGCCTGTCTGTCTGTCTGTCAGTGTGTGTGTGTGTGTCTGCCCGCCTGCCTGCCCGCCTGCCTGCCTGTCTGTCTGCCCGCCTGCCTGCCTGCCTGTCTGCCTGCCCGCCTGCCTGCCTGCCTGCCTGCCTGCCTGCCTGCCTGCCTGCCTGTCTGCCCGCCCGCATGCCTGTCTGCCTGTCTGTCTGTCTGCCTGCCTGCCTGTCTGCCCGCCCGCATGCCTGTCTGCCTGTCTGTCTGTCTGCCTGCCTGCCTGTCTGCCCGCCCGCATGCCTGTCTGCCTGTCTGTCTGTCTGTCTGCATTGCCAGCGCAGATTATTGCAGAGGGTTAACAATGTATCCAAAGCCTTCTAAAGCCCATTGGCAGCCATGAAGGGATTGTGCAGATGATGTATGAGCTGTTTCACAGGGGCTCTCAGACTGATAGCTGGGCTGTCAAGTCCTGGCAGATAAACTGCCATCTGAATTCAAATTACTTTTTTTTTCATATACTTTGGGGATTTTCCAAAAATAACGTCACTGCTCTCTGCGTCACAAATCAAATACTGAGCCCTGAACTAGTGCCATATGCATGCTTTCCATGTGAACAGCCCAGACAGCTGGAACTATCTTTAGGGAATGCAAGCAAACTGGACTGTCAACAACACCTGCTTTCAAATAAAGTGCATAGAAAGCTAAACTGTGGTAACAGCAGACTTGGCTGTATGATGTATTTACCATTCAGATTCAATCCGTGTCCTATAGACTTTATTACACATATCAAACCCAGAGCCTTAACTCAACATGATTGCCAGCTTGCCTATAAATGTTTCAGCGTGTTCTTATGTTTATTTAATGGGCTTCTGAAATCGGGCTATGAGGTAGAGCAGCTGGAAACATCACCTGAATGACATCTTGATGTGGGATGTGACGGGATTCAAAGTGCTCTGGGGTTCCGGAGCTCCCATGCTGAGGTCGTCAGCATTTTTCCTTTTTTTAAGTGTCTTTACCTGGTGCTGAGCTTGTCCAGAGATCATCAACTTATACTGAGAGACTTATACTATTCATGTAGCTGGTGCAATAGCTATGTGCATTTATACTGTAGAATATGGAAGCCAAGAAAGCAAGCAAAGGAGATGCCAATGAAATAATATCTGAGGGGATGACGAGGGCTGTTACTGTATCAGCAGCAGCACCTCCTGTATAAGGGGTTGAAATTGGATTCAATAAACCAAGGGAGAGTTAAGCATGTGCTGACATCTTAAATAGATTCACACTCACACACAGCTAGATAGATAGATACAGAGATTTCCTTTTTCAGCACTTGCAAACCAATAATGATTGATGTCCAATAATTAAAATGCAAAGTTAATATATTTATTTTATTTTATTTCATTCTTGTAATTTTTTCCTGTGCCTAAAGATCAGTTTATTCCACTGGCTGGTGAGGCCTGATGTAAAACCGATATGAGATTGATGGATGGGAATACCATGAGAGAAAGCAATAAAACAGAGGGAGAGGGAGAAGAAAGGAAAAAAGAAAGAAAGAAAGAAACAGAACAGGCAATATATCTTAATGATACATTTATAGATTTCTTCCTCCTTACCGGAGATAGGGGCTATCTCATCGCAAGCCATTGGATTGCAATAACATCCATCACAATGCACTTGTATGGGAAATTGATTTTTGATGGATCCCTTGTTGCTCTGTAATCGACTCAATTGAAATGCAGGTTTTAGTGAATGGTGTGGCAGATGTAATGATATTCCCACGTATTTGTTTGAATAGCAGCAATGAATTCATACAGTCGTGACCCTGTTGGGAGGCTGCTGGCTTTGGCATTGTGTTCTGTTTTAAATAGAAGTGTGTACAGCCTCTGTAATACAATTCAAATGTAATGATGGACAGAATCCCTTCTGATTAATCTCAATCCCACAATTCTGCATGACCCCCATAACTGACATGTGCTCAGGGCGTCTCTGCACATCCTCACTGCCTACCATGACCCCCACAACTGACATGTGCTCAGGGCATCTCTGCACATCCTCACTGCCTACCATGACCCCCACAACTGACATGTGCTCAGGGCGTCTCTGCACATCCTCACTGTCTACCATGACCCCCACAACTGACATGTGCTCAGGGTGTCTCTGCACATCCTCACTGTCTACCATGACCCCCACAACTGACATGTGCTCAGGGTGTCTCTGCACATCCTCACTGTCTACCATGACCCCCACAACTGACATGTGCTCAGTACCCGATTCATTGAGATGCACGAGCTGTGAAGCGTTCTGAGATGATATGTGCATTTCATTTGCTTACAGTATCCAGCTGTCAACACAGAGTCAGAATCTGAACGTGACGGGAGAGTGAGTGCTGACATCAGGCTGACTGAAAAGAGATGAACGCGCTGTTTTCAATAGCAGGCTGCTTGTTCCACACAGCTCGTAGGAGAATCTTTGCCAGATCAGTTTCTTCAATCTTTAGCTCAGATATCATAATGCTGGCTGCTTCTGTGATTTTTTTTTTTTTTTTTTTTCTACAGAGCAGATTGAAGGATTTGTTTTCGGTGGCTGAAATACAAATGTGTTCTTTTGATCCTACCTCTTCAGTATTAGTAAATATTTCTGCTGGAGTGCCGGGAGAGTTCGTTTGTCTTGCTTTCCATTCAACTGTTGTCAGATTCCTTCAGCTGGTGTTGTTCTGTCTTTTTATTTCCTCTCAGAAGAATGCTTTATTGCTTTCTGAGTGAGTGAGAGCTGTGTCGTGCATTCAACAGCTGTGTACTGAGCTTAGCTATTTAAACACTCAACAGTGCTGAATTTAGAAAGAATAAAAGAAGCTTAATCAAGTCAACTGCAAACATTTCCACTCGTCTTATATTCGATGCCTTTGAAACCTTTAGTGTTTCTAAACTTGCATCATTCCCTTTTAAGTATTTAAAAGCATTATTGCAGTTATCAGCAGGAGCCTCACACGTTAACATCGTGGCAAGCTGTTTTTTACCAGTCGCTGTGGATTCACGTGTCTGCATCGCGGTTGTCTCTTTCGTGGTTATAGATCTGGCTGCTGGTCACACATCACAAGGGGGAGAATGAAATCCATGCCCTCTGAAAGAGGAACTAATCTGCCGAGGCCCGGTCAGCAGGGGGGACCGTGACGAAGCCAGAGGGGACTGTCTGTTAATAAAGCGGAGGGCAGAGTGCCAGCTGTGTCTGTCGCACGACTGCCCTGCTCTGGTTTGAAGATGCTACTGCATAGAGTTTGAACCCCTGAAGGTACACGAGGAGTCTCGCGGGTGTTGTTCAAACGGTTTCGATCCAACCCGTCACTGCATTTTAAAACCTGTTTGGTGCACCTCGTTGCATAAATAAGAAAGTTAGCATCATTTTATTTGTGGGACACATAGCTCCCTGGTACCTTAAAGGGTTAATTAAGCAATAAGACAGGCCAAGGTGTGTGTGGTGCTGTGAAATGACTGCACTCCTAGGTGCGCTAACGACATCGCTGCTTAGAATCTCGTTCAGCCAGTCCACTCAAGACATGTTATAATGTTAGGCTGCACACTGAGGGCTCATCTGAAATTTTATTACCCTTGACATGCATCTTAGTCACGCAATCCCATTACGCATGCTGTACAGTAGATGGAAGTCATGATGACTTCATTTTACACGTGAAGTGTGGAAGATGGATGCAGGTTACTGATACATCTTGTTTATTAATATAGAAGGGTTTCTGAAGTCAAGCATCCACTTTGCGCTCCTTAATTCCATTCGAATCTGGTGATTTCCCACCTACTCACCATCTCTATGTTATGCAGAGTAGGCTGGACCAGCAGAGTTTACTGTCACATGGTTTGAATGGAAGGGCAGTTAAGATTCCACAGACAAGCTCAAAGCAAGTTCAAAGCCAAGCAGATTTAGAGGAAAAGGAAAACGATGATGTGGGAGCGACATAACCAGTACCATTATTGCACGAAAAAATGAAAGAGGAAAAGAAGTTTGAAGCTATGGACAGAAGGAGACGAGTCTCTCACTTTCCATCACGCACTGTTGGATGTTTCGTTTTCGGATCCTCGCTGATCTGCTGAGAGCAGTATCTACAGTGTTTTGGCATGACAACAGGCAGCCCATAATTATGAGTTTGCTCAAGAATTTTGAACAAAGTTGCATTCTTGTGATCTCTCAGCAGCCGCACAGCGAGTGAGAGATCTTAAACAGGTCCCACTCTTATATTTCTTTGTTCGTTTGTTTTCTGCATTTTATTTTCACCTCATTATACTGTGAAAAGCTGACTGCATCACAGAGCTCTTTAGAACTGTTCACGCATCTCCGAGACACGATTTCTTTTCTCTTCTATTCTTCTTTATTTGGTATGTAAAAGGGGATTCAATTATGTACAATTATGTGCTCAACAAAGACCCTTCTCAGCTCACTTCGTTATTGGAGGCATTGATTTCACATGTTGTTTAATCTGAGAGTTGTTTTTTTCTTGATAACCAGGGCATTGGTAATTTGCTCTGCTTCTTAAGAATGCTACAATATTATTTTTTCTGCTTTCCTCCTAACCTGTAGACCTTTTGTTATTGTAACACTGGAAAAACACTTCCATACACTGACACATCTAGGGTGACCATGCGGCTGCATGTACTTGCATTGTGTTTAATTGCACACCCCCTTGACTGCACAATTGTACTTCAGTACAGCTTGGATATTTTGTACTTGGTATATAGACATGTTCAATAATAATAATAATAATACCACACAACAGAGTCACTCCACGAGCACGGCAAGCCAGCCCGAGGCACTGGACAACAGAGAAACAAGCAGAGTGAAGCAGTAATAATACGGGAAGTTAATATAAGGAGGTAGTTTATTTAAATAACGCTCTCATTATGTGCATGAATTAGGGGCCCCATCAGTGGAGCAGCATGCATTAGGGAGAGAGCAAAGCAAAGCAAAGAAACATCGCTCCCATGAAGAAGAAAATCTGCCCATTAAAATGCAACGGAGCGGGCTACTCACACACAGGGCAAAGTCTTAATGATAAAACTAAATGGTGCAGCTTGTTCGGATTCTTCCTGTACGTTATATTGTGTGCGTCCCTTATTTATGTGTGTGTGTGCGTGTGTGTGTATTTCATTGCCTGCTTGCTTTCTTTCTTGCTTTCTTCTTACCCGTTTAATGTCCTAAAATGTGTGCAACGTACAATTCTCTATCACTGTTGCTGCTTAAATCCTTATTTGACAGGCTTATTAACTAATGTTGCTTCCTGGTGGGGAGGGGTCTTCTGAAAAGAGTCCTTGAAGGTGGGATATCTGAAGGTGGTTTTAGAAGTTACCGCTAGGCGTGTGATTTTATTAGGTGAGGTCCTGGGCACGCTTTTGTAAATTGATTCGAATTCAGTCTTTGCAAGAGTTAAGAGACCAACGTCTTCTTTACTAACTAGTCCCCTGAGCGCTCCTGTCAAAAGTTTACATACAGGATGCATTATAACAGCAAAGAGACGGGATCGAAAAACAATATGCCAGCATCCTAGCCGTGTTCAACAGGACCAGTCCTCCGAAGCTGAACGCGTCGAGAGCAGTTCGCAGTGCCTAAATAACGTGCCACGCATGGCAGTCTTATGATCCAACATCGAATGAGCTTTGCTGGAAAAGGACTGCAGCACGTGTTCCCTGTTCTAAGTTTGTGCATTTGTTTTGTGTTTGTGTTTTATAATGAGCGGTGTGCTGGCAGTTTGGAAGCAGGTGAAATGCGAGGGCCCTTGTTAATGATTCAGAATATTATCCACCCCTGTTCTTCTGTGACCTTCAAAGACAGGCGCCCGTGTTAATGGGTCGTTGCTATGAGCAACGAGCGCAACGCATCTCATAACGAGTCAGCGGAAGGCCGGGGTATAAATAATTATAGACGCCTAGCTGCAGAACAAGAGCAAATCCGAGAAATCCATGCCCTCCCGCCCCCCCTGCCCCTTGCAACATGATTCTCTCTGAACGCAGGACCACATTCAGCCTTCATATTAACCCCGTAAGCCATACACATTTAGTATTGAGCAGGGCTGCAGGAAAGCAGTTGGGGCAGCCCCTCTAGAAGATTGCAGAATTTGTCTCTGTTCTTCACACAGAGTGCCTAGCTGATCTGACAGTTCGGTTCAGTGCTCGTCTTCCTCAGGTTGGCACAGTCTCGCAGCCTCGGGTGTTTTCTGCTTGTCCCTCCACATCACAGTCAACACGGTTGCTGTTGCATGTCTGATTAGCTCTCTGGACTCCCTGTTGCCACTATTCTAGTAGCCGACTATGCCACCCTATTCACAGTCCGGCAGCTCCGTCCTTAATAATAATGATGTGTGTAGAAGCAGCCTGTGCAATTTTATTAGCGCCTGCTAACCAGTCCCGTATCAGTGGGTTAGCAGAGTTGCATTTCATTCAGGAGTGTTCATGCTCCAGCCACTTTGCAATGTATGGCAAACGCCTCTGATCCAGTGTAAATGACAGCTGCAGGGAGATATATGGTGACATCAAACAGGGAATGCATTCTCAGAGGCTTAATAATCTCCACTTTCCACAGCAGAGTAACCAGGGATATTTGTTGATGCACAGAAGGTATCTGGAGGAAGACAAATATGTTTATTGCATTTTAGTCATCTGAAAGATTAAGGCAAGTGTCTCTACCAGCCCGTGCAAATCTAAAACAAGGTGATAAGGTTTTTGTTTTGCTTGGTATTAAAATGTCTTCTGCAAGCAGAGGCAGGACTTTCAATATAGGAAGGGGTTGCACAGTATATATCGAGGGGTCTCGTTGCACAGTATATATCGAGGGGTCTCGTTACACAGTATATATCGAGGGGTCTCGTTACACAGTATATATCGAGGGGTGTTGTTGCACAGTATATATCGAGGGGTGTTGTTGCACAGTATATATTGAGGGGTCTCGTTGCACAGTATATATCGAGGGGTGTTGTTGCACAGTATATATCGAGGGGTGTTGTTGCACAGTATATATCGAGGGGTCTCGTTACACAGTATATATCGAGGGGTCTTGTTGCACAGTATATATCGAGGGGTCTCGTTACACAGTATATATTGAGGGGTCTCGTTACACAGTATATATTGAGGGGTCTCGTTACACAGTATATATTGAGGGGTCTTGTTACACAGTATATATCGAGGGGTCTCGTTACACAGTATATATTGAGGGGTCTCGTTACACAGTATATAGCAGCCTCTGAAAAAAGACAGAAAAGAAAGCTGCTGTTGTGGTTGTCCATTGGAATTAGTCTGTAAGTTTAGCTCTTTGAATTTGTGTTTCTAACTCTGCCAATAAAATGTGCTGCGATCGGGGGCAGGGGACAGCCAGCATCAGGCTTCTCTGTCCATAAAAAAAAAATATTGAATCTGATTTTTCCAGCAGACCTCAAGTCCAGCTTAATGCGAAATCAATTTGAATTGATTGTGTTTGTTCTCTGTTTAGGCTTCTTGCAGCTTCTTGAAAAAGGTTTTCGGTTGCCTGCAGGCATCCTTCCTGTTTCAGATCCGCTGTCCTACATCATTATGCAGTAAAAAGAACAATCAGCACAGGTCATTTGATGGCAGTTGTTTTGCAAAAAGTGTTTAATGTTTTACCACAATCCACCCAGCCTAGAAGACTCAAAATCACAGACATGCGATTTTCCACAAGAAGTCTTTAGCAAGGTGTTTGTGAGCAAATGTAAATGTCATTTTAATACATCTCTCCTTTACTATGTTATGATGTTTGCAATAATTCCAAGAGTTCTGGGTTCGGTTACTTCAGTATTAAATTGTTATCATATTTTCTGTAAGTCTGCCTTCACCTGACTTTGAGCTGGGCTCCAGATCCTTCGTGCCGGCACCGAACAGCTTTCCTCAATCCATTCAAATCCTGGGACAATGCAACTCTGCAGTTAACTACACACACTCATTTTACCCACTGAAGCACTTCCACCTCACACCTTCCTGCCATATTAAAAGTAATACTGGTCTTAGGAGACAGACATGCATTGCTCTGTATGAGTTGTTTATTCATCATGTTATCGTTTGGTAGAGATTGCTGGGTCAATATATGCATGGTATGATCTAATACATTTCTCCCTGAAGGTTTCAATTGCAATACTCCAACTGTTTAGAATGTTTTTTAATATATACACTGTGTATATATATATATATATATATACAGTATATAGTATATACTGCATGTCCCAACCATTTTCTTTGATGTTTATATTACAGTTTTCTACCAATAGGAGAATAGCCTCAGACATTAGTGTCCATGTATTTGAAGGAAAACACCTTGCGGTTTTTCAATGTGTTCATCTTTTGATTTGAATCAAAGGGAGGGAGGGGTTGATAAATCACATACAGAGCTCTGCAATGGAGCCCTGGATGAGCCTTAGGGTGGCTGGCTGTATTAATGCCAGGCATTGTTTCTAACAGTTAGACCTGTTTGTATTAAATGTTGGTAGATTGTGGGGTGTATATAACAATGTAAATACATAGTAATACCTGCTATTGCATGGTAACTACTGGTGGAATGAGTGAGAGCATGATGTTCTATGGAATGACATCAGGCTGCTGTTCACAGGGCTGTTCCCATGTTCTTGCACAGTAGTTACCGTGCAAGAGTAGTTATTACCGTCAGTTACATGGCTATCCATTCCATGGAAAGTGCTGCCAAAATGTTTTTTTGCAATGTAACTAACTAAGCAGTTACACTAAATGCATATGCAGGAACATTCTCATGTTAGT
Source organism: Acipenser oxyrinchus oxyrinchus (assembly GCA_030684275.1). Lineage (NCBI taxonomy): Eukaryota > Metazoa > Chordata > Actinopteri > Acipenseriformes > Acipenseridae > Acipenser > Acipenser oxyrinchus. The sequence continues at coordinate 17,352,789 of CM060273.1, read as the reverse complement.
ATCAGCACCCGCTGTCACCTGAAACCCCCTTCTTAGCTATTTCCTTTGCGCACCCAATCGAATCTCTTATCAGATTCAAAGTGGAATAGAAATATTAAGCCGAGCCTGTAGATTTTGGGCAATCTGCTCCCTCCCTAAAGAGCTCTTGTGATTTAGTGTATCAGTCCACGTTTTTTGGATCACTATCAAAGTGTATCCTGGTAGTGGACTTCAAGCGAATATCAAGTCTTTTGATCATCCCTGAAAATATATATATATAATTTCGATTGCAAGCCGGGCATCTAGCATTGCGCTGTGGGTGACAATCGGGAATTAAAAATAATTCAAACAAGACGTCTTTCATTATAACTTCAGATCTGCAAGTTAGCGTCTGGTTTGGAACTTTGGTACTTAGTCCGCCAAAGTGTGTTTGAACTTTCTGTCTATTGAAATAACTTTTTATCATTAAGGTTTTGCCTCATATACAGCAAAGGGTATTGTAAAGATCGCCAGTAATCATAAAGCACATGTAGTCATCTGATGTCTGGTCGATATTAAAGGCATTCACCACGATTACGTAAGATCAAGTTAAAACAGATCTTTGGGAACATTTCAAAATGCAAGCTTGGGGTGTCTAATGAGTCACACTCTAGCTATGGACACCCCAGCCTGCATCACTGCATGAGCAATGAGAGGAGATCCCGTGTCCATTTACTCCAGCACAAAGTCTGCTCTGCTCATAGTCCCAGCTGGAAACAGCTAGTGTTGGGGGCACAGTTTGCTGGAGCCCCTGGGTTTGTTTCAGGTTCTGTAGCATCAACGCGCTTCGTTTTATTCTCGGTGAAGAATATCGCTCTGCTTGTCTGCCGGCTGTGCGTTTCTGCTAAGTGGCCCCGTTCGCGTTGGGCGCTCATGTGCAGTCAGGTGATGTGATATATTAATAACAAGCCTGACACAGCACCTGTCGAATTGGCAGCTCTCCACTCCTGACAGTCGTGCGCCATTACCTGGAGTGGTGCTTCTTTTGTTTGGGCTAAATAAGCATTTACTGAACGCCCAATTAGCTCTTCAAACTGAAGCACGTCCCTCCCCGATTTCAGTGGAGGCTTCAAGCTCCAGATGTTCAGAACTAAAGGAACTTTGCAAAGCAGGTTTTATTCATGGTTTATACTGAACCCTAAGTAAGGAAATCAAAACAAGTACAGCTTGAAATATGCAATGCGTGAGTTAGGAAGGGCAGGTAGAGTCTACAGATGCACTAAAGCTGCAGACAGTGGCAATGCATTGATTCTCTACTCAGAGGAGATGACACTGTCGCTTCCTACAAAGGCATGAGGTTGCAATTACAGTGGTAACCTTTTCACATTATGACATCATAATGCACACTGGTAACCCATTGTTTCATCATGGCAACCATATTCGTCAGACGGATAGTTTGCCACCGTATGACCATAAATATGCAAACCTAGATTTACCTAAACACCCCTCGTTAGCAAACTATCAGCATACGCAGCGACTAAACTTCACTATTTTGTTTTTAAACTGGAGCAATCTAGGTAAAGTACCTTGCTCAAGGGTACAGTAGCAGTGTCCCCCACCTGGGATTCAACCCACGACCCTCCGGTCAAGAGTCCAGAGCCCTGACCACTACTACACACTGCTGCCCTGTAAATTGTGAAGCTTGATTTATCATACCGTATTGTACTGTTTCAATTCGGAAAGCGCTTCTGGTTAAGTTAAGCTGCCCTGGCCTTCCTTCCTTCCGCCCTTTCTTTTTCTCTGGGAGTGCTGATTGCTGAGGGATCCTTGCCTGCCTGGGGAGACAGCAGTGTAAACTCCCTGTGTAGTACAAGCTCTAAACGCTGCTGTTTTTTTAAGGTTTTTTTTAACCGTGCCCATTAGCCATTTGCGCTTCTGTCACACAGATTACTGTTGTCGGAGGAAAGCCGGGCACAGAAACTGACGTCCTGGCATTTCCTATTACAGACACACACCACGCAGGCAGACTCACATGGCTGTGAGCTTATGTCTGCTAACCCTCCTGCTTTCAAACACTTAAAGATGTTCATTCACACACTCACTCACTGCTAACCCAAAACAGCACTTGTATAACTGCCATAGAACAGTTTGGATTTCTTACTAAAAAGCATGCTTTCTGCACCATGTTTAACCTAGAAGGGACTTGATAAATGAATAGTGTAAGCAATGCACATCCATTCTCCTTATACGTCTCAAATGTATAGTTTATATATGTGTGTGCGTGTGTAACAGGACAGAGGCTGGACGTGAACCAGCGACCCCACACACAGCAAGCAAGCATCTTAACCACTATGCAAAAAAAAAAAAAGTGTGCAGGGCCCCTCTGCAAATGAGAATCCGTTGCTGTGAGTCGGATCCAGCCCTGCTTGTGGGCTCATTTCCGGCTGATTGATCGCACAGGTCTGCAGCCTCTCGTTCGGCACTCCAGCAGCTTTTTGACAGCCTGCTCATAGAAAAATAGGACACCTGCATCTGGGCTGGGTTTTTTTTCAAAATGCTCCAAGCAATTTTTTTTTCTAAGCGCTAATCAATGTTTTATATTCTTTAAAAAGAAAAGAAAGGAAGATAATAAAGGAAAAAACTCCCCCCTCCTCCTACCCTCCTCTGTCTCCATTCCTTTTCTCCCTTTGGCAAGCCGCGTGTAATCTTCTTTTGGTGTTTGTGTTTGATGATGAAACCCTTTTCAGAGAAGATAATTAACAGGGTTTTTTTTCATATTAGAGTAAATGCTTAATGCTAGTTTGGAGAGGCTTTGGAGGTAATTAAAACAATAACAAGTTTTTTTTTTTGTGATTATTTTTCTGAATTAAACAGCGCTGTTGTGGATGGAGCAGAAAGCCCAGATCGGCTCAAACGCCTTCCTTCATTCATTAAAATAGAAAAATACTATAAGAAAAGAGCGAAAAGTAGAGCAAATGTTTTATATTTTATGAGGCTCAAGCGGACCCTACATCTCATCCTGTCTTTGCATGCGTTACAGTCAGTTTACCCATTTCTGGGTTATTTATCTTCACAAAAAATGAAATCTGAAGGTCACTTAATCAGTGAAGACATCCAAGGAAGCACTTCAGGTCGTAGTGTTTTTAAATCCAGCATGTTGAAATGATTTTCAGGGGTCTGTTCTGCTTGCTTCTTTTGTTAGAATTGTTAGATATCCCACTGCTACCACCAACTGTAAGAAATCAACGCCTGCAACCTCCAATGAACACACTGCCTTCTGGCAACAGAACTAGGACTAGTGTGCTGAAGTGATACTACCTCAATCTAGCAGGTAGGAGATCCATATATTCGCTTGGCCGACCCATTTGTTTCCTCTAGATACAGCACCCTGTGACATTCTGTGCTGGTCCAGAACAACCCCTTTTAAAGGGTTATCACAGTCATTTTGCCTATGGTCATACTCTGCATTTACCATAGTTTAACATGGTTTGCAATGTTTTTTTAATATGCTTCACCATGCTTTCAATATGCTTTATTACACTTTGCCATGCTTTTACATTGATAAGCGTTTGTAAGAGCTGCAAAATAATGAAAATCTAAATATATCACCTATCCAACGCTAATTGCAAACACCAGCGTCTAAAGACTACTGCGCTTCATTCATTTTGATTTATTACCAACAGGAACGGGTGTGGGTGGTAGTTTGAGGTGTCATTGGTATCATAAAAGCATTTGACAGCTTCAGATATATTTAGCCCACAATATAAATTCGGTTTCCGTTTTTAACACAGACTATTAACCTATTGTTCGAGGCTGCTGAGCCAATACTGTCATACAGGACACTGGGATAAAACACCTGGATTTGGTGATCCAGCGCTTTCATGGATATTGACTTGCGGGAAAAGAGAAAAGGACGGATCTCACTGCAATTGCCTGCAACTGTGCAACACAAATGAAAAAGGTCGAGAGCTCTTCTTCAGAAATGAAATGAACTGCACTGTAATTGAATCTTGACTCGTGTAGCAGTCTAGCAGTGGCAGCCTCACCCTGTTGCAGCTGTACTTTCATTAACCCTTGCTAAAGAGCCCTTGCACTGGCACTATAGCTCCACTGCCGCATTGCCAAAAAGATCATTTGTTAAGTCTTTCAAAACACCCCCAGATGTCTTGTCACAGACACACACAGACACACAGACCTTTCTGTGCAGCCCAGCAGCTAGGCTTACTGGCATTAGCTTTTTTATCCCCCCTCATCCCCAATTTAAAATGTTATTTTTTATTTTATTTATCTCATTAGAAAGAGCATGCAGACCTTCAGGGCACCATCAAATACATTGTGGAGAAGAGACTCTACTGCCATCTAGTGCATAAAACAAATCTATCTATCTATCTATCTATCTATCTATCTATCTATCTATCTATCTATCTATCTATCTATCTGTCTGTCTGTCTGTCTGCATATCTGCTACCTCACTTGCATTTCTCTCACTATAATCTCTACATGGTTGGAGCACAGAGCAACAAACATTTTGCCTCCAGGAAATCCCTCCAAGTTTATTTTGTTAGTTTTGATTTTGACATGAAGTTAAACTTTGATTATAAAGGAGGCTGTGTGGTCCAGTGGTTAAAGAAAAGGGCTTGTAACCAGGAGATCCCCGGTTCTAATCCCACCTCAGCCACTGACTTATTGTGTGACCCTGAGCAAGTCACTTCACCTCCTTGTGCTCCGTCTTTCGGGTGAGACGTAATTGTAAGTGACTCTGCAGCTGATGCATAATTCACACACCCTGATCTCTGTAAGTCAACTTGGATAAAGGCGTCTGCTAAAATAAACAAATAATAATAAAGAAAACGTTGATTGTAAATAAATATAGATAATGTTTGTTTAGGGGAATGCACTGGTATTATACTTGGATAGGCCACAAAAACCACAGCCCTCGGCACAGCACTAGAACACATGCATCAGTGGCTCCCCTGAATTGTCTGAAGCAGTTCAGATATGACAAACGGGTTCTGACTGTAAGTAATGGACAGGAAGGCACTGCACAGCGGGGAAGGTAAGCAGGGGCTATACGCATGGCTGTGCTGTCACACAGCCTCCAACTCGAACACTACTGGCCTTCAAATCTCACACTAGCATCTCAGGAACAAAATGATGCGTGCACCTCACCGCATGCAATTTGTGAACCCCAAACTACAAAAACTAGACATGCAAAGCTGTAGAATCTTCTTGCAGTTCTTGTAGTTTATCATGTCACCAGAACCCCTCAATGGAATTAGAATCTTATTACGCACAGTTGGGTGAGCATCATTCTTTCCTTCTGTTTGTTTTGTTTTGTTGTGTGAAACTATGGTCCAACATCCACACCCCTGGGGTTTGAAATGTATCACCTCTCAGCCTCAACATCTAACAAGACAAACAAGCCCCTGCTCTTCTGTTCACAGTGTGCAGTGTGCCGTGCAGTAACAGACCACTTAATAATTGAGAATCAGAAACCACAGTGCATCAACATTGTGTCCTTGCGTTCTCTGACAAATAAATGCTGCAAAACTAAAGTAGCAACGATCGCAGCCTTCCTTCCCCGAAGCCGCTTCCTGCAGATTCTTTTAAAAAAGCAATCAGATCAAAGTGATTCTGGCAGACAGCGGATGATTGCGACTCAGTTGTTTCTCCCTGTCATTGATGACAGCCGCTCGGTCCGCCACACAGAGGAGAAAGCGCTCTTCATGCACAGACCTGGCATTTTCCGTAATAAGCTCCGAATGGTTTATCTTTCAGCAGCAGCGTGTTTGGTCTACGGCACACAACTCCAGGAGCTGAAATCCAACTTCGACTGGTCAAGCCTTGCAGGAAACAGAATGCAATCTGATTTATGTGCACGCTCTCGTAATAGACGGATCCGTTACAGTTTTAAGACTGATATCTAAGGACACGTATTTTGTAACTTAAAATAAAGCTCAAGCTGTTGTCGTTCATCTAAGTGTCTCGCCCCTGAGTGGCGTGTGTAAGGCAGTCACTGTTGAAGGCCAGGGAAGGCGTGGATGGTTGTCAGCCCTCCAGTGCTCCGGCTTTGCTGACTCCCTCCACTCACTGAAATACCAAGAAACAAAACCTTGGGGGCTTTCTTAAATACCGTGAGCGGTGCTCTCCGCATGGGGCCTCTAGTTACCTCGTGTCAATTAACTTGCTGCTCTGATTGCGCCGTTTCCACTAATCACACTAATTAAGATCCCTGCTGAGAGCCCTTAACGAGAGCCGCTGATGACCCGAGTCTACACCAGAGGTCCAAAAACATTCAAATTAATCAGTGAGGGGGCGACAAAGAAAATAAGTTAAAGACACAGTCAACCCAAAGGTGTTGCGTTAAGACTGTGTTTGTAATTATTCATGACTAAATGAGCAATTAATTAAGGCTTACACAGAGATTCGGATGTTGTGGGCTATGTTTTCAAAGCGATCACTCCAGTCTTTAGCTAACTCCTGTTAAAAACAAAAGCTGGTGATTAAAAAAAAAAATTGTGGCGTGTTAAATGGTGTTTGTAGCTCATGAAACCTGGTGAAGAAAGGGTTAGAAGTTTGTTCTATTTTCTTTTCTCAATGCACTGGGTGATGCAATGACACAGTAACAATACCTAGTGTATTTACACCCTCTAGTGGTAAAGAATACCTTCAGAGTATGCAAGCTGGAAAAATCTCTCTCTCTCTCTCTCTCTCTCTCTCTCTCTCTCTCTCTCTCTCTCTCTCTCTGTCTCTCTCTCTCTCTCTCCTATTACAATTAAAATATCCTGAATGAATAGTGACATACGGAATAAAACCAAGATAATTATAGCACAGTTGGCCCCTTGTCATGGCACAGCAACAAAGAAAAGGGGATTTATAAAAAAAAGACGGGCTGTGATGAGAGGGAGCGGGGAGAGAGAAAAGAGAAGTTAATTATCTCAGGGAGGGAGATGATGTTGCCGTCCTTGCTGTGTAAAAGCTGACGTCACTGCAGGAGTTCTCCGGGTGTGCGCGGTGTGAAGCGTTTTCACAAGTGCTGTTAATGAGGCAAATTGCAGGCTTTCAGATTGAACTGCAGTGATGCGACGTTTCGATGTACCTGGGTGTGAACAAGGGGGGTAAAGCCAGCTCCAACTTCTTATATTACAAATACAAAAAACAGCCCTCTGTGCTACTTTCTGAACTAGACACTTGTAAAAGTTTGCATTTCTTTCAGGCATACTTTACCAGGCCCGTAACATGCTTTGTCCATCAGGCATCTTAACAGGCTTTTACCGTGTTTAAATTTTAGAGCCATATTTAGTATATAATAAGACAGCAGATGTCTTTGTATGAGGATTTTAGGCATGTTTGGGAGTACATCTGCATAATCCTTGCTGCTACCACTAATAATGTTTGTATAGAGGCTGTGTGGTCCCGTGGTTAAAGAAAAGGGCTTGTAACCAGGAGGACCCCGGTTCAAATCCCACCTCAGCCACTGACTCATTGTGTGACCCTGAGCAAGTCACTTAACCTCCTTGTGCTCCGTCTTTTGGGTGAGACGTAGTTGGAAGTGACTCTGCAGCTGATGCATAGTTCACACACCCTGATCTCTGTAAGTCACCTTGGATAAAGGCGTCTGCTAAATAAATAATAATAATAATAATAATCCCTTGTCTCATCCCTGCAGAACCCAGGCATGTTTTGCATTGCACAGGCGTGTAATCCGTGCTGATCAATGGATCCTCTTCGCACAGCTCTTGCTGTATTGACGGTCTCGCACTTCCTGCTTGATCCGAGCCTGGTCTTTGTGTTTGTATTGGTACGGGCAGTTGCTTTCACACAGTGAGCGGTTTGAATACTAGAACTATTAAACTAAATGTGACTACCGAAGAGGAATGCTGTATTGTCCACATATGATTATAGAAAAGGGAAGCAGTGGTTCGTTTATTGTATTTATTTATTTATTGTTTTTTTGATTTTTGTTTGTTTGATTTGTTCAGGTTAAAGAATACTAGTCTATTTGTCTGGCTGCCATTGCTACATAAGTCAGTTTCACAATTATTTCCTAAGGATTATGTGTCTAGCTTCCAGGACTCTTCACAGACGCACACCTGACTCCCCCCAGTCTCTCCAAGGCCCCGAGAGAGGACAGAGAAGGGATAGCAGAGACTGTAATTGTTAAGACAGGAGTCCCACGATTGTCGTGGTCAGTGGACCACTCTCTTTAGCTGTTAACATCAGCCCTCACATCTACATCAGGACTGCACTGAAGATCAAAGTCTGTTGGATCCCGTAATTGCAGAAGCACTGCAGTGGTTTCTGTTCTGTAATTTAACACAATGGTTTAGTCCTGTCTGTTCTGTAATTTAACACAATGGTTTAGTCCTGTCTGTTCTGTAATTTAACACAATGGTTTAGTCCTGTCTGTTCTGTAATTTAACACAATGGTTTTAGTCTGTTCTCCAATATGCAAAAGGTTTTGGTGAGTCATCATGACCACTTACAGGTTTTGTTTTGTTTTGTTTAAACCACGTGAATGAACAAGTCGGTGACATCGCTCTGACAAAGGCCGCCCGCCCACACGCCTTTCATTCCCAGCCCAAAGGAAAGAGAGGCACAGTTTTTTTCCAGACAAACCAGTCTGTTTAATTGATTTAAATAACGTCCACCAACCAGAAGCCCTTTGTGTTCCAGGACTGTGACAAACAAACTGCATTTACTTTGACTGCTTTCCTGTCTTTCAACCAACTGTTTGTGTATTTAAGAAAGTGAACAAACACACCAGAGGGGAGCCAATCACAACTCGTCGATCAGTTATTTCATTTGTTTGGATAGACTAAATAACATTATGCACGCAACTGCCCTAGAAGCCCTTATAGAAGTTCCAAAGCACAGTCAAGCAAGATAAAGTATAGAATAGCGAGGTATGGTATATTAATGAAGCAGTCTCTGCCAGCCCTGCCTCCTCTCAGACTGTATAAAGGCATGCTTGTGGTACCATGTGTTTCTTTCCAAACTGCACATGCGAGTCCTGTGTGGTGCATGGACTTGCAGACCACAGGTGGGGTTCATGACATTAAATTGTGCAAGCACTTGAGTTTGTCTTTATGGGCTCCATGAGGAACATGGAACATGAGGCACAGGTATCAGGTGACCGTGGTGTGCAGTGTGTCTGAATGTGCAGCAGGTTCCTGTGCTGTCTCTAGATATGCGCAGTCTGTGCTTTGCCATCCCGCCCATGTAAAGGTGTGTGAGTGCTTTCTACTGCATTCCTGTTTGTCTGCATTTCAGAGAAGCTCTTTCTGTTCATCGGAGACTGGCAATCCAGCAGCTGGTTAACCTCTCTGTTCTTTATTAAACTTGTCAGATAGCAGGTAAGAGTATAAATCAACCTTTCTGGGGGGGCTTTTTCATTTTTTTTTTAATTATTTCGGCATGTATTTCAGGTTTGTAATCTGATTGTATCACTGTACCCTGGTGTGAAAGTTGATGTTGGTTAGGAAATGATCAAGGTCTTTTATGTTTCTCAGTGTTTATGGAAAAGTACCCAGCAGCATATCAAGCTCCTTGATTTTTTTTATTTATTTTTTGACACAATAGTTCCGGTTCAGAATAAAAGGTTTTAGTTATTAATTTATTGATTGTTATTGTACATGTATGTGTGTTTTAGTTTTACTTATTCACTTGATTTAATTTCATTTCCGGCATTTTGTCAGTAGAAATGTTTCAAGCTAATTCCCTTTCTTCTTCTTCTTCTTCTTCTTCTTCTTCTTCTTCTCCTCTTCTTCTTCTTCTTCTTCTTCTTCTTCTTCTCCTCCTCCTCCTCTTCTTTTTCTTCTTCTTCTCCTCCTCCTCTTCATCTCCTCCTTTTCTTCTTCTTCTTCTTCTCCTCCTCTTCTTCTTCTTCTTCTTCTCCTCTTCATCTCCTCCTCTTCTTCTCCTCCTCCTCCTCCTCCTCTTCATCTCCTCTTCTTCTTCTTCTTCTTCTTCTCCTCCTGCTCTCCCTCCTCGCAGCGCTGTGCCGTGATGAACTGGTCGGCACTGGAAGGTCTGCTCAGCGGGGTCAACAAGTACTCCACGGTGTTCGGCCGCGTGTGGCTCTCGATGGTCTTCGTCTTCAGAGTGCTGGTGTTCGTGGTGGCGGCGCAGAAGGTGTGGGGCGATGAGTCCAAGGACTTCATCTGCAACACGAAGCAGCCCGGCTGCACCAACGTTTGCTACGACAGCATCTTCCCCATCTCCCACGTGCGCCTCTGGGCCTTGCAGCTCATCTTCGTCACCTGCCCCTCCTTGCTGGTGGTGGCTCACGTCAAGTACCGCGAGATCAAGGAGCTGAAGTACACCAAGGCCAACAAGGGCTCCCACCTCTATGCCAACCCCGGGAAGAAGCGCGGCGGGCTCTGGTGGACCTACTTCTTCAGCCTGGTCTTCAAGGCCGGCTTCGACGCAGCCTTCCTCTACATCCTCTTCTACATCTACCACGGCTACGACATGCCCCGGCTCTCCAAGTGTGAGCTGGAGCCCTGCCCCAACGTGGTGGACTGCTTCATCTCCCGTCCCACTGAGAAGAAGATCTTCACCATCTTCATGGTGGTCACCTCGGCACTGTGCATCTTCATGTGCATCATCGAGATGCTCTACCTGGTAGGCAAGCGCTGCCAGAAGATCATGAGGATGAGGAAACAGAACGAGAGGTATCTCCTCTCAGAGTCCAGCCAGCCTGGCTTCATCCAGCTCTACCAGCACGTTCCGCTCAACAACAACAGCGCCAAGGAAGGCAAGGTGGTGAAGGTGCCAGCGCCGGTCAACAATTCCACCCTTTAAACTGGGATCGTCTCCGAGGCCAGTTTAAGTGTGCCGCACGGTGCTTCCCAATCCACTTCATCTTGCACTGCAGGACCTTTTTAAAATGCTGCTCAGCATACCTTTAACGCAGCTGAAACTGGAACGATGGCTCCATCCAGCACTTTTTTATTTGAAGGTGTCAGTCGCTGGGTTCTGTATGAAGGATCTAAACCGCGACAGGTCTTAATGCCACCGGCCTAACATTTCTAAACCCCAGTGCACTTTATTCTTATTGGATGTTTAAAAAGTGGCTCAACGAACGCACCATAATTTTGTGTTACTATTTTATTTTTTATTTTATTAATTGTAGTCATCGTTAGCTTTTTATCCACCTAGTTTGTGGTTGAGGTTTCACAGTCTGGAATGCAAAGGATTCGGTTTTGCATGCGAGGCGGGCTTGTCTTTGCAATACCAAACATTGTGCCAACGGCTCAAAAACAAAAAACAATAATTCAGCAAGGTGCATCTCAGGCGGAACTACTCTCAGCAGCCCTTCTGCCCCCTGGTGGATGGTTTATGCGCCACACTGCTCTTTTGTTGGACTCTATTGAGTAGACGTGCACAATGGAGGTAAGAGGCAGGATGCTGGACCGGAGCGAAGCTGGAGCTGAGGATGCTGGACCGGAGCAGAGCTGCAGCTGAGGATGCTGGACCGGAGTGGAGCTGGAGCTGGCTCACTGTTTTATATATATAGAAATCCCACACAGTGCTAGTTTTCCTATTGCTAATTTAGAAACTGATGTCAACTTCTGGCAAGGTGGTAAATCAGTGCAAGGCAAAACAGGTTGTGATGCGTATTTCTGAGTTCTGTGAACTAGGTCATTCCCCTTTGAATACATGTATAAAAAAAAAAAAATAATAAATGAATAAAAACTTTGGATATTAGTCCCAGTACTCAGTTATTATATATATATATATATATATATATATATATATATATATATATATATATATATATATATATATATATATATTCCTTATTGAAATGTATTTTGCTGTACAGTTAACTGTGTATTATCATTACACCAAGACAGAGAAAATGTACCATGAAAAACTCTGGAGCCAGTCTGGAGCTGGAGCAGGGGGCTCCATCAGCATTAATAATAGCAATAATAATAATAATTATTATTATTATTATTATTATTATTATTATTATTATTATTATCATTGCTGTTATTATTATTATTATTATTGCTGTTATTAATGCTGTTGTTCATGTAAATGTAACACTGCACTGTACAATGTGTGTGACTGTTTACTCACTGTTACTCACACCCGCACACCCCAGCATGTCCTGGCTTGCCTCTCTGTGTACTTGTTTTGTTTGTGATCGTAGCAGTTCTGTGCCTGGCTGGTTCTTAGGTATTTTGGGAGGCATGTTTTCTGTTTCAGTAGATATGAGGAAACATCCAGTCTAAGCATGTTAGGACCTTGTGATGGTCAACAGTGTAATCAGTCTGCACTGTGACTTCCTAAAACAACGTCCAGCAGACATGAAAGGAATCTGCGTGGCGGTTATTTTATACTTTGAGTTTATTAACCCTCCATGTGTGATGTTCATGCTGGATACCTGTATGTTAAAGTCGCCAGCATACTATTCCTCTGAGTCACAGTCTCTGAGCGAGTCTCAGCAAGCCTGATCAATGAAACCTTGAAACAGTGACTTCAAGATTTGCAACGGAAAACTACTGACAAACTCGCTGTTTCAAGGAGGAAGGAGTTACAGGTGCCCTCCCTTTACACTGGCCTCATTGCAGAAAGGTTGCGCAGAGACCCCAATGGTAGCATGTGCTGGGGAGTCTGACAGGACATACCACACGTCCATTAGTGCAGAAACAGTAAAGGACTGAAGATTAAGAAGAACACACGTCATGGTACAGTAAACAGATAACAACAACAAAAATGAACCGTCATGAAAATCAGAGGTCACACGTCGCGCTGTGCTTTCAAACCCCCTATCAAAGCTAACTACAGCAAAGTGGAATAAAGGGTACTGAAAGCCTGGTAAAGCATGGGCAAGCATTGTAAAGCACAGAGAGGACTCGATGAACTCTGCCTGGATGTTTCAGCTGTTATTATTATTATTAGTAGTAGTCGTAGTAGTATTGTTGTTAGCACTGGCTTTAAAATTAGTGTTTCTTTTATTTCGATCAGAATGTATCTCTTTTCGCAAAACGTGCTCATCTTTCCATACGGTACGTCATCAGCTGCATTTCCAAGCCATGAATCACAATCGCCGCTCCCTCCGCTTTGTCAAGGCTGGTATTTTGTGGGACGGTCGGGCTAGATAAACGAACCGCAACACCAAAGAATGTATTTGCAGCGACCAGGCATATTGTTAAGCTACCAAAACTGAACTCCTAGTATGATCATGCATAACTTTACATCTCGAATACCGGCCAATCCGGTTATATGCCTAAGGGATCATCTGCACCAATCCGGGTAAGGCTCCATGGGATTTAAACGAATCTGATTGACACTCCCTCTGACCAATCCAGTGTCAGCGGGCGTGGCGTCTGTAGATCGACTGTCCCCAATGCGTCAGCAGTGACGTCACTTCAGAAATGGCAAATTACGGGCAGGTAAGCGCGGCGCGGCTTCCGGTATGGAGAGTTTTCAGTTTGTTGTTGTTTTTTAGAAAAAATATAATGTCGTTTTTGATGCTTTTTACAGACGACATGAAACGCCCGTTGTTATATTCTACTTCTGCTTTAAAAAAAAAAAAAAAACAACGAAACTTTGAATATGTGTGTTTATTTTAAGCTGTAAAAACGAGGTCCACGGAAACAGTATTTTTAATTGGTTTTGGTTTCAGTGGATTGCAGAGATTTTAAGTCGCTTATCTACAATACCTAAAGCAGCGGCTCAGTTTGTTATTCCGCAGATTATTCGGTGTGTTTGGTTTCATGGAGGGGAACCGCGTCCTGGTGCTCCGGGTTTAACGAGAGCAAAGCCAGCACGGATTGTTTTGTGGTGTGGAGGGCACAGCAATGAGATTATCCTCTTCGGAAGACTGCAGCAAACAGGCAGGGTTCAGAGTTACATGAAACACCTCTTCACACGTTTGTTATTTCATTCTTATTTATTTATTTGGCAGACGCCTTCATCCAAAGCGATTCACAGGTGTTACAGGGCCGCACAGGGTTACAATGCAAGACTCAGATTTATTATTTATTTCTTCGCAGACGCCCTTATCCAGGGCGACTTACAATCGTAAGCAAATCCATTTCAAGTATCACAGTACAAGTAATAATACAATTAAGAGCAAGATAAATACAATGACTTTGGTTCAAGCAAGTACAAGTATGACAAAATCCGATTCAATAATGGAGCAGATAACAGTGTCAGTGATAGTTACATCAGGATATAATTAAATACAAAATACTACAGATTAAACACTTGGCAGATTACAGTACTCTGAAGTACAGGATTAAATGCAGTAAAATAGGGGGCAGATAAGAGCAAGTAAAGTGCATTTAAGGAAGAGTGATAAGTGTCCCAGGGGAAGAACAGAGGAGTTCTACAGGTGCTGTCTGAAGAAGTGAGTCTTGAGGAGGCACCGGAAGGTGGGCAGGGACTGGGACAGCTTAAAATACAGTGCAGTTTACAGCAAGTGCAAATAATACTACTAAAATACAATATGAAATAGGGTGTAAAAAGTTAGGATTTCAACAAGTTATATCTACAATGACATATTAGTAGTGCTATATATATGCACACACATACATATAAACACACACAGACACACACGCACGTCCATCGTGCGTCCGACTGTGGTGTGACCAGAGTAAAGGTGGATGAATCAATCCTGTTTTCAATACCATTACACACAGCTGTAACAATTACTATATTCACACAGTTATTGTTTTGAGATTCAGCTTTTATTAGAGAGCTCCCCTCGTTTTGAAAGATTCAGGGTATGAATGCTTGTGCCGGTAGTTGTCTGCCGTGTGGGTGCGTGCATTCGCTGCTGAGGTTGAAGTTGATACTCCCCCCGCAGGTGAACACGATTTTTTTACAAATTAACACAGCAGCAGTGGTAGTACATACAACACACAGCGTGAGAAAACTTTAGTGGGATCTACAATCTCTGAACTAATCTTCTCTGTTCAAAAATAAACCAACTCCGGCTTCTCACCCGGCTGTCGGCGGTTTTGACTTCCTTACTCACTCTTCCATATCCAACCCCTGTGTCTCTCTCACACACACACACGTGTCAGCGAATTTCAGCTTCTTTAACCCAGTTAGCTTTGGTTCTGCAGCAGCCCTGAGGTGAATAAATGGAACCTTTTTTTAATTCCTAATGCCCTGCTGGGCATCAGCAAAATGCATAGGTTTACAGAAAATAAAACCTGTGGGTGATGTTGCTGAAGAGCTTGATCCTGATAAACGGTTAGGATATGTGACGGGCAGATACGCGACGGATTACTGTGTTTGTAAAAGGATATACTGCAAATAAAATACTTGACGACGTCGAGTCTAATGACCAGTTTCACAGAACTCTATTAGCATTGATCTGTGGACTTCCTTATAACATTAGGGAGTCCAAGATTAGCTCTAATCGGGGTCTGTGAATTAGTAGCCATTAAGAACTCTTGAAGAGCCACCAGCAGTTGAAATGTCATCTGTAAAGCCTTTCTGGGATATTTTAAAGCAGGATTTCTTTTTCCTTTTCGTTTCTCTTTCTCAGGGTTACCCCAGTTCAGGAGGTCCGGCCCCGGGAGGAGGGTATTACTCTGGACCGCCCCCTGCTGGAGGACAGGCGCCTCCGGGAGGTCAATATGGGGCCGGAGCACCCCCTGGTGGGCCTTACAGTGGTACTGCATCTCCACACAGGGGTCAGTACGGGGGATCGGCTCCCCCTGGTGGTTATTACGGGGGTACTGCGCCTCCTCCAGCTGCGGGAGGTCAGTACGGGGGAGCGGCTCCCCTTGGTGGTGGGCAGTACTACGAAGGCCCTGCTCCTGGCTCTGGGGGGCAGTATGGAGGCCCAGGGGGAGTGGCCCCAGGAGCCCCATACGGAGGGTCAGCACCAGGAGGGGGGCACTTCGGAGGGCAAGCCCCTGGCGCCCCCTATGGAGGTTATGGCCAGCCCCAGGGACAGCAAGCTCCTGGAGGAGGTGAGATTACATGTATTTCTAAAGGTGCGCCTCCTTTTTAATGCTGTAGTCGGGAGCCCTAGGTAAGAGACCCTGCAATTTGAGTTCTATCTTATAATGAGAAGACAAGGGCTAGTGGGGCCTTATAATCTCTTTTGTGGTATAAAAGGACGCCCTGTAACGAGCAGTGTGGACCTGGAAGACCCTTGCACAAATGAAATCAACCCAGTACTTCATCTTATTACCTCTTAAACAAAGGAGGGGAACACTCTTCTGTGCAGTAGGTCTGTGTGTTATTTTTTCCAGACATCCTTCATGCATAGTTTCATTTGCATGACGATATCATGATATTATAAATTATTCATTTTAAACAGATACAGACTTTTATGCCACCAAATACATATGATTTTGTTTTTAAGGTCTTAAAAGAAGTTTACAAAGTCAACCCTTGCCAATACGTCCAAGCACAGCACAGCACAGAAACGCACAGCGCAGCACAGCACAGCGCAGCACAGTGCAGAAACGCGCAGCGCAGCACAACACAGTGCAGAAACCAGGACCAGAGGATGCTTAGTTGTTGGTACTGAATCACTGGGATTCAACTTGAGATCAGGAGGAACACTGATGGGCCAAACTGCCTCCTCTCGTTCATAAACCTTCTTATGTTTTTAAGGCGATGGCCAAAACGCTTGTGTACTTAGATGATAAACCCGTTCCTGTCTGTGTTTGTTGAGGCGAGAGTGACGTGTCTCTGTGTGTTTGTGTTTCCAGCTAACGTACCCCCTGGCGTCGACCCCGAAGCGTTCCAGTGGTTCCAGACCGTGGACACTGACCACAGCGGCTCGATCACCCTGAAGGAGCTGAAGCAGGCCCTGGTCAACTCCAACTGGTCAGCCTTCAACGACGAGACGTGCCTCATGATGATCAGTGAGTACCGCTGCACGACGAGAGAGTCAGCCGCCACTCCTGGGTGGGATTCTGTGATGGTAACAGGGGCTCAGTCAGGGCAGCTCTTGCTATTTAAAGCCTTGCTTGTTTTGTTTTCTTGTTGCAGACATGTTTGATAAGAGCAACACTGGGAAGATGGACTTGTTTGGGTTCTCCGGTCTCTGGGGGTTCATGCAGCAGTGGAAGTCTCTGTTCCAGCAGTTCGACCGTGATCGCTCAGGGACCATCAGCGCCAACGAACTGCACCAGGGTGAGTGACTGAGTGAGGGGGCCAGGGATGGGAACAAGACTCCCATTGCATAGCAGTCTGATCCATTCCTGGTGAGACACACCTGAGCTTGTTACCTATACAGACTGTGGCTAATCAAGGTTACATTAAAACCTGGAATGGGTGAAGCTGCTGTGCAATAGGAGTCTGATTACCACCCCTGGAGGAGGCGCACGCAGCAGGCATGTTAATAGTGTTTGTGTTCCTCAAATAGTTTAAGGTAAAATTTACAAGAAACTAAATCAGGTAGGCGCCTCAACGTTGGTTTACTTGTCGCGGTTTCTTACAGTTTTAACTTAAGAATTCTGATTGAGCATTTTGAAGTTATTAATAATAAAAAAATCAATCAATAATAATGAGGTTTGGAAAGTTTCATTTTAAGAGGCTCTACCCTGAGCGGTTGGTTCCTACCTAAACCCGTTCCCCTTGTCTTCCAGCCCTGTCCCAGATGGGGTACAACCTGAGCCCTCAGTTCACGCAAAGCCTGGTGTCCCGGGGGAGGCAGTCCTCCATGCAGCTGGACCGCTTCATCCAGGTGTGCACACAGCTGCAGAGCATGACCGGGGCCTTCCGAGAGAAAGACACGGGCATGACGGGCAGCGTGAGGATGAGCTACGAGGACTTCCTGTGCACCTCCATCACCCGCCTCCTGTGAGAGCTGGGCTCCGTGCGTGCGTGTGTGCATCTGTGTGTGTGTGCGTGATCCCTCAGGACTGGACTAGGGGGCCAGGGGACCAGCACGGGAACGCTCCAGCGGGGAGGGGAGGGGGGGCTGTTGCATTAACACACTTCTGAGTAGTGCAGGGGATCAAATATTTCTAATGCAGGTATGGCTTTGATTTCACCTTTGAGAGGACTGGTCCCCTCCTCTCCATACCCTTCCAGTCCTCTTCAAGTTGGCAAAGCAGAATTTGACCTTTTAAACAATCATGTAAATTGCCACGCCTTGCACATGGTACAGGGTTTAGCTACCAAGTTAACACCATAGCACTGCGAGGGGCTTTTAGTGACATTAAGAGGTAAGCACGGCCTGTATTGTCATTGTATTCATTTCAAATATATAATTCCAGATGTAATTTCCCTTTGTATTCCCTGTTTCTGTGTTATTTTTAAAGCGAGTCATTGCAGATGAATGTTCAGAGGTCACTTCAGAGGGGGGTGGTAGTGCCATCTAATAAATGAGCAATGAAGGAATAAACCTTTTTAAATAATGAAATTTAAAAAAAACTGAAACCCAAGTACAAGTGCAGCAGCAAATAAGATCTGGGTTTCAAAATTGCCAAACACAGAGAGATCTGTGCATCTAGCACGCAGACACGGAGATCTGTGCATCTAGCACGCAGACACGGAGATCTGTGCATCTAGCACGCAGACACAGAGATCTGTGCATCTAGCACGCAGACACAGAGATCTGTGCATCTAGCACGCAGACACAGAGAGATCTGTGCATCTAGCACGCAGACACAGAGATCTGTGCATCTAGCACGCAGACACAGAGATCTGTGCATCTAGCACGCAGACACGGAGATCTGTGCATCTAGCACGCAGACACGGAGATCTGTGCATCTAGCACGCAGACACGGAGATCTGTGCATCTAGCACGCAGACACAGAGATCTGTGCATCTAGCACGCAGACACAGAGAGATCTGTGCATCTAGCACGCAGACACGGAGATCTGTGCATCAAGCACGCAGACACAGAGATCTGTGCATCTAGCACGCAGACACAGAGATCTGTGCATCTAGCACGCAGACACAGAGAGATCTGTGCATCTAGCACGCAGACACGGAGATCTGTGCATCTAGCACGCAGACACGGAGATCTGTGCATCTAGCACGCAGACACAGAGATCTGTGCATCTAGCACGCAGACACAGAGATCTGTGCATCTAGCATGCAGACACAGAGATCTGTGCATCTAGCACGCAGACACAGAGATCTGTGCATCTAGCACGCAGACACAGAGATCTGTGCATCTAGCACGCAGACACAGAGATCTGTGCATCTAGCACGCAGACACAGAGAGATCTGTGCATCTAGCACGCAGACACAGAGAGATCTGTGCATCTAGCACGCAGACACAGAGATCTGTGCATCTAGCACGCAGACACAGAGAGATCTGTGCATCTAGCACGCAGACACAGAGAGATCTGTGCATCTAGCACGCAGACACAGAGAGATCTGTGCATCTAGCACGCAGACACAGAGAGATCTGTGCATCTAGCACGCAGACACAGAGAGATCTGTGCATCTAGCACGCAGACACAGAGATCTGTGCATCTAGCACGCAGACACAGAGAGATCTGTGCATCTAGCATGCAAACTTTTGGAAGTGTGTCAAATACTGCTCATGTTACCTGCTAAAATGTATACTGTGTGCAAGAATGCAGCGTCTCTACAGTAACAGTGCTGGAGCCTCAGTCTCAGTTGTTTTGGCAGTGTGCATTTCGACCACAGAAACATCGTGTCGTGCAAAACTGGTACCTATCTTAAAAACGTTTGTGAGCATGTGAAACTGCTTAATGTGCCCTGACTGTCGTGCATGATGAGGTTTCTAATAAATAAATAAA
The DNA here is from genome assembly GCA_030684275.1 of Acipenser oxyrinchus oxyrinchus. Lineage (NCBI taxonomy): Eukaryota > Metazoa > Chordata > Actinopteri > Acipenseriformes > Acipenseridae > Acipenser > Acipenser oxyrinchus. Next base: position 17,333,119 of record CM060273.1, on the reverse strand, counting down.
TAAATAAATAAATGATGCTGCAAATAGCTTGGCTTACTCTTGTGCTCCAAATATATGCTGTGCTGTAATCAAATGATTTTTACACCAATACATATTATATTTCCAACATGGAAATAGTAACAACACTTTGTTTGTTTTTTTGAGTTAATAAAGTTGCTGTATTTGTGCAACATGTCGTTGTTTCACGGTCTGCAGCTTACTTTCATTACTGTTTTTTTTTGTTTGTATTTATTTTTTCCTGCAATAAAGAAACCGGATTTTTGTTTTCGGTTTGGGCTTGTTGCCACTGGGTGGCGCTCGTACGCTTTGAGTGGACATGGAGCGGGGCGGGATTTGGAAAATTAGCAGGAGAGAAAACCAATAAAAAAAGTTAGGAGCTCGCCTCTGTGACCAATCAACTCGTAGCAGAAGCGGGGCTTGAGGAGACCGGAAGTTTGTGTTCGTGTTTGGAGTTTCTTAAACAGAAAGGTGAGTAAATGACATTGAAGGACGGGTCGTGGAAGTATAAGTTATCAGGACAGTTTAATGAACGGGAGCTGTATTTAAAAAGGTTGTGTATTAAGACGCACTAAAACCCGTGCATGACTCGACTGCAGTCAAAGTCTTGTTTCTTAACTCTGTTTTGCAAATGCAAGAATGTGTAACGAGTATTAGGAAGCAGCACGACAAAGAAGCGTTTTTTTTTAGATATACTGTGGTTTGTTCGCCCCTCGCATAGCGTTAGATCAAGTTTAAAGTCATGTATTACGAGGAGAAAATGCGAAGGAATCCCTTGTCTCGTCACGTGGACGCTACACCGCACTGAGAGCGTGTGAAAGTGACGTCATTCCGGCTCTGCAGAGGACTCAGGCGGAAAGTGACGTCATTCCGGCTCTGCAGAGGACTCAGGCTGGCGTGCTGAGTAATGGAGTCTGAGCCAACATGGCGAAAATAGGAATTCAGTTTCGTAAAATCTTAGAACTACCACTACCAAGTAATTAGCTCGTACAAAACAAAGCAATGCACGAAACTCCGGCCAGCACTAAGTCCACTACAGTCTCGTGTGTCGCGTTATGCATGCAGAATTATTTCCATCAGACCAGCCCCTGGTCTGTATAAAGCAGCCGGTTTCAGTGAGTACGTGACAGTTTACCGGTGTGTCACAAGCGTCTCATGCATTGACAGTAACGCAGCTGCCTACTGACCACTGTGGACTAGCCCTCCACCTATACTGTGGAATCAGTTCTTCTGTCAAGAAGTTCTATAAATAAAGTTTTAAAAACATTGTTAAATGTTAGATTTGAGTTTATGCAGGGTAACATCAGTGTCGTTTTCTCTTAATTGTGTTTTAACAAGAGTACTTTACGTGGAGCTAACAACTACCAAACTTTATGGCCATGAAAAAAAAACAGGCAACTTTACAAGGAACTTCTGCTGGTGACAGTTTTAAAGGATTTTCACCATGTGTGCAGACAGTTCAACCCACAATATCTGAACATCGTAGATCTAAGCTACTAAGCCAAAACTACTTCAAAATGGTCTCATACAACGATATATGTACAACAAGCCGTAGTTTTTTTTAATTTTTTTCATGATTGTCCCTGTCGTTCAATAAATAAGTCTATTCTGCTCTTCCCCACTCCCCTCACCTCATCCACACATTCTCTCTCCCCTCCCAGTCCTCACCATGTGGCCCATGTTCTGGACAGCAGCGCGCGCCTACGCCCCCTACATCACATTCCCCGTGGCCTTCGTGGTCGGGGCGGTGGGGTACCACCTGGAGTGGTTCATCCGCGGCACCCCTCCCCCTCCTGCGGACGAGCAGAGCGTAGCGGAGCTGCGAGAGGACCGGCGCCTGGAGGAGTTGAGGGGGGGCGACGGCACGCAGGTCACCAGCCTCAAAGACAAGCTGGAGTTCACCCCGAAAGCCGCGCTGAACCGCAACCGACCCGAGAAGAGCTAGGGGAACCGGGCTGGACCGGGGAGAACTGCGAGCGTAGCATCACTGTGGAGTGCGGGGAGAACAAACCCAAACTGCGATGAAGAGAACAGCCGGGACGCTGTTTCCTGGACGCACATTTTCAGAGCCTTGATTATTGTTAAACGCTGCCTGCCGACATTCACTAAGAAGGTCCCCTGTCAGCAGGATCCCCCTGCAGTCACTTTGCTGTGTTCAGGTGAATTCTCCCCAGAGGATGTAAGTGCTGAGTGGAGCATCCTGCTGTTGAATAAGCCAGCCTGCTCTGCGTTGATGAAAGGACTCCATATATAACGATCCGGAACTCATGCCTTTCAAACGTGTTGTCAGCTTTATTTTGTGTCACGCTTGTCCTGTTTAGTCGGCCGTGTCTCCAAGTACAGTAAAGAAACAAAGGCGAACAACAGACACCCATGCTGGCATCACAGGTGTTCTGGAAAGAAGTATTAAATAAATAAAAGCAATTTATAAATAAAGCTGTTTTGGTTTTTTCAATAGTTTATTTCTTAATGCCGACAGTGTATAAGTAACAAGCTCAGGTGTGTCTTATTAAACTCCTAGTAAAACCAGGAATGGCTCAAACTGCTGTGCAATGGGAGTTATTTCCATCTCTGAAGTAGAAAGGCTTTGCTGCTTCTTGTTGTGCTGTTTTAGCTGGCACTGCAAAATCTTGAGTTCCCTGGCTGAGTTCTGTTGGGCTCCGTCTCTCATGGTGTTAGCAGCACTGGGTCGGAGCCCGGCTTCGAGGGCTTCACTCCACTGTATTTGGTACTTCATCTTGACGATTGGACGGGCAGGCAGCAAGCCAGGATCAGGCGCTGCCAGCCAGGAGAGAGTAAAGCAGGGTCTGTCTCTTGCCTGTCCTCTATCTGGGAGTAGCTTCAGTGTGCATTTTCGTTTTGTAAGTTCTGTTTCTTTTGCCTTCACAAGCTTCCACGTTGCTCTTCGGCTCCAGTTGCCAGAGGAAGTCCGGAGTAACGCAGCCCTGGTCAGCCACAGTGTCTATTTATGGTCGTGGCATTGTGTAGTAATCTTGTGCACTGCTCTGTGTTGCTGGAAGCACAAATGGAAACTTATCCTCAGTTGATGTTCGCTAGATGGCGCTGGCACTAACATAAAGATATGTCTAGCGTGTGTTACACAAGCCTACAGCTGGAAACTAGCATTCAAGGCAAAACAGACTGCATCAAAAAGAATTGTGGTGAATGCAGTAAGAGCCACTGACGATTGTAAACGCCATACAAAGCTGAGGTGGCCACTATAACCTTTGGGCAAGGCAGCAAGACGCACCTGTTACCACTCAAACAGACTCGCTGTGTATGTGAGCTGTCTGTTGTTTTGGCCAGCCTGTGTCTGTTACTCGCATGCTTGTTATTAATGTAGAACCTGGATATTCAGCAGACAGGAACACTGTGCCAGCTTTCAGCCTTGCTAAGAACACTGCCTGCCTTTCTTCTGGAATCAGCTGCTCCAGCACAGGGTCTCCTGTACAGAGCAGACAGGCTCAGTGTTAGACCAGGACTGTGTGTGTGCTGCTCCAGCACAGGGTCTCCTGTACAGAGCAGACAGGCTCAGTGTTAGACCAGGACTGTGTGTGTGCTGCTCCAGCACAGGCTCTCCTGAACAGAGCAGACAGACTCAGTGTTAGACCAGGACTGTGTGTGTGCTGCTCCAGCACAGGCTCTCCTGAACAGAGCAGACAGGCTCAGTGTTAGACCAGGACTGTGTGTGTGCTGCTCCAGCACAGGGTCTCCTGTACAGAGCAGACAGGCTCAGTGTTAGACCAGGACTGTGTGTGTGCTGCTCCAGCACAGGGTCTCCTGTACAGAGCAGACAGGCTCAGTGTTAGACCAGGACTGTGTCTAAAGGAGTTTTCTGATTGGTGGATGAAAGTTCTGCGGGTTCTAATAAGTATTCCTCTTTCATTTGTAGTGAAGGAAGTGTCAGGATCAGGCTCAGTACAGAGATAAGGACACAGGTAAAGTGTGTGGCTCATTGTGAGAATGCTGCTGCCTTAACGCAAGCCCTCGCGACAGCGTGACGGCAGCCAGCCGTATTGTTCGTTTGGCAGGGGACTCCCAGGAGGAAGTGTGCAGTACAGGGCAGCACAATCAAGCTGCTGATTAATAACGTGATCATTTCAGGGAAAGCAACACTCCAGTGTCACCCAGGAGCTCCACAGGGTCAGAAACAAACCTCTGCAGGCTTTCAATGGCATCTGACTGATTCGAAACACGAAACACAAGACGATTTGATGAGGAGCTGAATGAGTGCCTCTGTACAAAAGAGCTCACGGTGTGTGTGATTGTCAGTCTGTGCTTCTCAGTGTATCAGTATCTGTGTGTGTGTGTGTGTGTTTGCGGATGATAAATGCCACACAGAGTCGGAAAGGACCCCCCCCTCCCCTCAGTTCAGATAAGCGCTGTGGAGACAATGGAGCTCCCGGCAGCACAATGCTAGCAGCGCGGCTCCATTGTTGAGACCTGATGATCCTCTGCTAGGTGCTGCCCAGGATAACAATAAATAGCCTGGGAACAGAGTCCAGCTGCTGTTCCCTCACACACACACACAAGCACACAAATAGACAAATACACACTGAGACACTCACAGACAGGGAGACTTAATACCTGCAGCCCAGCACAGTGGAGATGTCTCCCCTGCCTCCTAGTTTTCCCTTCCCGATCTGTCTTCAAGCCCTCCAGCTCTCCCAGTCTCCTCTGAGCAATGGCCCCTCTTGTCCCAGTCTGCCCAGTTCCTCCCCCAGTCTCATGATGCTCTCTCCCAGTCCCTATTCTCCTCACCCAGTCCCTCGTTCAGGCTCCCCTGTCTCTCTCCTCATTGTCTTTTCCAGTATCCGGTCAGCGCTGTCCCCGTCTCCCAGTCTCTCTGCCAGTCTCCCCCTCGGTGTGTGAAAGTCTCTCCCAGTGGAAACCTCAGGCTGTCCCTCGTTATTGTTTCCTGTATCCTGACATTGTTGTGCGACCTCAGCACTGCTTTCCTCTGCCAAGCCAGCTCCTCAAACCTCCCTGGTAATTGCACTTCACCCTTTCAGTATTTTCCAGTAAATCACCTCTTTTTCTATGTGGTTTCAAACACAGCGCAGTGATATTCGTACACAGAGGACCTGAGAACAATTCCAAGGCAGCATGGGCTGCAGTCACCTGATCACCTAGCACAGCAGCTCTACAAAAACCAGTCGCTTGCAGAGTAAAGGAACCCAAGCTTGGAAAGAATCTGAAACATCTATGCAGGTGCAACACTATAGAGCAGCCTTCCCCTCTGCGTTATTAGAGTCCCCCAGTCCTGCTTGTGTTAGAGTGTGTGTGTGTGCCTGTGTGTGCTTTTAAATACTGGTATAACAGTATAATTATAATGGCATTGCAACAGAAATTATACAAAAATCTGCAGGGTGTTCCGTAAGTCAGGTGTCATGAGCAATGATTAGGGTGTGATCTGTTCAGTCTGTCTGCATCCCACATCAAAATGAATTGGCTCCTCTTTGCTGGAAGGCATTTCTCACCTTGACAGAAACAGAGAGACGACTGGTATGAACAGTGCAACCCCCGATGCCTGACTTCTCCCTTCTCCCTCTCTGTGTGTTTATTATTTCAGCACATCAAACTGCTAACGCCAGCCTAACAGAGACTCTTATCAGGGCTGGAACAGCGTTTCATTTACTCAACTGGACCTCCGCTTCTCCTTCTAAGAAAACATAAGCAGTGGAATGAACCATGTCAGCATGTTTGTGCAGGATAACAGCGACGGGCCTGCCCAGCTGATAACACCCACAGATACCAGCGCAGACCCCGGGACGAGGCCTCAGCTCAGGAAACGAGTCGGCAGTGTGTTCACAGCTGTGGAGACACCTCGCTAACCTGTGAGATCTGCACTGACAGCAAGAACGCTGGATGAGGCTAATCTGACCACAGCAACAAAGACAGACACAGAGCTGGCCAAGCATAAACAGAGACCACTGGCTTCAACAAAGCATGCATCACAGCCCAAATAAATGATGCCGGCGGCCAAAGACAGCGTCGTTAAACCCTGGGATCAGATGGTGTTTCTTTACCTGTAGCACTGCGGATTCCAAAGTCAACACTAACACTAACACAGCTGTCGTGAGCACGGAACATTACAATTTGCTTTGTTATGATAAAATAATACAAAGTTGAATAACAAACCCCCTCAGATGCCAGGCAATGCCAGTGGTTTTGCTCAAAGCAGACAGCAGTCTGTGATCAGCACAGAGTCTCTGGGAAAGGCCTGGAAATCAATAGTCCTGTGCTCATTCGAGAACGCTTACAGGTTCATCGAAGCTAAAATCCTGCCTGGAAGCTGGTTAACGATTATGAAGACGTTATCTTAGGACGGCGGGCGGGCGCTTGTTAGAGAGCTTTTACTTCAGGTAATAATGCATTACAGTTGGCAATCTAAATTATCGGGAGTTTTTTTTTGTCTCATCGGGAGACGGGAGGTTCACCCTCTATATCGGGAGTCTCCCGGAGATTTGGCAGGTATGCGAAGCTGCGTTTTCCACTGGGAGTATTCTGCAGGTAGTTTCTATACATATTCTCGGCATGTTGCAAACTTTTCAAATCTTAATAAAACAATGGCTATAGATATATATAACTGGCAAACTGAGAGCTCACTGTTTTACTAATTAGCTGCAACATTTTGGCTGGTTTTCTTCTTCATGAAGTGTTTCTATTGTTTGATGAGTGTCCTGTTGCTGTTTTTGAATCTGGACCATGAAAATCCCTTGTGCTTTATAGATCCATTTCCTGTTGCTAACCAATCCGCTCTCAAGAAGAGAGGTTTCATGAGAGAGAAAGACAAACGGCAAAGCAACTGTTTCACTTCCTTCGTTTTATTTAATAACATTATTAACAAATACAACAGATCCCAGTTCTTACCCTAAAGACAGGGGTCCCCAAATGTTCTTTTACGTTCAGTCCGGATGTTAACTATCCCCTGTGGTCTGTTTTATTCTCCATGTTCAGTTTAAACCAGAAGCAGGTGCCTTTAGCTGCTGCACCTCCTTTAAGATGCATTCCTGTACCGCTGGACAGAGGGGAGACACCCAGGACAGCTGTGTGTGTGTGTGTGTGTGTGTGTGTGTGTGTGTGATCCTAAACCTGCAGGATATCCTTGATTTATTTCAATCTCTTCCTGTCCTATAATGAGAGCCTCCACTTCTGTTTGAGGTGACTCAGATAATGCATTTAAACTCTGCCCTGGACGGAGCGATCGTTTTATAAACTCAGACCCTATCCTCCTTCCACTAGCTGTACAGAATATAGTACCAAGATCCTTAGACTTTGTATTAGACTGGCAATACCACGGTGTGGTGCCGAGCTGGTATAGCTTTATGAGTGTTAGCAGCTTATCTTTCAGACCTTCACTGCGACTCTGCAATGCTTTAAGAATCATTGGGTTAGAAATACTTACAGTACAGAACATGCTTCACTGCTGTCCTCCAATGCTTTCTTTAGAGGATGCATTATCAAACTGCTACTAGGAATGTGCAAAACAATAAAAAAAACACTGTCATCTGTCCTCCCCTTTAACACTGTTTTTATCTTTTTTTTTTTCAAACTGGACTTTTATTGATTCATTTGTTTTGCTAGCACACAGCGCTACTTGGTGACCAAACCAAGGAACTACACCTATCTGCTTCCCTGGCCAGTGCAATCCCCTGAGAAGAGATAACCAGAGGACCTGACCCAACGTCTGTCTATCTGGCAGTCCACCCACAGCCTTGTACAACACTCTCATGCAGTCCCCATAGCAAGGCTGTGTTATACAGTACAGTATAGTACAGTGCTGGCAGCATTGCAAACCCTTTTCACATCCCCCCTAACAGAGTGCCTTAAACATACTGCTTCTTCTCTACCTCAGAGCCTCTGCTTGCTGACCTTCGATCCGCAGGCTTATTAGAGGTAGCTGCCTTCACTGGACTGACGCAGGCCCCGTACTGGGGCAGCTGGTCAAACTGGGGGGCTGCGGTCCTTTGGTCTGCCTGGCAAGCCCAGGTCTGTGGGGGACCGGCGGGGGGGCCGCTGGCTGGCAGGCAGACGAATCGGTTCTCGGGGAGCCCTGGCTTGAGCGTTGGCTCCTCGGCCCGCCTGCGCCCCCAGTAGAGCCTGTGAGCCTTCCTCATGAGCCCCCCGACCAGGAGGTGGAGCAGCTCGATCAGGTTGAGGAGGAGGGACAGCACGGCGATGCCCTGCATGTAGATGGTGAAGACCGTCTTCTCGGTGGGGCGCGACACGTAGCAGTCCACCTGGTGAGGGCAGGGGAAGCCCTGGCACACGTAGAGGGGCTGGATGGTGAAGCCGTAGAGGAACCAGAGCCCCAGGAGGAAGCCTGTTTCCATGATCACCTTGCAGATGACACTCAGGGTGTAGGGGAACATCAGCACCCCTTTGAGCTCGGCTCCCCCCTCCTCCTCCTCCTCCCCCCTCTTCCTCGCCCGGCCCGCCCTCCAGGCCACGTGCCCCAGGTAGAGCAGGGTGGGAGTGGACACGAAGATGACCTGCAGCACGAAGTAGCGGAAGTGAGAGATGGGGAAGCAGCGGTCGTAGCAGACTGGCTGGCAGCCCGGCTGCAGGGTGTTGCAGGTGAAGTCAGCCTGCTCGTCGTCCCAGGCAGACTCAGCGGCCGTGCACAGCACCAGCACGCGGAACACAAACAGGACGGTGAGCCAGGCCTGCCCCAGCCCCGTGGAGTGCTCCTGCACCTCCCCCAGCAGCTTCTCCAGCAAGCTCCAGTCCGCCATCGCTCTCGATCGCTCTGCAACACAAGGAAGCCCTTCAGTCTCACTTGAGGTAAATCCTTCAGAGAAACCCAGGGGGGCCTGTATTTACAAAGCCTTTACTCCCAGCTCTCATTAACCCCTGTTTTTATTTTGAAAGAGGTAAAAACATCTAAGTAATACCGGTACCACTTTCCATGAAGTGTCTCTGATTCCTGTGTATTTACATCATAGTTACTTAGCAAGCACGTGTGTAGCCTCACATTCAGGGTTAAAGGCAGGAGTCCCAAGCTCTCTAAAGCTCGGTCTTTCTCAGTAACCTACATTAAAGAAGTTTAAACAGCTGCAATTCCTCTGGCTGACGGTAGATTACGTTCTCTCTAAATTCCTCAATTAGAAACGAAACAAGCGCACGCATCTTTTCAAGATAAAGGACAGCTGAAGCAGTGTCAGGTTTGAGATTAGTCATGCCAGTGCAACCCAAACGACACGAGTCAAAGCAACTACATTGCAGTGAGCAAAGCACAGGGAAGACTGTCCGCCCCCATTCACAATATAAACACCAGCTATATACATCAAGGCTGGTAATCTTGACATCTTTACTATAATACTTTGATATCTTGTACAGTAAAATATTGAGCTATTTTGTGTCAAATATTTTTAAAGTACACATACAATATATATATATATATATATATATATATATATATAGATAGATAGATAGATAGATAGATAGATAGATAGATAGATAGATAGATAGATAGACATACATCATATAACTGAACATTCTAACTATTTCATTTCATATTATTATTGTCATTTCATATTATTTCATTGTACAATAACATTGTTTCATTGTACAATAACATATTATGTTATTTTTAGAATACTCTATATTTAATATATATATATATATATATATATATATATATATATATATATATATATATATATATATATATATATATATATATATATATATATATATATAGTGTGTGTGTGAGTGACATATGGCCATACACAATATAACATTCTAACAAATGTTAATAAAAAACGAGAAACAATTAGAAAATTAGATCTAAACTGTCGCTATGGCCTACGTCTACTGAATGGAGGATCTGTGTTAAGAGCACTTTGTAGATATGCCTTGATAACAGGGCAGACACCTGCGTCGTATACCTCACCTGCCGATGCTTTGCGCCGCTCCGGCTCTGATCCCAGCTAGTAGATAACAAGTCCCAGAAAATGCCTCCAGTGTACCGCTACCTGTCCCAGATTGGGAGCTCCAGCTGCGCACTAGGGTTTGTTTGAGTGTGCGGTTTGCACGCGAATACTGAAGCTTGCTTAAAGGGGAGGTCACAGGAAATCGGCACGGGAAAGGGGCAGGATAAAGTCAGAAATAACTTTTTATTTTCCCTGCCTGCTTTCGGCAACAGCGCAGTTAAATGCATGAGTCCTGCCTCGCAGGATTTGAGAACGAGCACATCAGCGCTTTCACGATTACAGAAAGCAAAGGGAAGTTTAAAAAGTTTCATGTTGATACACCCATGCCACAGAGCCGTTCTTACTGTGATTCGGCATGTTTTGGAAATGGGATGCTGTGTGGTGTTGTCTTTGAGAGAGTTAAAAAGCGATCTGAAGGATTTGCTCGGATTAGAGTATTGAGAATCGCACTGGTTTATTGTCTGGGACGTGCTCGATTTGTGCTGATGATGACGTAAAACATTTCACGTGTACGTCATGAAAAAAAAACAGTCTAATGCAGAAGCAATAGTTGCAACAACAACAACAAATGTTGACGTTACATAAAAAGATCCACGTGGGCAAATGTAATAAAATCATCCTTTGTTTGAGGCGTCAGTTCTTTGAGAAGATTGTTCTCCTCGCTTCTCCAAACCCATCACACACAAGTACAGTCCCATCACACTCATGTTAACTGCTCTGTCAAACGCGCCCTTCAATGTAATTATTTATCTTACTCTTATGCGAATTTGCTCTTATTTTCTACTGATTTCACTGTACTTTATAACTGCTCTTATCTGCAATGTGATATTCTGCACTGTGATACTCTGCACTGTAATATTTTATAATGTGGTATTTTGAAACAACTGTAAGTCACCCTGGATAAGGACGTCTGCTAATAAATAAATAAATAAATAAATAAATAAATAAATAATGTTATCTCTCAGTGTAAGTTTGTCGTTCACCTGGTGGCCAATTGATGTCGCCAGTGCTCCTTGTTTTGTGTCTGTTGCTTCTAGGAACAGATTATTATTATTATTATGATTATGTATTATTATTATTATTATTATTATTATTATTATTATTATTATTATTATTATTGCTTCTTGATGTTGCAGGCTTCTTTCTGTTTTGACATGTAAAGCGCTTTGAGACAGTGGGGTATAAAAGGCGCTATATAAATAAAATAAACTGAAAAAAAGGAAGACATGAGGGTTGGAGATAGGCAGTGGCAGTATGATGAATATTGAATATATGATGAATACACCAATAGGCAAGGGTGTTACAGTGGATGCGAGCAGAGCTAGGTATCCAGTGGAGAGTGTGAAGCAGAGGGGCAGCATGAGAGCAGCAGGGTTGGGAGGACGCCAGGCCAGCAGCAGACTTTGAAGAGGGTGAATAACCGAAGCAGGGAGACCAGCGAGGAGAGAGTTACAAGGATCCCATCTAGAAAGAACAAGAGCTTGGACCAGGAGCTGAGTGGAATAAGTAGATAGAAAAGAGCAGATTCGATAGATGTTGCTAAGAAAGAAATGACAAGAACGTGTTAGTGAGAGAATGTCAATGTATCTGTAACAGCCAGCACCTTCCCCTTAAGCACTGAAATTAGCTGTTTGCTTTGGTATTAGCACACGCTTGCTCAGTATCAAATGCAGAGGGCTGCAGGTCACATTCCTTCCAGTCTGATAAATATCACTTTCATGATGAGGGCTCTCAGCGTAATTGGAATAGATTGGCTCAGCTCGCAGGAAGATGAAATTTAAACAAGGAGAGCGACACTCGAATTAAAGACAGGATACCAAGCGTATAGATGAAGACTGTCAGCTCATTTGGGGACAAGCCCTGCATGCATTTCATCTTTCATTCATTCACAGAAGCCTATCACATGTTAAGCTGCTTCATTTTTTCAGAATTTCAGAATTCAGAACCCCTGATTTGGTTCTATTCTAGAATCCTTTGCTCATGCATGGAACCCGTTCTGTAGAGCCTTCTGTGGTTCCGTGTGCAAGAATGCTTGGTTACAGAACCTAAAGGACAAAGGAATCAAGGACTGAATAGTTCACCTGAGTTGAGATAAATATTTCTGAATATTTCCCTTTGAGATAAATACCAGTGTAAAAAGAAAATAAAAAAAGACCCTTCTAGGTTGTAGTCCTTGTCTTATCATTACAACACAGTGACAGACAGAACCTTTGTGGTCCCTGAATCTGTGATAGAGTTTCTGAAGATAAGGAACTGCTTTTCCTTTCCTCTCACTCTCTCTTACTGGGAATTTCTGCACCTTTCTGTGCTGTCAGAGGCTTAAACAATATGTGTGAGTGCGTTTGATTCTGAAGACAGCCCTGACAGCATAGAGAGAGAGAGAGAGAGAGAGAGAAAGAGAGAGAGAGAGAGAGAGAGAGAGAGAGTTCAAAAGCAGCAAACAGCTATATAGATAGATCATATTTTATATAGATAGATTAGACGACAGACTATTAAAGGTTTAGCAGATATCTCCACATAACAATTGAGTGTGTGTGTGTGTGTGTGTCAGTGTGTAACACTATGAGAGTGTGTGTACAATATGTATGAGAATCAGCGAGTGTGTGTGCCAGGGTTTCATATCAGAAGAAACTCTTTCTGAGTGTTTGATGAAATATTTAGAGGGCATTAGCGATGCGAAGCAAGGGGCAGGGAATCTCCGTCAGGATCCCAGGCAGCAGCAGCACAAGAAACTGCAGAATAAGAACAATTCCATCACAGCCCTGGCAATCCTTCAAAAGAATACACAGGGTTCTGCGTCACACAGAGAAGCTGCACCTCCCTCTGCTGAAAGAGCATCACAATGCACAGAGAAGCTGCACCTCCCTCTGCTGAAAGAGCATCACAATGCACAGAGAAGCTGCACCTCCCTCTGCTGAAAGAGCATCACAATGCACAGAGAAGCTGCACCTCCCTCTGCTGAAAGAGCATCACAATGCACAGAGAAGCTGCACCTCCCTCTGCTGAAAGAGCATCACAATGCACAGAGAAGCTGCACCTCCCTCTGCTGAAAGAGCATCACAATGCACAGAGAAGCTGCACCTCCCTCTGCTGAAAGAGCATCACAATGGACAGCAGCTCAGATCTCAGCGAGCTCGGCAGAGGGTTCAGCACAGGTGCTCGGTTGGCAGGTGCTTCCATATCCAGACTTTGCTGCTGAGCACCTTCTCTCCCTGAAGGAGTGTGAGGTGGTTATCTCTGAGGAAGTGTCACGCTTCCCTCCCAGAACAACTGAATTGAATCAATCCATTGCAGGACTTTGTTTCAGCCGACTCCTTAATTATTTAATTAACTTTCCCCAGGCCCTCGTGACAGCGTCAAGGGAAGTCGCGTCCAGCCTCCCGGTACAGTACAGCAGCACAAACGCAGTGAGAGGGGGTCTGTTCTCCCAGATTCACAACAGATTAAATCACACTTCTGTCTTGTTAACTTGAATAGGACGACAGAGGGGAGGCTTGTCATGAGACCTGACCTTGTGACTGTGTCACAAGGAAAGAGAAGATACTGCATATATAATAGATATATTATATATACTGTAGGTACTGCATGATTCATGATTAACATCCTATAAAGGGTTTGAGCCACACCAGATAAAAAGGAATACATTACATGCATGTGAACCACATTGAAACATTGGACAGCTCGCTCTCTCTCTCTCTCACTCTCTCTCTCTCTCTCTCTCTCTTGCTCTCTCTCTCTCTTATAGATAGAGAGAGAAAGATATATAGCAGGGGTGGAAATAAGAATACTAGTGCATAGCAGTTTGATCCACTCCTGGTTTTACTTTGAGTTTAATAAGACACACCTGAGCTTGTTACCAGCACACTGTGAATCCTGCAATGGGTGAAACTGCTCTGGTGTAAGTACATTTTTGCAGGGTTTGCAACTGTAAGTGCGAGTCGCCAAAATACATAAATAAGCATCTGCAAACTGAAGTACATTAGCCCAGTTTCAATCTACCGGCTCTTCAACTGTGGAGAAGCAGCAAGGGTGTGTTCTCTGATATGAAATAATAGATTATAACGAGTCTGCAGAGTAGCAGCGCGGTGTTACCAGGAGAGGGGCAGGGGATGAAGAGGCAGTGGATGGATGCTGGATGGCTCTCATCGTGCCCGGTGTGTGCACTGGACTCTTCAGTCACAGGATTGTGTGGAGTAGCTGAGTGTGTGGAGTACACTCAGCTGCTGTAGTTGAATTAAATTCCATCGAGTTCAGAGGGCTGCATGGTAACAGTGTACAGAAGTAGGTTTGTTGACAGCTCAAGTACCTCGTGGTCTTGCGATAGACTCGCTTCGTTGGTTTTCTGTGTAAAGAAGGGAGGAAGAATAGAGAATTTCATCCACAGATAAAACCACGTGCTTCTTCGTTCATCGATAGATGAGGAACCACGTGGAGTTTCACCGCCGACAAAAACAGAACTCACGCGAGAATGAATCCGACAAACTGCTGTCCATGGTGCTGAAAATCAAACGCCGGTCAATGCTGTTCAAACGCGCCACGCCTGCTCCACAGTGACGTATACACCGTTCGCATTGGGATCTCCTTGCACAGCGATGTTAAGGTCAGCGGATCGATGCAATCAATGAATACATTCAAAGATATTAAAGAACTCGCTTGTGTTGTAAGAGTGGGGTAACAGAGCCAGTATCAAACTTACTAGGTAAACTTACTATACTAGTAAGCGGAGTGCGTATTGCAAGTTTTGTTTAAGTAAATGCAAGGTTATTTTTCATGGTCCTGATAAAATAGGAAATATTTCTTTCAAAGGTGTCTTTGAAGACCCCATCATTTAATACAATGGAAAAGGTCCTTTTCTAGATTTATAAAAAAAAAAAAAAGTTCAAGACCAGTGCGTCTCCATCTCTCCATCTCTCTCCCCTCATCTCTCCATCTCTTTCTTTCCTTCTTTCTTAATATGCCACTGCCACAAATTCCGCATGCATTGGTTTGCTCACAGAACTTGAGCGAACGTGTTCTTATTGTTTTACTTGCTCATTTATTCATGTATTTATTGCCACGCGGGAGATCAAGGAACGCATCCACTTTGTAGTTTATTTAATTTCAGGGTATTTAAACCAGGCCGCGGGAAGGCAGCACAAAGGGCCCCGCACAAGGCCGGCTTGTTAAATCAATGTCGAGCTGTGCGGGGGAGGGAAGGGGGTGGACGAGGAGAGAGTGCAGTGAAACAAAGGTATTTTTAATGTGCTTTAGATTCCTGCTGAATGATTAGGGATGTCACCTTTATTAATAATGAAAGACGGGCGCGCTGAGGAGCTTCATCTTCGGGAGGCGTTTTAAAAAAATGTAATTCTTAATGTATTCTGCTCTGTCGCATACACGAAGAACAGTTAATATCAATCAAAGACGGGCATGCGACCAGCGCTCAGCTGGCAGCGGAGGGCACCGCTGCACACGTATTGTATGAAAACCTGCTTCAAAAATACTACACTCCAATTAAAATCTATAAAAATAGCTATACTCATGGCATGAGATCAGAGAACTACATTTCCTTCAGGTAATCTCCAGAGTTGAGGCTGCTGTGGGCAAACCGGTCCCAAAACCCAATAAAGTGGCCAGACTATGATTTATTTAAAAATGAGACGAGTACCTGAGTAGCTTTATACAATCTCCAAACCAAGCCATCCATTACAGCGTTTCATACACAACCCTTAGAAACACATTTAGAGGTTCCCATTATGAACATTCTGTTTCTTTGTGAAGTCCAATGGTTCTATGTGAAACTAGTACAATGTGTGTGCATGCTGAGCATTGAAGCGACGTGCCGGTGTGCGCTGCAGCGTGTGTGTATGTGTGTGTGTGTGTGTGTGTGTGTGTGTGTGTGTGTGTGTGTGTGTGTGTGTGTGTGTGTGTGTAAGGGAGTAGACAGTCATTGCTCGTGCGTTGCACTGCACTGGGCTCATACAACACCCCTGCGGTCCGGAGGACGCGCTGCTCTGCGTGCATGGGCAGACACACAGAACTGGCGATATAGTTTTATGGTTGAAGTCATACGTGATGTATTGACTCACGGAAACTTTCTTTACGGAATTTTGCGCACGAAACACAAAAATGCTCTCAAAACATCGTTCTGGTCCAAGCTGTTTTATTATTATTATTATTATTATTATTATTATTATTATTATTATTATTATTATTATTATTATTATTATTATTATATGCATCGTATTGATGTTATTGTTATTATTGCATAAACCCCATCTTTTTACTCAGATCTGTTGAAAAACCCAGCTCTGAATGAATCGCTTTCCTTCCTATCTCCTCCTCAATTCGAAGACACTCCGACCCCTGTCTATAGAAAATGCGCCTCTGTCCCGTTGGAGATCAGGCGAAAGGAATCCCACTCTGGGTATGCGAATCTCCGAATCCAGACTCCAATGTAGCGCCGATCCAGCTCCGCGTTTTGCTAGCAGCCCCTGGCGCTCCTGCGGGGGGTAGAGCTTTGAAGAGTTCGCCGCTACCCTGTTAACCAATCAAACTGCAGTGCAGGGAGAGACTGGGGGGTAAAGAGCTCCACTCGAAAACACAGCACCGAGAGAAGTAGCGAGGCGAGGGGGAAGACAGCATTCAGTCGCGCGGATTTGTTTTTCGTCTCTCCTCCCGACCTCCTCCACTTCGTGCATGTGAGAAAAGCACTTTCTTAGAACAACAACACCCGGACTTAATAAAAAAAAGGGATTTATTATCAGCCAATGAAGACTGCACATGTAAGGTAAGGTTTTGCGTACTCCTGTCTTCAATAACTTCACCGCACTATTCTCCAATAGCAGCAGTCAGGATACCACACTACCTTTGGCACAGCAGACTGTGATAGCGACTTCATTCATATCTGTGATAACCCTACCCACATTGAGTTGACAGTAAAATGAGACTGGGCTGCAGGGTTTTCTGATGTCATTGCATCATTAGCCTGCAGTGTGTTTACGACGGTAATATCAAGTTGTTTTGATGTTGTCATTGTTGGTTTTGAGTCGAATGGCTGAGTGCACGCAGTACCGCGTATAATGCGAATCACACCCCGCTCTTGCGTTGCAACTTACAGAATAAGTTGTCTTGTTTGATGTGTGTGAATGTGTGAGTGTGTGTGTGTTTTGGGATTCCCGTTTCATTATATGAACAGCAGCAGCAGCAGCAGCAGCAGCAGCGGTTTTTCAAGCGCAACTCGCAGGCAATGTTGTGTGTGTGTGTGTTTTAATTGAACACACGGGAGTTCCATGGCACTTCAATGAGAAGATGAAGCGATAGACTGCCACAGCGCCGCGGAACAAGGTGAAAAGCTACTAGGTTTAGATATTTTCTTGTCTATGTATGATTATGACAAATAAGATTGGATATGTGTACGGCCAATATTGTAGTGTGTGTATACTGTGTTTTGTTTTTTTTTTGGTTGATTTGCTTGCATATGCTTTTCATAACCAGTGATAAGTCGTGGCTGATGGACTCAAGGACTCCCTTGACAATGAGATGCGCGCTCACAGGGACTCCCTTGTAATGAGATGCGCGCTCACAGGGACTCCCTTGTAATGAGATGCGCGCTCACAGGGACTCCCTTGTAATGAGATGCGCGCTCACAAGGACTCCCTTGACAATGAGATGCGCGCTCACAGGGACTCCCTTGTAATGAGATGCGCGCTCACAGGGACTCCCTTGTAATGAGATGCACGCTCACAGGGACTCCCTTGTAATGAGATGCGCGCTCACAAGGACTCCCTTGTAATGAGATGCGCGCTCACAAGGACTCCCTTGTAATGAGATGCGCGCTCACAAGGACTCCCTTGTAATGAGATGCACGCTCACAGGGACTCCCTTGTAATGAGATGCACGCTCACAGGGACTCCCTTGTAATGAGATGCGCGCTCACAAGGACTCCCTTGTAATGAGATGCGTGCTCACAAGGACTCCCTTGTAATGAGATGCACGCTCACAGGGACTCCCTTGTAATGAGATGCGCGCTCACAAGGACTCCCTTGTAATGAGATGCACGCTCACAGGGACTCCCTTGTAATGAGATGCGCGCTCACAAGGACTCCCTTGTAATGAGATGCGCGCTCACAGGGACTCCCTTGTAATGAGATGCACGCTCACAGGGACTCCCTTGTAATGAGATGCGCGCTCACAGGGACTCCCTTGTAATGAGATGCACGCTCACAGGGACTCTTTGACAATGAGATGCACGTTCACAGGTACTCTTTGTAGAATGGGTTTTAGGATGGGTTCGAGATCTCACAGTACCGTTAGTGTTCATCATTATTGGGCACACCGGGAAGAGGGTCCCGGGGCGTTCTTAAAAGAACCACGCGTTTTGATTTCCAGGGAACACGGGTGGCTTAGGCTCTATAAAGAATGGTTCTTGCAACAACTAATGGGTTCAATATGAAAGCCAGACAGATCTCAACAGAGGGTTCTTCAAACTGGGATAGATTCTGTTGCAGTTTGAATTGCCACGATTCATTGATTTCATTTCAGGGCAGAGAAATGAATGGATGAATAAATAGTGATATCGTTTGGTTTCAGACCAGGCTCGGGGATAAGCAGGCGTGAAACCAAGTGAAATCTGCAAAGCAAACAGAAAGGCAGAGCGTCAATGCAGCGGTAACCGACTCGAATAAACATTGATTTGGCCAATTCTGATGATGGCGAAGGTTCGGGTCAATAACACACACACACCTGAAGGGCTTTTGTCTGAAATAGATACAGATAGATATTTCATGTATATATTTTAATATTTTCTAAAAGCATGCAAATTGCGTTCTTCCTTACCCGCCTCGTCTCTAGTTCTGCTCTGTGCACATTCCTCGATTCTCTTCATTAAAAGTTTAAATATGTACAGGCCTTCATTGAAGTGCCTCGTGTGCTTTTAAATGGGTTTAGAACCATTTGCCAGCTGGTTGATTTCCTTTTTTAGCGTTCTTTTCCAAACCTTGCCCGCGCAGTAAAAATAGACGCCGCGTCGACAGTAAGACATTAATTAAACACTGCATTATACTGCATACGTGAATAATTTATTTGAGTGAGTAGATCAGGAGCGATCTAGATGTAAAACAGCTGGGGCAGAGACTCCTGGCATGCTCGCTGCAATACAACGCTGCCATGAATTAATTATTCCATCTACACTTACTGTAAGACGTGCCTGCTGGCTCTATGTGGAACAGGTATACCTCGTTTCCAGGTGGGCTGGTGTTTTCACTCTTTTAAAAACCGTGCATTGTGAATTCCGTGCTGCACCAGTGCTGTGTCAGCTCCGTTGTGAATTTCCGGGCTCCTTTGATATGTGATCCTGGCACAGGCAGCACGGTGTAATGGAAACACGGTCATAGCTGGTTTACTTTCTTTAAGGAACCTTTCCTACAACATGGATTGGGGGGGGGGGAGGTTTACAACTGGTTCAGTGTGAATGTTAACCTCATTAAATATGAAATGCTTAATACTTCTATCCTCTAATTAATGGTAATATAAAGCTTCAAGCTTGAGTTGTATTGAATCTGCGCAGTGCTGAGTGTGAAACATGGCAGGATTGTGTGACCCGAGTCAAGCTGCACACTAGAGAGCCTGCTGTCATTAACTGATCAGCTCTGGGCTTTACTGGCTGTTAAGAGAGACTCTGCTTGGTTCAGGTATATATAATGCACAGTCTTTCACGACTCAATTGTCTTGCACGTGCTACTCATAAAGGCATGAACTCATGAGCTGTTTAAAAGGTATCATGCATTTGGTATGCATGAAGCTTTTTTGGAAGCAGTCCACCAGTAAATGGCACGTATTTAATGCAGGGCACATATACATGTATATGGATTTTAATTATATTTCCCTTACATGTGTATATACTGTATGAAAGGTGTACTCTCGTGCGTGTTCATGCAAGTTGATAATTATGAGTGAAATGTACATAATTCATTATATTGGTATGTCAAAATAAAATACTGCTCTTTTCCATATTAGTGTATTTACTTTTCCAAACGCAGAAAAAAAAATCCATATATTTTCTATTAATATGTGAACGGCATGCATCAGTCACTGTGAGTCAATTTGAATCTTGTTTCTCAAAATCCACTGGGCTAAAGTCTTCCCTTGTTGCCGGGGACATTAGGATCATATAACCTACTGAACACAGTCATTCCACCAAATCTGTTTTGTATTAGCAGGTAAATGGCACGCATTGATCACTGTCTCGTTGTTATAAATCCATGTCTTACCCTCTCCGTCGGCTCGCTGTCTCAGTATAGCTTTGTTCCTTTTCGGTTCATCAATTATAATATTTGAATTGACTGGCAGAGGGAGGGAGCTGAAGGGTGCAGTTGAAACGGCTTCTGGGAGTTGGAGATCTGTTCTGATTTACGATGCACTGTACATACTGTATATACTCCGAGCACAGCCCTCAGCATGCATGTATATACTCCGAGCACAGCCCTCAGCATGCATCAATGAGACCGGAGGGAGGCTCAATCGACTCTCACACTGCAGGGCTTCCCACAGGAGATGCACGGTGCAGGCTTTACAACCCAACTGCACCACTTCATATTACAAGAGATAGAGAAAGCGTATGTGTGTGCAGCAGCTTAACCACTACAACACCTCCACTATACCCCTGAGATTCTTGTTTTGTGTTGTGCTTTTTCACAGATGATGGCACAGCCCCAATACAGGGTCTCAGGGCAGGTTTCTGCCTCGGCTGTATCCTTCTCTGCTCGTCGGTGCATCCAGACGCAGACTCGGCCAGTATGACTGAGCCACGGTGTCCCTCAAACAATGTGGCTGTTGCAGCTGTTATACAGCTGTTGCCAAGGAAGTTCTCATCTAGTGTGGACTTCATTATCAGCAGTCTGTTCTGTAGAGCATTCAGAAGAAATAGAGGGGGAAAGGGGGAGAGAGAGAGTGATGAATGATGCACAGATTTAAAATCAACACCAATAAAGGAGAAATAAGACTCATCTTCCTGTGCAATCTTTTTCTTTTAGTTCAGCCACAGAAGTATGGTTTTATACCCCCCCCCCATTTTGAGGAAGAAATCTAGAGGGAGAAGACAGGCCCAAAGATTTGAATTTATAATTGCTATCCAGGGTTTCTCTTGCACTGAATTATTAAAAAGAGATGTACAGCGCTGCAACAAAACACACACTCACTGTTCTGGGCTTCGCAGCGGTGTGCCTTCTGTTTTTCTAGGAAAAATATTTTCTCTCATGAATAACTGAGTAACCCGTGAGGCATATCGTCTCTGAATAAGACTTGTTACTCTTCAGATTGCTTCATACCCAGGAGTGAAGCTTGCTTGTTTACCGTATTTAACAGCACGCTATTGCAGGAGGCACTGTTGTTACTGTATGCTTTAAGAAAGCTACCCAGATTTGAAACTGCATGAAATCATCCAGGAGACATCCTGCTGTCTGAAAGAAAACAGACAACCAAGGATAGAAAGAAAGCAATGGACTGCAAAAAAGGCCTGTATATAACTGATAAAACATCGTCAGTCCTGTATATGTGGAAAGTAACAGAGAGCAAACATCTTGGAAAGCAGGGGTCTGGAACAGCAGCTGTGATATCCAGCTCCAGCGTCTCTGTCCTGGGGTCTGGACCCTCGGCTCTGTCACCCTGACCTCCGTTCAGGGGAGACTTTTCCCTCCCCTCTCCCTCTGTATGCGAGCTGTCATCTTGGATACATCAAACTCCTGGACAGGAGAGGGTGCAGAATCTCCACTGTGAGCCAGACAAGGCCAATCTGTGAACGGCAAGCGTGGTGAACCCACTGCACCTGCAGAAGCCCTTTGCAGTCAGAAAGAAGCGAGATAAAGACAGTCAGTTGCTTTGTTTTAAGCTGGAATACGGTGCGGTTATGGATTTCTCATCATCTGCTTTCCGGGGAAGCTGACCTTGGCGTGGTCTCCGCAGCGAGGGGGCGTCGTGACAAAGCCAAGGGTTCTCTGTGTCATCAGAACCCCCCTCCTCCTCCGCAGGTAAACCCTGTCTGCGGGGGGAGCCCCTGTCAATGAGGACTGCGCACAACAACTAGCCAGAGTCAGAGCAACTCCCAAAGCATGTGCAGGTAATGAGCAACTGCATGGATCAAACAATAAGACTCCCATTGCAGAGCAGACTGACCTGTTCCTGGTTTACTATGAGTTCAATAAGAGACACCTGAACACACTGGGGCTAATCAAGCACAATGTCTGAATGCTACAGACATTTATAAACTCCAACATTGGCATGTTTGTTACGATTCATATTTAATTCCAGGTGTGGAAAGTGCCATTGCAATGCGCTGTGCTTGTGTACCTTAGCATTCCTGTCAAGCTGCATTGCATTGTCCTGTTTTAAATACTTGTCTCTGGGGTAAAGCTGTAGCATTTCTGACACACAGTAAAGCAGCACTGCTGTGATTGTAATTCGTTAGCGTAGCCCCGAGCTGCCGGGTAGTCTGTGCTGCTCTCTGCAGTTTTGTGTATATTGAACTGAGCAGCACATTGGCACATCAGGGAGCTCCACGGCAGTGAAGCTCTGGCTCTCTCCATGCCTGTGTTTGACCTGCGCTGTGATTTCTAATTACATCCTGCTGTACGGGTACTGAAGACCGCAGCAGCAGCTCAGTACTCAGAGCTCCTTGCATTATGATGTCATGTTGAAACAGTGCAACTCCGGACTGGCTCTAGCTAAACCTTGAATAATGATAGACTTCATGTCTAACAGCCGTTTCAATTGAACACTCCACTGCTAAGATGTGCACCGTTCAAGAGGATGATAGCTAAGGCAAGTCTTACACACATGATCAGCATCATCTGTTACAAAGCAACATGGAAGGAATACAGGTAATATTAAATCCAAAGGAACTAACAATCTTCTGCTCCATTCCGCCACGCATGCAGACAGGCAAGCAAGCAGGGGAGAGAGAGCGAGAGAGAGCGAGAGAGAGAGCGAGAGAGAGAGCTAGAGAGAGAGAGAGAGAGAGAGAGAGTGGATTCCAGCAGTCGCCATGGCAACCCGAAAGGACAAGTCCCTGATGTCATTTGGTCAGAGGTCTGGGCTTCTGAGTAAAGTGATATATTAAAGAAAAGAGCGAACAAAAAACAAGCGAGCGAGCAGATCATGAAGATCTTTAGCTGTTTACAGAGCCCGGGGCTCATTTTAATGCCTGCCCTTTAATACTAGTCAGCTCTGCGCGATCCAGCTGGGTCCGCCCCGAGGGCTTTGTTTTAGGGTTTTGTATGCAAGATAGCTAGCAGCTCGTTCATAGGGGTAGAACTCAAAACCGAATAAAAATGCAGGCATAGTGTGTTGCAATCAATTTTAAAAGCTCTTTAAATAAAAAGAGGTTATTGGATTGAGGGTGAAGTGGGGCAGGGGGATGCAGGAGAATAGTGAGATCTGAAATATGAGAACGCTTTGACTAATTCAATTCATGTGGGATTGCGGAGGGATGTATTTCTGCCCTGTAGAGATTTTTTGCTCAGATGTAATAAGATAAGACCCACGTGGTTCATGATATCTCAGTATTGCAGTGCATTCATTAAGCTAATTGCTTGTATGCATTACAGATTGATCTTCTTAACCCTTTCATGCACGGCGACCTCAGAAGGGGACAGATACTGAAAAAAAAACTCTTCTAGACTTTACATGGGGGCACGTGGAAGACGCAAATGCATGATGACCTCATATAAGTCAGCTGCCATTTGTCCCCCCCATAAACATTTTAAATTGTGTGTCCAGAAGTCTAGCTATTTTCAGTATTTCGTGCATGAAGGGGTCTCTAGAGGAAGCACGGAAGCACTGACCCCTGGGACGAGGCTGAACGGCTGGGCCTCAGCGCAGACATGCAGCTTCATTCAGTATCTCTGTCCTGTGTGAAGAGCTGGACGTAGATGTTCTGCAATGGTAATCACTATTAGCAGGTGGTCTTCAGAGGTGATCTATGTGGCAATAGAGACTGGCAGCCTTTTTAACGCAATGGCACGGTGCAGCAGTGTTAGAAATGCTGGGCTTGTTCCACTTTCATTGTCTTGTTGCTGGTAGTGTGGGGGTTGAGCCTAGCATTTCAGAGCTGTGCAAGTCATTGATCATTATAATTACGCAATACAAACCCTCAAAACAAAAAATGCATGAAACTGTTTGACTTGCTCAACTAACTCAATTAAATAACTAATCTCCTTCTGTAAGTAATTCAAAACATATTTAATTAAAGTAAGTCATTAAAAAAACTATTGGTCCTTCTAAATGTGAGCAATCAGATTGGTTCACTTCAGTCATTTTTCTTGTGGTCCTCTGTCATGTTTTATTATGGAAGTCATTCAAGCCCATTCCTTTTAATCTCTGTTCACATGTATTCATGATGGAGATATGCGGTGAGCGTTACTAAGCTGTTGCTCACGTGCAGTTTAAAGACAACGTTTTCAAAGTTCTGAAACAGTAGCACATTGATCCACACCTGGGGCTACATTTTCAAAACGTTTACTCCAGTCTTTAATGCCTAAACTACCAAGAACTAAACAACGCGTATACTCCTGTGCTATTCATGGCCTTTTGTAGACACTGCTTCTCACTTTCATATCATTTACATGGAATGTTCTCCTTTCAGAAAAATAGAAATCAATTAAAGACTGTAACAAAAGCTTTGAAAATCTGGCTCCGAGAATCATATTTCATATTCTGTATCCTAATAAAAAATTCTTTCGATCTTCATCAGTGCACTCCGTACCAGTATGCCTTGTATGATCTATTATCCCATTCAATCAGCACTCTGAATAGCTTTCTTGTATTTCCAATTTGATGGAGCATTCTTAATGGAGTACAGAATCCATTTCCCCGCTCCCGGAGTCCGGTGTCCATTTAGAAGGAGCCGGTATTAATTAAAAGCACAAGCGCTGACAGTAAGTGAACAGCAGCCAGCATCCAGTCCTTGAAGGAGGCGCCTGAGTGATCAGGCTGGCGTCGAGGGACGTGGCCTTGCACTTCAGCGCCATATCATTACCCAGACATAGCGTGTCAAACTTCCTAATGTAACGCAGAGACAAGGACATTAAAAACGACACTTTGGGGGGGGGGGGGTTCACATTTGTCTGGGATAATGCAGTGCTCCCTCGTTGTAAGGCAACCCATTATACCTCAAAACAGTTATAAGGCAGTGTGGCTGTCGCTCCCAGTTGTCCCATAATGCCATTACACTAGCGCTTATATTCTAAGGCGGGACACAAATTGCTCTTACCTATGGCTCCCCGCTAGAGTGATATAAAGGAGGAGCCCTGTTTAAAATGGGGGAGGTAATGGAGGAGGTTAATTGTAAAGAGAAAACTAAGGGGTCTGGTTTAATAGTGTATTGTGCTGTGATGTGATGAATAACCATGTAATTACATAGTAATAACACCATAATTACAAGCGATTCCTTCCCTCGCACAATAACGACTGTGCAATTACATTGGCTTCCTTGATGCAATTAGACAGCAGCACCATGGCACAGGATTATTCCATGAAATTGCACACAGTCATTACCCAGTTATTACTATGTTATTACCATGTTACATGGTTATGCTTGCCCACAGCACTTCCAAGAGCCAGCAGTCACCATTTGCTAATATTTGCTATATGCACTTCGCACACAATTCTGTGATACTGTAGTTGTTTTAGTGATGTGTTTAACAGCGTCACAACAGTGTTAGTGCAGTTTCCGGTTAACAGCGAGGTGTTTACATCAACGACCACGGACTGTAGCTACGCCCTCAACAGACTTCCATTACCCCTGCTGACTAAGCACTCATTATTTTGAAGGATCAATCTGTCGGACCCCTCTGTTTCTTTGAAGACCCTATTGAAAAGCTATTTGCATGCATTTGGAGCCCCCTCCCCCTGGTGCAGGCAGAGTTAAGGCTGAGGAGAAGCATCGATTGTCTGAGGTAAACGATCCAGCACCGATCCAGCACCGACCCATCCCCCGTCTTCTCCCCCGTCGCAGAAATCTATAGAACAAGAAGCACCTCACGTATGCGCGGAAATCGGATTGTGAACTAGATTCTCAATGCCATCAAATAACGACCGCAAATTCAGAATGAATTGCTGCAGAAGAGCACACGAATAACAGCTGAATATCTTCTGCACTCCTTTATTTTGGGGGAAAAAAAAACAAAAAAAAACAGAGTGCTAGCAGAACCTGTCTCTGAAGATCTATGCCTCCAGTGTAAATTCATTACGGGAGGGGAGGGGAAGCTGCTAAAACAAATTGCTGACTGGGGAGATGGGCTAGGTGCTGCAGAGTAGATACTCTAGAAACTGCACAACCACCAACCGCTACTGACAAGTTGTCTGTCCTGCAGCAATAACAGCTATTACCTGTCATCAATCTGCAACGCTGCCAGTTCTGCTCCCCTTGCTACCTGTCATAAACACTGTTGTGACAGGAGCTGCAGAACGACTGGGGATAGGGGCGTGCGTGGATCTCTCTCGGGCCGTTTGCTTCCTCTCTCACTCAGCACCTTGGTATCCCTGAAAGATAATCAGGTCATATTTTGAATGATTTATCAGTCAACCCCAAACGTTATTAATTACTACCGCAGAGGTAGACGGGAGTAGATGTATTCCTTGTAACCCTTGAAATGACCTACAAATGCGCAGCTCTGAAAGGAGCAGTATAATGTCTCCTGTCTCATCACTGTACAAGTTTCTCGATTCATTCCTCATGGTGATTCTCAGCAGGCTCCTGCTACCTGTGCAAAGTGACAACTCTCTGGTTTCTGTATCTTTTTTATTACACTGTCCCTGTTTATCTTTCCAGAAGATATTTAGAAGGCTGCTCTTTTGGGTGCTTGCGGTGCGCAAGATTGGATCCTCCGATCATTTCTTTAGAGTAGATAGTCCCTGTTTCCATGTTGTGGATTTGCAAAGCCTGAAAACTCCTCCAGAATAACTAATCAAGGAGATTGCTGATGCTTGTTTTCATTTTAACGATGTGACTCGGAGGAGCAGAACAGACCGTGCTGTTGAAAGTAGCAACGTTGTTTTCTAAATGAATAAAGCACCACAGACGTGTTATGCTTCCTTGACTGTATTAAAGTTTATTTTTAACAGCAATAAATGTGTCCCTACTTAAAACCTGTTTTGTATGGAGACGCCTCAATACTCTTTACATACTGAATGCAGAACTGCTGTTATAAAAAAAAATATATAAAAAAACTTACGCTATCACAGTAAGACAAACAGGACTACACAGTGGCAAAAGCCAAACTGAGCCCCTCATTTTTTGTGGAATTGAGTTTAGTCGCTATAGTTTGAACTGCGCTCCCTGGGTAGAGTGTAACATCATCACAGGAGACTTTGTTACTTTCTTGCAGCTGTGGCCTCCATGCTTCATGACACGAGAAAGGGCTTCAGAAACGCTTGCTAACCGACCGGCCTTTTAAAATATTCTAAACCTCCCCTCCTGCTTGTCGCCAGAGAGCAAGATGGTTCAGCGATTGAAATGATACAGAAAAGAGTGAAAAAGAGACAAAAGATCTAGAGCAACGGAGAGCGTTCCCACTGAGTCCCGACTCTCTCAATGTAATCACAAGGAGATCACACTCGGCCCCTCGCCTTTCACTATGACAAGCAGGAGCCTCTTGTGATAATCCCGCCATTGAAAAAGCCCAGTCCATCTGTTCCATTGAGATAACACGGAGCAGGGAGAGAGGGCACGGCTCAGCTCAGAGCTCCCTTCTTCTGCAAGCCTCTCACAAGTCATAAAGATATCAGAAGCGGCCTCTTCATTGTTCAGGATCCCACATGTGAATACCAGTCCAGTTAAAAAGATTGTGTTGCTCCTTGTATGGATACCTGCGAGTCATTTCAGGCCAGCATTCAGTGTGATCTGTAACTATTTCAATAGAGCTGAATTCAGAAAAACTACAGTGAAGTGAGAGTCGTAACAAAAGAACATAGTTTACGAGGAGGTCGTTCCAGCTGTCAGTGCGCATCCCGTTCAGAGCAGCTGATGGATCTCCAAACTTTGTCAAGTCATGTATTAGAGGATCCCAATGATTTAGCCTCAACGACATGGTTAGGTAATCCTTGGTAGCCAATTCCATCCCCTCGACACTCTCCTGTGTGAAGACGTGTCTCCTGCCCTCTGTCTGAAGTCTAGCCTTAATTCCCAGTGGTCCTGGATTCAGTGCTAATGGATAAGGCTATCTTTGTCAACTTTCAACGGAAAACATGAATAATAACTAGAACACACTTTGGAAAACAGTGTGATTTGATGTGATTTCTGTGCACTGCTGTGCTTTGATGTGATTTCTGTGCACTGGTGTGATTTGATGTGATTTCTGTGCACTGCTTGATTTGATGTGATTTCTGTGCACTGCTGTGATTTGATGTGATTTATTTGCACTGCTGTGATTTGATGTGATTTCTGTGCACTGCTGTGATTTGATGTGATTTCTGTGCACTGGTATGATTTGATGTGATTTCTGTGCACTGCTGTGATTTGATGTGATTTCTATGCACTGGTATGATTTGATGTGATTTCTGTGCACTGCTGTGATTTGATGTGATTTCTGTGCACTGCTGTGATTTGATGTGATTTATTTGCACTGCTGTGATTTGATGTGATTTCGAGATCTGGCTGCCCTGGCTCATTGTACAGCTTAAGGGGGACTGACGCACAGTCAATATTGTACCAGAAACTACATGCAAACAAACCCACCACAGCGAAGGGTAGGAAATTATGAGAATGCGTCTATCATTTTCCCCAGGCAGTGGCATATTCAATGGATATCTGCATACCTTGATTTATTACCACACGAGTTAGTGCTATGATTAAAATCTCTGCAATAATAACACAACCAATAATAATAATAATAATAATAATAATAATAATAATAATAATAATAATAATAATAATAATAATAATAATAATAATGTTTGAATTAAAGATATCATGGCAGCTTGATTGCTGCATAATTGATTATAAAGAGCCTTAATGCAGGCAGCCAGAGACCCAGCTGAGCAGAACAGTAATCTGGGGTAATAATGTGTGAGAGATTGCTTGTCATCACCAGCTCTCATTAAAAATGAAGAGAGCTCGGAGCATTACAGCAGCACAATCGTTCTAATGAAATGTCTGGATTGACACAAGGGTGATTGGATTCACCTATCCTGCAGGGTTCAGCACCCCAAGCCAAAACCATCTGGATTTGAAAAATGCAAGTCGGTTTTACAAAGGTAATCAGAATCTGTGCTTTCACCAGATAGAAATACTGAAAGGGAAACCGTTTCATCTAAAGCTGTGACCTTAAGAGGGGTGTTTAAAAGACTTCACAGTCCCTCCAGTGAAGGCACGAGCGCACGGAGTCCTGCTTGTGAGTGCTGCTTTACAGGGGCGCTGCTCTGGGATTGGGGATTTCAAACTTTATTAGACTGTTTGAACTCCGTAATGGGGTGCAGCGATGGGACAGTAACCGGGTAACCAGCCTGAATTTAATAAACTGCAGCGTTTAGAGGTTCAGTCGAATCACCGCTGCTGTGAAATCACAAGCTGACCTCAGGGCTGCAAACTAACACACCTCAATGTGCTCACAAATACTGTGCACAAATTACCATTCGCTTACTCTGCCATTCCCTCGAAGAATGAGCAGTTGAAAAAGCGATGAACTGCCATGTTTCTGCAATTAATAATAAAAAAAATAAATGCATAAATAAATAAACTGAATTACTGTACTGAAGCCTTGAGGAGGTCTTTTTTGTTCATTTTTTT
Organism: Acipenser oxyrinchus oxyrinchus; assembly: GCA_030684275.1. Lineage (NCBI taxonomy): Eukaryota > Metazoa > Chordata > Actinopteri > Acipenseriformes > Acipenseridae > Acipenser > Acipenser oxyrinchus. Next base: position 17,303,425 of record CM060273.1, on the reverse strand, counting down.
TCCTCTAGACTCAAGTTATTAATTACTCCAGTAAGTCAATAAATCTAAGTCTTTAAATGCAAAACGTCTCCTTCAGCTCCAAAGACATGAATACAATGTTCATACTTTCCATGCGGGTACGGCATGTGCTTTACAACACGGCATTCAGGGCTGCTGAAACAGAGCTAACTGCATTACAGAAATGTGGAGCGAGGAGCAGGGATTGGTAAAGCAAACGCCCGATGTTATTGACAAGCAGAGCAAACCACGATGAAATGCTTTTAACCCCAAGGGCCCAGGAAGTTGTGCTTGCATCATCGGTCATTCGGTGCATTAGGAAGTGGAGTGATAAATTAACTCCACTGTTAAAAATGCATAGTGTGTCTAATGAACCTCAGCTGTATCTAATTAGACTCCAAGAACCCAAACCACTCTGCTGTAGGAGTCTTAAACGAAGCCCTGAGTGCTGTGTCCAATGCAGCTGAGCCTGGTTTTGATATCGGAGATCTGAAGGAATATGAAATGGATCTTTTCAGGGCAGATGGAGGGTGGCTTGCAAAACTGGCAAAGAGCTTTACTGAGCTGGATCTCAGCCTCAAGTGACTTGGAGCTCCATGGATGAAAACTGAAAGGGCTGACCCGAAGGTATTGGACTGCCGCTGAGCATTTCTGCATACATTAAGATAATTTGTTTAAGATAGTCTACTTCCAGTTAGCGCCTTCGCGAGAGGACACCCTGATACCATAAGAGACGAGGTGAACCGCACATATTAAAATCCTGGTTACATTCTATAAAAGAGCACACTTTAAAGTGAATGCCGTTATCTGTGTCTTTGGAATTTGTGTCAGTGGCTTGTCTGCCTTGCAAGAGACGAAACTTATGGCAAAATGTGCTGGAGCATTCTGAAATGGTGTTTTCATTGAGTGTGTTCACGATTTCATAGCAGTGATCTAATGCAGGTAGACTCGCCTGCCTAATCCACTGTGTCTCTCAACGTGTCGGATTAATTCACCACAGACCATCAGTCTGGCGCCCCAGATGGGACTGCAGGTGAAGCTCGTGATGAGTGAGGGCGCAGACTCTCAGTCTGTGACGGGAGCGATTTCAGCAAGATAACCTGTGGCAGAGCCACTGTCGTTTTCCTTTTTCTACCCAAAGCAGTTGGCTTTAAAAACATAAAGTAACAAAAACGCCTGGCTTTGGCACCATCTTGCATCCCAGACAACTTTCAGTGCTCTTACATTTTGATGCTAAAACAGTCGCTTCTGCAAAAACAATTGCATCCCTTATAAACCGCCGTACTGTAGCCACAAACAGCATTGCTGGATTCAGATCTAATATTAGGGGCTGCAGTGTACTCTCGAATTCCAGCCGTACAGTAAAATAATGTTTTTTCAAATCTGAAAATAAAAGGCACAGGTGCAGAAAGACGGGCCGCGCTCTTTACCGGGTGCAGAAAGACATTGTTTTGACCAGGGTTAGGGTTCATCTGATTTAAAATCTTAAGCTCAGTATTGGGATTCTCTCAGCTGGGTGGTGCTTGTCTTTCTACACCCACAAAACAAAAATAAACCCCTCCACACAGAAGCCATTGGCACGGGACTCGGGGATATACTGTCTGAGAGCTTCAGGAGCTGATGTTCTCATTGATCTAGCTGGCATCGTCTCCACGTTTAATGAGCTTCGAATAACACCCGTCCAAAAACAAACAAACAAACAAACAAACTGAAAACAAGAACGGGGCGCCACCCGCCCCGAATTAACAAAGAAATGCCAGCATGCGAGGGAAAGCCGGCTGTGCTGAACAGATGGTAGGGCTTGTTTTTGCCTAAAGCATTCGGCTTTAAAAAAAAAACTAAAAAAAAACACTTTGAATCATTTTTTCAAGAGTTGACAGGGCTAACACGCGCTCGTACGATGACATCACTTGAAGGAAGCTGCTAGTGGGCAGGTGTTTCGAAGGGTCAGGTGACCCACACTGTGCACATCACTGAGATTCTCTAGCCGTTTCTGATGGCTGCTTTATTTCTCTCAAAGCTAAACCGGTGCGTCTCTCTCACATACACAGCCCCTTACAAAAGTTTACCACAGTACATTTGCACAGTAAATTTGCGTGCTTTTCCCACGGTTAAACTATGCATTTACCATAGTTTACCATGGTTTACCATGCATTTTTTGTTTTTAATATGCTTTACCATTCCTCCCTGTGCTTTACAGTGCTTACCTATGCATTACCATGCTTTTACACTTTCCTATGCTTTTACTGTGGGAAACTTTTATAAGGCTTTACCATGGTTTGTTTTTTAATGTTCTTTACCATACCTCTCTATGCTTTCACCATGCATATAGATATAACAGGGTAGAGCTTAGAGTCTCATCCACGGCTACAATATATTATTAAAAGGAACTTCAAAGTAAATTAAGTGACAAATATTTTATTGTCTCCCAATTCACTTGAAGACACTAAGGAAGGCGTTCAGTTGAAACATGTGCTATTGAATTTCCTCTTTGTAGGTATGAGCGACGCTCTGTAGAGATCCTGATTTCTCCATGGTTTCCTGTGATGTTTTGTATCGGTTTGTAATGTGTGATCTCCCTACAGCTATTCTTTTGAAAACGAGGTGACAGCGTGGGTCTCGTTCATGTAAACAGTGGCGGATCGTAACGCCACCCCCTTAAAATTCATCAAGCACATTTTTCTTGCAGATCCTCCTCGTTGGATTTGCACATGGATTTTGTCCATTTTTTTCTTGTTTCCTAGTCTGATCCGTGCAAAATCAGCACAAGTACATTCCTCTGAGTGGAAGCATGAGGAGATCCTTCACACATCGCCCCTCTGTGACCTAAAGGGGGGGTCTGAGACCTCGCTACCCAGTGATAAGAGCACGTGAACCGAAACTCAGCCAACACTGAAGACGTGTGCTTCTCCAAGTAAAATAAATAAATGAATAAGTCAGTATGTTAACAGGCTGTGAGAAGGAAGCCACTGACCCACGAAGGCCTGCAGACCTAGATGAAGCTTCAAAGAGCGTGTCGCAGTGCGAGGAATCTCTTCCTCTCCGCTTATTCGGTTATTAGCCGAGACAAAGACATTTCTCTCGGCTCCTGCTTTGAAGCCGGTTTGAGAGAGTGTCGGACATGCCAGGGTGCGCTGAAAGCTGCTGTGCTCTTTTATTAAACATGTAGGGAGAGGCTGTGAGTAATGACAACACACAGCCCCCGCTCACAGTCTCTGCAGTAACTCACTGTGGGAAGGAGAAACAGCAGGGGCAGGACTGCATGCGACGCAGCAGCACTTGAGCAGGCACGAGCCAAAACAGTTGTATTACTTGAATTAGTGTAAGTTTTGCTTAAGACTTATTCTGTATGGGGGAAATCATTTTCATAATCTTTGAATGTTCTCAGGTGTCCAAGGAGATTCATTTTTTTAGTTTTCAGGGGTTTTTTTCGTACTCTCCAATTAAACTCATCGAATTTGATTGGTTAGTCTCTCTGTGCGCAGCATGGCCTCTGGCCCAGGTCTCTCCTCTGTTTAAGAAACAATCCTTTTTGTTTTAATTAGGCCTGATGGAAATCCACGATATTAAAACTGTTCATTTCCCATCCATCCTCCACTGTGTTTTATTAAAAACTGCACACATTTTTCGGGGAAGGGCGTTTGGGGAATTGGAACAATAAACGGAAAAAAAAAAAATCTTCATTATAATTATAATGAAGCTAGAATTTAAAGTTCCAGAGCTTAGATTTATTTTTAAGAATGTGTGTTCTGAGAGGAATGGGATGGAAGCAGCGTGGTTTAGTGGTTAGAGCTGAGGGACTGGGAGGCAGTGTGGTCCAGTGGTAAGAGCTGAGGGACTGGGAGGGAGGCAGTGTGGTCCAGTGGTTAGAGCTGAGGAACTGGGAGGAAGTGTGGTCCAGTGGTTAGAGCTGAGGGACTGGGAGGGAGGCAGTGAGGTCCAGTGGTTAGAGCTGAGGGACTGGGAGGCTGTGTGGTCCAGTGGTAAGAGCTGGAGGACTGGGAGGGAGGCAGTGTGGTCCAGTGGTTAGAGCTGAGGAACTGGGAGGCAGTGTGGTCCAGTGGTTAGAGCTGAGGGACTGGGAGGCTGTGTGGTCCAGTGGTTAGAGCTGAGGGACTGGGATGCAGTGTGGTCCAGTGGTTAGAGCTGAGGGACTGGGAGGCAGTGTGGTCCAGTGGTTAGAGCTGAGGGACTGGGAGGCAGTGTGGTCCAGTGGTTAAAGATGTCCATTCAAAAAAAGAAAAAAGATTAAAAATCACATGAGCATTGTTTTAGGAGCTAATTGTGTGTGTGTGTGTGTGTGTGTGTGTGTGTGTGTGTGTGTGTGTGTGTGTGTGTGTGTGTGAGAGAGAGAGAGAGAGAGGAAATCATTGATAAGGGGCACCGTGCGCCTCTATTAAGCACGAGTTAGCACATGAATTGCTCATTCCCGTCCATTCTTTCTGTACCGCTGTGTCTCCGTATATCATTGGCTGTTTATTTCCTGGCAGATGAAGTTCAGGATTAGCATAGCCGCGGGTCAGGATTGAAATGGTAACGAAGGGTGCGCAGAAGCCCAGGTGCGCGTCCCCACATTCAGTTCTGCTTCACAGAGGCCTCGTGTCATGACACAATGAGTACCAGATGGGTTATTCTGCATCACCCTGTCTGTGAATATTATACAGTCGCTGCTTCATTACTTCGTTTGGTTTTTAACAGCCTGTGAAGCCAGTTTAGGCCACCTGGGGTATTCAGAATGTACCTATTAGTACCTGCTTATTGAAGCAGTTACTAAGAAACTCTGCCATAGCAATTCCAAAGGCCTTTGGCTATTTCTTTATTAAAGTTTACCACTGTTTTAGTTTTCCCATGCTATTCCCATAGTTATAAAATGCATTTATCATAGCTTACTCTGGTTTGCCATGTTTATTAAAATGCTTTACCATACCTCGCTATTCTTTTACAATGCTTTACCATGCTTTCACTGTGCTATTTATCACACTGTGCTTTTACTATAGGAAACTTTCCTTTCTCGTCAATTAAAATAACTTATCTGATAATACGTAAATAAATAAACAGGTATGCTTTGAGTTTTTTTTTTTATAGCAGACAGGTTTAGTAACAATGTTTGTATTTTTATTTTCATTGGAAATGAGCCACTGGAGCAAGTCGTTCTAAAGGAACCGTGCTGTATACCTCGTCAAAAACACAGCAAGGAGCCATGAAGCCTGATAAGTCCCCTAAAGCATTGTGCAGTGAAGCACAGGAAACATGTGAGCAAAACACTGAGCTAAAACGTTTGACATAGGAGGAGAAAGCTGAAAGCATGCAGAAAGAATTACAATACCAGAGGACCAGAGTGAAAGTAATAATAATAATAATAATAATAATAATAATAATAATAATAACTAAAGCAGCAGCTTGCCTCATTTCCGGATCGTGGTCCATGTGCAGGCAGCACAGCAGCTCCTTCAACGATGGGAGGTGAGGGGAGGGCCAGCGCAGAGCGCACAGCAGCCCAGCTCAGCTCCAGAGGTGTGATATCCCAACACACAGGCTCAGCCTTTCACTGCCCAGCTCAAATTAACAGCTCTGTGTCCTGGAGAATAAAAACACACACAGGAAGCCATTTGCAGGACAGCTTCCCCAATGGAATGGGCTCATTACAGGGTCACGCTGCCCTCCCTCGCTGGACGAGGTGTCGAGGATTCACAGCTTGGAAACTCTCCGCGGCTAACGCTCGCACAAAAAGATTGTAAAATGCAGCTGGTATCCCATTAAAATGCAGACGTGTTACCTTGACAAAGCCGTGTTACCTTGACAGAACCACATCTCAGACCAAGGCTAAGGGGACAAGTATTGCACAGGGGACCTGACTGCGTTGGCTCCCTGTGTAACTGCAATGTTAGTGTTGGTTCAAACCATATCATACTGTTACCAGGGGAGGGAGGGGGGTCGGGATGCTGGGACTGTGAGGTGCAGGGGTTTGTATATAGGGGGGTGTTCTGTTAGATTATGGGGAGGGAGGGGGGTCAGGGATGATGGGACTGTGAGGTGCAGGGGATTGTATATAGGGGGGTGTTCTGTTAGATTATGGGGAGGGAGGGGGGTCAGGGATGATGGGACTGTGCGGTGCAGGGGATTGTATATAGGGGGGTGTTCTGTTAGATTATGGGGAGGGAGGAGGGTCAGGGATGATGGGACTGTGAGGTGCAGGGGATTGTATATAGAGGAGGGGTGTTGCTGTGTTTTGATTTCCTGTAAGAAAACAAACATGTAAAGGAATAAAGAAAGGTAACATACGGCTGCTGCAGAATGGAGCGCACACACAGTTCATCGTCGACGCTGATGTCATCTTGTTTGCTAGTGCTACCCCCCACCAGCTGGTACAGTTTGAAGTTTCAGCAAATAAATGTTTTAAAAAAACAAAATACTGTAACCAGGAGCAAAAGTGCTGTCTCGCAAGATGCTGAGGGGATCGGCAACCTGTGACCCATTTCTGAGAGCGATTCTTTAATGTTCATTTCGACATGTGAATATTTCATGAGCTCTCTCTGCAATCAAACAGGGCTGGGTGGTGCTGGCAGTATTGCAGTATTGCAGGGTCCCGGTGTGGTGCTGGCAGTATTGCAGTATTGCAAGGTCCTGGTGTGGTGCTGGCAGTATTGCAGTATTGCAGGGTCCCGGTGTGGTGCTGGCAGTATTGCAGTATTGCAAGGTCCCGGTGTGGTGTTGGCAGTATTGCAGTATTGCAGGGTCCCGGTGTGGTGCTGGCAGTATTGCAGTATTGCAGGGTCCCAGTGTGGTGCTGGTAGTATTGCAGGGTTACTGGTTACGCATTGCCACAGCTTTCACATGGTAGGCTCTCATGGACATCTGAAATTGAATCCAACTTTAATCTATCCCTAACCCTGAACCCTTACACTTATCCTAACCCTAATCCTATCCCTAACCCTAAAACCAAGACTAAATCTAAGCCTTTATGACAGGCACATCTTATATTTCGGTACCAATTTCCTTTGTAATGTTAAAATGTCTTTGGTCTTTTTAGGTAGACCCAAACTAGATTAAAAAAAAACAAAAGACTGTCTATCTATTGAGAGATATTAATACAGTCAGTTGTTGTGGGTACACTGCCAGAGATACACATCAATGCCTCGATCTTCAGTTCTAAACTTGCTGCACAGACTTCATTTTGTTGTTTTTTATTTTGCTGTGTGAGTTTAATTGCTCTGTGTTCGGGAGCACCGCGTCCCCAGGGTCCTGGAGACACAGATTGTGTGCTCGGAGCAATTCAGGAGCCAATTTGCCCGCTCCGCATCTCCTCCAGCGAGTGATTTTATTCAGCTTTGAGTCTCGTTGGTATCCGTCCCGCTCGTAACGAGGCGCTGTGGATTTTAACTACGCATCCGCTGTTCTACAGCAGCTTTTTCCTGCATTTCATCACTTTTTTTAATTTTATAGTAAAGTTTTGTTAACACTTTTTAACAAATAACGCCCGCAAATTGATCATGAACAACACCTGGATATCTCATTCACTTCCTCTGAGTTCATTCATTCATTTTGAATGCAGCCCTGTTAATTCACGTGGATTTACTATTACCAGTATTCATGCCATGTTCCTTTTAAAGCAAATTATGTGGATCACATGCGTAAGGCATAAATGATGATGAATTCATGCCCTCGTCGCCTTGCAGAGGATTGTGAGAAGTGTTGAATCATGCAGGAATGCAAGATTTATACATGCGAGAAAGAGGAGACGTCGCACTTTTTTTAAGAAAATATTTCCAATTAGCGCCAAGGTTCAGCTGTTTGACAATCCACACGGTGTATTTCACACTATTTCTTGCGTTTTTGCAGTTAAAGCGACGCAGCGAGACAAGCTTCTAGCGTTCAGAAAAGACGAGCCTGCTTAATTTAGTGTGCAATCGCATCACTCACGCTAATAAGCAGTCTGAAGGAGTCTTTTGCAACGCGGTGAGTTCTCTTGGGGGGGGGGGGGTAAGAGAGCAAATATCATCTGAGGACTCATCAATGAAAGCATGACCAGAGATCAGCGGGTTTGTATCTGGCTTTGCAATTAGGTACAATTATTCTGAAGTTACCTCGTTTTTCAAGTCTTTTGTATGTGTTAATAGAATGGCTACAGCTTGCAACTAAAATTAACACACCATTTGTCCGCTGCCTGAGCAACCCAAGCAATCGCAACATTTGACAGCTCTAACCACTGACCACACTGCCTCCCTCCCAGTCCCTCCCAGTGCCTCCCAGTCCCTCAGCTCCACCACTAGCGTTACTTCTAAGCAGTCTGATTACACCCTCAGTAACCCCTCCTACACCTGTCTTGAGATCAGTGACCCCCCCTGTGACCTCTTTCTTCTCTCTCGTCTCATTAGCATACTGTCCGTCCCGTCCCGTCCCCTCCTTGTCCCGTCCCCTCCGGTCGAATGAATTAACCCCCAGTTCAGCACACAGCCAATCACAGCGTGGAACCCCATGGGCCGGCTTGCAGAGAGGAACCCTGTAATTAAGATTCAAGCAACTGCACGGTTTCATCTTTTCTGTATTAAATCGATTTATTAAAGAAGGAGTTAAAACAGCAGCCCTCCGCTGCGTGCACGTCCGGTTGTCCCGTCAGGTGTGTTTTTGTGTGGAGAAGCATCGGTGGTTCGGCTGCCACGGCAATGTAAGGGATTATTTACTATAATTGGCGAATGCACTTGTTTTAACGTAACGTATGTAGTTTTTATTTACTCCTCCTACTCTCTGTGATGGCTTCGCTGTTCCCCCGGACACCCTGTGGTCCATCACAATGAGCTAACAGCAGTGGACCGTACATCACCACAATTATGAACCTTATTTGAGCTGACACTAAAACTAGAGTAAAAAATAAAAAATAAATTTAAAAAAAAAAGTACAGTAACATGTATTGTGCAAAACTGTAAGCAGCTCCCTTTATCGAGGAGGCTGTGTGGTCCAGTGGTTAAAGAAACAGGCTTGTAACCAGGAGGTCCCCCGGTTCAAATCCTACCTCAGCCACTTATTCATTGTGTGACCCTGAGCAAGTCACTTAACCTCCTCGTGCTCCGTCTTTCGGGTGAGATGTAATGTAAGTGACTCTGCAGCTGATGCATAACTCACACACCCTAGTCTCTGTAAGTCGCCTTGGATAAAGGCGTCTGCTAAATAAACTAATAATAATAATATCGAGCGTGTTGAGCAGGGGTGGATGGGGGAAGGGGAAGTTAGACCTTACCTCGTCTTGGTGAACATCCTGTCCTCCTTTACAGTTCTTTTTCACTTTTCAATCTTCTGTTGTTGCTAAGCAGCCGTGCATACATTAATTAGGGAATCGTGAGCCCCGTTCCCCTCTGGAAGGTAATTGGATGAACTGCCCGGCTGCTTCTGCACGCTGCTCCAGCTTTGTGATTAGCACGGGTTTGTAAAGCAGATGCTTCACAAACACTGCGATGCGATTACACACACACACACACACACACACACACGTAATAAACATGCATTTGATAGAGAAGCCACAGGCCATTTTTTTTTTAACTTATTTGGAGAGGGGAACAAATGGTGCTGAGCAGGGTGCATCAGCCCCCTAGCAGTCAGGCTGGTTGGATCCAGCTAGCACAAACACGGGAGAGCGGTTCTAATGAGTTTATTATTAATTCAATCATTCTTTATGGCAGCGAGCCCCGACGGGCCATTCTTTTGTAGCCTGTGCACCAATAAACAGAGAACTGCAATAACTACAACTAGGACTCCCTTCGTCTTTATTGCAGGGTTTATTAACAATCAGTTTGGGAAATAAAGAAAGAAAGAAACATGCATTTAAAAAAAAATTTAAAAAAAACCCTGCACAGATTGGATTAGCAAAGGGGTGAGAGATGGAGTCACACAACACTGCTCAGCCGCTCGAGTCAGCCCGCTCTGTCCCAGCTGTAACAGGAGCTTTTCATCCTGGCTGCACTCCGTCTGCAACCCCGGCCGCCTATCAACACGTGTTAGCCTAACCGCGACTTCAAAACACTCTGTCAGACTTCTGAACCTGTCAGAAACGGAGAAAACTCCAAGCCAAATATCCGGTCCTTTCTGTGCTGAGCGGGGTCCCGCGAATCCCTCTTGAGAAACGCCAGAACCGCAAAAAAAAAAAAAAAAACGGTGGAGGGCAGTTTATAATGTATAACTGGGCTGTTAAATCATCCCGAGGGAATTCACACCGCCTGTAGGAGTCGAAGAGCAGCGATGTTAAGGTCCGCCCCTGTTTAGATCATTATAACGTGACCCTTTGTATCGCCCTAAAAAACACATTTAAAAGCCCTGCAACGCCACTGCAAGATTAATGGCACGCGCGGTGTAGTTGAACTTGCAATTCAGGGGGAATAAATATTGCATTTGCCAGTTTATTTCAAGCAGTACACACTGAGCGGGTTTCGTTTGGGCTGTTTAATATTTCATTGCCCGTGGAACTGGATGGAAGCGAGGTCTGCAGAGAAGGCGATTCAGACCCCCCTCTCTCTCTCTCTCTCTTTCTGTGCAGGTCCAGCGTCCTGGATGGAAGCGAGGTCTGCAGAGAAGGCGATTCAGACCCCCCTCTCTCTCTCTCTCTCTTTCTGTGCAGGTCCAGCGTCCTGGATGGAAGCGAGGTCTGCAGAGAAGGCGATTCAGACCCCCCTCTCTCTCTCTCTCTCTTTCTGTGCAGGTCCAGCGTCCTGGATGGAAGCGAGGTCTGCAGAGAAGGCGATTCAGACCCCCCTCTCTCTCTCTCTCTTTCTGTGCAGGTCCAGCGTCCTGGATGGAAGCGAGGTCTGCAGAGAAGGCGATTCAGACCCCCCTCTCTCTCTCTCTCTCTTTCTGTGCAGGTCCAGCGTCCGCTAGCGTGGTAACCCGTGCTACATGCATGGGATAATTACCACGCAAGGTTACCCGTGCCAAACTTAGAAACGTGCCGATATCCGTTTCAAACTGGTGGAACTGGGCTAGATTCTCAAAGCTCTCTGTCGTTATTAGGATGCACCTTCCAGAAAGGGACAACTCTCATTTAGGGACATGTGCAGTACATAGACTAGTTGATTTTTAATAGTTGTTTTTTTTCTTAATTGCGAGTGGGGTTTTTTTTCATTCAGAAAACAACACTGCTTGGAGTAAATCGCTTGCAAATTGGAGTAAAAAAAAAATACACTTTGGGAATCTGGCTTCCAGCCCACAGTTCACAAGCAGCCAAGCATAGACATCAGCTTCTGAAGTGAGGCTGAGATTGAGATGAAAAGAGCCCGATTACCCAGGGCAGGACCAATCAGTGACCGGGAGTAAAGCCATCTCTGCAGTGGCAGCTCCCGCGCTATACACACTGAGGCAGAGGTTTAGCAGCTCGGTGTGCTTGTCGTTAACATTTCCACCTCATTAGGTGTGTCGCTCCTCAGGGGCTGAATGATTACACCATCGCTGCAACACTTCATCTTCAGCAGAGCCGCGTGTTTGTCTCGCAGGTGGAAGGAGGGGTGGGTGCGTGCGCTCCGCTGGTGCTCAGGATCCCTGATCCCGGGGTTCAAGGGCTGTAGAACTGGGACTGGGGTGGGTATGCTGTATACAGGGGGCAGTACAATCGCTCACTCACAGGGAAAGCTTCATAAGAAACGGAGTTGTGGGCTGCTGTTTAGACAGGCGTCTGCTATTTTCTGTTGTTCTTGTTTCATATCCTTGTGCAGTATGTGTCCATACTTCCCACGCTAGCTATTCAGACAGCATTACTGTTCCTGAAGAGAGTCCTCCAGGTTGAGTGTGGGGCTGTGGGGAAGCGTTTGTAAGAGATCGCTTTCTGCATGCCACGCAGAAGCCTGTGCAATGCTCATATGCTTCCACGTTGCACTCCAAACCTCATCTTGAACCCCCGTTTAGCCTCCTCCTTCCATCTCTGCGCGCCAAGACCTCCCAGGAGCCCTGCCTGCGTTCCATAGCGAGAGCATTCATCAGCTGCCGAAGAGCTTCCAGTGTGCGGATATCAGACCATCCCAGAGAGGTGTAATGAGGTGCCAGCTGGCTCCTTCCAGGGCTTCACTTGGGTTTTTTGCTGTTTGTCTGACCGGCAGTGATAAGGAGATTCACTCGGTTCTTTAGGTCGTGGTACATTGGCAGACCTTTTATTTAGTTACAGTAGGACTCGCTGTGCTGTCCTGTGCTAAACCAAGGTGATCTGTAATCTGAAGCACAATGAAACACGTGCAGCCCTATTTGTTCTCAAGGTGTATTACTTATTGATCACATTCATTCTATGTGAGTTTTTGCTCAGAAGAGCCAACTTCCCAATGTTGCAAAAAACACAGCTCTTGTTGAAGCAGGTCCAGAAATGCTGCTCTCTGCTCTCTGCTCTGTTGCGCTTTCCCGTATCAGTTCAATCTCTGGTCTGTGTTCCTGACCTTCTTCGACTCATGAAAAAGCCGCTGCTTAAATGCTTGTAGACGTGGGAATAGCTTTTTTTTCTGTTGTTGTTGTTGTTGTTTCCGTGACAACGTAGGCAGTTCCATTACAGGGGAGTCAGAAAGTTCAGGCACGGTTTCCGTGACAACTCAAAGTGAATCAACACGGGCAGAAAAGCCACAGCGAGGAGACGCTGCCATGCCGGAGTGCTCTACAATCTATTAACACTGGAAATGATTTTCTGTGTAGTTTCCTGTTACATGTGTCCCATAGGATTCCGTACCGTTGAGCATTATTTACTAATGATTCCAGTGGATATTGCTTTTGAAAACACCTCCTCCAGGCTGATTCCATTTTCCAAAGTGAAGCGGGGACACATATTAGCTGTGCACTGTGTGCAACACCCATATGCTTCCCATCGTCAGTCTTGAGTATTTTCAGAAGCCTGTTTTTTTGGGGGTTTTTTGCAGGGGATAAATAAATGCAATGCCTTGTTCAAGGCAGGCAGGAAGCGTTCTGAAATGGTTGCGCTACTAATGAACTCATTTGGAACAATTAGACAGCTTTACTCTTTAAGAATCCAGACACCAAACATCTGTGTGTGTGCTGGAAAAGGTTTTGATGACTGTGCCATTTTCTTCAGGCATGACAGAGTTTCATAAAGTAATCACACATCTTCTTAGTGCCTGGGCTCATAACGCAAGCTCTTATAACGCAGAGTTGCCATAGCCTGTAATAAGCAGAGAAGCAGGCAGCAGAAGCAGCACTATCTTTCTCTGTATAATAAGCACCAGGCCAGACCTATTTCCTTGTGGCTATAGAGATAATAAGATACTATATTGAGTGGTCTGTGTGCTGAAGATTGGAGAGACACACTGGAGCAGAACCACAGTGTAATATCAAACTGTGTGTGTGTGTGTGTGTCTCTCTCACTCTGTATCTCTCTCACACACACACACAGGCTGTGCAGACTCTGGAATTATTATATCAGAAAAGCAAAAAAAAAATTAATAACAGGAAAGGACCTCTGTTATTTCAGGTCATTATTCTTTCCAGTTGATGAAAGGCTTTCCTGTTGTAATGTGAAAGTGTGTGGGTATTTTATCTGTAGCCTGGTTTGCAGTAGTATAGTAAACTGATAATAATCTGTGGGTATTTGTGTCCACTCTCTCTAGTAAAAGCATTGCAAAGTGCAGCATCCACAGCAGCAATTCCAAACACCTTTCTTACGAACTGCCTGCCTTTTTATCCCATCACAATTACACACCTGTCCGTGCAATAAGACACACCTGTAACCCTCACAACTCTCGACTATACTGGGCTATCTGGCACCCAACTGTACCACTACTGGCATCAGCCTGCACTTCACTCATCTGCTCCACACTTTGCTGTATTCTACTCCTGCTCTCAATCACAACTCTGCTTTCTGTATCCTGTACTGGATTTCTCTCTTAAAGGAAACCGTGTGCAGGTTTTTTTTTGTAATTGCTCTTATTTGAAATCGTTCTTCTCCATTGATCGTACTTAATGCGTGCTCTTAATGGAATTTACTCTTATAAGCAAATATTTTTAAGTGTAACTGCTCTTAGTCCTAATCGCTCTCAAACGTAATTATTTACTGTCATTTTTATTTTCTCTCATTTGAATTTGCTCTTACTACTGATTTTATTGTATTCTATAACTGCTCTTATCTGTAATGTGATACTTTGCAATAGCTGTAAGTCACCCTGGATAAGGGCATCTGCTCATAAATAAATAAATAAATAAATAATAACATGTAATTAAGAGCTAAAGCTTGACCAAGGTCATTAAAAGCACATTGAAAGCATGGGAGAACATTGTCAAAGCCATGACCAAGCATGGATGGAGGGATGCGTGTTTTAAGAAAAGGAGAGGCAGCGAATAAACCATGGTAAACTTGAATATATCGATCTACAGTCTCTCGCACACACACACAAAGAGACTGTGACTCTCTCTCTCTCTCTCTCTCCCTCTCTCTCATTGACTGATCATTTAATTCCCTTGTCCTCACATGCCCTCACTGTAAGAATGCCAAGGCTCTCTGTTACTGCGTAGTGTGTGTATGTGTGTGTGTGTCTCTGAGGAAGGCAAATGAATTACACAGAAATCACACAGCCTCTTGGATAACAGAGAGAGCTCTGGATAAATAGGGCTGGAAGAGAGACGATCGCTTTTAATGGTTTCATTCTTGCATTGTCCAGATCAGTGTCTCAATATATCTTCCGTCCAAGTAGTGGATTCTCACACAGCACTTGAGCTCAAAGCTTTTTGTCCTAACTATTTTCTGCAGCAGTTTTAATGGCCAATCAATACCTTCCACACTGCAGCCCAGCGCCTTACTTTCCCTAATCACCCTGCAACTCAAACCAATTACCTTCCACGCTGCAGCCCAAAACGGAGCTGTTTCTCCTTTCAAAACGGAATCGCAAACGCCTGCTCCAGTTACCTTTCACGAATAAGCAGACTCCTTAAGAGGGGCTGCCTCTGATTCAGATACTCGACGCATGTTTCATTAAACGCATTCCAAAGCGTATTGGATCAGAGTGGCTTTACTGTGATCCATGAGGAAGCTCCGAGCCTCGCGTTGGGCTGACTCTGTGCTCCTGGCAGTGGGAGGATGCCGTTGATGATGTCATTGATGATGTCATAGTGTCATCGCTCTGATGATGTCATTGATGATGTCCTAGTGTCATCGCTATGGATCAGTGGGCATGTTTGGTGTTTGAGCCTCTGTTCCATCTTAGCCTGTAAGTGGAGTGGGGAACCACACCTAGAATGTGAAACGCTTTCATTTTCAAAGTGTTTTAATTATATAGCGCCTTTCATACCCCACTGTCTCAAAGCGCTTTACATGTCAAAACAGAAAGAAGCCTGCAACATCAAGAAGCAGGAAACATTACAAAGCAGCAATACATAATAATAATAATAATAATAATAATAATAATAATAATAATAATAATAATAATACATACATACATACATACATACATACATACATACATACATACATACATAATACAAGAAAAAGAAAGCAGGTAATGAATACAAAGGGAGACGTTTTCCAATTTTGGCTAAATTAGAATCGGCATCATTTATAATGTATGGTAGTCCTATACTGTATGAAGCACATCGATCACAGTTTAGTCACTTCTGACAGGTCTGTGTTTCAATCTCTCGTTGTTATTTGTCTTTTTCCCCCAGTGATACAGTTTGAAGCCAAGCTGGTTTTTATTTATTTTTTTCTCCAGAGTATAAACTCATATATATATATATATATATATATATATATATATATATATATATATATATATATATATATATATATATATATATAGCTATTGCAATTACACCTTGGTTGTGAACAGGATGGTGTAAAGTATTTTGGGTGTCCATGCATTTCGTTGTTAAGGGCTGTGAAATCGAAAGTGAGATATTCCTATATCGATTGGTTTGAAAATGTGAAGTGTATTTTTGTAATGTCTATTTCAGCCCTGAACCTTTTCTCTGCCTCTCTGCTTGTTCTTATTTGAAGATTGTGAATATCTCGTCATGATGTTGGGAACACCAGGTGTGTTTTTTTTTTAATGCTGCTATAAATTATTTACTGCTAGAAACACACTTTAAAAGGTTGATGTTATTTGAATAAGGTATGGGTTAAAGCTTTGTAAATATGGGCCATGTTTTCTCCGTTCTTTCAAGCCTGTGATATCTGGTAGCTCGGTAGTAAATAATATATTTGCTTTACTGGCGATTTTGCCCTTTTTAGGTGCAATGTTAAAGATGAATTTCTTGCCGTTGTAATTGGTATCAATGGGCTCACTGTGAGCATATGGTGCTATATTGGATTTGTCTGATTGGTGTAATAATTAAAAACAGCTGCATGAGAGTGTGCTGCTGTCCTTTAAATCCTGAAACGTTAAAGATTTCACTTCTTCTAAGTGCGGTTACCCTTTGTGGCAAGCCTGTGGGCTTGCTGCCATTCCTCCTGACTTGCGAATCGATTCTGTGTCCTTTAAAGAAATGCTTCCCCCGAAGCGGAGATGAGATGACTGCGCATCTGATTGCTTTGAATGACAGCGTAACTGCCAGGATCCCCTTGGGCAGGACTCGGAGAAGAGGCTCCGCGTGCCTGGCCTATATATCATGCAGGACATTTTAAATGAAGAAAGGCTCAAGCACGGAAGCACGTCGTGGTGTAAATAAATGCCGTTGCTATTATCTGTGTGCTGTGCGTGTGTTTTTGGGTGAGTTGCGCTTGCTTTCAATGCCCGTTTGAAGCTGTCAGGCTAGTTCTGCTCCACAGCGTTCTCCAGCACCAGGCACTGACAGCCCCATGACACATGAAAGAGGGATCCGCTATGACAGCAGCGCAGGCAGCACACACTGCCGCTCCCTCCCCCCCAGACTTCCACAGTAACCTTACCTCTGGAAGTGGGGAAGCACACTCCTGCTTTTAGGAAGTGAAAGACTGAGAACGGAGGACTAGTGAATTACTGTGCGCCTCCTTTCCACTGCCTGGCGCTAACAAAACTCAAATCCTGGATTAGCGGCGCTCCTTCAAAGAGGGAATCAGCGATCATGATGCTGGTGATTATAAGAGGTAAGAAATGCATTTCCAAACCTTGGTGTGGTTCTTTTAAGAGGAATCGGTATTGAGCAGAGAAACAGACTTTACATTATTTCACATTTCTATTCAATAAACCCAGAGCTCAGCTGCTAAACCTGTTCCGTTCATTCAAATGGAAGTAGATTTGCCCACTTTAAAGGAACGACTTACAGACAAGCCCTTGAAGATCCTTTGCTCTGTTTGAAACCTCCGACAAGTTGTTTGATCTACTAGAACAGAGCTGCCCAGCTGTAGGCACTAGTTAATGACATGACTGTACTGCCGTGCTGTACTGCACGAGAGAGAGGGAGAGAGAGATAAAGAGAGAGAGAGCATACAGAACAAACCCACTCCCTTCTGTAATTGAGGACTCCACTGTGCAGCCTTAATAAGATTTTGCAAGATGAAAAAGAATTTTCGGTTTACACATTTTATTTTCGAACAGCATAAATGGAACAGACGGAGACTGCAAGCCTGTTTTGTTTTGTTTTTTTTGTCGCATGTGGGGTTTGAATTCTCTAGTTCTCTAGTTGTCTGTTGGTACAGTATGTGTAGCTACACGGTGGTTGATGCTGTGATGTGTTTCATACCCTCCATTTGAAAGCCCCCTTCCTTCGATTGTATCGCACATTCTCTGGAGAGACTCGTGTGATGCTGTTATCCAATAGATTGCTCACTCCAGCTCAAGTGAACCTCTGCAACAAGCATTACAGCGAACCTTATTTGTCTTGGTCACACGCCCAGGAAAATGAGGTCAGAGGTCAAACCAACCCATTAAAAAGCAAGCCAGCCCGCGTCTGAAGAGGTGCATTGGAGTGGCGGAATGCTGAAAAGTTTTGTTAGAACATAAGAAAGTTTACAAACGAGAGGAGGCCCCATTCAGCCCATCTTGCTCGTTTAGTTGTTAGTAGCTTATTGATCCCAGAATCTCATCAAGCAGCTTCTTGAAGGATCCCAGGGTGTCAGCTTCAACAACATTACGTTCTCGGCGAAGAACGCCTGTGCTTGCATTGATTGTGCTGTTCATCAGAGTTCAAAGCCGCATGCGTCGCTATGAATTTTCATGAACCTTTGGGAAACTCACTCGCTACCTGGAAGGAACATCAGAAAAAAAAAACCCACAAATAAAAACGAAACCCCCGCGGTCGCCGCTCTTCGTAATGTATTCATGCTTTGCAGGATCGCAAGCGTCAGGCTGCATTAGCGGAATCCAAGCGTCCTTGCCTGTAGACACTCGCTCTACATGCTAGAATCCTTTATTAGCATATTTGTTTTCCTCTGAAATCTGTGACTAATAATACCAGCGTGCATCTCTGTGCAGCAAGCGCACTGCTCGAACCTGCAAACACTGCCTGTCCAAAGCACCTCTGACCATTGTTCCATAGTCCAATTTCTGTGTTCTTGTGCATATTTTAGCCTTTTAGTCTCATTCCCCTTTCTTCACAGAGGTATTCTTACTGCAACACATCCTTTAAGTCCTGATTTCAAGAGTGACCTTCGTACTGTTGATTTGATGGACAACGACACCTGTGCCTCCTGCCAGTTCTGTTGTCAATTCAACGCTTGTCTTCTTTCTATTCCTTAAGGATATTATCTTCAAGTATCGCTCATCCTTGTTAGACAGCTTTTTGGGTCTTCCAGTCCAATCACAGATGATGTTTCTCTCTACTTGCTGATTATGCTTCAGATACCACACCTTGAAAATCGAGTGATGCGAGCTATTTCACTCAATGTTTTTCCTTCTTTATGCAAGTCAACATGTCTAAGACTTTTGCACAGCAGTGTATATGTCTTTTAATGACCTAGCTATCCTTCGCTAGAAAAAAAACCCACAGCCTTTTTTTTTTTTTACATCCAAAGCAGTACCTTTCCTACGACTGCTTCCAAAGCTCTATTTAATTATTGCTCATACAGCCCAGAGGCAGTGAGAGGTCACCTACCTGGATCTCTCGCTCTCCCCGTCTACTAATATTAAAAGGTCTCTACTCTGCACTTCCACTGAGGAGGCTGCAGGCTGCAATATTATACTGCACACAGATTTCTCCTGCCTCCTTTCTTTCCCCCCCAAAAACAGATCCCCTTTCATCAGGAAACCACATTTCTGTGTGTTTGGTACAGTAATGGGTAAAACGTGTCTCTGATTCAATCTCTCCACTGCTCACTGCTTACACAGTCCAGCCTCCTCTGCGCCTCACATTTTAATTTGTCAGCCTCTCTCTCTCTTTCTTCTCTCTCTCCCTCTTTTCTCTCCATCTCTTTCTTCTCTCTTTCCCTCTCTCTTCTCTCCCTCTCGCTTTCATCTTCTCTCAGTTCAATTCAATTCAATTCAGTTCAATTCAATTCAATGGTGCATTAATGGCATGACTTACAATAGCAGGTGTTGCCAAAGCAATTATACAATACATACATGTATATATATACAATGCATCAGAAATACATTATCTCTCCCTCTCTCTTTCTTCTCCCTCTCTCTTTCTTCTCTCTCCCTCTTTTCTCTCCCTCTCTTCTCTCTCTCCCTCTCTCTTTCTTCTCTCCCTCTCTTCTCTCTCCTCTCTCTTCTCTCTCCATCTCTCTTCTCTTTCTTTTTTCTCCCTCTCCCTCTCTCTTCTCTCCCTCTCTTCTCTCCCGCTTCTGTTTCTTCTCTCTCTCCCTCTTCTCTTTCTTCTTCTCCCTCTCTCGTAATGCAATCCCTCTGTTGTCTCCCCAGCTCACTGGCCCTTCCTGTGTAAAGAGCTTCATGTTGCTGTTGTCAAGGTTACCCAGCTCGCACTGGGGGGCTGGAGACCAGCGTTTCCCTCCCAGCTGGTCGTTGTGAATCCTGAGTGACCCGGGAGCCAAAGAGATCCGCACTGGTTGGAAACCATGGCTCTGTTATTACCATTCGAACAAAGTTAAATAAATCGCACTTTAAGGGGGAAACAGCATTACACCCCCTTCTTTTCTCACATTTTTAATGACCTTTTTAGAACATAGAGTAGCTATGAAGCAGCAACCATAGGTGCTGTTTCTCTGAGTCTTTATACTGCTGTGCATGGATCAAATCGACGAGTCGGGGGTCATTACTCATTGCTCATTAGAATGGAACTGAAACGAAACAGTGAAGTACAGTTTTCATGAGCCTGAGGATCCTTTCCTTCACAAGCTGAGGTCCAGTATCAAGGACAGGCACAATCTTCTGCCCCAAAGGGTACCACTGCACCGTGGGGCAGCTCGCTTTAAAAAACCCTTGCATATACTATGCGGTGCCCCCGTTTATAACACTGTACTCCGCTTCAGAGGTACGAGGTCGTTCAAATCGTGGTCCGCCCTACGAGAATACGAGTGCCAGCGGAATGGCATTGTGGGGCAGATGGGAGCCGTGGTACTAGGTAAGCACTGTGAATCGCAGAGAGGTATGCATGGGGAGGGAGAAACTGCTAATGTATTTCATAAGGAACTGCACCGTACACACTACCTCAGTATTGAGAGACCATCAGGTTTTAATAATGAAGTGAATGTCAGTCCCCCAGCCCTCGGGAACACATCCCTATCTTTATAAAGACTGCGCCCCGTGTGTTAATTCTCTTGTCAAAAAAGTGCTAATGAGCTGAGAAAGGCGGGCGGGGGGGGGGGGGCAGCTTCTTAATGAGCACGCTGATTACACAGCGGGCTGGAGAAATCACTCATTTTCTCATTTGCAGCAGCAGCAGCAGCAGCTCGGATTAGAGGCCAGGCAGCCAGCTTCTCGCTAACAAGGCAAACAGTGTGAAGTGTGAAGGAGGGGGTAACAGCTTCCAGCTGCACTCGGACTGCTCTGCTGTGAAGCCTGGGGGGCAGGAGATGGCACGTTGGATCGGTGGCATTTCAACCGTGCCCTTGGGTCCTGCTTGCTAACAAAATCCGTGTAGTTGATTCATTTCCCAGGTGAATATTGGTGGTTGTATCGGGGGGTCTGATGGAGAAGTGTCTCATCTGCTTCTATTGCCTGTGGTTGCTAACTGTTTGAGTGGTTGTCCCTGTGAAATCTGGGGCTGAAAACTGTAAAAATTTCTAAAATGCTGATCACATGTATAAGGCTTGCATTCCTGGCATTGTGAGAAGGGTTCATTCGTGCATCAATGCAAGCCTTCGACATGTGAGCAGCGTCATTTGTTCCAAGGGAACACGACATGAGTACGGGTAAGATTTAAATCGACATGAATTAACGGGGCTGCATGCAAAATGAATGACTTCAGAACTCCGAGGACGTGCAGAAGATATTCAGGTCTTATCAGTGTTCATTTTCAATGCCTGGCCATTATTTTAAAGTGTTAGTGTTGTATGATCTACCTTTTCCTGTGGCACAGGGCTTCCTCTTCTCATTAGCGCAGAGTGTTCTGTATAGCTCAGGCCTGTCTCTGTCACTCGCTTGTATTGAGAGAGTAACGACCCGATGAGTCCTGGGGCGTTGTGGGCGGCATACTTGGGTGACCGTTAATAGAGATGTGCCTGTGCTGTGACAACGTCTCAAAAAAGGAAAGGGTACGCGCTCTGTTAAAAGCATCCGAATGTCAATTTCAAGCTCTACGTTTGTTTTTTTCTAAAAGTCAGTGTGTGTCAATTTGGATAAAAAGGTCAGAATTGATGCCCGGGGAAGCAGCAAAGCTTGTTAACCGGTGTGGAGCACTCAGGAGGCGGATTTGATTGGAAAATACAGCGAGGTTCCCCAAGTGTCTCCCCCTGGTAAAAGCACAGGAGCGTGGCGTGCAGGGAGAGTCATGCAGTTCAGGGGGTTCAGGGGGTTCAGGGGAGCTCGGGGGCTCAGAGGGGGCTCAGGGGAGCTCAGAGGAGCTCGGGGGGGGGGCTCATGGGACCGTCCCGGCTGTGTAAAGTCACTGGTCTTCACTGGTGTAAAAGAGAAGCTGGCTTTCTTTTGAGAGAGGAGGACGTCTCCTGCACCTCCAGTGTTCGTGAGCTGTGTGGGGAATATATATAAACTGCTTTTGTACTGTAACAAAGACCTCATTCCTAAGTCCATTCTTTCTGCAAGCAAATATAAAAAAAAAAAGCTTGTTATAACAGCCGGCGCTCTCTCGCTATATATATAATGAGGTATCGATCGCTCTCCCTGCTGTCTGCCCCTCCCGCAGTGCAAGGGTGGCCAAAGCCTTTAGTTATGAAAGTGACACTGGAGCTCCTGTGCTTCTGTATTTGAATACACGAGAGATTAAGACCCTGCTGTTTAAAATGCGCCGCAGCAGAAAGGTAATGGCTCTGTGCTTTTGGCTGTCGGCGAGGCGGGTGAGCACCTTCCTGAGGAATGGAAAGAAAATAGGAGAGTCTGTAAATACCTTACGAAGGAGAGGGGTTTGCTCTGGGTGTAGAGATTCTGCAGACACTTTATGCTGGCACTTAGCAAAGCCTGCAGAGCCTGAAACAATCGCGTAACGCTCCTCACAGTAAAAGCAGAGCAGAGCAGAACTGTCCTGTATCCCCCAAGCTGGAGGATCCTGTGTCCTCGTCTTGCTGTCGCTGCGGTTCTGCAAACGGGAGGGAAAGACAAGCCAGTGCCAGACTGAGGGCCCTGGAAAAGAGCTTTGTTCTACCCGACCCTTAGAGTTTCCCACAGTAACTAAAGCATGGAAGAGCCTAGGCAAGCACTGTGAAGCCCAGAGAGGTATGGTAAAGCATAGGCAAGCACTGTGAAGCCCAGAGAGGTATGGTAAAACATAGGCAAGCACTGTGAAGCCCAGAGAGGTCTGGTAAAACATAGGCAAGCACTGTGAAGCCCAGAGAGGTCTGGTAAAGCATAGGCAAGCACTGTGAAGCCCAGAGAGGTCTGGTAAAACATAGCCAAGCACTGTGAAGCCCAGAGAGGTCTGGTAAAGCATAGGCAAGCACTGTGAAGCCCAGAGAGGTCTGGTAAAACATAGGCAAGCACTGTGAAGCCCAGAGAGGTCTGGTAAAACATAGGCAAGCACTGTGAAGCCCAGAGAGGTCTGGTAAAGCACATTAAAATAAAAGCCATGCCAAACCATGGTAGATGCATTGTATAGCCATGGAGGACTGCAGCCTGTCTCAGGAGTGCTGCGTTCTCAGGACGTCACTCGGTTACTGTACACAGTTAGCTGGTTCTCTTGCATGTTCAGGGTTTATTAAACTGTTGTGGCACAGCTATACCTTCCTGTTCTTTTCTTTCCTGTAGCGGCACAGGGTGACCATGACCTCCTGGTGCACTGAAGCGAGGCCTTGTGGCTCTGCAGTCCTACAGGAATTAATAAATGAGCTGCCGGGACCTGTCGGTGTGGCTCAGGGTTCATCCCTGACTCTGCTGCTTGCGTCACGGAGAGTATTACCTGTGTCTGCCTCTGTGAGCATCAGCAGTCACTGCGACAGGCTTCAGGGAGCTGCGTCTGTGGAGCCCACAAATAAGAAGGATTAAGGGGGATTGGCTCACGTTTTTTCAAATCCTAAAAGGATTTGAAGAACGCAATCGCATACTTTAAACGCAGAAGCCAGGACCGGAGGGACACAGTTGAAAATTAAATTAACTTAGGACAGAGTGGCGATGGAATGGGTTGCCAAGGGTTACCGAGCCACGCTGATTGATTATTAATCATTGGCATCCTTTGTGATCTGGTTTGACAGTATTTGGGATCAATCAGCTGCTAGGAACTGGACGATCCTCCTCTCGTTGGTAGATGATCTTGTGTCGTTCTTTGCTCCGGTATAGCTGGGTTCTTTTAGGCGGGGCTGTGACCCGGTCCAGTTTGATTCTCTTCTAAGCTGTGTCTCTCTAGTCAAATCTCCCCTGAACCCGCATCTCTCCTCTCCCCTCCTCGTGCCAGAGCAGTAGACAGCGAGGAGGCTCTGATTATTGTTCACTTACAAGAAGAGCTTTTGATGTGCTTATCCCAAACCATCTGATTTGGTTTTCTTTTTAAAATGTATTTCAAGGGTACAGTTCGAAATACAATCACACTGGTCTCCGCTGCAGTGAGCAGTTACTGTTAGCAATAACAGAAGTGTGTTTAGTATTAACATCATCATCCCTAGGATTAGGAAACCAGGAATCTTATTCCCAGCTACCGCGGGTAACCAGATACATCTTCGCAGTCTTCAGTATTCTCAGCAGGGGCTTCGCTGGTCTGCTTTGCTGCGGCACGCCAGGACTCTCATTAAAAACAAGCCTCTGTGGCCTGGTGAGTAATATCCTGCTTCTAAAAGTGTAAAACACATCAATGAATTGGCAGGGAGATCGAACAAGGGGGGCAGGGCAGGGAGGACGCCCCTGCAGAATGCCAGCAGTGATTGGGGTACTGTCATTCTCTAGCCTGTCTCCACGGTGCAGCGTAATGGGCTTAACCCTTTGAATTCCTGGTGTTTCTCCCCCTCGGATCCGACTGCAGTGTTACTTGATGTTATCTGGAGTTCTTGCCTCTCTCTCGTTTCTGTGATTCCCGATTCTCTTTCTCCAGTTCTCCTCCGAGAGGGGGTTGGGTTCAGCGCTTGCACGTTTTTGATGCTTCAGTGTTTCGTCACCCGGATAGGTCAGCGCCCCACCTGAAATCGGAATTGAAACCGTAGCTCGCGGAGTCAGAGAGGCACTCGCTGGGGTTTGCATTAAGAGCCGGCTGCGGGAACGAGTCTGTCGTGTGCTGAGAGATCAGGGAGGGAGGGAAGGCAGAGGAGGGAGGCGAGGGAGATTGGGAGGAGCATCAGATAGTGTTGCCAAACAAATAAGTAACAATAAACAATCACAACCCCTTTGCAGACCTCTTTCCAATCCCTCTTAATTTAAATTTTGAGCAACAGATCTCTTTTAATGATGGAATCAATGAAATCACCCTCCAGAATTCCTGTACACCTCTTTGTTCGCTAATGTGTGTGAGGAATCAGAAGGCACACTCGTATATGCCATTCAGTTTGAATAGTTCAAGATAAAGGCCATTGAGAGCGATGTTAGCTTTAAAAGAGCTTCTAACAGATGATGGTGTATCATGGACTGGTTTTCTGTAGAACGAACTGTATGAATGTTTATTGTCACAAATTGTCTGTAACTCTCTCTTGCTCTCTCTCCTCTCTCTCTCTCTCTCTCTCTCTCTCTCTCTCTCTCTCGCTCTCTTGCTCTCTCGCTCTCGCTCTCTTGCTCTCTCGATCTCTCTCTCCTCTCTCTCGATCTCTCTCTCTCTCTCTCTCTCTCTCTCTCTCTCTCTGTCCCTGTTTTCTTCTCAGGTAATCCTGGATGAGCCCACACGTCTGTCCCGCACTGTCCAGTCCAGTATGAGGAGGCAATGAAGGGGTACCATGTAAGCAGAAGCCTCTCCCAGCACTCCGCTCCGGGACCATGCCACTGCATACCAGAGGACTGTGACCTCCCCCCCAAATGCATGCCCCTGACCCCGGACCCCCGCGCCACTTTCGAACCCTACCCGGGGCTGGGGGACCACCACCACTACTACCCCCCTCCCGCGGAGCTGAGCGGGGGCACCTTCCCTCGCTCGTTGCCCAGCCAGAGCTACGACTGTGAGGAATGCCTGGCCTCTCACCACCCCCCTGCTTCTCTGCAGCTCTCGCTGGGAGGAGGGGGGAAGATCCAGCGCCTGCCCCCGACGCTGCTGGACCAGTTTGAGAAGCAGCTCCCTTTCCGCCCCGAAGGCTTCCACACCCTGCAGTACCAGCGCGGCGCCAGCGGGGAGCAGCGCAGCGAGAGCCCCAGCCGGATCCGACACCTGGTCAACTCGGTCCAGAGACTCTTCGCCAAGTCCCAGTCCCTGGAGGCGCCCTTAAAGAGGGAGTACAATGGGACGAGGGCGGCGCCAAGGGGAGAGGAGGGGTACCCCCCGCATCCCCAGCACTACCCCCGCCAGCACAGGCGGAGCAAGAGTCGTGATCGCAAGGAGCTCCGGCAGCACAGCAGGACGGCTGGCTGGTGGAGCTCGGATGACAATCTGGAAAGCGACAGCGGCTACCTGGTGTCAGGGTCCGGGGTCAGCAGGGCGGGGCCCCCGCCGGGCTCCGAGGGGACGGACAGCGGCGCCCCGACCCTGAAGTCCCTCAAGGGGAAGCCGCTGCAGCAGCCGCAGGGGGAGTGCATGGCTTGCAGCAGCATGGCGCTGGCAGGGGAAGGAGGGCTCTCCCTCAAGAGGAGCAACTGGTCATCCCTGACGGTCAGCCAGGCCCGGGAGGGGTACCCCGGGTCCGGACTGGGCTACGACAAGGCGCTGGTTCTGCACGAGTCCGGCAAGACCAAGGAGCGGGCTTACCACTTCCTGCAGGTACTGTGTCAGCACTCTCACTCACTCACACACACACACACACACACACACTGGAGGGGGGATATTAAATAATATGAAATTTACTAGGGTGTAAATATGTGTGTGTGTCTCTGAACCCCTGTCCCTTTGGGGGTTGTTGTGGCAGGTCGGAGGGCTCTCAGCTTATCCCACGTCTGCTCAACAGATGCTTGTCGCCACGGTGAATGGATTCTGTCTTTCAGGTGCAAAACACCAAATACCTTGTTAGTGAAGACAACAGCTGAACTCTCCGCTCCTCGACTGGAGAGAGAGATTACGAGAGAGGGAGAGGGGGAGAGACAGGAGGAGGAGAGAACATGAGGGAGAGAGGGGGAAACAAGAAGGAGAGAGATGGGGAGAGAAGGAAGAGGAATGAAGGGGAGAGGGCGGGTGGAAAAGAGAGGGGGAAGTGAGAGATAGAGCAAGAATGGGGCGAAAGGAGAGCTGGAGAGAGAAAGAGCTTATCGACGAGCCATGAACTCCCATGAGCTCCTGGGTTCATAATGGATATTCCTCGCTGGTTTCAAACTTCATTGTATCGAAATGTATCGATCGGACTCCATCTAGCAGCTTCAGTCCTGCTCCCTGAAATACAAGTGCAGTGCAAAGTGTGTTCAATTGAGATAAATAACTGGGAGAGGGAATTGTCTGCAATTTAACTGCCAATCAGCAGATTACAATGCTGATGTAAAAAAAAAACACAATTGCCCATGTAATCACGGTGAGCCCAAATTGCAGTTTCATTGTAGTTTGTGTTGAAGTGCATCTTCAGTGCATGTCCCCGTTGAATGCAATTTCACAGCAGCAGCAGCAGCTGTGCGTGTTCCCCAGACAGATAACACGTGGAGCAGAAACCGCATGCTGTGCCCTCTTAGCAAAGTGTCCTATTGTAAAAGCACAGCACAGTGCATTGTTAGAGCAGTAACGCATAGACACGCATTGTAAAGCCAAGAGAGGTATGATAAAGCCTATTGAAAAACATGGTAAACTAAATGCTAAAGTATTTTGTTTATTTCAGTCTTTCTAAACTCAACACAATGGAGGGTTTGATTTGTTTCGGATCCACATTTCTGAATAGATGACTGTGGAAGGATAGCGGTGGGAACAGCACAGCCAGGAGCCAGGAGATTGCAGCTTTAAACCGCGCTGCAGCGCAGTCTCCTGTACAAACTGCACAAACAAAGCAGCGTGAGCAGCATGAGCGAACGTGTTGGCAAACCAGCCGCTCACGTTAGCAGAGCCTATTTAATAACATTCAAATAATACGTCTGGAAAACTGTGAGCCGCGCTCCTCTTGAAAGAACAGCTTGTCTTCTTGTGTGTTTATTATTACTAGCATCATTGGTTTTATAAGTGGGAGGAGGACGGGGGGGGGGGGAGTTGGTTTCTTTGTCTTTTTGTAAATAGCAGAAATCACAACACGACAGGTTTATATTAACCAAAGATATGGGATCAGGTGGTGAGGATGCAGACGATTTCATAACACAATTGCTTCTGGGTTTTTTTTTAGTTTTGGCAACAGCAAGAAGTAACACAACTCTCCTTGAGAGGGGCGAAACAATCTAAAAACGTCTCATTCGCTCATCAGAGGATCAGAAGATAAACTCCCCACCCCCCCCCAGAGCTCTTTGACCCCCAGAGCTCTTTGACCCCCAGAGCTCTTTGACCCCCAGAGCTCTTTGACCCCCAGAGCTCTTTGACCCCCAGATCTCTTTGACCCCCCTGCATTTCTCTGCAGCCCTGCAGCAGTTTGCTTGTTTCAGGGAATCGAAGGCAGTGAGTGCTGGCAGGGGGAGGGGATCCAGCACAGGCGGCTCATTTATCACTGTCTCGGCCGCCAGGAGAGAGATGTTAACTAGCTGCGAAATGAAACGCTTGAGTCACCGCTGGCTAATGAGCAACGAGAAGCCGCTCCTGAGATAAATATCACGCAGACGCTGCTTTGCTGCTCCAGGGCAGCTTGATCAGCTGCCTTGCCTGGTGGTCGACTAACCCCACTCTCTGGCTCCCTCATCATAGGAGTCTTTTTTGTTTATAGATGATTATTGATGAATCCCTTAATTGAAGTGGGACCACATCAGTGCTTTATAACCCCACTTTTCCTTCCGCGTAGCAAACCCAGTCTGTAAAACTCCATCTCATCTCGTTCCCAGTATCAAACTGGGGCTGCAGCCGGTCCCGTCTGCAGTCTGCAATCAAAAACTGGGAAATTAATAATACACGCTAAAATATAATACAAAAACAAACTTAAAAAACTAATGTCTTTATTCATTGAGACAGAAGTGTCCTGGCTGTCTGCTTAGTATTCTGTAACACAGAAGTCCACACGACAGTCAGACGATCAAAGCATTGCTAATCATCCAGTCTGGGTACTGGAAACAGTTCCACTGTGATAATAAAGCCACTGTGTAAAGGAGTGACGGGAGCGTCCGGGAGCGAAGCCGCTTTTGTGACCCCTCGTGTTGCCCTCTCCTCCTCTTCCTCAGGTTCCCTCGGACGATTGGGGTGGGGGGTACCCCGCGGGGGGCAAGCTGGGTGGGGAGATCCCGTGCCGGCGCATGCGGAGCGGCAGCTACATCAAGGCCATGGGGGATGACGACAGTGGGGACTCCGACGCCAGCCCCAAACCCTCCCCCAAGACCGGGGCGAGCACGCAGAGAGAGGCCTTCCGACGCTCCGTCAGCATGGACCCCCGCAGCCCCTCCAGCAAGTGAGTGTCCACTGAGAGATCCACGGGACCACGGCCATCCAGATTGAGAAACGGGGTGGCTGTGCCCCTTTGCCGTTAGATCTGAGAGCGATCCCCAATAAAGATACCAAGCAAGATCTAAACTACCCAGAAAATGTCAGTCAGGCAGTCTTGTGTCGTTCGTCTGAAGTTGTTCAGTATTCGCTTTAGATGAACTGCTTAAAAACGTCTCTTGCAATCAGTCGCTTGCCTGGTTTGTGGTTCTGGAAGCAAAGCAGGCACGTTGTTGGTGCATGGCACAGAATCCAATCTATTTAGCAGAACTAACATCTATAATAACAGCGTGTGCTGCAGGCCTAAGGGGGTTTATACCTGCTGTGTGCAAACTCAAGCAGGCATCACCTGACCTGCATCCAAAACTTTGAATCCTTTCAAAAAAACAATGAAATCACTAGAGTAGCAAAAAGTGTGTTTAGTTATTTAGCTGAGACGCTTGCCCTTGTTGTGTGATGTGCGATTGACTTCCCTCCCCTCCCCCTCCAGCTACTCCTCCTGTAAGCAGTGCTCCGACTACCCCAGCTGCACCACGCCCAAGGTCAACTCGAGGGCACGCAGCTACAGCCGCTCCCTGACCGCCACGCAGGTACGGAAGCTACACGTGTGTTGGGTTTGTGTTCAGCTCGGGGAGGCTCTGATGCAGTTCGAGGGGATGTGTGAGTCTGTGTTGGGTTTGTGTTCGGCTCGGGGAGGCTCTGATGCAGTTCGAGGGGATGTGTGAGTCTGTGTTGGGTTTGTGTTCAGCTCGGGGAGGCTCTGATGCAGTTCGAGGGGATGTGTGAGTCTGTGTTGGGTTTGTGTTCAGCTCGGGGAGGCTCTGATGCAGTTCGAGGGGATGTGTGAGTCTGTGTTGGGTTTGTGTTCAGCTCGGGGAGGCTCTGATGCAGTTCGAGGGGATGTGTGAGTCTGTGTTGGGTTTGTGTTCAGCTCGGGGAGGCTCTGATGCAGTTCGAGGGGATGTGTGAGTCTGTGTTGGGTTTGTGTTCAGCTCGGGGAGGCTCTGATGCAGTTCGAGGGGATGTGTGAGTCTGTGTTGGGTTTGTGTTCAGCTCGGGGAGGCTCTGATGCAGTTCGAGGGGATGTGTGAGTCTGTGTTGGGTTTGTGTTCAGCTCGGGGAGGCTCTGATGCAGTTCGAGGGGATGTGTGAGTCTGTGTTGGGTTTGTGTTCAGCTCGGGGAGGCTCTGATGCAGTTCGAGGGGATGTGTGAGTCTGTGTTGGGTTTGTGTTCAGCTCGGGGAGGCTCTGATGCAGTTCGAGGGGATGTGTGAGTCTGTGTTGGGTTTGTGTTCAGCTCGGGGAGGCTCTGATGCAGCGGCAGTTCGAGATGTATGAGTCTGTTTACGGGGAGACCAAGTCGCAGGCTGTGGACGCTCTGGACCTGCCCGGCTGCTTCCGCACGCGCAGTCCCAGCTACGTCCGCGCCATCCAGGCCGGGGTCTCCCAGGACGACGACTGCCTGTCCGTCTTCAGCCTGTCCAACCCGCAGGGCCACGGCAAGACAGGCAACTGTGAGTGCACCCGTCTGTACGTCTGTCTGTCTCTCTGCCTGTCCATATTCAGCCTGTCCATCCCATAGGACCACTGCAAGGCAGTGAGTTCACCCATCCATGTGTCTGTCAGACTGTTCCATTATTAAGATATATAGTCCTGTTACTGTAGAAATCAATTGCAAAACATATTTTAAACACATATATATTTAAGCTCTCCCGTTGTAGAATGGACTATTCCTGTATATGTCTGCATGCATGTATGTCACATTCCCCAAGTTTCTCAATTGTATAATGGGTCATATATTGTACATTATTTATATTGCTTTTCATAAAATACCATCCATAGCATCACAAGATACTAAGTTGTAAAGTTACTTATTTTGTCAATAAGAATGTCTAGCTAAGTTTCTTTACTCTTTCGTGCTGTTCTTCTGCCCCCCCCCTCACAGTGTTCCCGCACCGCAAGCACCCCCCTCCAGTCCCCCCTCGAATCTCCAAACCCATGATCTCCATCACAGCCCAGAGCAGCACAGAGTTCCAGCAGGACAGCTACCCGCCAGACCATCCCGAACCCCAACCCCGCAGCAACTCAACGGAGAGCCTGGACGTGGGGCGCGTCTCCCGAACCGCGGGCCGGAGCAGCAAACTGCACAGCAACTCAGCGGACAACCTTCTGGAGGGGGTCCAGGGCTACCAGGGGACCCCCTCCTCGGGGCGCCCCAAACCACCGCACAGCAGCTCCGCGGACAGCGTGCTGGACAGGGCTCCAGCCACCCCCAAAAACAACAGCCTGAAGATGCCCGGGAGCCAGGAGCACAGGTCGGAGAGCAGGGGGAGGAAGTGGAGGCCGTCCATCGCAGTGCAGGTCAGTCCGGGTCCCGGCGCTGTACCCCCTCGAGTTCGGCAGCCCCTCTGGGCTTTGTGCTGAGTGTGTTTCATTGTGTCTCTGTGCAGGTGGACAGCTCGGACTCTGACTCGGAGAGCAAAGCCCTCAGGGAGTTCCACTCCATCGGTGTGCAGGTGGAGGAGGACAGGAGGTGAGTCTGCTGCTGATTCAGCACCACAGGGTTTAACAGTTACAGAGGAAACCATGACAATGAATGTGGGTACATGCTAACACTTTCATGCATGGCCACCTCATATGACGATGGATTAAAAAAAACTTTATGTGAGGACATATGGAAGACGCAGATGCATGACCCATATAAACAATGAAATTTTCAGTGATGAGATATATTGATGATGTGTCCTGAACTCCTGTGTTCATCTGTTTTGAATGTTTCATGCATGAAAGTGTTAATGTTCCCCCCTCAGACGGGCGAGGTTCAAGCGTTCGAACAGCGTGACGGCGAGCGTGCAGGCGGATCTCGGGTGCGAGGGCGTGGCCACGGAGGACAAGGGGCTGCAGTTCGGACGCTCCTTCCAGCGCCACTCCTCCGAGCCCGAGTCCGTGGGCCAGTACGGCGTGTACCGGACCGTCCACACGCAGGGAGAGTGGGCGTACCGCGAGGACTGCCAGCCCCTGGAGAGCGGCTGGAGTGAGGGGACCCCCAGCCGGCCGGCCTCCGCCCGCGACGGGGAGCACTTCCTGAAGAGGCTGCAGGCAGAGGTGGAGAGGATGGAGGGATGGTGCCAGGCCATGGAGAGAGAGGCGGAGGAGAGCGACCTGGGGGAGGAGGGTGAGTGGAGACGCCGTCTCTGGGTTTACCCCGGTGAATGGGTGGATGTTTTCATTTCATTTATTTCATTTTTTTTTATGCATTCCCCTCATGCCCTGGGTCCACAGTGTACACAGCTGATGAAGGGCTTTTGTCTGAATCGTCCTGAAATATATTTTTGTACACTGCAGTTATATATATATATATATACACAGTCAGCACCCTAGACTTTCTAGAGAAATTCTCAAAGTTATTGCTCCAAATGGGGCACCATGTTGTCCGAAAGGAGAAAAACAAAACCTGTTTATGAGCTTGTATATGAGCACTTACAGCAGAGAGCAAAAAACAGACTTCACTGATACTGTACGTGTGTCTGTGTGTGTCCGTGTGTCCGTGTGTCCGTAGTTCTTGAGACGGTCCGCTGTGCGGTGGGGAGTGCCCAGCTGCTGATGACTCAGAAGATTCAGCAGTTTTTCAGACTGTGCCAGCAGAGCTTGGTAAGTGCTAATAATAATAATAATAATAATAATAATAATAATAATAATAATAATAATAATAATAATAATAATCTATATTGGCTTGCCTGAGTGGTAAATTCCTGTTGTAATGGGTTTGGTTGTATGGAATGGACATCGCTTAAGATCGCTGAAGAGCTTTCAAGTCGTTTTTGTTTTTGTATCATTAACAGTGGAACGTTGACTAAACACACTGACTATACTGCAGGCACCATTGTCTAAAGTTTTATTCAGTCTTTGGAGAGAAAAAAAATCTCTAACTCTCCTCTCTCTCTGTCTCTGTGTGTGTGTGTGTGTGTGTGTGTGTCTCTGTCCCCTGTCCCCTGTCCCCAGGACCCCTCTGCGTACCCCCAGCCCACTCCTCAGGACCTGGCTGGACTCTGGGATCAGCTGCAGCTCTCTATCGAGGATGTGCGGCTCAAATTCCAGGAGCTTCAGAGACTGAAGGACAGAGGCTGGAAAATCCCTGAGAGGAAGGTGAGGACTGGGAGAGGAATCCGAGAGAAAATAGAGAGGGATCAGAGAAGAAAGAGAGAGGAATCCGAGAGAAAATAGAGAGGGATCAGAAAGGAAAGAGAGAGGAATCCGAGAGAAAATAGAGAGGAATCAGAGAGGAAAGAGAGAGGAATCCGAGAGAAAATAGAGTGGAATCAGAGAGGAAAGAGAGAGGAATCCGAGAGAAAATAGAGTGGAATCAGAGAGGAATCCGAGAGAAAATAGAGAGGGATCAGAGAGGAAAGAGAGAGGAATCCGAGAGAAAATAGAGTGGAATCAGAGAGGAATCCGAGAGAAAATAGAGAGGGATCAGAGAAGAAAGAGAGAGGAATCCGAGAGAAAATAGAGTGGAATCAGAGAGGAATCCGAGAGAAAATAGAGAGGGATCAGAGAAGAAAGAGAGAGGAATCCGAGAGAAAATAGAGAGGAATCAGAGAGGAAAGAGAGAGGAATCCGAGAGAAAATAGAGAGGAATCAGAGAGGAAAGAGAGAGGAATCCGAGAGAAAATAGAGTGGAATCAGAGAGGAATCCGAGAGAAAATAGAGAGGGATCAGAGAGGAAAGAGAGAGGAATCCGAGAGAAAATAGAGTGGAATCAGAGAGGAATCCGAGAGAAAATAGAGTGGAATCAGAGAGGAATCCGAGAGAAAATAGAGAGGGATCAGAGAGGAAAGAGAGAGGAATCCGAGACAAAATAGAGAGGGAAGAGAGAGGAAAAAGAGAGGAATCAGAGAGGAAAGAGAGAGGGAAGAGAGAGGAATCAGAGATGAAATGGCCAGGAATCTGTGAAAAAATCTGCAGTATTGTATTGAGATGAAAACAGAGGAGAATCAAGGGTTCATATAAAAAATGGTTAAAAACGCATCATACCAAAGTCATTTAAAAATGACTAAGCTTACTATTTCTCACCCCTAACTCCTCCTCTCCCCTCCCACTCTCCCTCCACTCCCACCCTCCTCTCCCTCTCCCTCTCTCCCCTCTACTCCCATCCCTCTCTCCCCTCCACTCCCTGTCCCTCCCTCTCACCTCCCTCTCCCTCTCCACTCCCACACTCCCTCTTTCTCTCCCTCCCTCTCTCTCCCCCTCCACTCCCACAATCCACTCCCTGTCCCCCTCCACTCCCTCTCTCTCCCCCTCCTCTCCCTCTCCCCCGCTCCAGGAGGATAAGAAGATTCCTCCTCTGTTACCAAAGAAGTCTGCGGGTGTTGTGAGCGGCATTGCTGTCACGGGTGTCAGTCTCAGCAGCTCGGTCAGTCTGGGAAGCCTCAGCATGGGGGGCAGCCTGGGGTCCCGTGCGGGGAAGGTGCTGCTTCCCTGGGACCGATCCCTGGACCTGGTAGGGGACCGGCAGAGGCAGGAGGCCAGGTGGAGGCTGCTAGCCGGAAAACGCACAGCGTCCTTCCGGCAAAACTCAGCCACAGAGAGCGCCGACAGCATCGAGATCTACATCCCGGAGGCCCAGACCAGGCTGTGAACCACGGAGCCACGAAACCACGAAGCCAGCCCAGCCTCGGCACTCTCTCTCTCTCTCCCTCTCTCCCCCAGCACAGCGCCTCAGCCGACCAGCCTGCCCAGCTCGCGTTATCATTTCATTTCATTTCATTCCGTGGGTTTGTTTAATTGTATATGCGACCAGTGCAAAAATGTGCTCCCATTTCTTTTAATTATTTTTTTCTCCTAAAGAGAATTAAATCAACCTCTTGTTTCAACACGAGTAAATAATGATGTGCTCCAGCGAAAGCTTAGTAAATTGGGCCATTTTATACATCAGCTGCTTTTTGTGGGCGTGTTCCTCACAGTGTTCATCGTTATCTCTGCTGCACTGAGAAAAAACAAGGAAAGCACATCTACACACACAGACCCGCAACACAACTCACAGAGCAGTGAGCTGGGAGCAGACAGACACACAGACCCACAACACAACTCACAGAGCAGTGAGCTGGGAGCTGACAGACACACAGACCCGCAACACAACTCACAGAGCAGTGAGCTGGGAGCTGACAGACACACAGACCCGCAACACAACTCACAGAGCAGTGAGCTGGGAGCTGACAGACACACAGACCCACAACACAACTCACAGAGCAGTGAGCTGGGAGCTGACAGACACACAGACCCACAACACAACTCACAGAGCAGTGAGCTGGGAGCTGACAGACACACAGACCCACAACACAACTCACAGAGCAGTGAGCTGGGAGCTGACAGACACACAGACCCACAACACAACTCACAGAGCAGTGAGCTGGGAGCTGACAGACACACAGACCCACAACACAACTCACAGAGCAGTGAGCTGGGAGCTGACAGACACACAGACCCACAACACAACTCACAGAGCAGTGAGCTGGGAGCTGACAGACACACAGACACACAGACACACAGACCCACAACACAACTCACAGAGCAGTGAGCTGGGAGCAGACAGACACACAGACCCACAACACAACTCACAGAGCAGTGAGCTGGGAGCTGACAGACACACAGACCCGCAACACAACTCACAGAGCAGTGAGCTGGGAGCTGACAGACACACAGACCCGCAACACAACTCACAGAGCAGTGAGCTGGGAGCTGACAGACACACAGACCCACAACACAACTCACAGAGCAGTGAGCTGGGAGCTCAACTGCGTTACTCCTGCCCCCCCTGCTGGACATCCCAGCAATGGACACCCTGCCTTGTTACTGCATCAAGCTGCTAAAACTGCACAGGACCTCTGGACAGCAGAGTGCTAGAGCCAGGGTGCTTGAGCCAGGGTGCTTGAGCCAGGGTACTAGAGCCAGGGGACTAGGGTTCCTTTTTATTTTGTTTGTTTGTTTGTTTATTTATTTATTTTTCATTATATGACAACCGTTTAAACACAGTAACAGGCTTTTTATTACCTTTTTAGATTTTTTTTTTTTAATTTATAATAATAAATCTTCATATTTTAAAATTGAAGTATATTTTATTACAAATGACATGCGATATAAAATATATCTATATAGCGATAAATATATTTATCAATCTAAAGCGCAAGTATGTCCAATTGAATAACACTATAGCCTCTCTGTTACTGTGTTTAAAAGCTGTGTTGTGCCCCTCTCCCTCTAATGCAGTTTGTTTAAAGTTATTTTATTGTACAATCCTGTGTTTGGGAAAGCAAGCCCCCCCCCCCCATGAAGATTACACCCACACTGTGACAATGTATGTATGAATTACTTTAGAGGAAGAAACTGTAAAATAAACGAAACATCTGCAATGACATACACTTCCACTAGAGGTCCTTCTCAGTGCCTTGCAGGACCCTAGCAAGCTCAGTGACGCACGCTTCATTGAGAGAGACAGATAGAAGCCGATAGGTAGGCATGGGGAGCCAGCACTTTCACTCCAATCATCCTCTTTATCTGCTCAACCGTTAGTCTAAGGATCCGTTCATAAAACATTTAGAAACGACTTAGTAAAGGTTTTAACGATTATTAATACTCTGTTTATTACAATACCATTTGAGTGACACATTACTATTGTCTTGTCATAAAGCAGTAATGCGCTGTGTTATAAATGCTTAGTTACATTCTTATAACACTGCTGCTGTAGCCTCTTATTATTAACACTAATAGCAGTGTTACTGTTGAATTTGTTTATAACATCCTTTATAACACATTCCTCATAATGGATCCTTGAAGCCAGTTATTGCAGTGTTTTCCAATTGAGTCAGCAGGCCGAGGTTTGTGTGTGTGTGTTTTCATGGGATTATTGTAACATTGCTGCTGCCAGATGTGAGTTTGAAATGACCAGAAATGGGGTTTCGCTCAGATTCTTTGGCTTGCCCATGCTTCCCTATGCATGCATTCACTCTCTGGTTTGGAACAGTGAGGGCGATCGAGCAAACAGTGTCCTTGTAATGCTAAACAGCCTCTGCAACGAAAAAGCTAAGAGGCAGAGAACATTGCAGCAGCTTCAGACCGAGGACTGCTTGCATGGAAGTGGAAATGTGGTCCGGTCTTTAAAGGCTGCTAATAAGAGGAGGTCTGAGCTGTTCAGAAGTGCTTCAGCATTGAGATGAGAGCGCGGTGTCCGAGGGGCTGTCGATCTGAGAGCGGCTTACGTTTCCATCCACAGCACAACGGGAGCATTCAAATCCTTTCCCAGAGCTCTGCCATCACTACACCCCAGTAACGGACCCGCTCGCTGCCTGCTGGGCGCTTGCAAGCAACTGGGAAAGAAGGGGGAAGAGAACAAAGAACTGAACAGGCCTGCAGAACAGAGCACCAATGACGCTGGTCGTGTTTTACAGTTTTCTACTGAACAAATAAAATGTGCCTAAGAGGGAGCTGTCTTACTATTATTATTATTATTATTATTATTATTATTATTATTATTATTATTATTATTATATAAAAGTGCAAAAAAATAGTATTTTATTGTAGCAAAATCCCAATGCTGGGATGAACAGTGGACACAGCCACTAGATGACTGACAACACTTTGTAAGTACAGTGTTATATTATTGTGATTATTCTGATATTGTCATGCCCACGAGGCAGTAGTTTATGTGGCTTGCTTTTTACTCTTTTTCATTGTAAAACTGCTAACCCTAGGCAGCATGCTTTTTAAATGACTGTCAAGTTTATGCTAGGTTGGTTGAAGATGCTGCTTGATTTTTGTAACCCCCCCCCCCCCCCCCGTCCCCCAAGCTGGAGGATCCTGTGTCCTCGTCTTGCTGTCGCTGCGGTTCTGCAAATGGGAGGGAAAGACAAGCCAGTGCCAGACTGAGGGCCCTGGAAAAGAGCTTTGTTCTACCCGACCCTTAGAGTTTCCCACAGTAACTAAAGCATGGAAGAGCCTAGGCAAGCACTGTGAAGCCCAGAGAGGTATGGTAAAACATAGGCAAGCACTGTGAAGCCCAGAGAGGTATGGTAAAGCACATACCAAACAGAAACCAAACAGCAGCACGCTGAAGGGTTTTATTCCAAAACTGGATCATGTCGCTGTGCAAATGGAATGATGCGCACACAGCAGCGGGGTGTGTGTTTATTCAGTGCAGTGTGTTCACAGGGGGGCTCAGTGTCACCTTCTCAAGTGTGAACGTTTCAGATTACAGGATGTGAATCGCTATGTATTTACCAGTGGACCCTGCTATTGACAAGGGAACTGCGTTGTAATTACATGGTAATGACACTGTGGACCTGGTGTAATTACACAGTAACATGTGAGTCGTGTAATAACACGTGTATTACACTAATAGTTACTGTGCAAGAGCAGCAATGTTGGTAGTCATCCAGTTATTACACCTTCATGTGCGCTATCATGTAAATGAAATATTATTATG
Organism: Acipenser oxyrinchus oxyrinchus; assembly: GCA_030684275.1. NCBI lineage: Eukaryota > Metazoa > Chordata > Actinopteri > Acipenseriformes > Acipenseridae > Acipenser > Acipenser oxyrinchus. The sequence continues at coordinate 17,264,925 of CM060273.1, read as the reverse complement.
CTAGTTATTTTAATAGGAGGCACCCATGCAATATTCATACACTGTCTTCTCCAGTCATGCTGAAAAGCATTCGAGGTCTGGAGTCTGTCTGAGAACAACCACAGGCCGACCAAACACATGCGCTGCTGCCTTCGGTGCAGAATTCTTTAATGAAAACAGGAAACAGGAAACCGAGTTCTAGAAATAGCATTGCGATTCTGTGTAAGCACACCTGTGTTTAAAAAGCAACTACCGAGTAAGTCCACAGTCATGAGAGTCACTTAGCTAAAGAAATCCATGTTAGCTACTGCCACCCTTAGACAAGGCACTGTGATGTGTTTTATCAGTCAGAATGGAACACTGTTGACGTTGCAAACTCTTTTTTTTATTATAAAGCTATTTTAGCGAAATGTGGCCTGTGTTTGCTTGTTTCTCTTTTCCTGCTTTTCCCTCGCGTCTTTCCTAAACGAAACGCACTATTCTTCTGTTTGAAAGGGAGTCTGTTTAAAAATGCGGTGGGGGCATGTTGGGTAAATAAATGGAGGGGCTCCCGTTTATCGTTTTCAAAAGTAGAATTCTGCTCTTCTTCACTGAATGGGAAGTCTGTGTAATGCCACGTGTGTTTTCCTGTGTGTCTGGGTGTGTGTGCGTGTGTGTGTGTTTGCTGGTGCAGGGTCAGAAAATGGTACATCGTCAGAAAGTGGTACGCGTACGAAAACTTGACCCGTGTAACATCAGAAAATGGTAAACTGTCAATAATCTCTACGAACAAGACAAACTGTACTTCATCCACAACATCGTCTGCGTTTACAGTGGTAGGTATCCCAGTTTGTTGGTCACAGTTGTTAGTCACAGCTGTTAGGTTTTTTCCTCTTTCTTTTGCAGGTTACAAAGTGAAGCAGGAACGTCGCCCCATCATTCCCCTTCCAGGTGTGGTTGTTTTTAAAGCGATGCGTTATTCTTACATTTACAAACAGAGTCAGCAATACGAAGAAGAATGTCCTTTTGTTTTTAAGGTAATAGTGTTGGAGTGAGTTTCTCTTTTTTTTGTTCACTCTCCATCACACTGTGTGTGTGTGTGTGTGTGTGTGTGTGTGTGTGTGTGTGTGTGTGTGTGTGTGTGTGTGTGTGTGTGTGTGTGAAAGTCTGTCTCGTGGGTCTGTATAACGGCTGCCCAATGCAGTTAAGAGGAGTGACAGACAGACAGACAGGGTGGGGTTAAGAACGAGGAAAATAAACAGTAAAACCAAACAGCCCATTGAAGACTGAACGAGGCGTGACAGGAAGAATCAGAATGAATCACTGTGAGCCGGTTTGTCTGGAGCTGTGTGATCAGACAAACCTCATAACACACAGCCACTCACACACGCTGCACACGCGGCTGGTAAGCACTCACTATAATAAGAAGGCTTGTGTGGAGGTATCGAGTGTTCATGTTGGATTATATAGACACACCTTAGTTTCATTTATTAAATGTGTTTCATAGCTTCTGAGTATTATAAACAAGGATATTTTTTGGTAACACTTTAGGTATCCGGTATGTGATTATAAACAATCTATAAATATGTTATTAATTATGCTATTAATAATTCTAGAATATGATTGCAAATAATAAGACTAGTATTATAATCTTCTGCCATTGTTTTTGCTAATGTTTATAATTGCTTATATATAACTGATCCTGAAGTTGCATGTTGTTATCACACTGCTATAACAATGCTGTAGCATGTTATTACTATCCAGTATCTAGTATTGCTTATAACATCATTTATAACACCTTCATAGATGCAATAGGAACTCTGGAATGCAATTATTGTCAAGCCCATTTTATATATAATATGTCATATCACATATTTTTATTTTAGAAAAACAACACTTGACAAACACGGTTTATCTTATTCGTAGTCTTTAATCATCTCCTGTTTTGTGAACAGAGATAATTTCACATCAGCGAGAAACAAACCAGAAGGGCTTACAAAGTACCTTTTTAAAGTCAAGGAGCCTCGCGCCGCTCGCTAGAGTCCAGGTGCTGGATAAATGGAGTATATACGCAACAAAGGGTATCCTCGCTCAGGATTTGTTCACCAAAATATATTTTTTTTAACTTTTTATTTCTGCAATATGAAGATAGAAAATTGAACACAAGTCGAATCAGCAATGTTTTGGTGCCGTGCACCCTCTTAAGGATTTACAAGACACAGATGTCACAGCGAGCAAATCCTGAGTGTGGATCCTCCCTGTTGCACTTTTAAAAGTACCGGCGAGCCCTTTGCTGCTGGAGCTGCTGGAGGCTGCCTGCCTGGGAGGCTGCCTGCCTGGGAGTCTGCCTGCGGAGGCCTGGCCCGGACTCCCTCCACAGCCCTCGGAGCTGGGCTCGGAAGTGCTGCAGAGAGAAGCAGTAGATGAGTGGGTCGATGCAGCTGTTCACGCTCAGCAGGGCCGTGCTCACTCTGTGCACCACGTCCACCAGGGATGGAGGGGCGCAGCTGAAAACCGACGTCTTACTGAACACCCAGGCGATCAGCGTCACGTGGTAGGGGGCCACGCAGACCACGAAAACCAGCAGCATGCCTAGGACAATGGACCTGGCCAGCCGCCGGTGTGGCCCTTGGAAGGGGGCCCGGGGGGCTCCTGGGGCCGCCAGTGTGCGGAGGATGGAGAGGTAGCTGCCCAGGACCGTGAGAAAGGAGGACAGGAAGAAGAGGCAGGCCAGGAAGGCGTAGGTCCGGTCCTGGGAGAACATCTCGAAGCACGTGATGACCCCGCGGTCCGTCTCGAAGGTCTGATCCATGGAGAGGGAGGGGATGGAGCAGCAGAGCCAGAAGGCCCAGGCGCAGAGGCTGGTCCAGACAGCCCCTCTCTGGGTCACCAGGAACAGCTGGCCCCGGCTCGCGGTGACTGTGAGGAATCGGTTGACGCTGATGAGGGTCATGAAGGTGATGGCGCTGTAGGTGGACAGGTAGTAGAGAGACCCAGCCAGTCTGCAGCCCAGCTCCGTGAAGACCCAGTGGCCCCTGTTGAAGTAGTAGTGGATCCACAGGGGCAGCGTCAGGTTGAAGGCCACGTCCGCCACGCTCAGGTTGACCAGGTAGATCTTCATGGCACTGTTCACGCGCGTCCCTCGGCTGCAGAACACCAGCAGCGCCGTCAGGTTGCCCGGCAACCCCAGGAGGAACACGGCGGTGTAGACCAGCGGGAGGAGCAGGAACTCTACGGGGTGGCTCACCTGACAGGGCCCCCGGCTCGGCTGCGTCGCCACGATGGAGCCCAGTTCCACGAGTGCGCTGTCGTTCATTTCTGACAGACACACAGGAGGAAAGACAAGGAAAGGGGGTCAGAGGAACAGGACAAGGCTGATTGTGTTTAATACACAGCGCCACCAAACAGAGGCCGTGATCTGAACAGCTATAGTGTCTCATTCGTAACTAAAAAAAAAAACTGCTCAATAGTAGTACATTGAGAAATACTGTATTAAAAAAAAACTCTGTGACGAAAAAGTCATTGTCCTCGTTATAAAGTCATTGTCCTCGTTATAAAGTCATTGTCCTCGTTAGAACCTCATTATAAAGTCATTGTGCTCGTTAGAACCATGTTATAAAGTCATTGTCCTCATTAGAACATTGTTATAAAGTAATTGTGCTCGTTAGAACCTTGTTATAAAGTCATTGTCCTCGTTAGAACCTCATTATAAAGTCATTGTGCTCGTTAGAACCTTGTTATAAAGTCATTGTCCTCGTTAGAACCTCGTTATAAAGTCATTGTGCTCGTTAGAACCTCGTTATAAAGTCATTGTGCTCGTTAGAACCATGTTATAAAGTCATTGTGCTCGTTAGAACCTCGTTATAAAGTCATCTTAGAGATTATTTTAAACACCTTGGTTCAACATCCTTAAAACACCATGTTGCTGTGCATTCAGTATTTATAATGAACTGTCTAATACCATATAGAAATACTACAAGGCACTGAACAAATTCAATGAGAAACAGTCTGTCTGCAAGTCTTTGTTGCAGACATTGATTCGTAAATTTAAATCACAGACGTTTTTCAACTAAGATTTTATTTTATTATTGTAGCTCAATTGTGTAAATCTCAAGTACCTAACAGCAGCAGAACCTATTTTATATCCACTAGTTCATATTTTGTAAAAAGTCAAGTCAATAATGCATCTAGAATGATGTTAGAAACAATATAAGATAGAAGACAGGTAAACCATGATAAAGAGCCACATAGTGTGAGAACGTGTTCCAGAGACAGTTAGAAGAATCGCACAATGTGTCCTTGAAATGCAGTTGTAATAATAATGGGGTTTCTTGTTTTATAAAATGCATCATTTTTAAACACAGTACAGTGCATCCTCCTGAGAAAAAAAAAATAACTACATACCAATCACTGCTTGCTGATTAATTTGGGAATCAAAGTTAAATAAACAAAGGCTAGCACGTCCCGTCTCCCGGTTAAAGATGTGATTCATGAGATTTAGACTCTTTTTACCCTTGCACAAGTTCCCCACAGTAAAGTGTAATAAGCACGGTAAAGCATAGGTAAGCACTGTGTAGAACAGCGAGGTGTGGGACAGGTTATGCTTACCGACTCTCTGCTGGCTGCTCGTCTGACTGCTCTTTGATCCCCTGCTCTGTCCTGCAGCTTGACAGAGTGCTGAGAGAGTGGAAGTGAGTGGGAGAGTGTAGCGGTTCTTCACTTACAGACTCCTCTGACAGGATGTGAGCTGCTAATGTTTCACTTGATTGAAGAGGGTTGGGTTGGGTCAGGTTGGGTTGGGTTGCTTTTTTTTTTGCTTTTTATTTATATTCTGCTGTCTGCGTGCCAGGCCCTGCTGCATGGAGGTGTCTTATCTAGGTCACATTGGCACTAGCTGTGTCAGCAGGTCGTGCAGATGTCACAGTAAACAGGGAGGCGATGTCAGGAGTCTTCAGGGGTCTAAGCAGAGTCCGAGCCCCGTGCGGAATTCAAAGGAAACTCCAGGGTTGCTTACTGTTAGACCTCTTGTAAAACTCTGCTGGTAACAGCATGGCAAGGTTCAGGGTACATGACAATTCGTGTCTCTAATGACTGTGGATTCACACTGTAGTTACTTAGTAAATACATCTGCACTCACACACAAGTACCGTGCTGTTATGCATAGTTACAATGTTCTTAATGTGCAAATCTTTTTTGCACGATATAACCCAAACCCTTTTCTGATACAATTGTGTGCTTACATATATCATGCAAACAGATTGACACATTAAGTGCATTGCAACTATGTAGAACAGCACTGGACTGTAAGTGCGCGTGTATTTGCTGAGTAACTACAGTGTAAATCCACAGTCATTAGAGACTCTTCATGGAAAGGGCCCCTGTGTTTTAGCTTGGGTCAGCCTGGGGAAGCTGGGTACTTTCTTTCTTGAGGTCAAATACGTGTGGAGCTGCCAGGAATCATAACAATAATAATAATAATCTGCATGATTCACAAGTGGTTTCTGTTTGAGTAAGACGAGATTGAGGGGAATCACAGCCCTGAGCAGCTCTAGGTTCGTGCCGAGTTCTTCAGATGGTAGTACTCTGGGTTCGTAACGAGTTCAGATGGTAGAAGCTTTCTCCTGACAGTAAACTAGCTGCTCATTTCAAAATGTAAAATAGCCTGCTGCATCATTTCATTTCATTAAAAAACAAAAGTCTTTAAATAGCTTCCGAGACTGACATTCCAAAAAAACAGAACTGCATTGTAAAGTTATAAGATGTATATAGATTGCATATAAACTTTCAACTAAAAAAGTGTGTTACCTTGCCACCTGCATCACCTTAATGTTAAATATCTTACCTGCTTTAATCCTGCTTCTGAGGCGCGATTTCTGCTTAGAGCCTAAAAATTAAGGAGAGAGGGAGAGACAGAAGAGAGGGAGCAGGGGAGTGTGTGAAATGGGGATGGGGATGGTGTTCTCTCTCTCTCACACTTCTCCCTGGCCACCGCAGGGTTAACCACACTGAAAGAATGACACGTTGAAATTTCTAACTTTTTTAGTTCTAGTTTTTAGTGATTTGAGGTTTCATTCAGAAAACAAACCCTCCCAGCCCCAAATCCTGTTTTGTGTCACAGCACTGAAAGTCTAGAGATTTCAGACCACATATTATTGAGACTCTTAACTGTCTAACTCTCGTTACCTGTCGTTTCTTTCCAACTTACTGTCTAAATGTGTTCTCTAAGGCGCTGGAACTAGGGGTGCTGGCTTTGCATGGCTTCCGTCACATACAGGGGTTACAATTTTGTTCAATGGCTTTCAGCACCCCCACTTTAAAAACGGTTCCAGTGCCTCTCCTCTCAGGGCTTCACTCTTACTGTCTCACTAACTTGAAGTCCTGATTTCATTGTTCTTGTCGAATTTCATTCTTTCTGTCTAACAGTCAGAGTTACATTATTTCTTTCTAAGTTTTTAACTTACTAACTGAAGCTGCTGTTTTCAGTGTCGTTCGCTTTGTCTCTACGTGGTCAGGATGTGCATCTTATCTTTTCTTTCGTCATCACGTGAGCTGTTTCGTTTGCATTTCTTGTGTCCTGGGCCTCTTCGAGTAAATGCAAGGTGTTAACACATATCATGTGTGGTTGACACCTTTATTCTATTCGACATGTCGAATGAAATCTCTTTTCCCATTATAGACGCCGTTTCTGTCTTGAGTGTAATTTCCTGTAAAAGTCTTCATTTTAAACAGTTCTTTCAAGTAACCCTTTATAGGGTATAGTTTCTACACTCTCATTGTGTGCATTACCCACCTCGCTGTAAGAGCGTTGCTCACTGGCAGGGGCTCCCTTCTGAGAATCCATGCACTGGGAGAATGTTTTTTATATAGTGTATGAATAATTCATTCAAGTACTAGTTGGCATTTTACAGCAGCGTTAAGCAGTTCTCTCGCTGGCTCAGTTAATAGAGCACTGGACTTTGTTTCACAGGGTAATTGGTTCAAGCCCCACATGATATGTTTGTGTTAATCCCTAATTTTCCAAAATATTGTTTCATTTACCATATAGACCTATAAGGTTTGGCTTCCATTTCAAATCACAAATGAAACGAAGTTGAATCACAGCGTCCCCCCCCCAGGTCCACATCACACAGTGTAATAATGTGTTTCACGGAGCAGGAGACCCAGCTGGCTGCTTGCTCTGCTGGTAGAGTGTGGGACTCTGATGCGCAGGTTAGTGGCTTCAAACCCCATGTTAGGAGCCTGTGCTTTCATTTCATTTTCAAAGACTTTGCCCTTTTTGTAAAATCAAGGTGTCGGTGGTCTTAAGTTTAAAAATAATATGAAGAGGCTGATATAAGATCTTCACTGCATTGCTATCAGGTGGTGCAGTGGGCTAGTTCACTAGCATGCTGTGTGTTCCTCCTCGGAGTACCGGGTTCAAATCCACGCAAGTTCTTTGTTTTCAAATACTTTGTTAATTTCTCATATAGACAGTGAATTGTATTCTTTCCTATATAGAGAATGATACAGCAAGCTGTGAGGTGGCTGATTCACTAGCATGCTGTGCTCCTTGGAGTACCGGGTTCAAATCCTGCTAATTTCTTCCTTTATTTTCAAAAAACAGGTTCATTGACCTTATAGTCAGCAACACTGCCACCTGCCACTCTCCTGCCAGGCAGGGGCAGGGGCAGGGGCAGGGGCAGGGGCAGGGGCAGACCCCCTCCCCCTCCATCTGTGGAAACACAATCATTACTTCCCTTTAGGAACTCACCTCCAGGACCAGGATTTGAACCTCTGTCTTCAGGGAGAGAAGGCCGTGGGTGTAACCCACTGCACCACAAGCTCCCACAGGAAAGGCGTGTTGCACGCTGACTATAAGGTCAATGAACCCGTTTTTTTGAAAATAAAAAGAAACTACCCAGATTTTAACCCGGTACTCCAAGGAGCACAGTACAGTATGCTAGTGAATCAGCCCCCTGTGCCACTTCACAGCTTGCTTTATTATTCTCTATATAAGAAAGTATACAATTCATTGTCTATATGAGAAATTAAAGTATTTGAAAACAAAGAACTCACGTGGATTTGAACCCGGTACTCCGAGGAGGAACACACAGCATGCTAGTGAACTAGCCCACTGCACCACCTGTCTCCTTGTGACAGCCTCGCAGTCCAACCTTGTATAAGAGATGAGCTTCCCTTTTCAGAGATCACCCTGCTGGAGCTGAGAATCCTGGATCTTACTGCAGAGTTTCATGCCACTGAAGAGAGGAGGGATTATGAAACACAACCCCACTCTGCTTTATCAAACACAAACCCACTCTGCTTTATCAAACACAACCCCACTCTGCTTTATCAAACACAACCCCACTCTGCTTTATCAAACACAACCCCACTCTGCTTTGAAGACGACGTTCATTTAAGATAGGAGGCTGTGTGGTCCAGTGGTTAAAGAAAAGGGCTTGTAATCAGGAGGTCCCTGGTTCAAATCCCACCTCAGCCACTGACATTGTGTGACCCTAAGCAAGTCACTTTACCTCCTTGTGCTCCGTCTTTCGGGTGAGAGGTAATTGTAAGTGACTCTGCAGCTGATGCATAGTTCACACACCCTAGCCTCTGTAAGTCGCCTTGGATAAAGGTGTCTGCTAAATAAACACATAATAATTCTAATGCTGCCACCTAATGGCCTTTTGCTGTAACTGCGAGTGACGGTCCTGTCTGATCCTCATAAAATATATCAAGCGTTGTTTAAGTGTGTGAACGGAGCTGCATAGGTCTAAAACAGAAACCCCATCATGTGCAGATTCAGCCTTCAGTACACTGGAAGAGGAGTCTTTAGAAATACCCAGGGTGCACAAGTCTTACTGTCACCACAGTGTTTAATTAGAAAGGAGGAGACAAGGTCACAATCATTTGTAGTGATACACAGACACGTACAGAGTCTGCCCATTAGGGGTCTCTATTCTCATCCCCCACACCCAAGCAGAGATGGAGAGACGGACAGGGGGACAGACACACAAAGTCCTTTTTGGTCCCTTGCTAATTTTTCTAAATATCTTCTTGTTTCACCAGCACAGTATAACAATGGCACTGTTTAAAAATGTATTACATTAATAATAATTAATAATAATAATTAATCAAAGTGATACAAATCTTGTTAAATTATTTTCTTATTATTCCAGTTTCTTCCTTTAAGTTTCGACAATCGGTCATCAAAGCTATGATTTTGTGGAGGCCGCCTCCCTACATTCTGATTGGCTGCGAGGAGGGTGGGCGGGGCCTGTGTTATGACTCCGCCCCTTTGCTGAAGCCAGTTGGATTCTGGGATTGCCAGCGCCACAGGTCCTCACCTGGGAACAGGACAGAGAGTTCAGAAACAAACAAACAAACAAACCAAGATTATAAAATACGCAACATGTGTTAATCCAGCTCCTCACCTGCTGTGTGTGAACTCAGGTACTGATACAGGTGTGTGCTATGCAAGTGAGGTCAGGTACTGATACAGGTGTGTGCTATGCAGGTGAGGTCAGGTACTGATACAGGTGTGTGCTATGCAGGTGAGGTCAGGTATTGATACAGGTGTGTGCTATGCAGGTGAGGTCAGGTATTGATACAGGTGCGTGCTATGCAGGTGAGGTCAGGTACTGATACAGGTGTGTGCTATGCAGGTGAGGTCAGGTACTGATACAGGTGTGTGCTATGCAGGTGAGGTCAGGTATTGATACAGGTGTGTGCTGTGCTGGTGAGGTCAGGTATTGATACAGGTGTGTGCTATGCAGGTGAGGTGAGGTCAGGTATAGAGTAAGGTGTGTGCAGGTGAGGTCAGGTATAGAGTAAGGTGTGTGCAGGTGAGGTCAGGTATAGAGTAAGGTGTGTGCAGGTGAGGTCAGGTATAGAGTAAGGTGTGTGCAGGTGAGGTCAGGTATAGAGTAAGGTGTGTGCAGGTGAGGTCAGGTATAGAGTAAGGTGTGTGCAGGTGAGGTCAGGTATAGAGTAAGGTGTGTGCAGGTGAAGTCAGGTATAGAGTAAGGTGTGTGCAGGTGAGGTCAGGTATAGAGTAAGGTGTGTGCAGGTGAGGTCAGGTATAGAGTAAGGTGTGTGCAGGTGAAGTCAGGTATAGAGTAAGGTGTGTGCAGGTGAAGTCAGGTATAGAGTAAGGTGTGTGCAGGTGAGGTCAGGTATAGAGTAAGGTGTGTGCAGGTGAGGTCAGGTATAGAGTAAGGTGTGTGCAGGTGAGGTCAGGTATAGAGTAAGGTGTGTGCAGGTGAGGTCAGGTATAGAGTAAGGTGTGTGCAGGTGAAGTCAGGTATAGAGTAAGGTGTGTGCAGGTGAGGTCAGGTATAGAGTAAGGTTTGTAATGTCAGGTGTTCTCAGTATCAGCCCCCACACTCACACATCTTGTCAAGTCCGAAGCTGGCTCTCCAGCCCAGCTCCTTCTCAGCCAGGCTGGGGTCCGCGTAGCAGGAGGCAATATCCCCCTCCCTGCGCGGAGCGATCTGGTACCGGATCTGCAGCAGAGAGAGGACAGGGGTTAACAAGACAGCAGGGCACATAGCAGACACAGAGACACACAGAGAGGTGGAGAGCACGGCTGAGCAAGGCACACACAGGGAGACACACACACAGAGACACACAGAGAGGTGGAGAGCACGACTGAGCCAGGCACACACAGAGAGGTGGAGAGCACGGCTGAGCAAGGCACACACAGGGAGACACACACACAGAAACACAGAGAGGTGGAGAGCACGGCTGAGCAAGGCACACACAGGGAGACACACAGAAACACAGAGAGGTGGAGAGCACGGCTGAGCAAGGCACACACAGGGAGACACACAGAAACACAGAGAGGTGGAGAGCACGGCTGAGCAAGGCACACAGGGAGACACACAGACTCACCTCCTTCCCTGAAGCCTTCTCCATGGCCTTCACCATCTCCAGCACCGAGTAGCCAGTGCCTGTGCCCAGGTTATACACCTGCAGCGAGGGAGAGGGGAAGAGGACATCGTCAAGGGTGCTGTGCGATACCAGTCGCTACCCACCCCACCTCCTGAGAGGTCAGAGTGGTTTTACCACCAGTGGGCTTACTGGCCACTCGGACCTTGAGAGGGTGAAAGAGCAGCTTACACACAGCACCCTACAGTATTCAATTTTTTTTTGTAACATAATAACATTTCAGAACATTTTAAATGCAGCCAGAAATGTGCTTATTCTGGTCTGGTCCATCCACTACCTTGCAGCCACACTTTTGTTGCAGCTTCTTCACCGCAGCGATGTGACCCTTCGCCAAGTCGACCACATGGATATAATCCCTCACTCCTGCAGAGAGAGAGAGAGAGAGAGAGAGAGACGTGTCATCAATCTCGTTCCTTAACAAAACACACAATGTAAAGACCTGTCCGGCAGCACAACGCATCGCAGATCAAACGAGTTGGCTTGTGCCGTTAACAGGGTTAGCAGAACCCTACCTGTCCCATCAGGGGTGCCGTAGTCCTTCCCAAACACATTGAGGTGCTCCCTGCGTCCGATAGCCACCTGCGGGAGAGACAGGAAAAGGAAGAGGTGGAGTTACTTCATCAGTCTTGCTGTTCCTCTTATGAGTTGCCCCCCCTCCCCTCTCCCTGGCTGGTTACCTGTGCTACGAAGGGCAGCAGGTTGTTGGGAATGCCCTGGGGGTCCTCTCCGATCTGCCCGGACTGGTGCGCTCCGATCGGGTTGAAATAGCGCAGGAGGACCGCGTTCCAGCCCTGGAGGAGAAACACAGCACTGAGCAAACACGGCAGACTCTCCCATCTCCCCTCTCTCCACTCCCCCATATCTCCCCTCTCTCCACACTCCACTCACCCCTCTCTCCAGACTCCTCTTCCCCATCTCCCAACTCCCCTCTCCCCTCTCTCCAGACTCCACTCCCCCACCTCCTCTCTCCCTCCTCTCCCCTCTCTCCAGACTCCTCTCCCCCCCTCTCCCCTCTCTCCAGACTCCCCTCTCTCCAGACTCCACTCCCCCACCTCCCTTCTCCCCCCTCTCCCTCTCTCCAGACTCCACTACCCCATCTCCCCCTCCCCTCTCCCCTCCCCTCTCTCCAGACTCCACTCCCCCACCTCCCCTCTCCCCTCTCCCCTCTCTCCAGACTCCTCTCCCCCTCTCTCCAGACTCCCCTCTCCAGACTCCTCTCCCCCTCTCTCCAGACTCCCCTCTCTCCAGACTCCACTCCCCCACCTCCCCTCTCCCTCCTCTCCCCTCTCTCCAGACTCCTCTCCCCCCTCGCCCCTCTCTCCAGACTCCACTACCCCGTCTCTCCCCACTGTCCCCCCCCCTCTCTCTCTCCTCACCTTCTCTGCCCTGCACTGGTCCTGTATCATCTCCTCGATGAAGTACTTGGTTTTCCCATAGGGGTTGGTGCAGCCCCCCGCAGGGTGGTCTTCGTCGATGGGCAGGCGCTGGGGGTCTCCGTACACCGTGGCGGAGCTGCTGAACACGATGTTGAGCACGCCGTGAGCATGCATGGCCTGCGGGACACGGGACGACACGCAGTCAACACGGAGCGAGCACAGCACGCAGGAGCAATGCAAGTGTATGTAATGCAGAGCTAGATAACCCGGGGGACCCCAGACTGACCTCCAGCAGGTTGATGGTTCCAGTCAGGTTGACCCGGTAGTATTTCAGAGGCTTCTGGACTGACTCTCCCACAGCCTTCAAACCAGCAAAGTGCATGACTGCTGAGAACTGGTGCTGAGAGAGAGAGAGGGGGAGAGAGAGGGAGAGTGAGAGAGGGGAGAGACAGACACAGCCAGGTACAGAAATGCTGAGACAACCAAGACACAGGGACAAACCGAGGAAGACACACCGACATGGACTTCAGACAGACAGAAAGACTAGCAGGCAGACGGGCAGAGAAGCTGACAGACGGACAGACGGACACACAGAGCTCCCTCTCTCTCTCTCTCTCACCTCCTTGAAGATGGCATCGAGCCCGGCCCGGTCCAGCAGGTCCAGCTCCCTGAACTCGATCCTGGTGTGAAGGATCCGCTCGATCCGGCACAGGCTCTCTGGGGAACCACCCTCTCCTCGAGAGAAACAGAGAGAGACAGAGCGAGTCAGCACCCCAATCATCCATCACTCGCCACCCTCCCCGAGAGACAGAGAGAGTCAGCACCCCAGGGTGCAGAGTGTAGGGTGCAGCGTGTATGGTGCAGAGTTTAGAGGTGCAGAGTTTTGGGGTGCAGAGTGTAGGGGTACAGAGTGCATCGTGCAGAGTTTAGGGGTGCAGAGTGTAGGGGTACAGAGTGCATCGTGCAGAGTTTAGGAGTGCAGAGTGTAGGGGTGCAGAGTGTAGGGGTGCAGGTGCAGGGGTGCAGAGTGTAGGGTGCAGAGTGTACGGTGCAGCGTGTATGGTGCAGAGTTTAGGGGTGCAGAGTTTTGGGGTGCAGAGTGTAGGGGTACAGAGTGCATCGTGCAGAGTTTAGGAGTGCAGAGTGTAGGGGTGCAGAGTTTAGGAGTGCAGGTGCAGGGGTGCAGACTGTAGGGGTGCAGGGTGTAGGGGTGCAGAGTGTAGGGGTGCAGGGTGTAGGGTGCAGAGTGTAGGGTGCAGGGTGTAGGGGTGCAGAGTGTAGGGGTGCAGGTGTAGGGGTGCAGAGTGTAGGGTGCAGGGTGTAGGGGTGCAGAGTGTAGGGGTGCAGACTGTAGGGGTGCAGTGTGTAGGGTTCAGGGTGTAGGGGTGCAGAGTGCAGGGTGTAGGGTGCAGAGTTTTGGGGTGCAGAGTGTAGTGGTACAGAGTGCATCGTGCAGAGTTTAGGAGTGCAGAGTGTAGGGGTGCAGAGTTTAGGGGTGCAGGGTGTAACGCTCTCACCTCGGATGGCGTTGCTGAAGTTATCGATCACCACGGGCGTGTATCCAGCCTGGATCAGCTCCACCACACAGTGGCTGCCGATGTAACCCCCGCCCCCTGTCACCAGAACCTTCTGCGCCATGCTGCCCTGGGGGAGCACGCGGGGAGGCATTCATTAACACAGCGTGCTTCTATCAGCTCCACACAGCTTCCATACACACACACACACGTCATCCGAGGCAGTCTGGAGGCGACAGGGACCTGACAGCAGAGCTGAGCTGCTCACACTGACTCCATACGCATGTTACTGAGACACTGCACACCTACGTCCTGTGTCCTGTGCAGGGGACAGATCTGTGCGCAGGATAATATTAACGTGACTGGCATGCCTTCTCCCTGTGGGATTCAGGGCGCTGAAACGGACCCTGTCTGCAGTGGTTTGGAAACGATGGCAGCTCTGTGCAGTGTGTGATCACAGCAGCAGGGCACTGCCACACACTGACGCACGCACGCACGCATATACATACACTCCCCTTGGCTTGAGGATATTGTACAAACAGGAAATCTTCTGCAGCTCCTATGTCGTGTTGCACAGACAGAACACAGCGCCATTCAAACAGTCCATACAATGACTGCATTATACTAAACTAGCAGCCCCGTGAGTGTGCATATATATACACACACACACTATATTCAGCGTGGCTGGTTTATATACAGCACTGCAGGGCACGAGAAGGCTAACGTTGTCTTTACTTATACTTTAATTATTGTTTTTATTTTTGTATTAATTCGTTGGGGTCCTAATTGTCCTAAAGGCAGGGGGTACAGCTCGATATGATCGGATGCTAGTGACACTAGAGGTACACACGTACAGCATCTACCGTGCTCTGAATGCGGACTCTTACTATCCGGACAGTGAACAATACATTCAAACCGGAATGATCGGATAGTAACCAGCACGTCACAATCACTACCAAGTGCTTAGCAAATAACCTGTTTGCAATCTGAAAAAAAACAGTACGTAACCCTTAAGCAGACCGCCTTTACGCCCGTGTCTTTACTTTGGTGAAACCATTCCCTGCCGCACGCTGTATAATATTAGCAGCACCTTGATGTATGTAGTTCTAATGCATGTGAATGCAGTTCCGGGTATGAATCTAAATCAGGGCTGATCGGCTGACACGGCACTGTTCTGCAGACCCCACTGAAGTGAAGCGCTCTTCATTTATATATTATTAAGTTATTGTCAGCAACACCGCTTTAGAGCTCTTACAAATATACCTCCGCCTGTTTTTAAAGCGCCGCTAGTCTTACCTGTGAAGTTAGTCCTTGCTTGGCTCGGCTCACTCCCGTGCAGCTGCCTCTCTGCCTTCGTGTCAGTTCGTGTGCAGCAGGCGCTTCAAATGGACTCGTAGTTATTATTACAGTACGTGTACAGGTAGGGGTGCCCCTGCGCCTTTAAGAAACTCCGCTGTCCTGTTCCGCGGACACGTGGAAGGGGGTTGGAATCCCGGATCGGGACACGTCATCGCTAGCTCCCTGTGACGTTGCTCTTCCTGCTATTTCCATAGTAACTGCGCCCATGGCGACGCGTCGCCCCGTGTTTCCGGGCTCAGCGCAGGTCTTGTGATCGCAAGTTTGTTTAACCCTGTAAAATCCGCGAGTGTTTTTATACAGAAGAAATGCTGCTCTGTTTATATACGATTTGAATGCGTTCCCGTGCCGTGTCAAAACATTTACACATCCTGTTATTGCATATGTAAAAAAAAAAAACCGCTTTTAACAACGGGGTAAATATAACAGGCTATACAATACATCACGCGTAAACATCAAGCAATTAATGAAGAAAAGTAATAACTGAAAGCCACACCGTTTCTCAATGGCTTTCCTTTTCCATGGAGTATTTCCAGTGATTGCTGAGTATCCTGTTGTTTCTCGGTTCAGCATACAGAGCTGTGCGCTGTTTTGAAATTCTCTCTTAACAGATACACAATTTCTAGAACTGTCTTTAAACTGAAGCGTCCTGACATAACGTTTTGAAGTGAAACACTCACAGCTGAACCCACGTTAAAGAAACACGAATATTATTATATTATTTGTTTATTTAGCAGGCGCCTTTATCCAAGGCGACTTACAGAGACTAGGGTGTGTGAACTATGCATCAGCTGCAGAGTCACTTCCAACTACGTCTCACCCGAAAGACGGAGCACAAGGAGGTTAAGTGACTTTCTCAGGGTCACATAATGAGTCAGTGGCTGAGGTGGGATTTGAACCGGGGACCTCCTGGTTACAAGCCCTTTTCTTTAACCACTGGACCACACATAAACCTTTATGAATCCACCAAAACATTTTTTTTTTAAAACAATCACTTTAGGGTATAGTTAATGAAGGCTTTGCATAGATTTTACTGTCAGTGAAACACTGGAGGTTTGGTTGGTGAATTCATTTACAAAGAGCAACTGCACAAGACGGTGATGCATACAGGCGGTCTTCGGCAGGTGTAACGCGTCCAGCTGCTGTATGGATTGCAGATTGCAGATTGCAGATTGCAGGTGGGACCGGCTGCAGCCCCAGTTTGATACTGGGAACGAAATGAGATTGAATTTCACAGACTGGCTTTCACAGTACAGCTGGAAATACGGTTTTACAATTCAAGAGTCTTAAACACAAATCAAAGTAAATATATAGATTTTTATTATTATTATTATTATTATTATTATTATTATTATTATTATTATTATTTTATTTAGGATTTAAGAGATACAAATTAACAAATAAAAACTCCCACAAACCTGGCGAGTATTTGGACACAGAAGGACAGCACACTGCAGACAGGGTTGGGGGCAGAACTGAACACTTTCTCACTTGAATAAGATGAACACATTTGTGGCTCTTCTACCTTTTAGTGTTGTCTTATATTTGAATAGTTTAATACAAGTTCATTTAACTTGGGATTGCGAATTCAAACCATTGCTGCCTCTGAATTTCTTTCACATATTTTATTCCCATTCATAACTATCAAAACACTCAACAGAGCTGAATTCAGAAACACTAAAAGAAACTTCAGAAATTCAAAGACAAACGTTTCCACTAGAAGTCTTTCTCAGCGTCTTCAGTGTAAATTCAATGGCTAACGTTTCCACTAGATGTCTTTCTCAGCATCTTCAATGTAAATTCAATGGCTGACGTTTCCACTAGAAGTCTTTCTCAGCGTCTTCAATGTAAATTCAATGGCTAACGTTTCCACTAGATGTCTTTCTCAGCATCTTCAATGTAAATTCAATGGCTGACGTTTCCACTAGAAGTCTTTCTCAGCGTCTTCAGTGTAAATTCAATGACTAACGTTTCCACTAGAAGTCTTTCTCAGCGTCTTTAGTCAAAGACTACCTGCACGTCTCTTGTTTTCGTATAAGACATTGAGAATGACTTCTAGTGGAGCTGTTTGTCACTGAAGTGAAATTGCTTTTAACACGCCTCAATGCTGAACTCCCTCACAGCTTGCAGGAGGCCTGAGCCACTTTGGAGTTGGTTTTGCGGTTGAGAGCGCGGCAGATAAAGACTCCAGCATCCATCAGCTTCTGCAGGTCCACCCCCTGAGAGAGACAGAGAGAGAGAGAATCATTATCTT